>CAMRHE010000155.1:1070000-1670000 GCA_947044405.1 Leptodactylus fallax | reverse complement strand
CACAAATGCTAGTGTGAACCTAGCGTAACAAAGTCATTCTTTGTTACAGAATGAACAAAGTAGGTTGTTAACCCCAGGGCTGTGGAGTCCGTAGACTACGATTCCTGGTCCGACTCCCAACTCCTTCATAAATGGCTTACAGCCATGGTCAGTCAGAAGCAGTAAAAAACCTCTAGTTCACTGAAAAGCTAGTGACTTAATGCCTATGAAAGTAACTATGTAACAAACTATACATCTAATTATACAATACCAATAATTGTACAATATAATTAAAAATAATGAATTATTTTGAAGCAGAGTCAGTAAATTTTTTCTGACTCAGACTCCATGGCCTTGGTTAACCCCTCCTGCTCAGTGACGTACTATGATGCCACAATGGTACAGAGCTGTGCTTGCCACATTTTTGCTGTATTATGCCGGCGTGACACAGCTCCAGCTGCCAGAGTTATAGATAACTTTGAATCTGTTTAGGTGCTGTGATCAGTATTGATCGCAGCACAGTAAATGGGAAGGGGGGGGGGGTCCGTGCTATAATGGGACTCTACTCAGCTATCTCCCATGCACTGAGTGTCAGGGTGCTGCTCTACCAGGACAGGAGCACCAGATGCCCATTCTCAGGATCGGTGATGGTCCAAGCAGTTAGACCCCACTGATCATGAAATTCTCCCCTATCCTATCAATAGGAGATAGCTTCACCTTTTAAGAAATCAAATATCTGTGTTCAGATATTTCACATTATGGATTATTCTGATCATGTTGAATTTTACAGCTGATCAGCGCTGGAGCCGTTCTATAGGGAGGCACTGCAGCTGTCCAGTAGGTGATCATTGCTTCTCCTGATATGGAAATAAGTTGATAACTACAAGGCAACTAACTTTTGGTTTGTGGTTGGTTTGGTTATAGTATTTGACTATAGTCACTAAAATCAAACTAAAACAACTTCTGACTGGATCAACCTATGACTGAATGGAAAACCACACTGGGCAAGCAAAGGTAATACAGCAATGTCAATGGCAATACAGCAATGTAAATGGTTAAGCAAATCACCTGAAAGGCTGTGATGTAGACCTTGTGTGTGGTTTCATTTCTTCTAGCCTGTAATGGAAGACATTCTATCATGAGTTAGGGATATAAACCTTAAGTACAATCATTGACCAGATAGAAATGTCAGGTTGCTGCAAAACGTGGCATGCAGTTATGTCTCAGGCAGTAAAGGGAAGTATATTACTACAGGTGTGGGCTGCTTAGACACTGAGTCTTGCCACAAGAGGGCATAAGAGTGCTTCCTCTGCTGCCCAGAAAAGGCTCCCAGAGGCTACTTTTTGGTAGTGTACCTCTTGGTGATAGTGTGTCAGAGGCATGCCTAGCCATCAATGATCTCAGACGTTCTGCCCAGTTGACAGACAGAGGGGGCACTTCATCTTACAGAGAAGCAGGATGGTCGTTTCAATGAACTTCCCGCCATCTAGGCCGTTATGACCTAGTTGTTAGGAGGTGTTGGGTGCAGTGGTTATGTGAGGACACACATACACGGCGAACTGGCTCTAAAAAGGCCAACCGGATCACCTGTAGGGACGATTGTATGATCCACCAACAAACACAAGCAGCTCAAACAGTTTTTTGTGTGGCACCTTCATTACAGCAACCCCCCCCCCCCCATGCCCAACCATATTTCATCTTATATCCACGCTAAAGGAGGCCCAACAGGACACTAGAACCTTTTAATTGTACAGTTTTCCCCAATAAACTTATCATTTGGCTCTAATATTGTAATCACGTACACACATTATATTTGACTGCAACAACGCGTAATATTGGTGCGTAATATTTTTTGTCAATGAGGGTATGTATATACAGAAGTGGGAGCGAAAACAGTATTAATAATTCTTAAACAAGTGAGACAGTGAAATCAGTGAAATACTTGGATGGAATTAAGAGACTAGATATTGCTAGTTATGATTACCGTAGAGCTCCTGTGGTGGCCGACCTTGGCTGTCTTCTGCTTTTTAAGGCACGTAATTTGTCTCCCTGTGTTAATCCATTTTTCTGTTCCAATTCATCCTCCGAATCAATCTGCAAGTGAAAATCTGTTCTATTTAAAACATATTGGATAAAATAATTATCAAATCAATCGTATGGCAGAGTATTTTAAGAAAATGAGTGTGAGTATACATGAAAACAGGAAGGGTACAAGGAATGAAGTAGAAGCAAGAAAGCAATTTACAGTAATAGATGGGAAGGGGTCAGTTAACAATATTAACTGTAGGAGTTTTATTAAAAGAAAAGAAAGCGGTCAGTAAGTAAGAGAGTACTGTATAATGAGGCCAAGGGATGAAAAGATAGACGACAAGTGTCGAGGTAACAAGTATATGTAGAAAAGACTAAAATATAGGATTTATTGGCAACTGCTGAAAACAAAGTATTCATTAGGATTGTCAAGCCAACCTTAGGATTGGATTAGCGATTCTATTCACAATAGTTTCACGGCTTCCATTCCTAATTCAATAAATTCAAATAAATTATGTAATTCATTAATAAAGCCAAATAATATTCCATGGCTGCTATAACTAAAGTAGAGGAATATTTGAGACAGAAAATGCACAAACACAAGCAAAAAATAGCACTGCAAAACTTCATGTCTTCTATTCCTTGGATCCTATTTGGTCTCAGCTTACAATTAAAACTGGGAAATATATAAAGAGATCTCTATCGGTCTTAGGAGCTCAGCCATGCACTATATATAATATTCTACCAATATGACAACTGGCTGCAGCAGGAGCTCCCTCTGTGTCCTGTTTGCAGTAACACAAAAATATTGCTACACCCTGCTCTCCCACAACAATACTACAGCTCCACTTATACCAAAATACTGTGTTGAGGGATTACTACGCAAGACTTATGTTTATTTTATGAAGATTCTGTGTTACAATGTATAAATGTACATGTGTGTCTATTTGTGAATATCTTTTCCATTGCTAATGGTTTTGCGTCATGATCTAAACCAGACCTGGGCATTGTACGGCCCGTGGGCTCTCTCTGACCGGCCTGAGTGATGACAGGTGACACGCATCAGCAACTACGTATTGTGTTATTGCAATAAGCAGCTGCCGATACTTTTTTACTCACCTGTCAACGCTCCAGTCCTGGACGCCCTGTGCTGCCTCCTCTAGGCGGCGTGACACTTACATCACGACGATAAAGAATGCCATGATGCTACGTACAGCGTCCCGACCTTCTTCAGTGTCGGCAACAGCGCAACCTGGAGGCAGCAGCAGAGGGCGTCCAGGACTGGAGCGTGGACAGGTGAGTAAAAAGTACTGGCCACTACTCTGTGTGGGGGTGGGGGGAATAACAGGGGGTCATATACTGTGGGTAGGCTTTAAAAAAAGGGGTCATATACTGTGTGTGGGGGGTATAAAATGTGCCATAAACTGTGGGGGTAAAAAAAAAAAAAAAAAAAAAAAAAAGGTTATATACAATTTGATTGGCCAGAAAAAAAAAAAAAAAGAGGGTCATATACCGCATGTGCATACTTTCATTTCCAGACCCCCCGCTGTGCATGATGGGAAAATTAATTGCCCACCCCTGATCTAAACAGTCTACCCTCCTAGTTATGGACATCTGTGGATGGCATTAATGACAATTTCCCTTTAACAAAACAGCACAGTGGCTCAGTGGTTAGCACTGTAGCCCTGAGATCAAATCCAGCAAAGGACAACATCTGCAAGGAGTTTGTATGTTTTTACATGGGCTTCCTCCCAAAGACATGCTGAAAGGGAATTTAGATTGTCCCCTTAGTGAGATAGCAATGTGCAGAAAAAAAAAAAATTTCATTTTTTCCTAAACTAAAACAAGGTCAATCTCAGGAGAAACCTGAAGAGGAGCTGGATGTAATCCAAGAGGATTCATCAAGAGTGTGGAGAGGAGATGAATTCTTCAACTCGACATGTGAGAAGCAGGTATAAGGAGAAAGCTCAAAATCATGAGAACAAAATCACCAAGAGGGCTAAGACATGTAAATGTTCAAGAAGGAGGCCAGAAGATCAGTCAGTGCAGCTCTGGGAATGTCTGTCATTAATAGGGATAATGGCTCCATTATGTTACCTTTGAAGGAAAATACTTCTTGTCAGGGCGAACTATGAGAGATTAGTAAGAGAAGCGGAGCTTTTACATAGCGCACTCTGTGCCCCCGCACTACACTTATACAAATGAGTGGACTGCTAGCAGCCCCAGAACACTGAAATAACTCAGTCACGCAGCAACTTACATCCATCTGCAGATCCTAAGCTCCTACTTACATGGAACAAACTTCCCATGTACAATAACAAGGCTTATAGGATCATGTGGGCAGCGGGTAACACCCAATACATAAGTAAAACATACAGAAATCAGTCAATCTACATCCTATAGTTCTCTGTTGGGTGGTTGCAGATAACAATAGAGGGGAAAGGATGTTGTATATTAAAAAGGTATTGCCAGGAAAGACAAACTTCATTTCCTTTTTTATTAGACGGAAAAGCATAGTCCACCACAACTTTGTGTTCTGGCCAAAATGTGATCTGAGCATATTCTAAGTTTTACAACAATAGGATTATGATTCACTTATGCATAAAACTTATTTCTAGTACATTTGTTTGATGCTAGGATTTACTTTTGGGAATACACTTCACTTGTATGTATGTAGGATGTGCTTTTTGTTTTTAGTGTAGTACTACAGTACCACAAATTCATTGTATGTTCTAGTGAGAGATCAAGGTTGTTCCATCCAGTATGGAAAACTGGTCAGAGACATTATGCCGTTGAGTATAAGGAATGTGGCGAACTACAAGTCTTATCAGCCTATACTCGCATGCATCAATCCAACCTGCATTCATTCATCTGGAAAGGTGCAGGACACAAACATCTCCATGCACATGACCATAGTTGCTTTCAGTATATTGTCCACAATTAGGGATCCGTAATTGTGGATAGTATACAGACACATTCATTTCTATGTCCCCATATACACATCCAAGGTTTTTACAGATCAGAGTCTGGAATTGACGCAGTCCATAATTTGTGAATGATTTCTATGGCCCAGTCTATATCTGGAGCCCAAACTCTCCCATACAAGTGTATGGGATCGTACAAGTCTTTTGGCAAACCCGTGATTGCAGATGCCATACTGATACAAGTTGTCTATGCATCATATGACAGTTTTACTGAAATTTTGATTCACAAATCTTGGTCTGACACTGACTGAAGACAAACAAAGCACAACAATAAACTGTAAATGAGTTGCAGAAAGTGGACAGAATATACAGGGAGTCTCCTCAAAAGAGATCCGGGCTAATAAATCTGAGTTCTGTCTGAGCTATGTAAATGATGGGTGGTGTATACATTATTGTGCAAATAAAGGTTAAAGAGGGTGCCACATTTGTTCTGTGAGATCTTTATAACAAAACCCAAAATGTATTCTTGAGCGGCAGCTACATTGCTCACTAACGAAAGCCATAACCTACACGATCTTCAGATTTTGGAGCATACATTATGCTGGACCGAGTTTGTCCTGCTACTACTTTACAATTGTAGTTCTATCTACAGTTTTAAGCCCTCTAAGTTTTGGGGGGTTGGGGAAATTCACTGATGCACCAATGAATAGACCATGCACAATAATGTATGAAGTATCCACCAGTTACATGAATTCAATAGTACTTTGAGTCATTAGCTTGGATCCGTTTTTAGGAGACACCCTAAATATAAGACACAGGGGGTGATTTATTAAGCAAAATACACCAAAATTCTGGCATATTTAGCATCAAAAAGGGGGCGACTTGACAGAAAAGCAGTGTGGCCTCATGGGAAATGGGTGTAGCTTGACGGGAAAGGTGTGGCCTAACTTGCACCTCTTGCAACAAAAATGCAGTAAAAACTTTTAAGCCAACTAATAGGGGGTGTAAGCATAGACTAGACAGTAAGAATACACCAGATTTATCAAACATCAGACACTGATAAATCTGGCGGAGTTTGAGACTGTTCAGTCTGAGTTAGCTAACATTTAGACAGCATTAGTAAATATAGGCCAGTGTGTAATAAATGTATAAAACTAGTTGTGTGTAGAGGAGATCTGATCTAGCTTTTAGGCACTTCAATGACCCATGAACACACTAACCTCGCCTGATCTATCCATACTGTGATGGCGACTGAGCCTGCTGCTCACAGACAAATCTTCAAATTCCGATAAGATTCGGTTCACTGTCCCGTCTTCCATTTGGATCTGTTTCTGTTTGCTCCTATGCAGATCTCCCTGTAACCACAGCCAAGTCTGCTTCCTAGAAAGAAGGCAACAAGCGAATATTCTCACAATTCAATGTGTTTAGAGTGACAATGATAAAATACAGAAACTGTTCTATTTGCACTAAAGGAAATGTATTTAAGTAAGAGACATCTAATAATACTTGACAGTGAGCTGAGGTCACTTTACCAGGCTGGTATTGGCATGCATACAAGGTCATTCTAGTGCCAACCACCCTACCATCTGTAAACTCAAGTGAAGTCATACATCCTGGATGAGAACCGGTCATGGAATGTGCTTTCAATCTGTAGACAGCATGGGATAGAATAGGCAGAGCGGAGCACAGAGACATAGCTTTGTGGTAAAAGATTCAGCATAACCTGTCATTTACCCATTAAATTTGTTCTATGCTGAAAAGTCAAGGAGGCAGACTTATGAGACTGACAGCTCTTTATGCACAGTCATAGGGGGAAGGCTGTCAATCACTGATAGGACCATGTCAGACTTCTCTACATAGAAAGAAAAGAGAATTTAATGGATAAATGAATAAAATTACATAGACTCATTTCCCACAAACCTATGTCAATCTGCACTATAACACGATGCCTGCAGACTGTACTGTATTTTCCATGCGACAAGCTCTCTAAAGACCCCAACTGAACTAGAATCGGGGTTTCAAGACCCTGTTCCTCCGCACTGCACAAACACAGTGAAGAGCAGTGTAAATGGAGAGAAAGTCAAGCATGTGCCCCACCGCATCACTCATTAACTATGGGGCTGCCAAAACAGTACTTGTCTGCTTTGGCCAGCCCCACAGACATTGAATGGAGTGGCAGGGTGCATCCATGATCATCGCTCCATGCAAACCTATCCTTGGTGCACAACTATTTTTAGAACCCCTAAATTAATGATCAGTGAGGGTCCCAGAGGTCAAACATGCAGGAAGACATCCAATCAGACAGTGTGTCGGATGTGGCACGGCCCCTTTGGGAGAAGTATGTTTATATAATGGTCTGCATTTTGTCATTCCCAGGGACAATCTCCATATGATATAGTACTTCAATGGCTGCCTCATTTCCCTCAACTATGTACCACAAATTTGAAAGGGAGAAGACAAAGGCAATGGACCTACCGTATATAAACAGACATGATTGCTTTATAAACCTAGAAATGCAATTTTGGCATTTCCATCTAATATTTACTACAAAAAGAACAATTTAGAATGGTCAGTCCCTATAGGACCTACAAGTACTATTTCTGTAGAGGGGAAATGTGACCACATATGTTTTATACATAGAGCAGCTAACATCAGAATGTACTTGCGGGAAAAGATGGATCCAATCTGTGTAACCTGCTCATGTGTTGGGAACAGTAGTAGTACATGAACAGTAAGGCTCTATTCAAACGGCTAGGAAAAAGGGACTTTTTTTTTAAACACCCATTTGGCATCTGTTGGGTCCCTTTTAGGTTTCATTCTATTGAGGGATCCATGCAAAAATAGGACATGTCCTATTTTTATGGTCTGTTAAAACGGACAGTCTTGTGAATAGCCCCACATCCACACGAATTGATTTCAGTGCAGCCAGGTGAGAGTGTGGTGCTAGTAAAAGTTACGACCCTTTAGAATGATTTGTATTAAGCTCTATTCACATGACTAAAGGCTTGTTCACATATATCCAGTAATTTTCCCATCTGATATACAAAAATGATAAGGAAACTGAAGACATTTTCTAAGAGGCCGGATCTGTGTCCAGTGACATCTCGTGACAACTGACATCTTTCTCAGCTGGACAGCGATTTCCTGCTTGCAATACTTTGCTGTCTGACTATAGTCAGATGTAAGTTTTCTCAATAGTCTTATCTAAAACACCACCATATCAATGAGTGTTCCTAGTCAGGAGAGTGTCAATGGCAAGGAACTTACTCTTCCAGGAAGTGTTGTTGGGGTCCGATGATAGAACCAGGTCGACATATCCTAATCCAAGCTATTGCTTCAGCATGTGTGAACCTGTAGTGCTTCATGATATAACAAGCTATCAGGGTCCCTGTCCTGCCAAGGCCAGCTGTGGAAGACGAAGACAAGAGTTGAGATATGAAGTTTTTATGTAATGAAGAAAGGAAGAATACTGGTTACAAAAGACCAAGTCTAGAAAGGCCACATGGGAATCAGTCTCTTCCTTTATTTTAGTTCAGCAGTTTGCAGTACTATAGAAGGTTATTATATTTTGGCTAAATTGGTTGCCTGTTTTATAGAACCCATTGAAATACTGGATTAGGCCAAGGACACACCAGAAGGGTCCACTGTGGGATGTCTTTAGCAGGAACCCTGCAACAAACCTAGCAAAAAAAATAAAAAAAATGCACTGCAAAAATTAATGGTTTTCAATGCAACTATCAGAGGCAATTCCCTGGTGGCTATCTGGCTTTCAACCATGGCACCAGAAGCATTGAAAACTGTCTGATCCCGCAGCAATAATGGACATGCTGCATGTTCACAACCTGCAGGTCAAGATACTTTGATCTGCCTGTTTTTTCTGCAGTGTGTGTATGGGATTGTTTTAGATCCTATCCATTACACTACTGCTGTACATCACTGTGGGTGATTCTGCCATTGTTATCCTGCTATGAATTCCCTCTTTACCTTGGCCTTAAGGTGGATTCACACATGACAGACTATTGCAGAAATTTCTAATACTTTCCCATTCACCTAATTGTCAGTCTTGAACCCTATGCACACGATCAAGTGTGCATCTGATGTGGGGCCGATTTTGCTATGGAATGCACTCTGAGTGACATCCAAGTGTCATCCGAGTCCATTCCACGAAGGGGACTACCGATCAATTCTTTTCCAATGACACAAAGCAGAATACTCTATTTTCATTGCAACCCTTTGGATGGCACATTTGGACATGTGCATGGAGCCTTAGACATTTCTGTATCAAAATCTGCCGTAAGTAAATATCACATTACAGTGGTCTCTCTGAAGGACCTGTTATGCCATACAGCGATACCTCCTTAGGAAAGGCCATTCATTGTAAATTGAGGGCATGCGACTCTTGGCACCCCTGCTGATCAGTTTCTTGATGAGAATGCGGTGCTCATGTGATCGCTGTGGCCTCTTCATTATTCTTCCTCAAGTGCTGGAGCTGTCAGTACTCAGATTGTCATACTTTACATAGCGGAAGTTTTAGATATTGCAGTTTTATCCCATTCACTTGAACGGGCCAGTGCTGCAATGCTCAGCAAGCCATAATGAAAATGGTAAAGTACGGACAGTGCCGGAATTCAATGTGTCTATTCACCTGGCCATTTTTTGACAGCCAGTTTTTCATGGCCGTCAAAAAACTAACATGCAGCATCTTTGTCCATGGAAACGGACATAGATGTGGCATATAAATAGACCCACTGAAAACCATGGGTTCTATAATGGCCATGTGACATCCGTATCAAAAACAGCTGTCGTATGGCCATTTACTATCATGTGAATAAGGGCCATTCATGAACTTGCACGGACAGACAGCTGCTTTTCACAAACATTAGGTCTGAAAAGCGGCACTACCGTGTGCATAAGGCCTAAACACAGGTCATAAATATAAAAGCCATAGAAAAGTCCTGTAAGCGATTGTCCAAGAAGTATAACAATTTTTTTTTTTTTTTTTTTTTTTGTAGTAAAATAGCGGAACACTAGGAAAAGTCCTGAGAATATTAAAAAAAAATTAAATATTATATGTAATGCATTTGGTATTTGCTGCAGTAGAAAATCTACTAAGTTTCCTTTAATTACCAGTGACAAGAAATTATTACTTAGCAGCTGAAATATAGAAGTGTGCTGTGCCTGTGCTCCAGAGGCGCTAGAAAAATCATACACATTTACTCTCCAATGGCTATAATTATAAGACTGCAAGCCAAGGAGCGTGTTAAGTGCACATTAATTACTGCCATATAAATAGAAATATTTACAAGCACGGCCTCTTGAGGCAGCTAATACAACCAACAGTTCACAATAGTAGGAAGAGGGTACACAGCACAACCTGCTGGACAAAGGTGGTAGAGCAGTATTTAAAAGGAGTTTTCTGGGATCATGTAAAAAATGTAGAAAAACAAAAAAATATATATACACTGTTCAAGCATTTAATTCAAATTTTTATAACTAATTATACAAAGACTTTGGGTATCTTCACAGGAATTTGGCAGATTCTGCCTCAAAATTTCCAATGAAACTAGCCTTCATTCATTTCAATGGGAGTCAGATGCGGAATTTCCCAGCTAGTGGAAAAATAAGAAAAAAATCTTCAGGCAGATTCCAGCTGATAACTCCCATTGAAGTGAATGGGAAGCAGAAAATACTGCCTGGTAGGGGTGGATTTTGATGAGGAATTTGGACAAGCTGAAAATTCAGCTTCACATTCCTAAAGCTGAATTCATTAGCTAGGAAAATTTCCTCTGTTTCAACAGTCCCTTAAGTTTTGCACAAAAGTAATTCAGCTTGCTTACATTGAATTAAAATAACTGTATATATCCAGGGACTGCAAACCAGTTCTAATAATGCTGCTCCCACAGGTGCACTACTTGAGCACTGAGCAGCTTATGATCAGGACAATCTTCAGAACAATGCCAGGTTTAAAGGGGTTGTCCAGAACCAAACAATTTCTATACTCATTACCTATCTACACTTAGTCCCCGCACAGATCATCTGTGCAAGAAGCTTCTAATGGACGGACGGCATATGCAGTACTGCTCCTATTTAAGTAACAGGAGCTGCAGCCCCATCCACTGCATAGTGGTAGTTCTGGGAAATTGCAACACTGCTCCTATTACTTGTCTCACATGCCGACCATCCATTAGCAGCTTCCAGCACCTGGAGGCTGCTAAAACAGATCTGTGCAGGGTTCAGGTGTCCGACCCCTGACAGATCATATACTGATGACCTGTGCTGTGGTCACCCCTTACCTGCTCCTGCCTGACACCGCTCTCCTGACATACTAGTTAGACTCTATCAGGCACCAAAACTAACAGTACTTAGTCCTCAGGAATGGTAGAGGCTTGAGAAAAAATTCAAACCGTGCCAGAGCAGCGCCTATTAAATGATGCAAAGAGTTCTTTAAGGCTGAGACCCCACGTTGCAAAAACACAGCTTTTCTGTTGCAGTTTTTTGAGCCAGAAGAAGTGGATTGAACAGAAGTGCTTGCTATACATTTCCCATTCCTTTTTTTTTGGCCATTCTTGGGTTTTGTAATTTGTTCTGCATCTGTTCTTTTGGGTCGAACTAAGACATATGGAGTGGAGAAGGGCGGACAAAAACTATACCAGGGCAAATTACTACCAGTTGTCCACACCTATATGTCACGAACAGCATCCACGTACAATTATATATAGCATCCACAAAGTATGAAAATATAATGAAATCTTTATTTCACAATTGTAAAAAATGACAACCCATAATTAGTAGCATAGCATAATAACCATAAATCATGGGACATTACAAAAAACAGACAGCAAAAAGTTATATACAAAATGCCTGCTCAGTACAGATGTAATATCATAACGCTGGTTCTATCAAAGTATACCATGACTGACCATGGATTTGGTATAAGGTTATAATAAGCCACAATGTATCACACAGAACTAGGCAAATGCATACTCAAACCAAAGCCAACGTGTAGCACAAAAGTGCAGCAGCATAGGCTGAAAAATTCCAAGTGGTCACAAAATATTTATATCACCCTTAACCCCTTCCCATCACAGACACGTTTCGACTCCCCCCACCTTTATTTTTCCTTTCACAGAGCTGTATTGGGGCATAATGTTTGTAAGACAAATTGTACCTTGTAATGGTACCATCAGTATCAAAAAGGGACCTTGTAGAGCGGCTTCTAAACTTTCCAAAGATGCCTCTTTCTGCCATGCAGCTTCATTTTCATGAAAATCAGGATTTTATTTTCATGCAAGTTAGCTGAAAAGGGCTTTAGGGGGCATGTCTTCTCTTGCCAGGGCTGGTTATCTAGAGTAGTGAGTGAAGACCCAGTAGGAAAACAAATGCCCCTAAAGCCTTTTTCAGCAAAACTGCATAAGAATAAAATGCAGATTAGTTTGCATGAAAAAAAGGAGACATCTTTGGAAAGTGTAGTAGCCGCCCTACAAGGTAGTGTCATTAGTTTGGTACCGCTTTTCCTGCTGATACTCTAAGCCTCCCAATGGATTTTGGGCAGAGATCAAAGACAGGCCTTTGGTTTGAGTGTACACACCACAGGGCACATAAGTTTGGATCATTTTGACATATGAAACATGTCTTAATGAATCTCCCCGCCAGCCTCCATATAAGTAGATGAAGCACCATTCAATCAATATATTTAACATACCTTTGCAGTGAACAGCAATAGCCCCTTCCGTATTCTCACAAAGATTCAGGAATCTCCGTACTATGCCATCACTCGGGGTGCTCCCATCTACAAAGAACAGGTCGTAGTGATCAAACCCAGCATCTGTAAACCGCTTGGAATCATAAATCTTCTTATTGAGCCGGATGATGGCGGTGATGTTGTGTTTTCTAAAATACGGAAAGTAAGCTTCTGGTGCATGGAGGGGATAACCTAGAAAATGAGAAGGGGAAAAAAAAAAAATTAATTGTTTATCTGTTAACTAGATGTATAATGCTACATTCATTGGTGACGGATGAAAATCTTACATGTATGGGGGCCACTTAACAGCTCCATGACACCAAATATCAGTAGAAAGAAGGAACTGATATTTTGAATTTCAAACAAACAAAACCCTTTGTTCCCACTGGAGTTATAACATGTTGATCAGTGGGGAGCCAGGTGCTGGGACCCCGCTGATCAGGAGTCCATATCCCCATATGTAAAAAGTGGCAGGCAGAACATGCACACTGCCACTACATTCATTGTAATGGAACCATTTATAATTCTGCATGATATACTAGGAAGCTGGAAAAAAAAAACAAACAAACAAAAAAAAACACACCACACACCTCCAGAATGGGGTAGAATTGAAGAGAAACTGCGTTTGTGCAACTCTGTTAAACCTGCAATCTTTTGATTGCATGTCCCATAGACTACAATTTAACTGTATTGCAGTCTATGGGAGATTCACTACATAGCTACTGAGGCTTGTCATAGACCAGCCTTAATAGCTATATTCCTATATACAGTCATATGAAAAAGTTTGGGCACCCCTATTAATCTTAATAATTTTTAGTTCTAAATATTTGGGTGTTTGCAACAGCCATTTCAATTTGATATATCTAATAACTGATGGACACAGTAATATTTCAGGATTGAAATGAGGTTTATTGTACTAACAGAAAATGTGCAATATGCATTAATCCAAAATATGACCGGTGCAAAAGTATGGGCACCTCAACAGAAAAGTGACATTAATATTTAGTAGATCCTCCTTTTGCAAAAATAACAGCCTCTAGTCGCTTCCTGTAGCTTTTAATCAGTTCCTGGATCCTGGATGAAGGTATTTTTGACCATTCCTCTTTACAAAACAATTCCAGTTCAGTTAAGTTTGATGGTCGCCGAGCATGGACAGCCCGCTTCAAATTATCCCACAGATGTTCAATGATATTCAGGTCTGGAGACTGGGATGGCCATTCCAGAACATTGTAATTGTTCCTCTGCATGAATGCCTGAGTAGATTTGGAGCTGTGTTTTGGATCATTGTCTTGCTGAAATATCCATCCCCGGCGTAACTTCAAATTCGTCACTGATTCTTGTACATTATTCTCGAGAATCTGCTGATACTGAGTTGAATCCATGCGACCCTCAACTTTAACAAGATTCCCGGTGCCGGCATTGGCCACACAGCCCCAAAGCATGATGGAACCTCCACCAAATTTTACAGTGGGTAGCAAGTGTTTTTCTTGGAATGCTGTGTTTTTTTGACGCCATGCATAACGCCTTTTTGTATGACCAAACAACTCAATCTTTGTTTCATCAGTCCACAGGACCTTCTTCCAAAATGAAGCTGGCTTGTCCAAATGTGCTTTTGCATACCTCAGGCGACTCTGTTTGTGGCGTGCTTTCAGAAACGGCTTCTTTCGCATCACTCTCCCATACAGCTTCTCCTTGTGCAAAGTGTGCTGTATTGTTGACCGATGCACAGTGACACCATCTGCAGCAAGATGATGCTGCAGCTCTTTGGAGGTGGTCTGTGGATTGTCCTTGACTGTTCTCACCATTCTTCTTCTCTGCCTTTCTGATATTTTTCTTGGCCTGCCACTTCTGGGCTTAACAAGAACTGTCCCTGTGGTCTTCCATTTCCTTACTATGTTCCTCACAGTGGAAACTGACAGGTTAAATCTCTGAGACAACTTTTTGTATCCTTGCCCTGAACAACTATGTTGAACAATCTTTGTTTTCAGATCATTTGAGAGTTGTTTTGAGGAGCCCATGATGCCACTCTTCAGAGGAGATTCAAATAGGAGAACAACTTGCAATTGGCCACCTTAAATACCTTTTCTCATGATTGGATACACCTGGCTATGAAGTTCAAAGCTCAGTGAGGTTACAAAACCAATTTTGTGCTTCAGTAAGTCAGTAAAAAGTAGTTAGGAGTATTCAAATCAATAAAATGATAAGGGTACCCAAATTTTTGCACCGGTCAAATTTTGGTTTAATGCATATTGCACATTTTCTGTTAGTACAATAAACCTCATTTCAATCTTGAAATACTACTGTGTCCATCAGTTATTAGATATATCAAATTGAAATGGCTGTTGCAAACACCCAAATATTTAGAACTAAAAAATGATTAAGATTAATAGGGGTGCCCAAACTTTTTCATATGACTGTATATTCCTTCATAAGGCTCTCGGCTGTCATAGGAACAGGATGCCTCCTGCGGTTTTGCCGCACGGTCCTAGAACAGAAAAGGTATGGGGCCAATGGGAAGTGGCTCTAGGGGCATAACAACATGATGCCCATGTTCAGAGTGAACTTGTCACTTTTAAGATTCGGAGAAAAACTACTTTGAAGTCTTATGCAAATGTGGCTATTTGTGCACTGGGGGCAGGCCTTCAGCTCCCTGGCGCACCGCTCTTGTCACGCAGACCCCTACCACCTCCTCTTTCCACCACCCCTTGCAAAGGGAATTGATCCTTTGACATCACCCATCCTACCAAAGTTGCAAAAGCAGTGCACTCAGGACTGTAGGCACATCCCTAGTACACCAACTGCCTAATTGGCATGTGACCAGTTTTTTTTTTTTTTTTTTTTTACTCTAAATCTACAAAAGTGGCATACAGTGGGGAAAAAAAAAAGTATTTATGCAGCCACCAATTGTGCAAGTTCTCCCACTTAAAAAGATGAGGCCGGCCTGTAATTGACATCATAGGTAGACCTCAACTATGAGAGACAAAATGAGAAAACATATCTAGAAAATCACATTGTCTGATTTTTTAAGAATTTATTTGCAAATTATGGTGGAAAATAAGTATTTGGTCACCTACAGACAAGCAAGATTTCTGGCTCTCACAGACCTGTAACTTCTTCTTTAAGAGGCTCCTCTGTCCTCTACTCATTACCTGTAGTAATGGCACCTGTTTGACATTGTTATCAGTATAAAAGACACCTGTCCACAACCTCAAACAGTCACACTCCAAACTCCACTATGGTGAAGACCAAAGAGCTGTGCAAGGACACCAGAAACAAAATGGTAGACCTGCACCAGGCTGGGAAGACTGAATCTGCAATAGGCAAGCAGCTTGGTGTGAAGAAATCAACTGTGGGAGCAATAATTAGAAAATGGAAGACATACAAGACTACTGATAATCTCCCTCCATCAGGGGCTCCACACAAGATCTTACCCCGTGGGGTCAAAATGATCACAAGAACGGTGAGCAAAAATCCCAGAACCACACAGGGGAACCTAGTGAATGACCTGTAACACACTACACCGCCAAGGACTCAGATCCTGCAGTGCCAGATGTGTCCCCCTGCTTAAGCCAGTACATATCTGGGCCCGTCTGAAGTTTGCTAGAGAGCAATTGGATGTTCCAGAAGAGTATTGGGAGAATGTCATATGGTCAGATGAAACCAAAGTAGAACTGTTGGTAGAAACACAACTCGTCGCGTTTGGAGGAGAGTGAGTGCTGAGTTGCATCCAAAGAACACCATACACGTGTACAAAATTGTTGGTACCCCTCGTTTAATGAAAGAAAAACCCACAATGGTCACAGAACTTGAATTTGACAAAACTGGAATTTGCCAAACTACATGGTGACAAGCCACAAAGCTTCTGAGAGAATGTCCTATGGACAGATGAGACAAAAATCGAAATTTTTGGCAAGGCACATCAGCTCTATGTTCACAGATGGAAAAATGAAGCATATCTTGAACAAGAAAAGAACACTGTCCCTACTGTGAAACATGGAGGAGGCTCTGTTATGTTCTGGGGCTGCTTTGCTGCATCTGGCACAGGGTGTCTTGAATCTGTGCAGGGTACAATGAAATCTCCAGACTATCAAGGGATTCTAGAGAGAAATGTGCTGCTCAGTGTCAGAAAGCTTGGTCTCAGTCGCAGGTCATGGGTCCTGAAACAGGAAAATTACCCAAAACACACAGCTAAAAACACCCAAGAATGGCTAAGAGGAAAACATTGGACTATTCTGAAGTGGCCTTCAATGAGCCCTGACCTAAATCCTATTGAGCATCATTGGAAGGAGCTGAAACATTCCGTCTGGAAAAGGCACCCTTCAAACCTGAGACAACTGGAGCAGTTTGCTCATGAGGAGTGGCCAAAATACCTGATGAGAGGTGCAGAAGTCTCATTGATAGTTACAGGAATTGTTTGATTGCAGTGATTGCCTCAAAAGGTTGTGCAACAAATTATTAAGTTAAGGGAACCATCATTTCTGTCCAGGCTGGTTTCATGAGTTTTCTTTCTTAAAAAATTCTGTTGAAGCATGGTTGAAAAGCAATGTCTGACTTTCATTTGTTCATTTTCATAGAATTTTTATATATTATTACTTTTGTCAGATTCAAGTTATTTCTGTGACCATTGTGGGTTTTTCTTTCATTAAACGAGGGGTACCAACAATTTTGTCCACGTGTGTATCTACTGTGAAGCATGGGGGTGGCAACATCATGCTTTGGGGCTGTTTCTCTGCATAGGGATCAGGACAACTGATCCGTGTACATGAAAGAATGAATGGGGCCATGTATCGTGAGATTTTGAGTGCAAAATTCCTTCCATCAGCAAGGGCATTGAAAATGAAACGTGGGTGAGTCTTTCAGCATGACAATGATCCCAAGCACACTGCCAGGGCAACGAAGGAGTGGCTTCGTAAGAAGCATTTCAAGGTCCTGGAGTGGTCTAGCCAGTCTCCAGATCTCAACCCCATAGAAAACCTTTGGAGGGAGTTGAAAGTCCGTGTTGCCCAGCGACAGCCCCAAAACATCACTGCTCTAGAGGAGATCTGCATGGAGGAATGGGCCAACATACCAGCAACAGTGTGTGCCAACCTTGTGAAGACTTACAGAAAACGTTTGACCTCTGTCATTGCCAAGAAAGGATATATAACAAAGTATTGAGATGAACTTGTTATTGACCAAATACTTATTTTCCACCATAATTTGCAAATAAATTCTTTAAAAAAATCAGACAATGATTTTCTGGATTTGTTTTCTCATTTTGTCCCTCATAGTTGAGGTCTACCTATGATGACAATTACAGGCCGGCCTCATCTTATTAAGTGGGAGAACTTGCATAATTGGTGGCTGACTAAATACTTTTTTCCCCACTGTACATAGCAAAGGCATGGTTATCACTGTAATGAGCTCTAATGCACTGGTGGCAGCTGAATATGCTTGGGGAAGGTGATAGACGCCCACTTAAACACAACACATGCTCCCTTTGCAGAAAGACGCAAATTATTTCTCCTTACTCAAAAATGAAAACTGTGCCTCTAGCACCTCTCCTGACCCACATCAATGGCCTCTTAACTAGCTAGAAAGTGCCCTGCTCTGAGGGTCTGTGTGTATGGGTGACTCTTTCATATGAGATTTTTTTTGGTTTGGCTTATATCCCTCGTCAGGTTGAAAAACCTCTAAGGCCAAGGCCGCACTTTTGTTGCATATTTTCTTTGGTTTTTCGATCCAAACATTCCCCCCAGAAAAGCAGCTTTTCTGCAAAATGGGGCCTAAGAGCTGACACTCACTTATAGGAAGACTAGCCTGCAAGGAGAAATATATTTCATATTTTTCCAGAAACTAGGGCTTTATTGACTGACAAGCAGAGCACTTGAAAATGAAGAAAGATGGAAGAAAAAAAAAAAAACTATGGAAAAAATATATCACTTTTCATTGTACAATGAATAAGCTTTATTCACAAACCATGGAAATCCCCATTATTTTGCCTTGTGAGCATGATGTGCAGTTGTCATCACTTTTTTTAAATTAATATTTGTTAGACTTACCGTTTTCAATTTTGCTTTTTGGATGAGGGCCACTAAATGCCAGAAATTTCCCTGGGACAATCCAGTTGAAATCTCCATTTTCCACTCTCTGTAAACACAAGATGATAAAGTGTGCCACCTTGTATCATAACAGGTTGCATTTATATGCGTTGAAGTGCTTGATGAACCCTCAAGATAGCGATATAAGCATTAACCTTTCTGGTACTTTATTATAGGTCATCTGATAAGGTAGACTTCACTTCTTTCCAGAAGGTGTACACTTGGACACTCCCAAAGTCCATGATAAATATCATCCAAACTGCATATCAATCGTGTAATATGAATTAAGCGAAACCCTACCTCCCTCCAAGTCTGCAAAATTATACCCTTACTCACCTTGAAAGGATTTTTTAAGCCCCATAAAAATAAAGGTAGTAGGGCTTAACAAAGGCATATTGACCTAAGAAAAGGTTACCCAACTCACCGCAATCTCCTGCTGCTCCAGGCCACCTGGATCACTCCTGAGCTCAGTTTCCTGGTGTCTCCCGATACCACAGGAAGTGCTCTGAGATGCCATGCAGCTAATCACTCGCCGGAGCAGTGACCCACCTCAGCCAGTGACTCTCTGGACGGGCATCTCAGAGCATTTCCTGTGGAGTCAGGAGTCACCAGGAAATGGAGCTCAGCAGGGACCTGGGTGCCTATGAACCAGAGCAGCAGGAGATCATAAAGGCTGCTCCAGTCACAGACTTGCACAATGGCATTGGACTGATACGATTTGTAAGGTAAATACTGTATATAATAAAGTTCCGTTTCAGTTAAGTAATGTTAAAGTTTTGTTCTGAGCACTTAGAAAGAAAAGGCAGAGCGCAATAAAGCTTCAACACTCCTCTTTAAGAACAATACAAGAACCTCACCTCATAATGCTCATATTCATCCACATCAAAATTTTCAAAGTTAAAAAACCCAAGATGAAGAGCCTACAAAGAAACAGACAACAGTAATAGTATCAAAGAAATACACTGTTATATGCCATGGAATGCTCTAATCTAAAACAGTCACCTTATATAAAACTGTGTTACTTAAGAATATGTAGTCATGAGATAAACATAGATACAGATATGGTAACAATTATAAGAACAATGCAAAAATACAGAGCACAGTAAATATAAGGCAAGAAGACAGTTACGAGTCTAAAGTAACTGCTCCCTTTGATCGATCATCAGCAAGTGTCACCACCTCTATGAAATCAAACGTTTTGGCAGTTTGCTGGTCTGGAACATTCAGGGGTGTGTTATCCCAATGCCATGGAAGACAGACATCAGCAATGATCTTAGAAAATTGCTGATTCCCATCAATCTGGGAAGGGTTATAAGGCCCCTTACAAACAATCTGGAGTCCAACATTCCACTGAAAAAGATTATTCGCAAGTGGAAAACATTTAAGACAGCTAACGATCTTTCCCAAAGATCAGCTTAAACTGTCACTAACTTTTTAGACAACTTAGTCTTGTTTCAGAGAGCATGCGATTCTGGACCAAAATGTAATGTACAGGGTGGGCCATAAGTATGGATACACCCAGATAAAATGGAAGTGGTTGCTGATATCACCTTACCGTTTGTGGCATATTAGTACATGGGAGGGGGGAACGTTTGAGGCCAGGTGATGCCCATGGCGGCCATCTGCAAAGCCGCCATTTTCGATTCAACTTTACTTTTTTCAATGGGAAGGGGGTTATGTTACACATCAAACACATGGAGAATTGCACAAGAAAAACAATGGTGTGCTCATTTTTAACGTATCTTTATTCATTATCGAGTTATTGACACTTTTCTTATTGTTACAGCCATTGACATGTCGCAGAGGTTAACCGACGAGTAGTGGACAGACATTGTGTTGTCTGGTGAACGCAGTACCCGGGTAGCAGACTTCAATGCAAGAAACCCTACGAGACCACCCATCTCCCATGCCACAGTTAACAAACTGCTCGCCAAATTTCGTGCAACTGGTTCGGTGTTAGATAAGCCCAAATCTGGACGCATGAAAACTCACCAATGACAAAACATCAGTGGCTGTCCTGGCAGCAGCTGCTACAATATCACATCCTCGGTGAGATCTTGCAGCAGCTGGATCTTGTAAGGGTGCCATCTGTGTGTAACCAGTATCAGTCAAATGGACTTTCGACTGATGCCACAATCCAGGGACATACGTCGAGTGCTACGCTGTGGGCTCTTGGTAAATGCTGCCAGGACAGCCACTGATGTTTTGTCATTGGTGACAGTTTTCATACGTCCAGATTTGGGCTTATCTAACACCGAACCAGTTGCACTAAATGTGGCAAGCAGTTTACTAACTGTGGCATAGGAGATGGGTGGTCTCGTAGGGTTTCTTGCATTGAAGTCTGCTACCCGAGTACTGCGTTCACCAGACATCAACACAATGTCTGTCCGCTCCTTGTCGGTTAACCTCTGTGACATGTCAATGGCTGTAACAATAAGAAACGTGTCAAGAACTTGATAATGAATAAAGCTAAGTTAAAAATGAGCACACCATTGTTTTTCTTGTGCAATTCTTCATGTGTTTGATGTGTCACATGACCCCCTTCCCATTGAAAAAAGTAAAGTTGAATCCAAAATGGCGGCTTTGCAGATGGTCGCCACCCGGCCTCAAATGTTTCCCCCCTCCCATGTACTAATATGCCACAAACGGTAAGGTGATATCAGCAACCACTTCCAATTTATCTGGGTGTATCCATACTTATGGTCCACCCTATACTTAAATGTAGCTCTTTTCTGCCTGAAAAAAAAACAAAAAAAAACACACTCTAAAAGTTCCTGCCACTAGGTGTCTCCCTTCTAGCTAAATTACTGCTCAGCTCCTAGATATAATCCATTCTAAATCAGTGAGTGTAGGGGGCCGTCAATTTCTTCACGCAGTGAATGATGGGAGAGAGGTTGATTCTCCTCGCAGTCTTCACGGACATGTCTGCAAACTATTGCTGTGTGCAGAAGACTGAGGATCCTGCCAATCTCACAGCTTACAATGCAAGAAAAGTCTTATGTACTTGTACTTGTATCTACTTGTGTGACTACAAATGGGATGTTATTCACAGACCGCAGCAGCAGATTTACTGACTGGGCACAAATTGTTTTTTCTTATATTTTAGCTTCTGGGTTGCATGCATTTGCCCTGTATTTACAGTCCAGTGCTCCTAGTTCTCCTATATTACGGACACTTGGGCTTTTCTCATTTCTATTTGTTTGCAATTGTATAGTTACTCCTGGCAGAAAATTATCAGCAATGGATGGGGCAGATTGCTCCTTACTGTACATGCCTCCTGGCTAAGAGAAATGTGAACTGTGAAAAACTGATAGGACACCTTGTATGAAGGGCTATAGAGTCATGGAACAGGCTGCCCAGAAAGACACTGCATATATTTCAACTTTTCATGAAATCTTAGGTACCCTTTAAGTTTACAAAGATCTGAAGATACCACAAGACTGTTGGAACAAAGGCACAGCATCGGACTTTTGTATTTCTCATTTCAATAATGACTACAGGTACCCAGAACTGTAGTCAATTATATATATAGCTATAGGGTATAGCTATAGTAGGCACAGAGAGCCTACTATCAATTAAAAAAAAAAACCCAAAAAAAAAAACAAAACACACACACACACATTATGCTCTAGTACAAGTTACTAAGGTTATAGTCACAATCATGTTCAATGCCTGTGCTGTGTCAATGTTCCATGAAAATATTAGACATGCATCTAAAAAATACAGCCAAGAATTGCCACGTTTGCATGACTATAGCCTAAACTGAACGCTGATATTGAAACAATTTGTACATTTTAAGGCTATTGTAGTAACACTCATATCCTCTGGGTGGCAACATCTGCCTAAAAATAATTGTAGAGACATGCGATAGTCTTAATGGTGATTATTAAACAGAATTTCCAGAATTTGTAATATATATAGAAATGATTAAAATCAGCATTAACATATAAATACACTACTAGGATATGGGCAGGAGGTAGCTTGCAAGGTCAAGAGAAGAGTAAAGGAAAGCTACAACAGAAGGAAAAGCAGAAGGCTTTAGTAGGCGTACAGTAATACATCAGTCAGGCAATACAGTGGTATCATTATGTCTAATGTCTGATAGTATGTGTCTGGTTGGCACTAGCAAAAATACCGTACATGTATAATGTATATGCAGCTGGATTTACCTTGCGAATGCCATACAAACAGTCCAGAATTGTAAGATTATAAGTACAGTTTCCGAAAGAAGCATCTCTGAAAAAAAAAAAAAAAAAAGTCATACAGTTCTTGGAAATCTATAAAGTTGTAATAACCTAATGTACATAATGATGATGATAGGCTCAGAGCACATCTGCATTGAAGGATCCTTCATCAAAAGTTAGATCATATTTGACAACTTTGCATAACCTGGTGGACCTCATTATAAATCAATAAGGATTGCAGGGCGTCTCTAACATGTGTAGGATCTGTCAAATTGCTTTAGTTATAAATGGAAGCTTTAGAAATTAAGTATCATAAAGTGTCTATATGAAAGTAATGTATCCAGACCGTCCTCCATCCTTCACTTGTTTGTTTTTATCAAAACTTCAATTCAGAGCCTTAAAAACTTGGCCACATGTAAAATGACAGATATTACAGCACCCAGCTTTCCCAGACTCCGAAATGAAACCTGCAGTGATATATTACAAAATTTCCATAATGGTGGTTAACTAAGCAGACGTGTCATTCTGGAAAGCTGGGTATCACTAGGTCTTATAGGTGATTTTGTTATCTTTTTTAATGGGACAGGCTCCATCAACACATTAGGAATTAAAAAATTAACTAAAATCCCACATTTTAGACCAATTTCATCCTATGTTAATAAGTGTCATGGCCGCACTGTATGCAGAACAATATCCCTTTAAGATGTGAGCTCAGGAGATGAAGCAATACTTCGGTATATTTGTAATCACTAATTACTTCTCAATTATACAATAATGCCGTATGCATGTAGGTGTGTGACAAATAGGCAACCGCAATGTAAACACATGAATAATAGCTACCAGAAAGCCATAAATTCCACTGATACAATACAGACCAGAGAGGGTTCAGAGCAGGATAGACAACATATGGCAAGCTTAAGTCAAAGACTCAAATGACAGGGAAACAGGTTGGGACAAGGTGTGCAGCCAAAATAGCCTGCAAATAAGATGCTCCATCCTAGAGTCCCTTGTGTACAGAGGTGATAGGATGGATGACTCAGGGGTAAGGATTAGGGATTGGACCAGACAACAATACTTAAAGGGAGTCTACCACCACCAAGATCACTTCTAAACCACTTCTATTCTGTTGCAGGGTCTATTAACGCTATAGTGAACATTAGTGTATCAATCTTGATGCCAAGAAAACCAACTTTTAATCCATATGCAAATAAATTGTGTGGATGCGCCTGCCAAAGCACTCATGTTCTCCAGTATGTCGCTGTCACATTACTCAAGTCACATTGCTCCCCTAAGCACAGCTTCTGCCCCTCATCTCATTCTACATGAAAAGATAAATCCATGTATTCAGTCAAGGCATATGAGGGAAATCTGACAAGAATGAGATGACAGTCCATAGGGCAATGTGATGATAAATAAGGTCTTGGGTAGCAAACACTGCAAAAGTAAAAGAGGAAAAATTCCCTTTGCAACAGGCGGGACAACCCTGCTATTGATAAGCTATCCTTAGGATTGATCATCAATATCAGATTGGTGGGAATCAGACACCTGGCATGGTCACTGTACACTGGATGAAGCTGTTTACGTCGTCCACTACATAGTTCCAGTATCAGTGACTGCTGATTCGGCTAAACGTTTTAGAGCAGTGGTCTCCAACTGGTAGCTTACCTTCTGTTGTAAAACTACACATCCCAGCATGCCTTGACAGCCTGCATCCGAATGGAGCGGCAGGTTAAAAATGGGAGGCCCCACCACATTCATGACAATGGGACCGCGAAGGCATGCAGAACTCGCTATCTCTAGTGGTTCCCAATGAAATGAATGGAGCAGTGTGCATTTCCCGTCTGCCACTCCATTTATACTGGGATACAAAACACCCTGGTTGAGATCCCAATGGCTGCATCCCCAAGTTACCCCCTATACTAACTTGCTGTGACTTGAATACCCTTTAAGCTTTTTTTGCCAACCATATGGGATACGCCTTATAAAAGATCGACTTCTAAAGCATGTGCCCAGTGTATTGTTTCAATGTTCCTGGTAGTCAAACGGTACATTTTGTGTCACTAGAAGCACAGACCTGATGGCTGTAGTATGCCGCACTTACAAGAAGAAGCTGTTAAAGCTGACAGACCCACTTTAATATTAAAAACTATTGGACTGCTTATGCTACTATATGCAGCAAGAAACTTTTTTTGGAGAAAAATTTTTGAAAAATCTAGTAGAGAAGATGGGTTTACAAAATAGCATATGGCCATTGTTTTATGAAAATATAAAAAGTTGACCTTTCATTAGCCATTTGATTTAGGCTTTATTTTTTCCTTCCTCCTTTCCTTCCTGGATAGTGGTAGGAGCATTTTGGTGCTGGTGTAAGTCATAGTTTACTTTTCTTGTAAAACTGAATAAGACTACATTCAGAAAGTCTTGGGAATACATCTTTTCCTTTAAGCCTTAACCATGAGCACAATGACATCCACATATAGATTCAGATATTAACTGTAATTTTATACAAGAAGGAAATGCATGCAACAAGCAGTCAATGTATAAGATTTGGAGTCCGACAACAACTAATTCCTGGTATGGGATCCCCTGAGGTAGAAGAGACACGTGGAAAATATTCTACATATAAAGCTGGAAGAAAGGGTTAGTTGTAGCTTCTGCCTCTCCAAGCCTTATTCTGTAAGTGAAACCCAAATGATTTTCACATTTTATATGTTTTTAACTATCTTCCTGGAAAACTTCTAAATGGTTAAAACTCTCCATTACATTCCAGTGGAAAATACTGCTTGTTCCTATATCACTTGTAAAATACAAGGCAGTGCACAGTGTATGCAATGATCTCTTATATACTATGCTAACATATGGTCCTGGGGTGCTGCATTCAGGAGGGCAATGATCATTTGTGCCCAGTCAACATACCACATGAAGAAACTGCAACCCAAAATACTCTAAATCAGAGGCGTAACTACCAGGGTAGCAGCGGTAGCAGCTACTACAGGGCCCGACACATTATGGGGCCCAGTGGGCCCCTGATTATAATAAATATAATAATATTATAAATAGGCTGTTACTGTTACCTGCTGGAGTAACCCCATCAGGTAACGGGCCCTATATACTTACCGATACCCGCTCCTGTTAACGGCCGCCTGTGATTCCCCTTCTGCAGAAGCAGAGGTGGCTGTGAGTCGGAGTGAGGATCGGTAAGTGAGGTTGCAGGCCCGCGAACCCCAACAAATACTGCTCATTATACTCTGGGGTCTTTTCAGATCCATGATTATAATGACTGGAGAGCCAGGGGAGGTGAGGGAACATAAAAAACACTTACCTTTCCTACACTCTGGCAGGCTTTGGGCCTATTTGGTGACGTCCCAGACATCATGTGGGCCGGGCCTGCATCATTATTCGTCGCAACGCAGGCCCGGCTCACCTAATGTCTGTACCAACATTGAAGATGGACAAAATCAGCGGGGAGTGCATTGGAGCCAGGGAGAGGTAAGTAACACTCATGTTTGTATCCTCCCCTGGGTCTCCAATCATACTCCAGGGTCTGAAAAGACCCCAGAGTATAATAATTGTTCGTGGGTGGTCCACAATGGGGCATAATAGTGTGTGCAGGGGCCACTATGGGGCATAATAGTGTGTGCAGGAATGTGGTGTGTGTTGGGGGGGGGGGGTGGTTGGTCGGGGTCAGGGGGAGGGCCTGTCAAATGTTCGCCTTGGGGCCCAGCCATTCCTAGTTACACCACTGCATCAGGCTTTTTTTGTTGCAGATTTTGTTGCGGTTTTTAAAACCAGAGCCAGGAGTGGATTGAGCAGAAGGGAGAAGTATTAAAAAAAAAAAAAAAAAAAGCTGCATTTCCGCAACATGGGGCCTCAGCCTAAAAGTATATGAAAATATGAAAGTTTGAAATTGATATGAAGCAGTGAGTTTTTCTGGACATCCTATCAGTAATCTCATGGAAGAATACTGTAACCCCTCACTAAAGAAATTTCAGTTTCCAACAACATGGAACAATAGATCCCTTTCCCTTTTATGGCAAATTGAGACAGGATGGATTTTAGGTTTAGCACCCCTTAAAGTGTACCTCAAGTTATAAACAACTTTGCATAAATGTATAGCACACTTTGTAATATATCTTAAAGGATATGTTTCCTTCGCCACAAATTGAGCTGCTCCCCTGCTCCTTATCTATCTGACTGCTTGTTTACATTAGAGTAGTCTCATGTATTCAGCCTCACACAGAGCTCTATGGAGCAGGGAGGAGTGGAGTAGAATTCTCCTGTTGGCTGGTAAATTGATTTATTGGCTCATTTTGTGTACTAGCAGCCTCTTATCTACAAATCTAAATGTGTACAGAGTAGAAGAGTGTAGGAGCATCAATTATACAGGATGTCTTATCTATTTTAAAAAAAAAAAGTTAGGAACTGCTATTGTAAAAGGTTAAAGGGGCTGAGGCAGGTCATTGGTGTGGCCATAGATCAGCTGTGTGGTCATTTCCTGTGCATCAAGAAGATCCTGGAAGTAGAGATCAGCAGGGAACCTAGGCGGTGCGATGGATCAACTTATTTTTTCAACCCATTCTGTGGTGTATGTAAAAACTTCTTTATCTGCTGGAAACCCCCTTTAAGTCTGGGTCACCAAATAATGCACAGAGGGCACACCATACTTGAGTATTACTTGCCATGGAAGTGCAAATGCTTTTAAAGTGTAAAGTCTTTATATGAATTCAGATGACAACCTGGAAGAGTCCTTCACAGAATGATTCACAATGGCAGATTGTAGCAAAGTATGGGAGTGGATTTTTCAAGAGGCATGGCTAAATACCTTCAGATCCCATAGAATAATATCAGACCCTAGACTGTTACTGGTTAAATACAATAAACAATTGCACCATTTTTATGTATGCCATTTAGTAGTGGTAACTATAAATATGTTAATTTTAATGTGTGGTTTGTAATGTTATGGAGACTTGAAATATCTGCCCCAAAACATAGTAACATACAGTGTATAAAGTTATAAAACAGTGTATAAAGCTATAAAAGTATTACAGAATTGTAATGTACTTTCCTACATTAATGCTTTAATATATACATATACACACACACACACACACACACACAGTGGGGAAAAAAAAGTATTTAGTCAGCCACCAATTGTGCAAGTGTTCCCACTTAAGATGAGAGAGTCCTGTAATTGACATCATAGGTAGACCTCAACTATGAGAGACAAAATGAGAAAACATATCTAGAAAATCACATTGTCTGAATTTATTTGCAAATTATGGTGGAAAATAAGTATTTGGTCACCTACAAACAAGCAAGATTTCTGTCTCTCACAGACCTGTAACTTCTTCTGTAAGAGGCTCCTCTGTCCTCCACTCATTACCTGTAGTAATGGCTCCTGTTTGACATTGTTATCAGTATAAAAGACACCTGTCCACAACCTCAAACAGTCACACTCCAAACTCCACTATGGTGAAGACCAAAGAGCTGTGGAAGGACACCAGAAACAAAATTGTAACCCTGCACCAGGCTGGGAAAACTGAATCTGCAATAGGCAAGCAGCTTGGTGTGAAGAAATCAACTGTGGGAGCAATAATTAGAAAATGGAAGACATACAAGACCACTGATAATCTCCCTCCATCAGGGACTCCATGCAAGATCTCACCCCATGGGGTCAAAATGATCACAAGAACGGCGAGCAAAAATCCCAGAACCACACTGGGGGAAGGGGTCTAGTGAATGACCTGCAGAAAGCTGGGAATAACGTAACAAAGGCTACTGTCAGTAACACACTACGCCGCCAGGGACTCAGATCCTGCAGTGCCAGACGTGTCCCCCTGCTTAAGCCAGTACATATCCGGGCCCATCTGAAGTTTGCTAGAGAGGATTTGGATGTTCCAGAAGAATATTGGGAGAATGTCATATGGTCAGATGAAACCAAAGTAGAACTGTTTGGTAGAAAAAACTCGTCGTGTTTGGAGGAGAGTGAATGCTGAGTTGCATCCAAAGAACACCATACCTACTGTGAAGCATGGGGGTGGCAACATCATGCTTTGGGGCTGTTTCTCTGCAAAGGGACCAGGACGACTGATCCGTGTACATGAAAGAATGAATGGGGCCATGTATCGTGAGATTTTGAGTGCAAACCTCCTTCCATCAGTAAGAGCATTGAAGATGAAACGTGACTGGGTCTTTCAGCATGACAATGATCCCAAGCACACCGCCAGGGCAACGAAGGAGTGGCTTCATAAGAAGCATTGCAAGGTCCTGGAGTGGCCTAGCCAGTCTCCAGATCTCAACCCCATAGAAAACCTTTGGAGGGGAGTTGAAAGTCCGTGTTGACCAGCGACAGCCCCAAAACATCACTGCTGTAGAGGAGATCTGCATGGAGGAATGGGCCAACATACCAGCAACAGTGTGTGCCAACATTGTGAAGACTTACAGAAAACGTTTGACCTCTGTCATTGCCAACAAAGGATATATAACAAAGTATTGAGATGAACTTTTGTTATTCACCAAATACTTATTTTCCACCATAATTTGAAAATAAATTCTTTAAAAATCATACAATGTGATTTTCTGGATTTGTTCTCTCATTTTGTCTCTCATAGTTGAGGTCTACCTATGATGACAATTACAGGCCTCATCTTTTTAAGTGGAAAAACTTGCACAATTGGTGGCTGACTAAATACTGTTTTTTCCCCACTGTATACACAGTGCGTGTATATATAGCAAAATACTGAAGCTTCTGGTCAGAGAAATCCAATCAATGTGGCTCTGCTTTTAGGGTGCCTGCCTCTCATACACAAGGCCCTGGGTTCAAGATGAAAAATTTAGGTTTTCCCATGAACATAACCATATACAAAATTGTAGACAACTAACATTTAAATATTTTGCACGCTCTTCTTGATAAACCATCCATAATAAGAAATGCATGCCAGGGTTACTGACAAGTCCCAGACCATAGAAAGTTCCTGCATTCATGGTCATATCCATTGGTAACCGATCAAAACAAAAGAAAGATAAAAAAAATATATACAAAGAATTTTAAAATTTGAATATGGTTATATCAATGGGAATACCCCTTTAAATCGATGGAGAATCCCCCAGCAACAACATCATTAGTAGTCAATACACTGATGTCACAGTGCAGTGAATACTAATGAGGCGATTGGCCAGGTGAAAGTCAAAACTGACCAGATGAGAGGGCCAGAAAACCGTGAAAAACGGGTCAGGTGTCTGGTGAAGCTCAAAAATCAACCATAAAACTTTTATTTTCCTCAACATGTTCTACATGACTGAAAAACAATACATGCCTGTAAGTATATCTTACCTGAAAGGGAGATACTGGGGGCTGGAACCACTTAGCAGTGCTCTGTGCGCCTCTTCTGGGGACTTCCTCAAGTAGATAACCTGAACCAAGAATAAAAAGAAACATTAGACTTAAATGTCAGTACAGAGGCAATGACTTAGTATTTTGTGGATTTTTTTTTTTTTTTACATTCTGACTAACCCTCTAACATAATGCAGTGAACTAAATGCCAGAGCGGACTAACCAGCAGGAGAGCAGCAAATGACTAAGGGAATAGGTCATTGTGTGTGCACGCGTGTAAAATATTTTTGACGACAAGGACTCCTTTATTACATAATGAGGAAAATCCCTAAATCCTCTGTAAACCTCGTTACAATCCAATCCAGATAAAAATACGAAAAAAATAAATAAAATTATCTCTATATATAAAATTTTGTATTGAAGTATTATACTACTAATGCAAAGACCTAAAAAGTACATATAGAGATGACATAATGAAGTCTAACTTCTCTCGCTCATATAATGTGACTAGTAGGGAAGGACATTGAATACTGTGTCATGATGGCATCAATGCATTCATGGGATTATTTGATGCTTACACATAGCAGGTAATCCACTGTACATTTATATGACTGGGGAAGGTGAATGTTGCAGCACTGAGGTCAGAAGGAATAATGCTGTGCAGAAGATCAGGTAAATGAGCGGACGCAGTATTGTGTATGTATGGCGATATAATAAATTACAGTAAAGATTAGACACTGGCCGTACAGTACTATATATTCCTGGCTCAGATGTAGCTTCAGTCTGACGGTGGCTCTCACAATCTTATCTATTTGCACACATATTACTGTGCTTTACAGAACACTATCTGACTAGGCTTTGTTCACATACACATTAGAACCTCTGTCAGCCATTCTGTTTTTTTTTATCTTTGACAGTAAGAAACGCTCAGTTTTCAAAAGCAGTAAAAATGCAGAAGACCACAAAGAAACACTGATAGGGTTATAAGCGCAAGTCACAAAGCCGGTGTGCATAAATCTGTATACTTTCTGTAAACCCTGGGTAAGGCTTATTGAGGCTTGAGTGAGAACATAAAAATACCATGTCATGAAAAACACTGGCCCTAGTGCTAGAAGACAACAGTACTAACCAGTGAGACATGTTATCTACTTATGTGCTGGTACACCATCACTTAGGCTTGGCTGACATCTGCGTCACAGTCTCCATTTGGAGACTCAGTCACTGTGACCTCCAAAAATCTCCAGATAAGGGCTGCACGCCCAACTTTTTTGTCTGGCTTTTTCAGTTTAAGAGGACACTTGACGAATCCCATTACAGTCAATGGGGTCCGCTGGTATCGCTATTTTAGCAGCCCGTTGTTATAGTCCTCAGAGACCAGAACAGACACCCAGGCGCGGATGTGAACATAGTGCAAGCAGTGGAGATCAGTCTACCAAGATTGCAACCGATCCCGAGACTGCACAGGCTGCAGCACTGACTTAGCACTACAACAACTTCAACATAGGCGCTCCGGCTACCTGCTGTTCAAGAAACTGCTGTAAGGCCAAAGTTACTAGATCAGAGCTGTAACGCAGGGTCCTGCACAGCACTTGGATGACACTAGGTTCACACAAGCGTTCGGGTTTCCATTCTTCGGGTCCGCTTGGGGACCTGAAAGATGGAAACCTTATCCGCTTAAAAATCGGTTATACATGGAAACCCAAAGATCCCATAGACTATAATGGGGTCTGCCCAGTTTCCGGCAAAAGTGACTAAGAAAAGTCCTCCTTGCAGGACTTCCCTCACCGATTTTAAGCGGAATCTGGAACGGAGAGGCTCGAACAGTAGTGTGAACCTAGTGTAAGAGTGCTCAACTATACGGAAAAACTGAAGGAAATACAAAACTAAGGCAGGGTTCACACAGCTGAGTTCAGGCTGGGAAACCTGGTCCTTGTATTGGCCAGATTTGCCAAACTGTAAATTCAGTTCAGTTCAGTTGAGCTTGGTTAGGACCAAATTTCATGGCTCCAACTCAGCCAAGTGAGACTGGCCTAAAAGGTGACAGGTCACCTCTTCAATCTCAGTTGGCCTAGCAATGATGAAAAAGGGGTAGCATATCCTAGTTCTATCCCATCACCTACTGTTATGGGAATAATTCTTTAATTGTCTCTTATATGAGATTACTTTAATACTGTCACTTTAGTCAATTTCATCCAAAAAACCACATATTTGGCCTACAGGAACAAGAAAATAAAATCGTGTATGCAAAAAAAACCAAGTGCCTCCAAATGCTGATGTTTTCAAGAAAACCCTCTCTCCATTTTCTTAACGAGCAGTTCTCCTGCTTTGGATTCCCCTCCAATACCTGGATCAGTCACCATCCATCTGTTATACCTGGTCTTCATCTGAAGAGGACCTGTCACCAGATCTGAAAAGCCCAATGACATACATCATCTGATAGGTGCTGTCACCCTGAGCATTTTTGTGTTTTTCCAAATCTGTTCAGCCAATCCAAAGATATAAGCCCTTTTAGTGTTGATTTAAGTTAGGGTATATTAATATAAGCCATTGGGCATTTTCAGGCCTGGTGACAAGTCCTCTTTAAGGCTCCCCTTATTACAGCAAACCTGTTGATATTGGCATGAGGGGGAATCAGGTAGAAGGATCTTGTATACTGAGTTACAGTGAATGACCCTTGTGTGTTTAGGGGGAGTAAGCCGTGGCTTTTTCTCCCTCTCCTCATTCATAACACATGCAAGCTCTGCTGAGTCAAGCCAAGTAGTAGAATCACAGTTTTGCCTGATTGCAATCTCCTTTCGGTGTAGATTTACTTTAGGTGACAATGTCCTGTATCTCAATATAGACTGAGTTAACTGCATTAGCGCCAGGCATTGCTACCAGAGGAGCCCTTTAATACCAAGTCAGCTCTGCACCGCTTGGTTAGCTGCAGACAGTATGATGTCTATGTAAGTTCACAAAGCCTGAACTGGACCCTGACATATGAGACCTGTTCTATTTATTGCTGTCCTGTTGTAAAATATTAACAAGGCACAATGAGAATCTCTTTCAGACAAAGGAGGGTCGGCTCAGCAAGGAACGGCAGCAGGTCGGGAACTTATCACTCCTCTCACACACAAGGGGAAGGTGACAGCCCCCCGCCATGATCTGAGTATAGAATGGACGGGCTTCTTGGGTTCTCATCATTAATAAACACTCACCGCATAGGCGCTGATCAGGAAAGCTGCGTTGGCTCTCTTCCTCTGATCATAGCTTGTGTAGTGGACAATCTTCTTTCTTGACAAACTGAAAGACTGTACAAAAAAATAAAAATAAACTGTATAAGAAACTAAACTGAGCAGATCGCACATTTACATCCATACAGTATTAGTGAAGAACACAAGTCCCCACTACAAATTTCCTTGGCACTTTTTTCTTTAAAAAAAAAATATAAAATAAAAAACTGCCAGTATTGGCTGGTGTTTCTTAATGGAGCTTTTCAGCATTTTCCACCCTTGCTGCTCTTTGTTCACACAGCATTTTTGTCAGGGTTTTTCTTTCCTATCAATAGAATTTTTTGGCTGTGGCTCGCTACGTGAGGCCAAGCCTAAATATATCTGGTTTCTAAGATTGCTGGCCTATTGAAGTCTATGGGGCAGTGCTGCTGTACTTATATTGCCACTAGTTTGTACTGCAGTGAGCGGTTCTCCCCTCCCACACTGCCTCGGTACTGGCGATCTGTAGTGTTCTCAGGTGTCAGACCACTGCAGATCTAATATTAGTGTCCTGTTCATAGGATAGGCTACCAATCTTAACTGGATAACCCATTTAGATTTCTCCATCCTCCTGCATCCACTTCCAACTTTGGCTTGAAAAACTGCATTAAAAACGCCTGTGAAAGAAATCCTAATGGTGAGCATTTGGCTATTAATAAACAGAGATGACTTACAATCAATGGCAATAACAATATCCATAATGTATATAATAGATAGTCCTACAATATATCATACCAGTCTATTGTTAATTCAGTGCTGCAAACTGCAATGGTCTATCAATGCAAAAGTTATTTTAATTTTCATGGGATAAACATTACATATCTTGTTGTGGGGTATTTGGATAAACAAGGATACTAAACAATACTTTGGAAAGTTCATCTGACCTGGGTCTATGCCCACTATAAATAAGGTTATGCACTAAAGCTCGGCTAAGCATGCATACGTCTGAATACAGAAGGGAGAAAGTCAGACACCCCTGATGGCAGCCTGAAAAAAAAAAAAAAGAGGATCGATCATGTTCAAAAAGAAGTCCAGTCCTGACAATAGCGGCAGCTTTGGCTGACATGTACGGCCAGGTTTAGGTTAGGTCACAATGAAGCCGATCAAAGCTACACTGGATCATTTAAACCAATGATCCAACCATCAACATGCCAAACAAATGGCAGACCATTTTGCGTAAGCTGTACCTATGAAGTAAGAGGGCTATTACACAAGTTTTTACCCACATTAATAGGAAAAAAAAAATGGTTTAAAAAAAAATGTGGACAGGAGTGAAAGGAGTAACAGGAGTGAAAGTGTGTAGAAATGGGTGTAAATGCACAAAAAAAAATAAAGTGCTTGAATTGTTCTTTTCAAATTTTCAATTGTAGGCCACGCCCTCTATTAACCAGAACTGCACCGATTTGAAGTCAAAAAGTCTGGACAAAATAGTGCAGCATAGTCAGCTATCTTTTCCAGCAAGATGCCAGGCTCCACCCTTGTTTTGCATTACTCCACACTGTATATATACTGTATATATATATATACTCCATCACATAGTATACCTTAGCCATTGCTGACCCCCAAACAGTATACTGTTGCCTTTATTGGCCCTCACAAAGTATACTGCCCCCTTTCCAACAGTTAATGGACAAGATTTGCTATTCAACTATCCCTGCTCCTGTCCAAGCCTATCCCCTACTCCATGGAGGACCCAAACAGGAGCAAATATTGGCCATTACTTGTTGGTTTGAAAAAAAAAAAAAAAAAAAAAAAGCCATAAAGCAAGCCACCGCTTTGGGGTCCCGCACAATTGTCTGGATTTAGATATGGACAAATCCACCCCTGCACCCCTACTACAATATATTGGTATTTTTTACATTTATGGATAACTACAAAAAAAAAAAAAAAAAAAAAAAAAAAAAAAGGTGATTTTAATGATATTATGGAAAGACATCTTTTTTCCCATTGTACGACAGATACTGTGATCATGGGAAAGCTGATCTCTATATTAGGACATACCATGCACCTGATAAAGCACTGGACACAGCAGAAAAAAAAATACTCTCCATCCAGGTGCTTCCAGCTCACAAGTGTATACAATCCAGTTTTATTACAACTGTGCTGAGCAAACTAATCTACATATAGTAAATGATAGAACAGAATGAGATTAAACATAAGGCAATATGTAGCCAAGGTTCTAGTCACATTGGTGGGGTTAATCTCTATAGCTATGTACATGCAGCTTCAAATGCTCTTTAAAGGCTTTGTTATATGAAGATCCCAGGAGTGCTGGATTTACTCTTCATTTACATGTCTGCAGCATCCCCAGTACCTCCACTTGGAGGATCAAAGCAGGGCATTGAAGTTACTGCCTGTGGTGAGCTGATGTGGATGGGACCACCCAAGGTTTGGTGTTTTGGTGTTAATCTTTTCTCATTAATATCAATAGGCTTGATGTAAAATGTCAATAGATGATTTTGCATTAAAAAAAGCTCCATGTAAACCAGTCTACAGTTTTTAATTGCAGTAATGAGTAGTACATGTTACTCTGGTTTAAAGAGAACCTTTCACCACCTCCACTAATTCAAGTTCTTAGCATTAATAGTCACTGCTCCACTGATTCTAGCACAGTTGGAATTTTCTCTCTAGCCCCCACTGTTCCTGAGCAACAAGCACAGGTAGTTTTGATGCCTGATGTTTTATTTAAGCTCTAATATCAGAAGGGCAGTGTCAGGCAGGGGGTGTGATTCAGAGCTCCATCCAGAGGCAGCCAATGTCAGAGCTCAGAATCACACCCCTTGTCTGCTCCTGCCTGACACCGCCCTCCTGACAGTACAGAACCTAAATAGCACATCAGACACCAAAACTAACAGCATTGATTGCTCAGGAATGGTGAAGGATAGAGAAAAAATTCCAACTGTGCCAGAATCAGTGGAGCAGAGCCTAGTAAATGATGCCAAGAGCTGGTCTTGTCGGAGGTGGTGAAACATTCTCTTTAAAGGGAACCTTTCAGGTCAATTTGGGACACTAAACCACCCACAGGTCCTTATAGACCTGGGTTTTAGTGTCCCGAATCACGCTATTGTAATGCTGAGTCATCTCTGGTGCTCCCGGCGCCTGCACTGTTCTTCAGTGAAGCCGAAGATGGACACCCCAGCTTCATTGTGCAATTGCCGGAGGCAAAAGGCCTCTACGCTCTCTATAGTACACCAAACAGCGCTGTACACCAGGGTGTGCTGACGGGACCTTGGTCTACAGCGCTGTACACCAGGGTGTGCTGACGGGACGTAGCTAATGGCAGGGACCTGGTCTACAGCACTGTACACCGAGGTCCCGCCAGTATGCCCCGTTGTACAGCGCTGTTTGCTGTATAACCCCACCCCCATGTGGTGAAAGCCCCGCCCCTAAACTACCCGCCCCCGCGTGGGCCGTGGCAAAAAAAGATTGGGGACTGCTGCCCTAAAGCAATTACTTGCATCCCATCAGATATCAATCTAAAAACAATTCACAAAAATTAATGCACATGTAGATACAGTCCCTGACAGAAGTTCTGTCGCTTATCCATGTTTTGGAATCAAAAGCTTATAACCTGACTTTAAATTCATCCATTGGTTTTAGAAATGACTCATATGAAAGCTGAAACTCTCCCAAATGATTTTTTGGTTAAGAAAATAAATTGGCTTCACTGCTGAAATATTCATCATTTAATGAACACAGAAAGGTCTTGATTTTGGCAAGACAAAAGTTTTGTCGCACACAAAGTAATGTGAAAATCAAACCAATAACTCTGTTCAAAAACAAAGATATGTTTCATAACATTGATGAATGAAGTTGTGGTGCTATTAGAGCCATATTTAATATTTTGTGTGACTTCCATGAGCTTGAAGGACTGCATCCATGCGTTTCAACAATGATTCATACAATTTATTGATGAAGTCATCAGGAATAGCACAGAATGCAGTCTTACATGCCTCCCAGAGTTCATCAAGAATCTTTGGTTTTGTCTGCCAAGCTTCCTCTTTCATCCTACTCCAAACATGCTCAATGATGTTCATGTCTGGTGACTGGGCTGGCCAGTCCTGGAGCACCTTGATCTTCTTTGAGGAACTTTAATGTAGAGATGGAGCACCATCCTGCTGCAAAATTTGACCCCTTTTATGATTGGGAATGTAAGAGGAAGCTAATACTTCTTGATATTTTAGGCTATTGATATTGCCTTCCACCTTGCAAATGTTTCGCACACCCCCATACTGAATGTAACCCCAGACCATGAGCTTTCCACCACCAAACTTAACTGTTTTCTGGGTGTATCTTGGATCCATACGGGCTCCAGTAGGTCTCCTGCAGTATTTGTGTCGGCTGTGGTGTAATTCAACTGAAGATTCATCTGAGAAATCCACCTTCTGCCACTTTTCCAGCGTCCATCCATTTAGCAGGCTGTGGGCCTTGGCAAATGCCACACGTTTTTTTAATTGCCTTTTGTTTAGTGCTGGCTTCTGGGCACTGATTCGACCACGGAGGCCATTTCGAGACAGAATCCTACAAACTGTTCTAGTTGACACAGGGACTTGAGGTGACCAGGCCTGTTGGAGCTCTGCTGCAGTGGAAGAGGGGCTGGCTTTTGATTTTCTAACCAACAAACGTTCCTCCTAAGCAGTTGTCTTGTGGGGTCTGCCGGACCTGGGCTTGTCAAAAACATCTCCAGTCTGTTCAAATCTTTTTTTTAATTCTTTGTACTTGACGCAGAGACACATTAAAGGTGCCAGCCACCTCTGCAGTGGATCTGGTCTTCAGCCTCTTGATAATCAAGGCTTTGGTCGCAGGGTTGATTTTTGGCATGTTGTCAGAGGTGAAGTTGCAGTTCAAGTGAAGGTCTGGGGTGCTGGAGTTCTTTTTATACACACCCACTAATTAACCGATCAATTAGTGAGCACAGGCGAGGCTTTAAACTAGGATTGGGTGCATTATATGACAAGGCGACAAAACTTTTGTCTTGCCAAAATCTGACCTTTCTGTGTTCATTAAATGATGAATATTTCAGCAGTGAAGCCAATTTATTTTCTTAACCAAAAAATCATTTGGGAGGGTTTCAGCTTTCATATGAGTCATTTCTAAAACCAATGGATGAATTTAAAGTCAGGTTATAAGCTTTTGATTCCACAACATGGATAAGCGACAGAACTTCTGTCAGGGACTGTATCTACATGTGCATTAATTTTTGTGAATTGTTTTTAGGTTGCTATCTGAGGGGACTGTATAAGATTATTATTGCTGCAAGTTCACACGGCTGAAAAGTAATTCCTCTTCTTTTTCTGCCACAGTTTTCAGGCCATGGCCTTTACGCTGTGAGTAGGCCCAGATGAATGACTCTAATCAGAAGTCTGGAGCTGTGGACTCCACAACTGAATCAGCTGCGGCAAGATCGAGCAGGAGGCTTATTTTCTCAGTGTCCCGCTGCAATCTAAGTGGAATCTGTCACTGATTTGTTGCTGGAAACCGCCTCCAAATCTGCGACAAATTCTTCCATGTGAACCTACCCTTTAGATTGGATTTTTGCAGAACTGAAACATGTAAACCTTACCTATTATTTACTGGTGATACATTCTATTTTATATATCCCAAATATAATTTTTAATTCATATTTTTGGCTGAAAACATTTTTTGCAGTAGGATTTTATTAGAAATTCTGCATCTATTGGCATCTGCAGCTTCTATGTATCACAAAACAAACTGCAAAATATCGTAAACCAGTAAATCCATCAAAGCTTGTCAGAAATACTTTTAGCCAAATATATGCAGAAAAACATGCTGCCAAAAGGCATCCATAGCCTTTAAATAAGTAAACTGCATTTTGGAGACTCATTCAAATGACTGTCTGCTCATCCTGTTCAATCCACAGATGTACATAAATGTATAATAGATCGCAGGAAGCCAATGTAGCTCATAGATATTTACTTATGAAAAATGTATTTCTACAGGAAGAGAGCACCAGTTGCATGACACCATGATAAATGGCTTCTTCTCAGTGTTCACATGTTGTGTCACTTCCCTCTGTTTCCTGAAAGTGAAGGGTCATCCACTTCTGTTTATTCATATATGGATTTTCCATCTACCAACCCAGCATGCTGTTAGCCTATATTCCTAAGGTGACCATCACATCTGGTGCTCTTGGCAAGTAATAGGCAACATTTCTAGCTAATGACAACTGAAGAAAGCAATAAAAGCTCCATTCTATTAAAACCTGTGTATGGTGATTTTATTTCTGTTAATGACCATGCTAAATCTTTAGCTGTTCCTTTTTGACATTAGTTTACATACAGAACCGAATGTAGAAGAACTTGGCAAATAATTTGCCTTACAACAGTCACAAAATATTTTGTGCCTTAGGACATGTTCATACTTTGTAATAGTCAGATATAATATTTTAGTGACATGGATTTTTACAAGTTGTTTGTACTCTTTACAATATTGGTTTGAGGAGAGCAGAGCGCTTGCAGTAAAACAGTAAAGGAGTGCAGGAGTTTTATAAAACATTGTGTAAGTGAAATGAACAAAACTTGCCCACTGATCATACACCAGCTCACCTTTTACAGATGCCCCATGGAAAATAAACTGAGCACCATAAATAGTTATAGGCAATAACTCTGCTTTTCTATTACACTAATATATGCATATATATCTCCCCATGTATGTGCAAGGGGAGATGAAGATCAGGAGAATATAAAATGCCCGCACAAAGGGAAACGCAGCAGAGTAGAGTGCCGCACAAAGGGAAACGCAGCAGAGTAGAATGCCCGCACAAAGGGAAACGCAGCAGAGTAGAGTGCCCGCACAAAGGGAAACGCAGCAGAGTAGAGTGCCCGCACGAAGGAGAATAAATAGATTAAAGTGCATGTAGAAGGAAGGAGCTGTAGAAAACTGTCTTTACAAGTGAGGAATAGTAAAATAGTGTAGAGGATGGTGTTAAGAGAAGAGCTGAAATAGGGTTGTAATATTAAAGGCGATGTCCAGGAATTTGGAATTTACGTCCTATCCATAGGCACTTTGACTTCAATGGCAGCAGAGCTGCAATACTGGCACCCAGTCACTACACAGGGAAGAGAGCCAACTGCTTCTGGCCCTGTGTTGTGTATAGCACTGTTGTCAGAAATGGCCCTGATCAGATATATTTGGCCATATTTATGGGACAACCTGTTAATACAACCCTGCAGATATCTGTTATGAGGCATTCTGTTTGGACTTCTGGGAGGGCTTTACCAAGAAGAAACAGATCATGCTATGTGGAAGTCAGGCATAATAACTGTGGGTGAAAGAATAACAGAGGATTATTTTATATTTATAGCCAGCTTAAGGGAATATTACATTATAGACACATACTCACCAATTTGATATAAATGCCATCTCAAAATAATAGTATTCAGTGCCTACAAACTCACAAAATGTGACAGAACACAAACAATCCCAAACACAAGCCAGGCAGCCTAGGTTGTGCAGTTCAATATAGATGATAGAAGATAGATAGAGATAGATATCTATATATACACACACAAAATTTTAGGCTGGTGTGGAAAATATGCTGCAAAGAGAGAATGGAAATAGAAAAGTAGCAATAGAAGTCTTAATAGTTTATTTTTATCAATTAAAATGGAGTGACCGCCCTCTGGCTTCCATCAATTCTTCTAGGTGACCTTGCAGACAGTTTTTGAAGGACTCGGCAGGGAAGTTGTTCCTGCCATCTTGGAGATCTTCTGTGGATGTAGGCTTGCTCCAATCCTTCTCGCTCTTCATGTAATCCCAGACAGATTGGATGATGCTGAGATCAGGACTTTGTTGGAGTTATATCATCACTTCCAGGACTCCTCCTCCAAAGGGTGGACGCTCCAAATATTGATGTGATTTATATTTCTTTTAGCCCTTCTATTTGTGAAAGCATTTTTAGTTTGCAGCATTTTTCCATATCTGCCCCTAAGCTTACTACTTTATCTTATGCATCTCCAGTTTTAAGAACCTCTGAAACCTTTTTATTCAGGTGGAAGATGATATTGCAGGTTCTTTGCAGACTTTAGCCAGTTATGGATACCTGTAAGGGCACTACTGTTAATACCCGTTGCTGTCCTCAGTCATAGGATGACAGAAGCGGACATTAACTGCAGCAAAGTAAAGGGACAGGAGAAAGACTTAGGAGGATCCCCCTCCGTCTGTGCCTGTTCCCATTGACGCCAATGTAAGACAACATGACAGACGCTTTTGTATTGGAAGAGAAAGTCCTGCATGCACGACTTTCTTCCGTCAGAAAAGTAAAAAACAGAAGAAAGCTTCCGCCAGGTTTTTTACATTGGTGAATGCAGATGAACACCCTGCGACGGATGAGAGCAACAGACATTAATATCTGTAGTGTGAACCCACCCTAAAACACAGCCACACATGTACATGATCTGGGTGCTACAGACATACCACAGACACTGAAAAGCTGCAATAACCTATATTTATAATCACCTTGAAGGTCTGTAGCAGCAAATGTTAAATTTAGGCCACTAAAAACTTGCAGAAAAAAGAAACTTGACACAACATGCCATGAGTAGAGAGAGGACTTAAAGGGGTTCTCTGGGGAAATAAACAGATTAGAACAACTGAGCACTAGTCATCTAAGCTTGTAGTATACAGACTGTTGAAACAAAGTCCCTGAGCAGTCAGCCGGAGGGCTTGTCCTTGAACATGGGGAATCATCATGAGATCTGACAGAATTTCAACAGTGATTATATTATGCAAGCACGTCCACGGAACAGGCATTAAAACGCTATTTATATTCCCAGAGAACCCCTTTAAGCGTCACGCGATGGGCATGCTTCTACTGGAGATTTATTTCTGTACACAGCCAAGCACAAACAAACACTTCTAAGGACTCTTGCCATTAAGGAGGAGTTGGGAGCAAACTTGAAATCCCAAACAGTTCCCTTGACAGCATAGCATGCAGAGGAGTCTTAGCAGCAGCTGAAGCTTCCTCCCACAGCTCGGGGTTGTGGCCATGCTCTGCCCATTTCCTTGGTGATCCCAGGGCAACACATACAAACCAAGCAAACTTTAAAAGGTGAAACTTTACCTGCAGCTTCCTGATAAAGGAACAACATCGGCAAACAGTCTGCATAATAAGACACAAGTCACACAGCGCTGCTTCTTCACAGCTATCATGACAGCTTTTCAGTTTTATCTCGACAACTCTACAATAAATATCAATGTTCATTCTGTATTGACTGTAGTGGGTTCTCTGAATCGACTTCTAGTGGACAGGGTTTCTACGTTTTGTGTATAATTAAACAAAGCTCAGCGATTTTCTCAATTTCAAGATAGTGCTGGCCAATTAATAGAAAAATATCCAAAACCGACCGTCAATCCGGATCACAGATGTGATTTTGTGCACGCTGGTTATTTCATTATTTATGAGCCTTTACCTGCAGTTTTGTTTGGACCAAACACATCCCAACTGGAACTGCTATTATAATGTGGAGTCTCTTCACACCCCAGAGTTCGATAAGCAGAGGCCCAGGGTAGGGGGAAAAAAAAAAAAAACCCCACACATAGTGTTATTACCCTCCCCGGTTCAGAAAATGGCTTTTTTCTGGCCCAGACATGGCCATCTGAAAACAACCTTACTAATATACTTTTCACTACCATGATGCCCAGGAATAAAGCGGTAAATACAGATCACATGATCAATCGGATTTGTAGTATGATCACCTGATCAGTTTCCCTGCTGCGAGTCCACAAAATGTGAAACTTCAAAGGTGATGTGATGTGCTCCCCATGTATTTTAATGATCCCTCAAGTGGACCACACAATATTCTGTCCATAAAGCAGCCCCCACAAAAAAAAAAAAAAAGCTGCAGAAAAGCTTTTTGAAAAACATTGTATGAAAATTTTATCTGTGGAAACGTGAGCATTCTCCCTATAGATTTAATAAGGGAAGAAACACAAAGAAAAACAGCGGTTTTTTTAGCTGTGGTTTGCTATGTGGGGCCTTAGGATACAAGGAATTATGGGAGATGTAGTTTCCCATCCTACAACAGTTCCAAAAGGAACAAGTACAATTTTTGGCCAATTTAATTTTTTTTTTACAGACCTAGTCTACTTATGGGTTGAAACTTCTTTCATGTACTTAGAATCAATCTAAGAACAGAGATACAATAAAGTACATTTCTGGATTGTACCAGTTTACAGTCCCTGACAGAAGTTCTGTCGTTTATCCATGTTGTGGAATCAAAAGCTTATAACCTGACTTTAAATTCATCCATTGGTTTTAGAAATGACTCATATGAAAGCTGAAACCCTCCCAAATTATTTTTTGGTTAAGAAAATAAATTGGCTTCACTGCTGAAATATTCATCATTTAATGAACACAGAAAGGTCAGATTTTGGCAAGACAAAAGTTTTGTCGCACACATAAAGTAATGTGAAAATCAAACCAATAACTCTGTTCAAAAACAAAGATATGTTTCATAACATTGGTGAATGACGTTGTGGTGCTATTAGAGCCATATTTAATATTTTGTGTGACTTCCATGAGCTTGAAGGACTGCATCCATGCGTTTCAACAATAATTCATACAATTTATTGATGAAGTCATCAGGAATAGCAAAGAATGCAGTCTTACATGCCTCCCAGAGTTCATCAAGATTCTTTGGTTTTGTTTGCTAAGCTTCCTCTTTCATCCTACTCCAAACATGCTCAATGATGTTCATGTCTGGTGACTGGGCTGGCCAGTCCTGGAGCACCTTGATCTTCTTTGAGGAACTTTAATGTAGAGATGGATGTATGAGATGGAGCACCATCCTGCTGCAAAATTTGACCCCTTTTATGATTGGGAATGTAAGAGGAAGCTAATACTTCTTGATATTTTAGGCTATTGATATTGCCTTCCACCTTGCAAAAGTTTTGCACACCCCCATACTGAATGTAACCCCAGACCATGATCTTTCCACCACCAAACTTAACTGTTTTCTGGGTGTATCTTGGATCCATACGGGCTCCAGTAGGTCTCCTGCAGTATTTGTGTCGGCTGTGGTGTAATTCAACTGAAGATTCATCTGAGAAATCCACCTTCTGCCACTTTTCCAGCGTCCATCCATTTAGCAGGCTGTGGGCCTTGGCAAATGCCACACGTTTTTTTTAATTGCCTTTTGTTTAGTGCTGGCTTCTGGGCACTGATTCGACCACGGAGGCCATTTCGAGACAGAATCCTACAAACTGTTCTAGTTGACACAGGGACTTGAGGTGACCAGGCCTGTTGGAGCTCTGCTGCAGTGGAAGAGGGGCTGGCTTTTGATTTTCTAACCAACATGCGTTCCTCCTGAGGAGTTGTTTTGCGGGGTCTGCCGGACCTGGGCTTGTCAAAAACATCTCCAGTCTGTTCAAATCTTTTTTTTTTTTTTTAATTCTTTGCACTTGACGCAGAGACACATTAAAGGTGCCAGCCACCTCTGCAGTGGATCTGGTCTTCAGCTGCTTGATAATCAAGGCTTTGGTCGCAGGGTTGATTTTTGGCATGTTGTCAGAGGTGAAGGTCTGGGGTGCTGGAGTTCTTTATACACACCCACTAATTAACCGATCAATTAGTGAGCACAGGTGAGGCTTTAAACTAGGATTGGGTGCATTATATGGCAAGGAGACAAAACTTTTGTCTTGCTAAAATCTGACCTTTCTGTGTTCATTAAATGATGAATATTTCAGCAGTGAAGCCAATTTGTTTTCTTAACCAAAAAATCATTTGGGAGGGTTTCAGCTTTCATACGAGTCATTTCTAAAACCAATGGATGAATTTAAAGTCAGGTTATAAGCTTTTGATTCCACAACAAGGATAAGCGACAGAACTTCTGTCAGGGACTGTATAGGCGGTACGCTCCTAGCGTCTTTTGCTGTTACTGATCCAATAATGAAAGATTCTACGTCTCGCAATTACGTACAATGTCACTGTGAATTTACAGGTTCTATCTCATAAATATTGGCTCATATACATAATGTATGCCTCAGCTGTACACAGGGTATATGCCCATTTCAAGATCAATACAGCAAAACCACTAAAAAGGGATTACACCTAAATTGAAATCAATGGCCTGGTCACTGAGTACTGAGGTCATTTCATTTTAGGACATTAACCCCTAATTCATACCATCTTGTAAGCCTGTTGAGATAGAAATGTCTGCAACAAATCTTCTACATGTGACTATACACTAAATTACATGATTTTAAATAGAAACTACCCCTTTAAACTGCGGTTTGGGTAACTTTTCACATAGGACAAAAACTATAAGAATATATTCACATGGCAGAATTTTGCGACGATTTTGAGGCACTGGTAGGTTTTGCATCAAAATTAGTGCCAAAATCCACCTTCCATTGTTTTCAACGGGAGACAGACCAAAGCAGGATGCGGGCAAAATAAGATTCCTGCTAGATCTTGCCATAGAGTCCACTGCATGACTTTCGTCCCCAGTCTTGAATGGAGCGGTAGTCAGAGCATGCAACGCTCCATTCAGCACTGGAGAAAGAGGAGCACTGTACTTTGTCTATCTCCAGCATTCTCATTGAAATGAATGGAGAGGTGCATGTGCTACCCGACCACTGCACCATTCAGAATGGATCAGTGGGGGACTCTTCAGACCCCAGAATATAATCTTTTTGATTTAATCATTTTTTATCTGCCTACAATTCATTTCAATAGCATGTGCAAGGTGGAATCTGCCTAAAGAGAAGTCCTAATGCTTCTTTTTTTACTCTAGGAAAGAAGAAAAAAAAAAAAAAAACACAATCATCTAGAGGAGAAAAAAAAAAAATCTGCTCCCAACTCCTATTGAAATGAAGGAGAGAATTGAGCATCTCAAAACCCACCTGCAAAAAACTCCTTGTGAACTTACAAAAAAGTTTTCCTCTGGGGACTTTCTTCAATTTTAACTATACAGAAAACTCCAGAGTTTTCTGTATAGGTATAATTGACATGCTGCGATTTACAAAAATGCAATGGTTTGGAAATGGCAGCATGTCCGCTGTGATGTGTGGATTGGATTAGCCAGAATCCCATCCACTTTGCAGGTACTGTAAAACGCAGCATTTTTTGCCGCAGCAAAATCGCAGCGTTTACGCTATGTGGGGCCCCAGCCTTAGGCTACATTCAGAAGACAGCGATTAATTGCCGTGTGATGGTCGTTTAACGGATGTCACACTGCAGCAATAAATTCAATGCAAGTCAATGGGGTATATTCACATGATGTCAAAACATGGCTAGCACACTGAATGCACACGGTCATGAACATGAGGTCTTAGGGTTTGTTTTTTAAACTATTGGGTGAAGTTTCTACAAATTTCCATGGGGCATCTGTCATTGAGTCCACAGTGCTGATTGCACCAGCTCTAAACACTCATTGAGAAATAACTCACATTTAAGAAAATCAGATCGCGAGCTAGATGACTACAGCTTAGTTTGGTAGAGACCTGCACAGCTTCTTTCCATAGTAACACATTGTTCTCGGAGAATTTCGGATAACACTGTTTGTACACAGCCTTTCAAACAAGCAAAGCAGTAATTCATGCTAATAAGCCCGGCTGTTCTGGCTTGTTTGACTTCTTAAGGGGCATTGTAATTATCAGATTACGATCACAGATAGAGAAACCTTACATACAAAGAACTTGAGGAATGGTGCTGACAATAGAATTGAAAAGGGCATCTACAGTACTGTACAAAAGTTTCAGGCAGGTGTGGAAAAAATGCTACATGGTAAAGGTCGGTTCACACTAGCCATTCCGCTTAAAATATGCAGAGAGAAAATCTGACGATTTTGGGTGGAAACCCAGTGGACCCTATTATAGTCTATGGGGTCTGCAGGTAACAGCTTTTTAAGCAGATAGAATGCTTTCAAAAATCAGTGTAAATAGTTTATTTTTGTCAATTAAAATGAAGCGATTGAACAAGAAATCTAAAATCAATATTTGGTGTGACCACCCTTTGTGTTACCCCTCAATGCTCTATAAATCTTGTACAGTGATACTTGTCACACTAAGGATCACTCACCTTACTTTACAAGCAACATTATCCATTTACACCATGATCAAACAAAGGCCCAAAGTCAATTGGCCTATCTGCTAAGTGAAAGTCCTATTCATACATATGGTAGAGGACAGGGGAAAAAGCCAAGCCTTTGCTTTATGCCTTACCAGATCCAAGTGAACCCAATTTATGCTAACCACTCTCCTGAAATATTCGGAGGCTACATGAATAAAGGGAGACCTCCCGGAATTCTGGAAGAGCTGGCAAATAGTGTTGAGCGAACCCGAACTGCAAAGTTCAGATTCGTGCCTAACTTCATGCGTTCGGGTACCTGAACCCGACCCCGAACGTCAGCGCTGAAGCTTGGGTCTGGCTCATCCCTAAAGCTAGTTGACTGGCTGCTCAGCAGTCAACCAAGCTTTAACCCCTTCACACACTGTCACATACATGTACGTGGGAGAATGTGGCTAGTTACCGCATCCCCACCTACACGTACATAATGGTGATCGAGCGGGCTCAGAAGCAGAGCCCGTGCAATCAAGGTGGGAGCCCAGCTGTATCTGACAGCCAGATCTGCTGCAACAGCGGGGACGGTGAGAACACCAAGCCCAGCTGTTTAACCCTTAAGATGCCGCGGTCAATAGCACCCGCGGCATCATAGGTGTTTGCCATTAAAACTGAATGCCACAGGCAGCATCTGGAGCAGGTGTTAGCTGTAACTGAAAATCAAAAATATATATACTATTCCAATACTCAAATATAATAGAAAACCTATAGAAGGTGTCACTTCCCAAAAGAGTATGTCTAAAATATTATCTTTATTAATATAATCTAAAAGATAATAAATCACAATAATCTCTCATAATAGAAAACTTAAGAGCAAGTAAAGTCGTGCATGGCCAGGAGACTTGAACATGTGTAACACATATAATATGTCACCCCTAGTCATAAAACAACCCCTCCCCTTTCTCAGAAGTGCATGATAATAACTTAAATGTGCTCAAAATAGGAAAGCCGACCCCCAGCAGAATATTTGCTATGCTGTTCAATGGCTGTCGGACTAGTCCTAGGCAAAAAAAAAAAAAAAAAAACTTCTGAGAAGAAGGAATAATTTAGTGCCAATATTCACATGGACACTATCAAACTGCCTCCATAAAACTCCTGACGCATTTCTAGGATCTAGGATAGCGCTAACCACTATCCTGTCAGAGGTGTAAAGTTACTCCGTTAGAAGTCTGTTTACAGAGAGCTATAGTTTCCCCCGCTCCCTCTTGGCACTAATGCATGGCCGTAAGAAGGAGTAGCGAAGCCAGCCTTTTAAAGCATAAGAAACGCCCCCTGTCATCAAGACACACCAATCAAGGGGCGGCACGTGCAATCAGGCTGACATCCTCTATAGAGTGCAATACACGTGTATACACGTTATAGTGCTGAACCAGCGATCAGTTTATCGCTGGTTCAGGTCCCACTATGCGACATTACTAAAAAGTAAAAAAAAAAAAAAGTTTTACAGCCATTTTTTGGGTCACAAACTTCGGGTCCCCATTGCTTTCAAAGGGGTTCGGGTTCAGGTCAAGTTCAGGTACCTGAACTGAACTTTTGGGCAAAGTTTGGCAGAACGCGTTGAACCCGAACTTAAACGGGTTCGTTCAAGACCACTGGCAAATTCTCTGGTTGCTCTCTATTATTCTCCGTGTGACATGGGCATGGTATGTGCTGGTCACATCAAAGACATGGCTGACAGATTCTCAAACTTATAAAACAAAATGGGCATGGTCTCACTGGAAGGGGGAAGTGATTGCCCCTGATACACTGGCCTACTGGCAGCAAATTTTGTCAAGTATGGGTTTATTCCAGGTTATTGTGGCATGATCACAGGGGTTTTCTAAATTTAGCAAATAGTATATTTATTGTATGATAGAGATGTTGTGCACAATTTCCTCATTGTGTCCATGATCTCTGCTTGTAGTGCGGTCATGGGGAACCTTTACTGTTTACCTCCAGGTAAACATTGAGAATCCTCAGTAGCTGATACCTTTTTAATGGCTAATAGAAAAGATGATGACAAATAAGCTTTCAAGATTACTCTCCATGAGGCGTCATCCTCCGGGGATGATCTGCCCCGGTCATGTCCTGATGCATGGCTCATTACTATTACAGTCCAGTTATCAGAGCATTGCCTTGTAATGAGCCGTGAGGAGCGGTGTCACCTGTGTGACCATCTCATGACCAGGACAGATTGTCATCCCATGGAAGTAAACAATGAAAGGCTCCTATTCAAAGGGAACTGATCCAGAGTATATTTATTATAGAATGACAAAGCTGGAAAACCTCTAAAAGCACATAATATTTTGTCAAAGCTCCACAAAAATTAATTGTGTTCAATTAACATATGGGCTAAGGAAACTATACATTTTCTCACTAATATTAGTTTGGCTACGTTGACATCTGTGTTGGAGACTCCATTTGGAGACTCTATTACAGTGTATGTCGAAAATTAGCAGAAGGATAAATCCTCCAAGCCAAGCTTCTTTGTCTAGCGATTTAAATCTAAAAAAAAAAAAAATCTAACACCAAACGGACTCCCACTATAGTTAATAGGGTCCTTGCGGCTCCAAATGCAACCACTGTTGTAATGGTTCACCTATCTGCTGTTCTGGTCCAGAAAAAAGGATAGGCCAATGCTAGTGTGAACATAGCGTTGGTTGGTTGACATAGGAAAGTATGCTTTGGATTACCCCCCTTTATAAAAGTTGTATTTATTTGCTCTTATGCCGCATTCACATGGCAAACTGTCCATGTCTGCTGGATTTTCCAGCCTGAACATCATGCTAGAAGAGAGACTTCTAGCATTGTAGCCGTCTATGATGTTAGGCCCCTGCTTCCCAGTTACATACTGTCTCACAGTGATTATAGTACAGGACAGTATGTGGCTGGGAGGCAGGGACTCCTAGCATCATAGATAACCATACTACTCCCGGCATGATACCACACGTTTCTGGCTGTTGCAGAAAAAATATGTGTTATAGAGCACCAGCAAAGTGAATGGCTGAGATTATACAAAATCTCAGACATTTTGGAAAAAAAAAACAAAACAAAAAAAACAAAAAAAAAAAAAAAAAACACAGACACACACGAAATTCTACATTTTCAGAAACGCGTACATTTTTGACAAAAAGCATTTTAATTTTACCTGCAAAAAAGCTGCATTTATCCCACAGATCAATATTTATATGGGATGGGAAGGTAAAAATGAAACGAACATTCTTTGCTGCGTTATTTTCCACTGCATTTTATTCTGCAGCATTTTTCAGCTGCATTTCCACAACATGTGCCTTAGGCTAAGGCCACACGTGGCGTCCCGCAGCAAAAAAGCGCTGCGGGAGAAACTGCAGCGGGATCGCATTGTGGTTCTTCCCGCAGAGCTTTTAGACAGAAAGTTTGCAGAGTTTTCCTCTGCGGACTGTTTCAATTATACCTATGGGGAAACTGCCGGTGTTTCTGTAAGTATAATTGACATGCTGCGATTTCCAAGACTGTGCTGGTTTTGGAAATCTCTGCGTGTCTGCAGCGCGGTTTTTACTGCAAAGGACATGGGATTCCCATCCACTTTGCTCTGACTGTAAAACACCGCAATTTTTTCTGCGGCGTTTATGCCACGTGGGGCCCCGGCCTTATAAAGGGTTTTTTCAGGATTGGGCAAAATTGGGGGGGTGGGAACAAAAAAAAAAAATGCAGCACTTAGCTTGTAACTATCCCTACCATTTCAGAGGCCTGTCAGTGGGTACAGTGGTACTGCAACCAAGTAAACAGTCTGGAACAGTAGGATTATTTACCAGAGGTGTTCTGAGTCTATTTTATGACATTTTTACCATTCTTGCAAATTTTGCAGTTCTTGGAATGCCCTTTTAACCATTTAGTCAAAGTGTAATTGTAAGCTCATAAAAATGGAAAGGACATGATACAGTGAAACCTCTGAGATGGCCACCTAAAATTGCATTACATAGTGGTCATCTAAGGAAGTTGCATTCTGAAAGAAGATGGCCAGTATGCATAATATATGGACAAAGTAAAACATTGCTGCATGAAATCTAGTCTGCATAAGGGGTGGTCTTCTCAAAAAGTTGGTCTTTTGGAGAGGTTCCACTGTATATGCATACTGAAGCTTTATCTTAAAGTTGACTGTCGATCAAAAAAAAAAAAAAAAAAAAAAAGGGCATACTACCCGACTTCCCATACACACGTGACATTTTGACAGTGGGGTAAGGGGAATAAGTCTGTGCTAGACGCCTCTAGTGGCAGCTTATCTTGCTTGAGAACAAAGGATGGGGCATGTTTAAGGCTAAGGTCCCACGTTGCATAAACGCTGCTTTTTTTGTTGCAGATTTTGTACCGTTTGTTTGAGACAAAGCCAGGAGTGGATTGAGCAGAACGGAGAAGTATAAAAACTTTCTATATATTACCCATTCTATTTGTAGCCTCTCTTCGCTTTGGCTTAAAATTCTGCAGCAAAAAAAAAAAAAAAAAAAAAAAAAGAGCTGCATTTCCGCAACATGGGGCCTCAGCCTTAAACATGCCCATCCTTTGTTCTCAAGCAAGCCTTAACCTAAATCCCACATGTTCAACCCTCCCCACCCCCTGGCATAACCTGGTGGGGAATTTTTGATATCCCTATACATAATAGACAGCTGGATGGTTTTGCAGAAATCTGCAGGTTCGGATGACAGTAATCTAATGGGTACGTCCACTTTTAGTCTGGTTTCTATCAGGACTGATCTAACTAGCTCCTAAGTCTAGTCTATTGTAAAAAAAACTATGGTATTACCCCAACTGCAAAAATATGTCCATGGAGAACCACAATTCTCACTAAACTGGAAATTATGCATTCAACAGTATTGGCTAAGTATTAGTAGTACTGGCAAGGGTTATTAAAGGCTATGTACACATTCGTAGCATTTTTTTTTATTCTTGAATTGTATGTATTTTGGGCTAAAAAAAAAATTTATTTTTGCAATTGGGTTGAATTACAAATGTTGCTTTGTTTGGCATCCACAGTGGTATGTATCAGCACTAGAATACCATTTTTTATCTAAGCCCTCAAACCCAGCCAAACTGTACCCTCATTTGGATAAGGGGCAATGAGCTGTCTGCAGATGGATCTCTTCCTTTTGCAGGAGATATTCTGGTTTGGCTTTGATCCCAGACTATCACTTGGTTTCTTGAAAGCCAGGCATTGATCTATAGGGAGCTCTATTGTAAGAGGTGGCGCTAGAGCAAGTTTTCAGTTTTTAATCAATGCACTTATGTGCATATTCTTATCTACACCCTTTCACTGCCTGATGGATCCTTCTCCAGGACTTCTGAGCAAACTTTTAGTCTGATTTATGGCCAGGTCAAAGTTCAATTAAAACATCTTTCAGGAGATGTCAAGGAAGGGCTGGAGAAGGAGCTAATAAAACAGCATTCTATAGCTTGTATTCTAGTGCTTATACATACAGCCATAGAAACTAAAAAATTTTAAATTAAACCCAAATACAAAAATTATTTTTAGCCCAAAATGCATACAATTCTAGATTTTAAAAAAATCATTGCGAAGGTGTACATGCCCCTACACGTATACAATTCAAAGCCATAAAAAGCATAGTATACTTTATAAATAAGTAATAACCCAGTAAAGTAGTGGCATGTCAAGGAGAAAGGCACCTGGTAGGAGAAGGGGCAGGAGGGGTGCGCATTCAGCAACATTTACTTGCTGCTCAAGCAAGCTTGTTAAAAGATTCTGCTCAGATTTCCTAGCCCAGATACAGTGGTGTCTTTTGTGCAGAGCACACGGATCTCGGATTCCTTGCACAATCAGAATGAGCTGAGGAGGGGCAGATTATACAATGGGGGAAGGGGAGCAATAACACTGGCTCATTTAATTCTAAGAGAACGGCCGTCTTAATGCCAGTTCATCTCCTGGATACTGCCTGACAGACTCAGTAATAGGAAAAACCATCCACTGTACAGGGAGACAAGCCTCATCAGGTACAACAAAAAGTCAACGTCAGGTCAATGAAGAGTTTGCAAAGCAGCTTTCTGACCTTGCCCAACAATCTCAAGTAGCTAAAGGTCTCTAAATGTCTATCCTTTGCCATTCCTCTGTACAGTATCATGTGCACTAGATAGGTTACAATATACCTGAAATAGTGAAGAGGATCTGTCACCACCCCTGACCTGTCCTATTACGTAAGTACACATATTCCTCATGAAACAATTCCATTGTGGCTTTTCTTAGAATGTGATGTCCCTCTGATCTTCAAACTTGAAAGTTACAAATTACCGTAACTTAAAACTAGGCGTTACCACCCCTTTTGACAATATGGTGTGTGATACTGTCAGCAATGCTTGAGAAGAGATTGCAGAAACAAGTCTCTTTAGCTATCCATTAACATAAAATAGGTGACAGCCATCTCACCCAACACTGCATTCCAACACCTCTAAATGTCCATGGGAACAGGGAAGAAAACCACTGACAAACTATCCCCAAAATGATAATGCACTTAAAATACAGCTGCCCAACCTGACCTCCCTATCATCTGCCACTGGCGGAAAGTCAGGAGGCCCCCATACAAATCATATGGTCAGCCAAACCTATCAAAGTCAGGAGGGGGGGGGGGGGGTCAGCTGATACACATCTAATTTCTATGACCTGCTTTTGACAGGAGAGATGGTAGAGCCCACTTAATTTATTCATACATTTACAGGAGGAATAACATAGGAATGGCATGATGCTGAGTTCTAAAAAGAAGGGAATGTATTTGAGAGGTCATCTTTATGAATCAGTGAAAAACTAGACCTTGAACAGAAAAAGTTTTGATCTCTGAACCTTCATTTTAAAGGCATTCTCCATGGTTTAAAGGGGTTTTGTCAGGATGTATTGTTTTTTTAAATTAAAGCACTTCCCAAGCACTGTGCCATACATTTGTACAGTGGCTGTGCTTCATATAACAGCTCAGCCCATTCACTTGGGACTGAGCTACGAACAGGCCATAACCTAAGGATAGGTCAACGATTTAAAAGTCCCAGAAAACCCTTTAAGAAAAAACTTAAAATGGTTATCCGGTTTCTAAGATTGATGGCCTATTCTTAGCATAGGCTATCAACATTAGATTTGCAGGGGTCCGACACCAAGGACCCACACACAGATCACTAGTACCGAGGCAGCACGGGAGAGCCCCAGTGAAGTCTATGTTAGACCCTTGCAGATCTAGCATTGATGGTCTATCCTAAGGTTAGGCCATTAATCTTAGAAAACAGATAACCTCTTTAGGCTAAGGCCCCACATTGCGGAAACGCAGCTTGTTTGCAGATTTTGTTGCGGTTTTTTGAGACAAAGCCAAGAGTGGATGCAAAAGAAATGGAAAATATATAGGAAGTACTTATGCTTCTACCTTCTGTTCAATCCACTACTGCTTTGGCTCAATAAACCGCAACAAGAAAAGCTGTGTTTCCGCAACATGGGGCCTTAGCATTAAGCAGTGATAAAAACTGATACTTCGTAAAATACACCTTGTGAAAATCAAATGGTGTTTGCATAGTTTAGCACCTCCATATACACAGGGTGTCCACAGATGGCACTTATCCTTGTCCCTGGGTGTAAATGAAAAAGACAATATATCATTAGTATTTACTCACCTTAAGTTTTTTGTTGAGTTTGCAGCAGTATCGGTAGAGCAATGCGAGGTTCAATGGCCCAAAATCTGCATAGAAGCTGAAAGATAGGAAAAGTGGTATAATGAGGGGGTGGAAAAGTATTCATTTATATTCTCCTAAGGTGGCCATACTCATTCAATTGCTGTTGACCAAACTCTTTCACTGATCGCTATTCCTCCCATCCTGCTCACACACATGCATGCTCAGTTTGGCTGAGTTGAATAGGGTTTGGGTGTGCTGAATCAGGATAGGGGGAGTAAACTGCTGCCAGACACCTCATTTTTCTCTCTCAAAAACAAAGAATTAGGAATGTGGAAATCTAACGGCCTACCCTTTCTCTCCCCTGATATCTGTCATCACTATACACATTGGATCATGGACCAATCCCACAAAATTAATGGATAAGGCTGACAACTAAAGAGTATGTGCAGTAACATGTTAATATTCATGGTATAACAATATTAACTTTGCCACATCTGAAAAAGTTAGTTTTTCATTAGCATACATTAGTATGGATATGCAAATCAGTCTGCAAGTGATTTGTGGGCAGGGCCTAATTTACCAGATTTGCCTACAGAGGCTAAAAAAAATGTCAGTTATGGTTTATGGCAAGACACTGGGCACCAATTCAAGAGGAGATCCGAAGCATTTGCTATGAACTAAGCAAATCTGAAATCAGGCCCCAGCCCCAGTGCACTTGCAGGATATTTCCATATCCATAAAAAAAGATTTTCCTCTGCATTGATTCATCAGGTTGTGGTCATAAAGATATGTTTCATCTCCTATTAAAGACCCCTACATGGTACAATTTTTGGGTTGGGAGGTATTTTGGACCCAACAAAAGTTGAATTTAGATGGTGCTAATACAAACAACTTTATAGTGCTATGACCCAATACACACAAGAAACGGGTAGGGTGGCCTTGCTGCGGCTCTCCCTTCCACTCCTGCAATACAGGCCACATACACGGACTCTCCCCTGGTCATTCTTCATCAGCCCTCTCTGGAACTTCATCCAGGTCATGCATCATTGCATCCACCATTACAAAAAGAGGAGTGTGCTGCCTGTCTACTGAAGAAGACTTAGATGGGACTGTCTGGCTATGGATCAATGAATGGCTGGGAACCTTACTCGTATTGGGACCTCCTGACCCTCCCTCGACAGATCATGCATGTTGAATTTTATCATGCCCAATATTTGCTGAAGCCAGAGTCGTCTGAACAGCTTACTCCTATCTTCCTACTAAAAACACATGCACTCTGAGTTGAACATGCATACATGTGCACATGGGAGACAGGAGGAATAGCTGAGTAAGTTCTGTCTATGGTTCCGTCATGCGTCTCTGCAACAAATTCTGTCCAAAAAAAAATGCTTTGAAGCAACAGCTGCCTGTTATCAGATTCAAGAGGAAAAGGAACGGAGTCTCTGGTGCAGATTCCATCAAAAATACTGTCTGAAAAGGTCTTGCAGTTTCCATCAAGGAAAACACCAAAATGGAAAACTGGTTCCACTGATGCCCTTCATTTAATGGATCCATTTTTAGCGTCCATTCTGTTTTTCTGTTCCTGTAGGGACTTAAACTAATAATAATTTTCTCTATTGTATACTGTTGCAATATTAGGCACTACAGAGCTTATATTAGCCCAGAAATATACAGGGAAGGGTTGCGGAAAAATGGGAGGGATGGCTGATCAGGAATTAGAGGAAGTGGAAGAAGGGAAATATGACAAGATCGGAGGGTGGGGAGGGAGCCTGACCTATTGTGTGGTTTTCGTAAGCTCCCTTTTATTACAATACTTACTGCCTAGCAATGTTTTCCCCAGGGCCCCTTACACACTTGTCACATTGAGACAATCACTGTCTGCACAGAGGAGCCACAGACTGAGCTTTATCAAAGTCAATTTGTGAATTGATGGTAATGGGACCGGCGAGCACGGTCGGACTATTCAGGACGCATCACAATAAAATGAAGATATACTATACAGTGACACATACACAATTACAGCACATAAAAAGGGCTTTACTATCTGCCCAGTTTTATACGAGGAATGTGGATCATTTATTTATGATGCATATGAGACAGACTTTATACTGGAAGATGCCCATAGAGGATTAAACTAGATATGTGCTCCGCTATACTGCTCCTTATAGTATGGAGACTGTATATTGTGCCTGGTATCCAGCTAAAAAGGACAATGTGAACCGCTGTGTCAGTCAATGGACATCACTGATAGTGTTAGGCTGAGAGCAGCTGACAGACAGGGCTTACTTTATAATGCCCCTTTCCCTGACAGTACAAGGGCGTTCCTCACAGCCCAGCTATGACGCTGAGCTGTGCCCTTCTGACAGTGGAGGGCTATCTGCACAGATATCTCTGGCACCAGGGTGCATACCAGCACAGCAGACAGTGCGCTGAATTCAGCGCTCTGTCGACTTCATAGCAGTATATAATATAATCCTCTATTGAGTCGCAAAGTACTTGAGGCAGTAAGGAGAAGAAAACACAAAATTGCCTGTTAATATGCTGAATGTATACTATTCTATACTTCGTGTTATTCCTGTTGTAGCAGTGGGGAAACCGCTGCCGAAGTGTCACTGCTGGTTTTTACTCTGCACCGTATTAGAATTATTAATAAAGATCACTAAACACAAACCAGATTATACGCAAATAAAAAAAAATAAATAAAAAGAATGAAATGTAAATCAACCTGCTACGACTCTTCCCCCAACGCCAAGCAATAAAGGACGACTTAATTATATGCTAGAAGTTTCCTTCACACCTCTGTTTTCAGTGTGTAGGTGTAAACTGTTTAACATAGAAGAGTTCCCAAGTGAGATCAATGTTAAACAAATCCCAATATGTAAAATGCTATGCACTAACCAAGGCCAGGTATACCATATATGAAAGCTGTGCAGCTGCCTTTAGGTAGGGGAACCTAATGTAACCTTAAAAGGGAGTGTCCTAGCAGTGTCCTAGCCTTCACATTGATTGCCAATCCTTAGTATACACTAGGTCCTGGCATCCTTACTGATCAGCATAATGTACGGTGTAGCATGCAGATAGCGTGCCAAGGAATGGAAGCAGAGCTGTACAGTGCGGCACAAGCACTGCACGTAGCTGTTTCTGGCTCTGTACACTGCACATCCGACTACAGCTGCTGAACAGTGAGGTTACTGGGGATCAGCCATCCTCTGATCTGATATTAATGACCTACCCTAAGGACAGGCCAACAATATATGCTATTGGAGAACCCCTTTACATGCAGCTTTTCACCATTTACTAAATTCCATATAAAAACCCAAGATAATGAATTTTACAACATCCAATTACTGGTGAATTGTTAGTAGTATAATGTTGTACCGTGTTAGCCATAGATAGTAGTGGAAGAAATCAGGTGAATTGTTAGAAATACATAAAAGGGTGCTCTATAATGGGCTACTGGAGAACAAGCGATCTACAGTCATATGAAAAAGTTTGGGCACCCCTATTAATCTTAATCATTTTTAGTTCTAAATATTTGGGTGTTTGCAACAGCCATTTCAATTTGATATATCTAATAACTGATGGACACAGTAATATTTCAGGATTGAAATGAGGTTTATTGTACTAACAGAAAATGTGCAATATGCATTAAACCAAAATTTGACCGGTGCAAAAGTATAGGCACCTCAACAGAAAAGTGACATTAATATTTAGTAGATCCTCCTTTTGCAAAAATAACAGCCTCTAGTCGCTTCCTGTAGCTTTTAATCAGTTCCTGGATCCTGGATGAAGGTATTTTTGACCATTCCTCTTTACAAAACAATTCCAGTTCAGTTAAGTTTGATGGTCGCCGAGCATGGACAGCCCGCTTCAAATTATCCCACAGATGTTCAATGATATTCAGGTCTGGGGACTGGGATGGCCATTCCAGAACATTGTAATTGTTCCTCTGCATGAATGCCTGAGAAGATTTGGAGCTGTGTATTGGATCATTGTCTTGCTGAAATATCCATCCCCGGCGTAACTTCAAATTCGTCACTGATTCTTGTACATTATTCTCAAGAATCTGCTGATACTGAGTTGAATCCATGTGACCCTCAACTTTAACAAGATTCCCGGTGCCGGCATTGGCCACACAGCCCCAAAGCATGATGGAACCTCCACCAAATTTTACAGTGGGTAGCAAGTGTTTTTCTTGGAATGATGTGTTTTTTTGACGCCATGCATAACGCCTTTTTGTATGACCAAACAACTCAATCTTTGTTTCATCAGTCCACAGGACCTTCTTCCAAAATGAAGCTGGCTTGTCCAAATGTGCTTTTGCATACCTCAGGCGACTCTGTTTGTGGCGTGCTTTCAGAAACGGCTTCTTTCGCATCACTCTCCCATACAGCTTCTCCTTGTGCAAAGTGTGCTGTATTGTTGACCAATGCACAGTGACACCATCTGCAGCAAGATGATGCTGCAGCTCTTTGGAGGTGGTCTGTGGATTGTCCTTGACTGTTCTCACCATTCTTCTTCTCTGCCTTTCTGATATTTTTCTTGGCCTGCCACTTCTGGGCTTAACAAGAACTGTCCCTGTGGTCTTCCATTTCCTTACTATGTTCCTCACAGTGGAAACTGACAGGTTAAATCTCTGAGACAACTTTTTGTATCCTTCCCCTGAACAACTATGTTGAACAATCTTTGTTTTTAGATCATTTGAGAGTTGTTTTGAGGAGCCCATGATGCCACTCTTCAGAGGAGATTCAAATAGGAGAACAACTTGCAATTGGCCACCTTAAATACCTTTTCTCATGATTGGATACACCTGGCTATGAAGTTCAAAGCTCAGTGAGGTTACAAAACCAATTTTGTGCTTCAGTAAGTCAGTAAAAAGTAGTTAGGAGTATTCAAATCCATAAAATGATAAGGGTACCCAAATTTTTGCACCGGTCAAATTTTGGTTTAATGCATATTGCACATTTTCTGTTAGTACAATAAACCTCATTTCAATCCTGAAATATTACTGTGTCCATCAGTTATTAGATATATCAAATTGAAGTGGCTGTTGCAAACACCCAAATATTTAGAACTAAAAATGATTAAGATTAATAGGGGTGCCCAAACTTTTTCATATGACTGTATATACTGTTCTTGCACAGGGGCCATCAGTGGTCTGTGTGAATCCCTGACTGTAACCTTGTAATATACAGTGCTCTCTATAGAGTCTATACTGAACTTAGTGTGTGTGGAGGGAGGGGGGGGGGAGAGACAAGGATCAACATACATATAACTGCCTGTATTTGTACTCTGGGACCTACAGTGATCATTGGAAAGGGTGCCTGAATGCTCTAAGTGAATAGCATGGTGGTGCACTTTCTATAAGGCTCCAGAAGATCGCTGTCCTGACACCCCACAGAAGTAAGTGGGGCCACAGATGTGCACCATTGCTTAATTCACTTAATTCATTCAAGGTAACTTCCGAGCCTACATTCTCAAGACTGCTGGGGGTCCAAACATTTGGCCTTCCATTGTTCAGACATTTATCCCCCATCCTAGGGATATGGGACAGACAGTTAGTGCAGTCCTTGCTTTGCAGACAAGTATTCTTAAAGGGGTTGTGCAGAATTAGAATACATGGCTAATTTCTTCTTCTCAGGTAGACAGATCGCATCCTTTGGTCACATGGCCATGCAAATCAATAGTCAATTTTAGCCCAAAACAGTATTTTGTGGTTTAAACCGACTCCTCAGCTGACACCTAAGGAGATTTATTAAGCAACCCAAACCTTGGAGCGCCCTGCTAGATGGAGTGGAATGAACACACACGCTGAGGCTTAGGCCCCATGTAGCAAATAGCAGAAAAAACGATGCGGGAAAAAAAACTCGGTGGAAGCCCATCATGTTTTTTTCCCCGCAGCATTTTCCCATTGTGATTTCTCAGAGTTCCTCTGCGGACTTTCTGCCCCTATTATACCTATACGGAAAACGTCAGTGTTTTCGTAGGCATAATTGACATGCTGCAGTTTTCAGAAACGCAAGCGCTTTTGAAAATGCAACTTTTCCGCTGCAGATTTTTTTTTCTGCAACGTGTGGATGGGATTAGCCAGAACCCCCATCTACTTTGCAGGTACTGTAAAACACAGCATTTTTTGCTGCATCGTTTTCGCAATGTGGAGCTTCAGCCTTATCTTCACATTTTTCACTAGAAACCTGTCCTTAGACAGCTGCACTGCCACACTGAAGAAGAAGGCAGCCATGTTCTCTAATCCTGCACAACCCCTTTAAGCACTGCTTTCCAGTATGCATCCTACCAGTCCTGAGCTTTCCTAATACTCCTCCTGTAACAAGAGGTCACACTAACTAATGATTCCACCTCAGGCCTGGCATCCCCCTGCAGTCTGCCTAAATGGACACCAAAATGAGAACCATGATGAAGGACATACAGTGCACAGTACAATAACAGTTTCCAGCAGAAAAGAGGTGTTGAGAAGTCTTAAAGGCTAGTGACTGATACATGGCCATGAAAGCGTCACGTGAGTCTTAGAGACCGAAAAATACAGTACTTCTCATCTGTCCCATTATGGATCATACTTTATAAGCTAGCTGTACATCATAATGGGCCATTTCTAGACTTTACACTTCCCCAGAGTCTTCCAATGACTGGATATTATTGAACCCCCAAAACATTATCTGTTCTTATTGTTCCCTTTTCCTTATTTGCTAGAGTAAGGTTCTCTGCAGCTAATACGGGGGTAGGGCAAACAATAGAGGTATAACAAAAACCTCCTGAATTAACAATGATGAGGCCCTTTTCAGAAAAGTAGGTCAATGCTGCATGACAACATGTTCATTAGACCAGAAACTGTCATACTTTGTGTGAACCATTAGGCTTAAATCTTTACACAGTTTCCATTGCCAAGTATTCATCTATTTACCTTCATGCAAGTAAAGAACTTTAATCCCCCTTAGATTTGATCTTATAGCTAGGGCTGGGTGATTTTGTCTAAAATGAAAAATTTTGAGGCTTATGATTTTAATCATTTTTGCATTTCTGTTAAAAGAAATAATTAAAAATAAAGGTTCAGTGAGCTGGCACTAGGAAAAGGAGTCAGATATACCTGATACGGGCTCCCTCGTCCTACCACCCAACTACTGAACACAGTTAAGAATCTGTCGATCAATTGCAGCTGATGGCGGGAGAAGGAAGCCTGCATGGAATATATCAGACACCCCCAGGCTCCAGCTCACTGAACTGTGCTTGCTGCATAATGTAAAAGGACTGGGTTTAATAAAGTAATATGCACTTTCTGTGGACTACCAGTACATGTATTAAAACTAATATATACAGAATGCACAGAAAGCATATTTATTACTCTTGTTTTTATTTCAACTTTGGTTCTTCTCATACACATCAATTTGGCAATTTTAAAGAGGACCTTTCACCACCTCCACCAGTCTAGCTCAGGGGCTTAAAGGGGTTGTCCGGGATAAATTGAAATCCCTACACTAATATAAACACCCTCCCCCCCTCATACTTTCTAAATAACAATTAATCAAAAATGTATATTGACCCATATTCCTGGGGCGGTCATGTGACTGCCCCAGGGACATTTGTTGGTTATCCGGCGACGATCCGTTTCCCCGTTTCCGGAAAGTCGCTACTAATTCCCCCCCCCCCCCATCCACTCCATCATACTTAGCTTCCAGGCTACTTCCTGTGGGATGGCTCCTCCTCCTTTTCTGACTGTCAGCGCTCGCTATTGTACCAGCACTGCTCTGCTGCCAATAATCCACCTATACTGCACAGCTCCCAAGCCTGTGCAGTAGAGGTGGATCATTGCTGCAGAGTACAGAGCAGCAGTGGAACTGCAGAGTACAGAGCAGCAGTGGGACTGCAGAGTACAGAGCAGCAGTGGGACTGCAGAGCGTCCCTGCAGTCACAAAAGAAGGAAGGATGGGCTGTCCCGCAGGAAGAAAGGCAAATATATAATTGGGTCAGAGGTTGGGAAGAGCTAGTAGTGGGCAGGAAAGTTAGAGAGACAGGGAGGGGGGAAGTGAGGTGAGAGGGACCTAGTGTGGAAGTTGTATAGCAGGAAGCTGAACCATGTAAACAAATGCAGAAGATATCAGGAGCTCACAGAGACACCCAGGAATAACTCAAAACACTGCTAAAGGTATATGGATGCACTTATTAACCCATTAATAGCACTAACAGACCTTTTTATAAAAAAAACATTTTTTGCCCGGAAAATCCCTTTAAGGAAAGGACCCGGGACGTCACTCACATAAGTTACCTGTGATGTCCCAGGTGCTTTCCTTAAGCCACTGACTCAGTGGTCACTTTGCCAGAGCAAGCCCCGGGACCAGACATCAACCTGGGACACCAGGGACATGGGAGTTTTTTTTCACCTACTCCAGCCTCCAGGGTAAAAAAAAACAACACACACACCCCATTTTTCCTGGACAACCATTTTAAAGTTTTATTCTGATCCACAACAGACATTAAAACAGTAGTGTGAAACTAACCCTACATATCCAATACTATTTAATGGATAATACAGTGACAAGAGCTATAGAAAACACTGGTAAGTGGCTGGCACCATTTAAAGAAGACCTTCCACTTTTATTTTTTTTAATAGACAGTGCTCCACTGATTCCAGCACAGTTGGAATTATTTCTAACCAGAGCAGTTTGTTTTAGTGCCCAATATTATAACAAGCCTCTGTCAAGAGGGTGATGTCAGGCAGGAGCAGGCAAAGGGAGTGTGAGTCAGAGCTCTAATCCCAGGCAGACAGTGTCAGAGCTCCCTCTTGCCTGATACCACCCACTTGACATATGCTAACTAGACTATCAGGTACCAAAAGTAACTGCACTGATTGTTCAGGAGTGGTGGGGGCTAGAGAAAAGATTCCAACTGCATCAGAATCAATGAAGCAACATCTATTAAAGAATGAAAGAGTGCTCAAGTTTGTGGATGTGGTGAAAGGTACTCTTTAATGGGTGGTTGCTACTTTGTAAGTGGTATTATCATATGGCTGGTACTGGACAAAACCACTGCACTACCAGTATCAGCCGAAAAGTAGCATCCGCTCATTAAATTGTGTCACTTAGTTTCTATCATGTCACTATTATGCTGCTGGATCAAGTCCCCCACTATCCTCACCTCCTCTGTTCCTCCAGGTCTCCCCCTTCCTGCATTCTGCCAAGTTTTTTCAGTCCTACACTATTCCTATCCAACTGACTCTGCTTCTCTCCCTTGCCGACTTCCTCACCATGCTTACAGCAGAGCCCGCCTGCTGTTAACCCTGTCCCCTAGCCAGCTGCAATTGCTCACTTTCAGCTCTACAAATGTCTATAATGTTTGGGCTACCAGTGTGTCCTTATTCAAATAAAAAAATAAAATAAAACATATATATGTATTACTACAGAGACGCTGATGCAAAAGGCTCAAACAACTGCTGAACTATGAACCCCCCAAACATCAACTGGACAACACAACTGAGGGGGCGAGACTTATGCAAATTCAATTACTTTTATGATTATGTGCAAAAACAGAACCATGAGGCTCCCATAATTAACTCAATTAACCGTCCAGCTCCAGTAATAGCACGTTGCATTAAAAAGATGGAGTTTCCCTGGAGTCTGTCTAGGGATCTCCCAGCAGGTACATCTCACTGCATCTTCAAAGAAGATCTTCCACCTCTCCTGATGACTCTTAGTGAATATTTTTATTCTTCATCAAACAATTCAGGAGCATCTTAGACATCTACATTGTGCCGTTCCTCTGCTATTCCTAATGGAAATTTACAAATAAATTGACAACTGGGTTTTTCCATTACCCTTATCAAAGGGTGTGTGTCCCTACACACTGATACCGTCAGCACTGATTGGAAAGTGTCAGACTGAATGGAGACCCCCCCCCCCCATATTGGCAACACTCAGCTATCAATTTCTTCAGTTAACACTCAAATTGACAAATTTGAATAGAGGAAGCTCCAAAATTGTTGTATTTTTGGAAACAGAACAATTTACTGATGCTAGGTTCACACTAGCGTTTGGTTCTCAGTTGTTTGAGTCCGCATAGAGACCCAAAAGACGGAGAGCCCGCCTGCTAAAAAACAACTATCTGCGAACCGCTGTAGACTATAATGGGGTCTGCCAGGTTTCATCCAGTTTTACCTTTTAGAGTTTACACAGTATATAGAATACAGTCACAAAACATGTAACTCTAAATACAGTTCTGTAGGATGGTATAGGAAACCATCAGAAGGCTTTACAGCAGCTTATCTGAGCTTCTACAGTCCAGCAGGAGAGCTTGTTTTTCACCTTACTGTACAGTGCCCAGTGTACACTGTGTTCCAAATTATTATGCAAATAATATTTTCTCATATTTTCCAAAATTACCTGTATGAATTGGTCATTGTAATTTTCCAGTCATCAACTATTCGAGTATAACTGAAAGGTTTTTGAACAAACTGCCTATGATAACAGTATATTTAAAAAAAAAAATAAACACTCAAAATGCATGTTTTAAATTATTATGCACAGCAGAATTTGCAACCTTTTCATTTTTATTAAGAACAAAAAAATGGTCATTGTGAAATTGTAAGCATTAGCAGGATATTACAGACTGAAATCAAACAGTTTTCAAGCCAAAACTTTATTCGAGGTGATGTTACATTTGCACATAGGAGCCCTTGTTCGAAAGAAGCTTCTGAACTCTCTCGTCCATTGAATTTGTCAGTTTTTGGATGGTTTCTGCTTCAATTGTTTTGCATGAGGACAGAATACCCTCCCAGAGCTGTTGCTTAGATGTGAACTGCCTCCCGCCATCATAGACACTCCTTTTGATGATGCTCCAGAGGTTCTCAATGGGGTTGAGGTCAGGGGAGCATGGGGGCCACACCATAAGTTTGTCCCCTTTTATGCCCATAGCAGCCAGAGATGCAGATGTGTTATTTGCAGCATGAGACGGTGCATTATCATGCATGAAAATGATCTTTCTGCAGAATGCATGGTTCTTCTTCTTGAACCATGGCAGGAAGTGCTGTTTGAGAAACTCCACATACATTATGGAGTTCATCTTTACCCCTTCAGGGATCCTAAAGGGGCCGACAATCTCTCTCCCCATGATTCCAGCCCAAAACATTACTCCACCTCCTCCTAGTTGGCGCCGCAGCCGTGTTTGCATGGGGTGTCCATCAACAAGCCATCCTCCACTCCATCCATCTGGACCATCGAGCGTTGCACGGCACTCATCGGTGAACAAAACAGTTTTGAAGTCAGTCTTCATGTATTGTTTGGCCCACTGGAGCCGTTTCTGCTTGTGTGCAGTGGATAGAGGAGGTCGACAGGATGGCTTACGCACAGCTGCAAACCTCTGAAGGACCCTGCATCTTGTTGTTCGGGGGGACGTTGGAGGCACCAGCAGCTTCAAAAACTTGTCTGCTGCTATGACAAGGCATTTTTGAAGTTGTTCTTTTAACCTGACGTAATTGCCTGTTGGAAAGAGTCCTCAATTTTCCCTTATCAGCACGCACACGTGTGTGCTGTGAATCAGCTACATACTTCTTGATTGTGCGATGATCACGATGAAGTGTCTTGGCAATGTTGATTGTAGTCATGCCTTGACCTAAACACTCCACAATTTGTTGCTTCTCAGCAGCCGACACATCCTTTTTCTTTCCCATTTTGGCTGAAAATGTAGGCTGCTTAATAATGTGGGACAGCCTTCTTAAGTAGTCTTGCTTTTAATTGGACACACCTGCCAAACTAATTAGCACAGGTGTCTGCAATTGCTTTCAGTGATATAAAGAGCCCTGACACACATCACCATCAATGAGTTTAACTGACAAACAAAAAAAATTCTTACCTTATCACTCCTAAACACTTTTTGCATAATAATTTGGAACACCGTGTAAAGATGTCACTTTCCTGAATGTTAACTACCAGGGAAAGCTTATTGCAGACAATGGCTACAGTAGGGAATTCTAGGAGATTTCCAGCTCTGAAGGATGCACAATGGTAAATGCAGCTCTTACGTGTTCTAACTCAATCAATACAAAAAAGTGTGTTTAAAAGTACCCAAATTTATATGTAAAGTGTGACAAGATGCACATGCTCTAAACTTAGCACCCCTCAACAACAGAAAATGCAGTTCCTTTAACACTGACCACCCCACCATGAGGTACCCATGTTCATTAGAGAAATTTTACTCCAACACATACTGGGGCAAATTTATTAAGACTGGCGCTTCATATGCCATTATTAATATAGTCCCCGACTGGCTCAAGGCATGCCTCAATTATCAAGCAGCTCTGACCCCTACGCCAGGATGGAAGTGGCGTAGAATTCCTGTATAACTCATGTCAGATAGCTGGTGTGAGGTAAACTAAATATGTCGGGCAAGGAGTCCCTGCCATGGGACACCACATTTGTGGACCGTGGTAAGCGAGGTGCAGAATGGAAACTGGTCACATCTTTGGTGCAAAAAGGGTCGGAAAACTGACGTAGATATGTTGATAAATTCGCCACCATCTATAATCGGACAAGCTGCATTTACATCGGCAAAAATTTAACCCTTTCATTACAAGAATGCTCATCTCCAGGAGAAAAATCTTTCGACAAGCTCCGATTTCAGAGAAGACATTTATATTTTACACAAATTTGTATAGCATATAAAAAAGTATCATATCCCTAAAAAACACAGAAACGAGACATACTTACTTCTCATACACCAGCTCTTCATCAGTACAGAAGTAGTGGGTATTTATAGTACTTTTTGGTTTGTTCCTCAAGGTTGCAAAGTACAAGCGATCTAGAAAGAAGAAGGAACGTCGCTCAGTGTTAAAGTTTTATTCAGCAGCTGCCTCTAGAATGAGGGTCTGTCCAGCATAGGTTTGTGGCCCACTGTAAGGTCATCAGACCTGTATTATGATGTGGCATGTATACTGGACACTTCTTCAGACACCAACATAATAGAAAAAATTATGTTGCTAGTCCTCAAATGTCTCGAAGGAGTTCTTCACATCTCCAAAAAATGTTTACCGCAAATGCACATTCTATAGTGATTTAAAGCAAATCCATCACATTGAAAATGCAGAAGCCACATGTTATAGAGTAGGAAGAGCTGAGCAGAATGAGGTGTTTTGTATGAAAAGTAGCATGACGTAGTCACTACACCTCTGCTCACTTTGGGCCTATGAGTGCTTGGTCCTACTTAGTGACTGACAGCCTTACATAGCACATATACACATAGAAATAGACATCTGTCACCAAGTAGGACCACATACTGGATTCCTAAACCCACAAAGTACCCACAGCATGCCAAAACCAGACAGCTTTTCAGGATGAGCAGCCATGAGTTTGTAAATGCAACTATTGGCTATAATATGACTTATTCTAGTAGCTTTGCCATCTACAGGCCTTATTTAGCAAATTCTCAGTTGTAGCTGAGTTGTTCCTGCTGTGATGTCTCCCATGAAAAGCACAAGGCGATTCTGCACCCTGCTCATTCACTAAGAAGCAGACCAGCACCATATAGGATATTATAGAGAAGTGCTGAACAGTACAGATGTGATCGGAGCAGAATATCTGTGCATCTCTGCTTCTTTATGGCTGAGCACCTGTTCCCTACCTACTCTACAGATTTCTATTAGTACATGTAATTTAACACTTAAAGAGGACCTTTCATGTCCTTGTAGATCATCGGTATTATATACCGCAAGAAAGATGACTGTGCGCTGAATTTAGCACACTGTCAGCTTTGGTGGTATGCGTCCAGGGACCTGACATATTGGTGCTGTTAGTTTCAGCCCCAATATCCCTCCACTGTCAGAAGGGTGGGCTTTACAGCTTGACAGTACAAGGCTATGGAAGAGTACTGTGGGGGTGGGGGTATGGGGTTGGGTGACATTCCTCACAGCCCAGCAATGATGCTAGGCTATAAGGCCCACCCTTCTGACAGTGGAAGGATATCAGTGCCGAAACTAATGGAAGCCGGGCACACACCTGGAAAGTTGACAGCACTGAATTCAATGCATGGTCAGCTTTCTAACGGTATATAATACTGTCAATCTGTGGTGAAAGCACAAATCTGAACAGACCTTCACAATCACTTGCAAGGGTTCAGAATATTCCCAAGGTCAACCCCCAAAAAGTGAAAGAATGCTAAATGGATTACCCAAGAAAACTTTTATCTTTCCATAGGATAGGTGATAAATACAAGATTGCTGGGGTGCTGACCGCTGGGACCCCCACAAGTCATTTGACTCCTGTGGCACCCCCCTAATCCAAGCCATCAGACACTTGTCAACTATCCTACTGCTAGATTATCAGATTAAAGGAATTTCACTAGAACATGAAACATTAAAGGGAGTCTGTAAGGGTGGGTTCACACTTGCGGCAACACTCCGTCTGCCGAGAATCCGACCTAAATGTCGGAAACCTGGATAGGCACTGGATAGGGAAAGGTTTTCGACACTGCTTAAAAACCCACTCACTTGAATGGGTTTTTAAAGCAATGCGCGGGTGTGCGCTTACACCCTCTGCGCCAAGAAGCTGTTTTTTTTCTCGTCGGAAACAGAGTCCTGCATGTCCGACTTTGTTTCCAGCGAAAAAAAAAAAAACAGCTTTGTAGCGCAGAGGGTGTAAGCGCACACCCACGCATTGCTTTAAAAACCCATTCAAGTGAGTGGGTTTTTAAGCAGTGTCGAAAACCTTTCCCTATCCAGTTTTCCAACATTTAGGTCGGATTTGCAACAGACGGACTCTGCCGCAAGTGTGAACCCACCCTAAGCAGTAAATTCATTAGAAATCTTATCACAGCACCTTCATATTCAATGCAGGAAAAGTGCTTGGAATCTATAGAGGAGACCAAAGCCCAGAGAAGCTAAGGTACACCCCAAGGAACATTTCCCTAATTTGCATATAAATAAGGTGTCAATTAACATGAAAGTAGGTCTCCAAGCTGAATATCAAATATTTGGAAACTGTAGAAACACCTCTACAAGGTACTGGGATTAGGTTTATAACCAATTTACAGCTGACAGACTCCGTTTAATCAGTTCCTTCAAGATGGATAATTTCCTTTAAGTGTAGAGAAAAGTTGGGTACGTGGTGAACACAAGTGGTGATCTGTTCATCTGTAAGGTGTTTCGTAATATCTTGTATATGGGCAGCCCAAGGATTGGTCCACACACTTTGAGTACACTATATATTACACATAGGGGTGCCGCTGCATCTTGGTTTTAATGATGGCAAATGAATCTACCCTAGGCATGCACAATTCCTTTATATATAGATCACGTAGCGTGTATCTTAATGGCTCTGTGAGTTGTTTATTGTCTGCTTGTAGTCACTGACCAAACAGTTGTAACATACTAGTGCTAACACCTATTACACCAGTGTCAATGGTGCTAGCTTTGTGAAACACTTGAGTGTTTCGTTACTATGGGGACAAAGAATGTATCACCACAAGGACACACAGTACAGGAAGTACACCCAAGGAACGAGCAACTAAAAGAAAAGAGGCTGCGAAAGTAAACTGTGCCATATATATATATATATATATATATATACATATATAGACAAACTTATGATCTACACAACTTCAGTTTAGTTCTCATTGAAAAGTCTCAGACTCAGAAAGATCTCAGTTTAGCATGGCAGATCTTTACACAATCTGTGGGCATAATAAATAAATATCTTCACCTCAAAAAAAAAAAAAAAAAAAAATATCCCATCCAACTCCATCAAGTGATTTGAGGTGAAGCTTTGAAGAGCCATTGACGTGTGTAGGACAAATCTCTAATCTTAAAGCTGTCCATAGACGGTGATGATCTTTACATTGATCACAGCGATCATGGACAATCAGATCAATTGATGTTTTCAAAACTTTACACAAATGTATCGGTTATGATTTAGCGTTCTGATGGTCGGTTTATTATTATTTTTATCAGGAGAGAAGATCTTAGGCAGTGGGGGGGGGGGGGGCACATACTTATCTACAGACAATGAAGTGTAGAATGAATAGTGCAGGGCATGAGGTCTGTCTATGGGACACGGAGTTAATATATAAGTAATGGGCGCTGACCACCAAAATAGTGATCAGATGCATGCAAGTGTATCATTATCAGGAATGTCATGCTGATAGATAGATAGATAGATAGATAGATAGATAGATAGATAGATAGATAGATAGATAGATAGAATGCAAGTATATGTGCAATCTATAGCAATCCTGGAGAGGGTGCAGCACCGCTATGATAAGTGTGCATTGTGTCTTACCCTTGATAATCTCCGCTGCGCTGATCAGCTCCTGATTCTCCATCCCCAGATCATAGGGAGAGCGCGGCTTCCCCAGGCATTGCCCCCGGATAATCCTCTTGTCCCGTTACACTCTCACATTACTCTCTCGTACTCTCACCCTCCCGGCCTCTCCCGCCGCCGTCTCAGCACTTCTTCCCGTCTTGCCCCCCTGCTGTCAGCCTCTCCCCCCAGCCCCTTGTGCTCTGTGTCCAGCTCTCTTAAAGTCGTACGTCTTGGTAACCGCCAGCCAATCCGCGGCCGGCCTCCGTTACTAGGGCTTTGTGTCTCCCGGCCAATCAGGGTGGAGTAAGGAGCACTGGGGATTAACTCTTGCTGTGCCTGAGCGCTGCTAACAGGACGAAGCTCAGGGTGATGGACTGTGAGAGGAAGCCGTGTCCTCCTGAAGCCGTGTCCCCCGGGTCGCAATGTCACTACCGCTAAAACAGGATGGTTTATTAACTAGTCATTAACTATGAGGTGTATTCATAAAATCAGCTTCCAATTGGTTCTCATGTTCACACAGTAGACTTCAGTTATGCGTTTTTCTCCACATTTTTGTGTGGATAATAATAACAAATGTTACAAACTGTACACAAAACAGGCATTAAATTGAGAGTTGTAACTTGTGGTTCCCAGAACGGACTAGTTTTAGGTTAACCATGTTCACAGTGGAGCAGATTTACCAATCCCATCCAGAATTTAGACGTGACTGATAAGACACCTTGGGGGTTATTTGTCATCTGCACCTTTTTTGACCATACTTTTCGCATTTGCCCCTTTCTAATGTGTTCTAACGTGACAGGCTATTTTACGCTGCCCATGGACTGGAGGGCATTTGCGCCTTTTTTAAAAAAGATGCAAGTCATAAATACAGCGTGAAATTATCTCCATTTAGGCCACACACCCTTTTCTCACTAAAAAGCAAAAGTGGCAAGAGCAGCATTACAGCGTGAAGGACCTCATAAATGAAGCGAGGCGCAGAAAAAGACCTAAAAAAGTCGCAATTTACCCCCAAAAAAGGCACAAGTAGCTTAATAAATGTGCCCACTTATGTATCATGACTCTGGGATAGATTTCTTGCGTCATGACACATTTTACTAGAAGATAAGCTAGTAATTATTTTAGGCTAGAAAACTGGTGCACATCACTAATAAATCTGGCGTATTTTACACTTTTAAGCCAGGGCCCAACATAGCGTAAACGCTGCGATTTGGCTGATTTTTACAGTACCTGCAAAGTGGATTTTGTATGTTCTTACCGTGTTTTGCATGGGTTTCCTCCAGGTACTCTGGTTTCCTCACACACTCCAAAGACATACTGATAGGGAATGTAGATTGTGAGCCCTATATGGAATAGTGACTGACAATGTCTATAAAGCGCTGCGGAATATGATAGCGCTATACAAGTAAAGTGGATGGGATTCTGGCTTTTTTGCAGAAAAAAAATCTGCAGCGTACAGGCCGCAGTCTTTGCCGCAGCTTTTGTTTTTCCTATGGCTGGATTCACATCTGCGTTAATTCTACAAATTGGGTGGGCACACACACCACACAGATGCGTCCATGCTGCTTTCTCATGGACACATATGTGCATGTAGCCTAAAAAAAGTGATTGATAAAGTACAAAAGTGTATGGAATACCGCATGTCTGACAGAATTTCAGTGCATTAGATTAGTAAATCTGCCCCTGCTGTCTCTAGGCTGACAGACGGACACTACACAAAATTTACTTTTTATTATTTCCACTTAAAGGGGTCCTGGTCATAAAACCTGGCAGTAATAGCGCTGCTATCTGTGCACTAAAAGAACTATTGAAGTCAGGGGTCAAGAAGATAAGAGACCTAAACTCAAATGCTGGCTTCCACCAACTTGTCCTGTGGCAGCTCCAAAGTTTCACTTGTAAAATTAATTTAATTTTTTTACAGGCTTATTAATTGATGACTTATCCTTATAGTGACTCTGATTGGTATAGCTTCTTAGCCCATATATGTGACATCCCATGGCCTATGAAGTGGAAGCTGTGGTCACGGAGCACAGCTGACCCACATGGGGTCCAGGGTGTTGGACCCCCACGGATCTTCAATTGTTGACCTATTCTTATAGCAGTTTTGCTTGGTATCGCTACTCAGCCCATTCACTTGAATGGGACTGCGCTGCAATCAAGGCATGTGACCAGAGGCATAGCTATGTGGGTGCATCAGTAGCAGTCACTACTGTGACCTGGACCTTGAGAGGGCCCCAAAGGTCAGTCTACCACATAAAATATACCACTATTATAATTGACACAAGGTAGGTAGGGGCCCTGGAGTTTCAAGTTATGCGTCGACATGTGACCAATGAATGGGACATCACATGGCCTGTGAAGTAGAAACAAGGCCAGCAGTTGCATCTTCTAACAGCCAATCCACAGAGGCCCCAGTGTCGGACCCCCACAGATCTTCAATTGATGACCTATCCAAAGGAATTAACTCCTTCACGCAATATCACATACATGTGTGAGGGGGTGTATGGAGAGGATTCAGGAGCTGAGCCCTTTCCATTACATGGCAGATGCTGGCTGTATAATATAGCCAGCACCCACCGCTAACAGCTGTGATCGGTGCCTAGGGGGTCCGAAAATAAAATAAAAAGAAAAAAGTTTTTAAAAGTATATAAAAAAAACCACATATAAAAATAAACAAAAGTAAACAAACACGTTAGGTGTCTCTGTGCTCAAAAATGTCCAAACTATTAAAATATAAAAATATCTCATATGGAGAACGCTGTAGCGGGGAAAAATATTAAAATGGCTGATTTTTTAACACTTTGCCTCCTATAAACATGGAATAAAAAGAGATCAAATCATCAGACCTTCTGCCAAATGGTATCAATAAAAACATCTTGTCCCGCATAAAAAGACGCCTTACCCAGCTCCATACACATAAATATAAAAGTTACAGGTGTCACAAAAAAAAAAAATTTGATTTTGCAAAGTTTTTAATTTTTAAAAGGTATCAAAACATTACAAATACTATATAAATTTGGTATCGCCGTGTTCGTACTGACCCACAGAGTACAGGTAACATGTCATTTTTACCACATATTGAATGCCGTAAAAATTAAACCCATAAGAAATTGTCGCAAATGTGTTTTTTTTTTTCAATTCCAACTCATTCTGAATTCTTTTTCCAGCTTCTAAGTACATTGCACAGGATAATGAATCGTGCCATTACAATGTACAATTTCCAGATTGTTTTTTGACCGGTTGTAAATAACTTCTCTACATAGATTGCATTTTGTTTTGGTTTTTTTTAAGGACTCTAAAATCCTTTGAAGACCATGTGTATACGGTATATAAAAAATCTGTGAATTTTCAGTTCTTGTATAACACCATGTCTGATGAAGGAAGCTAGTCTTCTGAAAGCTTACTTATAAATATACTCAGCCTCTAAAAGGTATCGCCTGATTTCTTCACTCTTCTACTACTTTCAATGGCTAACACGGTACAACATTATACTACTAAGAATTTGTGTATATCACTTGCTTTTTGTGGTACATTGTAATCTGCTACAGATGGATACAAAATAACCAATCTTGGAGACATAGCACTATGTCTTCAGATCTGTGTATTGCTTTTTCTACATTCCCTTTCTAGTTGTTACGCAATATCAATGTGCTTCACTATACACATATTATTTTCTCCCACTCTGTTCTATTGGGGTCTGAGTGACGAGATAATTTTTCTTCTTTTTTTCTTCCCTGCACTGCCTTTTTTTCTTTTATATAGTCTTTTAATTAATTTAATAAACGTTAAGTTTTATTTTCTATATTTTCTTTACTAATTATGATTTGATTATTATGCCTCCTTTCATCCTCTCTTTTCCCTTGTTATATGTACATACTGTATATGACATTTGTGGGTGGTGTACACAGGAGGCATACTATATCTGAATATGTGTCAGATTGTCCTAGCACTTATTTCTTCAATCAAATCTAGTTCCCACCGTGGTGCCCTTCATCTCCTTTAAAGCACACCCCCGATTTCACACATTTTCAAGAATAATGATTATACTGTAAGACTTTGCACTATTATTTTTCTAAATCACTTCATTTTTCTAAATTGCATTAGGTAATTCTGCCACTAACTCACATTACTGACCAACTGAAGGCTATGATGCGAGCAGCACTAAACTAAAAAAGTGTCCTGTTCTAGCTGCTAGGTTACTGTCTTCAGTTTAGATACCCTATGGTGCTGGCTACTGAGCCACTGAGCAAAAGATGGTAACCTAAGTGGTCAACCAAAGTATGGTGGTTCAGTGGTTAACACTGAAGCCTTGCAGAGATGGAGTCCTCAGTTCAAGTCTGGTCAAGGACAACATCTGCATGGAGTTTGTGGTTTTGCAAACATCTGCATGTTGGCTTGGGTTTCCTCTGGTTTCTTCCCACACTTCAAATATATATTGATAGGAAATTTAGATTGTGAGGTTTTATATGGGATAGTCATTGACAATGTCTGGAAAGTGCTACAGAATATGTTGGGGATATAAAAGTAAACAAAATAAAAATAAATACAGTAGTCAAATCTCAGAATATAACACTTGGTAAAAATTGTAAAATTCATTACTCATTCCTACAAATAGCTTCTTTAAAATAGTAATTGGAGAATTCTCTTCCAGCCCCCACGGACTTTAGGACTGCATACACACCCTTACAACATCTCTGCACAGGCGATGGTCTCCTGCACCACTCCCTCTCTGCCATTTATAAGCTCTTGATTGAACCACCTCCTGAGGAGATCCCCTGCTTCATGCTGAAATGGGAGTTGGACTTGGAGCTTTCTCTCTCCCAGATACAAAGAGAGCTTATTTTCCGCCTCGCGCATGAGACTTCTATCAGCTCCCGCTACCAGGAATACAGTTTTAAAATTCTATCTTGGTAGTACCAGGTCCCCACGAAGCTGCATGCACTCTTTCCACAGGTTGCGTCCATGTGCTGGAGATGTGCTCCATATCTTTGGTCATGTGATGTCCTTTCCCCATTCTGGGAGGGAGTTAAGAGGAAAATCTTACAGATCACTGAGATGTCTCAACGTTTGGGTGTGAGTCTCTGGTGCGAATTTACAAACCTTCCCTACTCTGCTTCCTGGCCCTAGCGGCCTGGGCCTGCATTCCACAATTCTGGAAGTGTATGGAACCTCCTTCTCTCTCCCTTTGGATCCTGAAGGTCAATGAAATTATGCGTATGGAGAACCTTACCTCTTTCCTGCATGACACAGTTGAGGTTTTTAATAAAACCTGGTTCTACTGGTTGGAATTCCATTGTTCTGGGGAGTACCTGTTGCTTCTTGGATCTGGTGCTCATACATAGGCCACAGGTTTGAGTACCTGTTCCTTATTGATCTATTTACCTGACTACTTTGAGTCCTGGCGCCCTTGCTGTTGTTGGGGGAGCTGGCCCGTGGGGATCCCTGGGTCTGTTCCCAGATCCCCACTTGAATTCCTCATATTCTGTATGCCCCCCATTATAAATATTGTATAAAATTTAGTTTTTTGGGGGTTTTTTTGTTTGTTTTTTGTTTTGTATCTCTCTCTCTCCCTTCTTTTCTTTTTCTCCCTCCCTATCATTCAATTTTCTTTGCTTTCCCTAATCCATTTGCCATTCCTACTTATCCTTTCCCCCTTCTTCTCGCTCCCCCACCCCACCCCTTCAACTCTGCCCTTAGATGGCTGATACTACCATGCTGGGTTCCTCCCCAGGCCACCACTAGTTTTATGTTTGTTTCAACTGCTTTAGTTGCATGATTGTACTTGTTTCTGATTTTTGTGTTTCTAAAAATCGATAAACCTTTTGAATTGAAAAAAAATTAGTAATTGGAGTAGTGGGAAGGAGGATTGGTGGCTGACTTTTATAGGTCAACTTGACTTTAAAGAGTATGTAACCATTCAAATAACTCTTGAGAAAAAGCCGCCGTGTACTTGAGGATAAACACTATATCTGGCTATTATGTGACTTGTAATTTGCCGTTTTCTGCTCTGCAGGCTCTATCTTAATTTTCAGTTCCACCTGAGCTGGTGCATGAAGACTAACTGCAATAATGTTTTCCATAGACAAAACAGGACATTCTGCTCTGGAAGGTTCACTCAGAATCAGCATCTGTAGTGCGCTGCAGTCTTATGAGAGTCTATCTAGTAATTGTAGTTAGAGCAAAATAAATTAAGCTGAAATTTTTGGGTAGGAAGGGTGGAACAAGAAAAGTGGAGAAAGGCTATGGTCCCACTTAGCGGGCTGCAGTGGAAAAGCCTTGCAGGAAAAACTGCGGCGGAAACGCATCATAGTTAGTGGTTTGGGATCTACATGTAGCTTCCTTGTTATAGGCAGCTCTAAATATTATTGTTCCTCTAGTGGCAAAAAAGTATGTCATACAATTCCTGAATCTTGGATCCATTGTCAAAACTATATCACAAACAGTTAATGGGCATTTTCCACAATAGACATTTATCCCCAATCTCCCACCAATTGCTAGAAAAGGGATCCCAAAATCCCCCCGTTACTTGTTACTGCACAGCCATAATGAGAAGATCTTTGAATAATGAGGTGGTCGAACATGCCCAGTGATACTCCATTTAAAGTCTAGAAGACTGACTTAACTAACTACAGTGCTTAGCTGTTTCTGTCAGCCCAAAAAACATTAAATGGAGTGTCATGCCCATTGGAGGTACATGAGGTTGGGGACCTCTGTTATAGTGATCTAGCCAGTTGTAGGTCCCATCAACCTGTAGATCGTTGATAAATGTCCATAATGGGACAACAAGCCATTTAACATTAGGGTAAGAATCATGTGATGTATTTAACATACCACCTGTCATATCTGCAAGTGTCTCAGGAGCTAAAAAATATTAGAGACCTCTGGGCTTCAGCATACAGTTTATTACGTGTTGTCATAAGTTTGTGGAGTGTTTTGTCAAGGCCATATGGGTCACTTCTATTCCATGACTTTCTGCTATTTGGCACCACTATGTCAGAAAGATATGTTATATGGCATCAGCATTACTGCTGTTCAACCCAATGCTGACTGCAAATGAAATGTAATGTTTATACCAGCCTTTGCTGTAATACATTTTAAATTCTATTACACCCCTGCTACACAGCCGAATGCCACAACATTGTAGCTGTGCCCCTGGGAAATGCTCATTTTTCATCAAGTTGGCGTTAGCAGAAACAAGGATAATTTATTTATTTTTTTCTCCTCAATATTTTCTATACCACAAATGTTTTCAAAAGAAGATTTCACTTAGGGCCCGTTCACATCTGCGTTCGGCATTCCGTTCGGGGAGTCCGCTTGGGGACCCCCCGAACAGAACCCTATACGCATAAAAAAGTGGTTTACCTAAGGAAACCTGCGGACCCCATAGACTATAATGGGTTCCGTGTGGTTTCCACTCGATTTCGCAACGAAACATGCAGAAACATGCTTGCTTCATGCGGAAACCACACGGACCCCATTATAGTCTATAGGGTCTGTGTGGTTTCCCAGGTAAACTGCTTGCAATGCATATAGGTTTCCATTCAGGGAGTCCTCAAGCGGACTCCCCGAATGGAATGCCGAACGCAGATGTGAACTGGCCCTTACCAAGGATTATAAATAAAATGCATTAAAAGGAATATAATGCAGGGCATGAAGATCTGCTTAGTATCCCATGTGATATAAATAAATGCACCTACCAGAGGTTAAAATGTCTTAAAATATTTCAAAAAATCTTTAGTTCCCAAACATTTCTCATTTTTAATGTTATCCTGTTTCTGATTATATGTTCAGTCCAGTCTGTGAATGACCCTCCTCCACCAAATACTATGTTTTACTCTAGATCTCCATCCTACAGACCAGGGCTATTTTTGGACTACCCTCTCCAACCAAGGTGTTGATTTTCAGATTTTCCAGGGTAAGAGGATGGCCCACTGCTAAACACATAGAACTGAAATAGCTAAGTTCACAAATTATTCAGTACAAGGAAGCTTCCCTGTGGATTATATGTTTTATTCATTCATTTAATTTAATACAGCGCTGCCCATTCAGGATATTTCATGTCATTGACTATACCTAAACCGTATCATATAACCGTGTTACATTTGTCATATTAGATGCATCAGAAATTGAAAGCAGTTTCATATTATTGCTCCAAGCAGTTTATAAATTGTGTATTTATTCTATGAACCTGATAAATCAATGTAACACATATAATAAAATTGTTGTATTCCAAAAAAAAAAAAAAAAAAGATCACCTTATGTCAAGGGATAAAACTGAGTATTTAAGAAGCCCCCTATTTGACAAGACATCTCAGAAGATTAAATCATTGGAATACCCCTTTAAATTTAGGATCAGAATATGGGGTTGAACAAGTGGTTTTTAAAGACTTCTTCCAAAAGTCTCTTAAATCTTGAGTTGCACAAGCTTGGACAATTTTTCATATGTGTATTCAGTCTGTATGTCCGCAATACATTTTCTACAATGGTCTCCAAGTCCAGGTCCTCACAACAGACTGAAGTACTATATGGTAACTTTTTCTAAACAAACTGTGGAGTCAGCACACAGTCCAAAAATACAATGGTGTGAATGAAGCCTTTGTCTAATACTTCTCATTCCATAATGTCTTTGTATCATTATATTACCTTTCACATCCAGCTATGTGGTCACATCATATAGCAAAATCTCACCTACAGCATTTCCAGATAAAGTTGCTGCTATTGTGAAAATCCTGAAGAAATTACTAGAGGAAGCTTCTCTTTTATTGCTTCCCATCTTAACAATTCCAGTACCAAGGCATTGATGGTATATTTAGCATCCAATCCCAAATTGCCAGTCATGAATATAATATCCCTTGAACATAATATCCCTTGTGTCTACCCCTTGTGGTAAGCAATTTATATTACTGTAAAAATGAGTTCTGAATACCTCTGTTATTGCAGATTTCACACATTAGAATATTTTTAAGGTAGCAAAATGTAATGTAAGACAATGTGAATCTGAATAAACACTAAGTAAAGTCTTAAAGAAAGAAAAAAAAAGGCTGCTGAAATAGATTGCTATGGACAGGGCAACAATTTTTAGTGTTGACCAGAGGTGTAACTTGAAGCTCCTAGGCCTCAATGCAAAATTTGTAATTGGGCCCCTACTTACCTTGTACCATGTAGAATAGTGATATATTGTATGTGGGGTAGGGACCTTTTGGGTCCCCCTTAGGGTCCGGGGCCCAGTAGCGAACTGATAACCCTGCACCTCCTCGCAATGCCCTTGGGCCTGATCATTCACATTAGATAGCTTACAGCCAAATGATCATTCATCTGATAGCTAATGCTCCCAAATCCCCGACAGGCTGAGCTAAGTATTCATGTGTTCTGAATGAAGAGGGGCAGGACGTTGCTGCTAGACACCTCTGGCTTATTTCCCCAAGAACAGAATGATTGGACAGTTGACATCCATTTGCCCAATCTTGATCTCCCCCAAGATCTGACTTTAAGGACAGCTGAGAGGCCTAGGTGATCCTGCTGAAATTGTTGGGTTCTGCCAATATATGTCCACCATTAGAGCTGATGTGTGGAATACAATTTGCCTAAGGCTAGGTTCACATCTGCGTTCGGGTTTCCGCTTGAGGGGTCCGCCTGGGGAAACCTAATCTGCATAAAAAAGCGGTTACCTTAGGAAACCCGTGGACCCCATAGACTATAATGGGGTCTGTGTGGTTTCCACGCAGTTTCCGCCCGAAAAGGGTGGAGAAATGCAGAGAGAAAAGTCCTGCTTGCATTGCTTTTCTCAACCGCATTTTTCATGCGGAGAGGGCAACGGAATCCCCGAATGTAGTACATGCGCAAGTGTGAACCCAGCGTAACAGGCATTAACCAAATAATACTCTAGAATTACACCTTCACACTAAATGTGCCAAAATGGAGAACACCTGAAAAAGTGGTGAATATTCTCAGGAGTGCCTGGCAGCCAAAGTTACTCCAAAGATACAGACACAACTCATTCAACAAGTCACAAAAGATCCAAAAAGAACATCCTGTACATCAAGTACAGTCTTCTAAAGTTCCTGCCAAAGTCTGTGTACACAACAAGACTGTCCAAAATGAGATTTCATCCAAAAATAACAATAAAAATAATATTCATCCAGGATAATATTATGTGGACATTTACATCTTCAATTACATCTAACATAAAGCAAGTACAGCTATCCATGGAAATGACATCATACCAATATTCAGACATCACTGTGGTAGTATAGGGATGCTTTACTGCCTAAGGACCAGGACAACTTATTGTAGGAACAGTGAATTCTGCATCGTCCCAGAAAATTCTCAAAGAGAATGTTTAATCATCTGTCCATAAGCTGAAGCTGAAGCGTAATTGGGTTATTCAGAAAAGCAGCCATCCAAAGCACAAAAGCAAGGCTACATACGAATGGCTGAGGAGAATATGAAAGTTTTGGATTATGTCTAGTACTGGCTGGAGCCCAACAAAGATGTTGGTCATGCACAAAAATATTTCAAAAGTCTGTACTAAAGCAGTTTTCAGAGAATGAGCTAAAATTCTTTAACGTAGACATGGAAAACTGATAGCAAATGTTATTTGACTGCAAATAACATTCTTAAGTCAGGTACAATGAGACCTCTATGAGCTGACCACTCACATTTACACAGAAAAATGGTCCTTTATGGGGGTGGTCCTCTTAAAGAAAAAAGTATACAGAATGCAACTTAAAGCATCTAATGAAGTCAGCAAACATGTACATTTCTCCAAAAACCCCAAATAAAGATGAACCAAAAATTATGTATTTTATACTTGGTATCACACCAGTATATCACACAAAACTAGGTCTAAACAGGGACTAATAAAACAGACATGGTAGAGGGCACCAACTCTTTCTAAATTCTCTGATAACCTGCACATTTCCTAGTTCAAGATGGTCCCCAGCATGGCATGTCTCTAAATCTTGGTACCCAGCATGGCTTTCCTCTATCCCTGGTCTCCAACATGGTATGCCTTTAACTTGTGGTCGCCTTGTTATTCTTAAGTCCCAAGCACAATATCCCTTTAAATCTTGGTCCTAAGCATGGTTCCCTTCATGGACCCCAGCATGGCTCTCCTCTCATTCCTAGACCTCAGCATGGCTGCCCTTTCCATTTTCACCTTAACTGCTAAACTTGACCATTCCTGGTGACATTTGATAGTCCAAAATCCGAACTTTAAAGCCCACCTGGTGCTGGCACTTCAGTGGCAGGTTACATTCACTATGACATGGGCTCTCTGCTCCAGTGTGATGCTGGCCCCTGATGCTCCTAACAAGTCTCCTGTCTGATGCAGTCCAGTGATGCGGTACAGTACAAAGCTGCATCCATATTGGTTTCACAGTGTACGTAAGTCCAATGTGTGGCTTTTACAAAGGGGTTCGCACACTCAAAAAAAAAATGGTTGTTGGTTGAATAAGGGGGGTAGTCTTCTTATAGAGAGGCAGCTTCCATAGAGTATAATGGGAGGAAACATGGTCACAGAGAAAAATTGTTCTTTAACAGGGGGTTTTTCTCAGTGAAGTTGTCTTCTGGAGAGGTTTCATTGTATTAGGTTAAAAGGATTTGTCCATGATATAAGAAAATAATGGGGGGGGGGGGGGTTCTTGTGTTCAGTCTCATCCACACACTTAGCAATTTACTTGTTTTAGAAATCCCATCACTGATCATACCTATTCAATAAATCCCACTTGGCCACAACATCCAATAGCTCTAGAGCAATATGTATTCAGTATTGGTCACTGGACATATCATGTGGCTTTTGGCAGTAATGTCACAGTGCCATAACTCAATAAATTCTGCCAATGGCCCCCACCAACCATTGAGCACATTTGGATACAAGAAGGACTTCAAAGTCAAATCTCTTCTTCTTCTTCTTCATAATAATAATATTAGCAAGTGACCTGGATGAACTCCTCCTCTTTACTGATCTTTTCTTCCTTGACCTTTCCCATGGCCTTATGGTCCTCTAGGACTATTTTTATAACAGTCCACAGATGTGTGATAAAGAATGCTAATGAAATCATAATCCACTAAAGCACAACTGACTATATATGTTCATGTACCAGTGGTAAAAACTGATCAGCAAATTTGATAGTGGGATCTTTCTGCCTTAGCCCACTTTTTGATAATATTGGAATGCCACTTAAATTCACTCTTACAAAGTTCTTTTTGAATTAAAGTATGAAATATTTTCTATACATTACACAATTTCTGAGTTCATGAGATGTGTAATGTGAAATTGGAATTATAGCTCCAAAAACATTAGTAAAATGACTAGGACTTTCTTCTGTGGATATAGAAATTGTGTGTTTTCAGGTCATCCATAGCTGGTGGGCTATATAGTAGTGCCAGCTAATACTGTATGTGTTGCTAACAGTCTACAATGTATTGGCATCTTGCACAGCCTCTCAGTCCTAATTTCAAAGTTGAGTGAATCTTGAAGAACAGGACAAACATCAATGAGATCTCAACAAGTGACAAGAACAGAACTTGACATTGCAGGGAGGGGGAAGGGCTACATTCAAGTCTGACACTCTCAAAACTATTGAATCTAAGCACTTTAAATTGCATAGAAATGTTATAGCCAGTTACCACTTAGGTTAAATATACTCTAGTAATTAATCAGTATGGGTGTGTTATTTTCTGGGTTGTCAGATGCTATAAATGGTATTCACACCCTCCACGGAAGTTGTCACCCACTCACAGTTCAAACAGCTTTGTGGACTGATGTGCAGCTTAGTAATTAGTGGATCAGCCCAGTAAGGCTATCTGTACCGTCATGAGGAGGATGCTAGGATTTTATTGACTTTTTCCTTCTAAAATTCTGGGCGACATTCTCACTGTTACCTCTTATGACTTGTTAGACTTGCTCTCCATTGCTGACTTGCTTCTAGTTATCCTTGAAGCATGTGCTAGCATAGTAAAAGCACCATATTGGGTGTAATATTAAAAGTTGCCTAAGATCAGATGTTCTCTAAGACAGTGTTTCTCAACCTTTTCAAGCGAAGCACCCCCTTGTGAAAATGTTCCAACTAAATACCCCCAATGGATACTGTGGTGTTTGTCATGTGTCAGATCCAGCTTCCCATTTCAAGTGGAGAAGAAAATCTGGCACGCTTAGCCTGTCAAGCAAGTGTTTTTGCTTATGGGGACATCTGTGAGAGCACTCACAAAAAGTAAAAATAAACAATCTCAAAATACTGATTGTAGTCAGTATAGGCAAGCAGGTTTTCTTCAGTTCTCCCTCTCTCACAGGCCACTCCAAAAAAGTCTACTTCAGTTGGCTCCATGGAAAACTCTTCTACCCTTATTCTTGCTATCTCCATGCTAGCTGTTGTGCTCAATATATCTTTGGTTGACTTTGCCTCCAGCAACTTCAATGCTGTCTATGGTATGGCTGCCACTCCCATCAGCTGGAGTGCTGCTGAGTGCTGGACCCCAACCAATCTGATATTGATGATCAGTCCAAAGGAAAGACCATCAATATCTGATCTTAGACAACCCTTTTTAAAGGTCAACTTCACATAACATATGACTTTAAAAGGAGGTTCTCACAAAAACAACTTATCACCTGGTGTCAGATTGCTGGGGGTCCTACCACAGGGAAGAAAATTTATAGAATATATACATGAAAATCAGTTTCTTATAACTGAATGGAATTGATTTGGCAGCAAGCTCATAGATTTCTGCATATCAATTCACAAATAATTTCTGCAACAAATCTGGCATGTGTGACCTGTTCTGAATAATAACTACCTTCAATACAGTGACCCTAGGTTTGAATCTAGCCAAGAGACAACATCTGCAATGAGTTTGTATGTTCTCCCCGTGTTTGCGTGGGTTTCCTCCGGGTACTCCAGTTTCCTCCCACACTCCAAAGACATACTGATAGGCAATTTAGATTGTGAGCCCTATATGAGATAGTGACCACAATGTCTGTAAAGAGCTGTGGAGTATGATGGCGCTATATAAGTAAGCAAAATAAATAAATCTGCTGCTCAAATTGTCCTCAACTATTCTATATGGGTTTATTCACATATTACAGTTTGACTGTGATTATGGAAAAAATCATGCATGACTGCTACAATGTGACTAATCTTATAAAAGCAGGGATCAGCAACCTTCTGCAGTCCAGCTGTTCTGAAACTACAACTCCCAGCATGCTCCACTCATTTCTGTGGTGAGTTCTGAGAACAACTGAACACGTGCGCAAATTGGGAGTTGCAGTTTCATAACAGCTGGAGTGTTGACGCTTGCTGACCCTGCTATAACATGTTACTATAATGGGTGCTCTAAATATCCACTGTACAGCCTTAAAAATTCACAAAGTGGACTGTTAACCTTGTGGACCACTTGTCGAGGTCTTTGCCAGCTGTCTCACCCTGCACTGTAAATCTGGGTGACAACTTGGGTGATAACGCCTCAAACTTGGTACAAATACACTGCAAATTTTCTGCAGCAGACAATCTGCATCTGCAAAAACTACACTAAATATATTATATCCCAACTGCTGCAGATTTTCTGCAGATTTCACCCTAAATATTGCAAAAGATAAAATCTGTGATGAAACCCTGCACCCTAAATTGAAGGGCTGATTAGAAGGGCCAGCTCTGTCCTGGGGAACCCCCTGAACCAAGTGCAGGTGGTGGGTGACAGAAGGATACTGTCCGTGGTGAGCTCCATGCAGAAGAAGAAGTCCCATCCCATGCATGAGACCATGATAGCGCTGGGCAGTACTGTCAGTGACCGAATACTTCAGTGTGAGAAGGAGCGCTATCGGAAGTCTTTCCTCCCCGCTGCGGTTAGGCTGTACAACCAACACCAACCTAAGCGGAGATCATTCCACACAGAGAACTGAAATTTCTTTCTGTTGTGATATCCCCCACCCGCACCCCTTGCTACTTCTTTACCTGTACCTTTTTATCTGTCTGTCTACTAATAAATGGGATGCCTCTACCTTGGAACGTTTTCTACATATTGTATGAGTATTTGTAGTTCTTATCTTGTATTGCATATCCTTGCTGCTGTAACACACCGAATTTCCCCATGGTGGGACTATTAAAGGATTATTATTATTAATTATTATTATTATATTGACATGTTGCTCTTTAAAAATTTGTACCAATGTCAGTTTATGCTGCAAATTTTTTTTTCTACAGCATGTGGATGAGATTTTGTAAAAATTTCCTCGACATTGCTGGTGTTTAAATACACTGCATATTTCTGAGTTGTAATCTTGCAGTATTCACTACATGTGCACATATTGTATACACCACATTGTATGTGTAGAAATTAAAGTGGACCTTTCAGGTCCTCATGCACATGCAGTTTTATATACCGCTAGAAAGCCGACAGTGCGCTGAACTCAGCGCACTGTCGGCTTTCCCGTTATGTGCTCCAGGGCTGGAGATATTGGTGCCGTTAGTTTCAGTATCAATCTCTGCCCATCGTCAGAAGGGCGTTCCTGACAGTCTAGCTGGGCTGTGAGGAACGCCCCCCTGACAGTACTCGTCCGCAGGCTTTTTCCTAAGGATAGGTCATCAATATGTAAGTCCCAGAAATCTCATGTAGGCCACATGCAGCAAAACACTGCTAAAAAATGGTGAGGGAAAAAAACACAGAAAAACCTGTGTTTTTCACTGCATTTCCATTGTGTTTTGCATTTTTTTACCAAAAATAAAATCTCATTCCCTGCTGGGACTGTAAAACGCGTTTTTTTTCTGCACCATTTCCGCAATGTGTGGCCTTAGCCTGATATTTTCTTATAATGTTCCTAGAATTTGACTTCCCTGTGCTTTTTGTTCCTCTTACCCAAACCATTGGGTACAGGAAAGTATTAGAGAATTGCTGGTAATGTCACTTCCTTCTCAATGAATGTCCCTGTAATTCAATCTTGTGGACACCCAAGAGATACAAACACAAGGAGCCAGATCAGGGACTGTAATAATGTCTTACTTGTACTGTAGTAGTAGATTATCTCCAGTGCCATAGTGATATCCAGACAAAACATACCACTGCGCCCACTTATATAAGTAGTAGTCTATCTTGAATACAGGATCTTGAGCAATTAACCCTATTTTGTTTTTCAGCTATTTCAAGTACACTAGAGTTCATTTATACTGGAAGCATTTTGAACCTTTGAAGGGTTAATCAATAGTATTACACCAAGTAGAAGATACACATACCACAAAACTGGTGTGACAAACCAAAACAGGGAGTGGTTGATAGCTTCCCTGGATACCGTTGAGATGCAGAAGCTTGGGACAAACTATGTGACGGTGGGAGGAAACCAATGAAGCTGAAGATGGGACCTAATCTGACAAAACCAGTGACTCAAGGACTGGTGAGTGGGAGAAACAAGTATCCTCGGTCAAAAGGTGCTGTGTGTCGCCCAAATGATCACTTAGCCTTGTTCACATGCAGTAGAGCATTTTTGTTTTTAAAAACAAAAAACAGAAGTGAATCCTAAATTCAAGAAAAACTGCACAAAAATTGCAGTGTCTGACTGCGACTTACAAATAAAAAAAGGCACATATACAACATATACTTGCCTAGTTTAAATACTAAAAAATATCATTGTCAGCAGGAGAAAGAGTATGTTCCTAAGGACTGAAAAATATCTGTAGCATTTTACAATAGCACCAAAGTGGATACAATTTTTTAACAAATCTCACTCACACCCTGCTATAATAATACAGACAGAATCTATACATAAAGTAACCTGTATTGTGGATTTTCTGCAGCATATCGATTATATGCTGTGGATTTTCTCTGCAGATTTCACTCTTAAGGCCTTATTCATAATTCTGTGTTTAATAGATTTGTGCTGTCCATGTTGAACATGAACGGCACATGATCCCACTGATTTTTTTTTTTTAATGGGCAATGCAGATATTACCTTAAGGCTAAGGCCCCACATAGGGGGCCCCAGCCTAAAAAGCGCTGCTGTAAAAACCACAGCGGAAATGCAGCGTGGTATTTCCCACAGCACTTTTAAACAGAAAGTCTGCAGAGTTTTCTTCTGCGGACTTTCTTCTTCCATTATACCTATACGGAAACTGTCAGCGTTTCCATAGGTATAATTGACATGCTGCGATTTGCAGAAACGCAAGTGTTTTTCAAATCGCAGCATTTCCACTGCAGATTGTTTTCTGCAATGTGTGGCTGGGATTATCTAGAATCCCATCCACTTTTCAGAAACTGTAAAATGCCATGGTATTTCTGCTACCTGGGGTCCTGGCCTAAAAACATTAAATGAGGCATAGGCCACACTGAGTGAAATTGCCATGGTTAACCAGCAGTAATGTACAGTTTGAAGATGCCTTTATTATGCAGCTGTGATGCTCCATTTTCTTGCAAATCACGATTTTTGTGATATGCAAATGATGATAAAGTGCTTTGGGGGGTGATTTTTTTTGAGCCAAAGTCAACAAGAGGAATGGGAAATATATAGGAAGCTCTTATACTTCGCCCTTCTGCTCAATCTACAGTAGCCCTGGCTTTAGCTTTTAAAAAAAAAAAAAAAAAAAAAACGCAACAAAATCTACAAAACCCCCCCACAAAAAACGGGGTGTGCAGTGATTTTGAAGTATTGTGGAAGGAGTTGGAGAACCCCTCGACTAACACCACCACCACCTACCTAAAGTGTGCGGTACCAGCAATTTATTAGCACTGTGCAACTGTGTTTTTAACTAGTGATATCTCAGTTTTTTGGGGGTTTTTTTTGTATTACTATAGGTATAGTCATCTCAGCTTTCATGGGATACCAGAACCACTTTCCTAGGGAGTATATAACCGTAGATACAGCTATTTGAAGTGACCATCCCCTTTGGCAAATGCTACAGCTCTACATAATGGTGAACAGATTTTCACTGGAAACAGCTCAGTTAGAGGGTGGCTGGGGAGAATTTTAGAGTCTGTTTTCTATTAAAAGTTAGATAGATTAATTGGAAAGAAAAAAAAAAACCCACATTGTTAGGGTAAAAAAACTGGATATAAACGCCGGCACTAAGCTCTCTCCAAGTTTTATTTCAAACTCCAAGTAAAACTCGAGTACACTTGAACCAATCACTTCTCAGGTTCGAGCATGAAACGCGTTGTATATACTTTTGTATCTATACATTTTTTTAATAACATTTTTATTGTTTTGTTGTTTTCTTTTCAAGCCTGTTTTTTACGGTGGTGGCGGCGGCATTTCTATCTAGTTTTTTTTAACAGTGTGTTTGGGGTTATTTTAAATCTACAATGAAAGGGATCTATTATTATTTTGAGCCCCTTCTATTCCTGGGAGACAAGTGAATTCTCCAGCTGTTTCTATACCTGGGAGAAATACATCAGATGGTTTACTATTACACATGATTTCTGGGTGAACCAGGTAAGCAGCTTTATTGTTCTGTGTGAGGATTGCCTTATCATTGCTTACTGCATGAGGAAGCGCTTCTGGTGTATTTTTTTGTCTTTTTTCAGTATCTAGATAGATTAATGAAATATACAGTGCCTTGCGAAAGTATTCGGCCCCCTTAAACTTTTCAACCTTTTGCCACATTTCAGGCTTCAAACATAAAGATATAAAATTTTTATTTTTTGGTGAAGAATCAACAAGTGGGACACAATCGTGAAGTGGAACGAAATTTATTGGATATTTTAAACTTTTGTAAAAAATTAAAAACTGAAAAGTGGGGCGTGCCAAATTATTCAGCCCCTTTAAGTTAATACTTTGTAGCGCCACCTTTTGCTGCGATTACAGCTGCAAGTCGCTTGGGGTATGTCTCTATCAGTTTTGCACATCGAGAGACTGAAATTCTTGCCCATTCTTTCTTGGAAAACAGCTGGAGCTCAGTGAGGTTGGATGGAGAGCGTTTGTGAACAGCAGTTTTCAGCTCTTTCCACAGATTCTCGATTGGATTCAGGTCTGGACTTTGACTTGGCCATTCTAACACCTGGATACATTTATTTGTGAACCATTCCATTGTAGATTTTGCTTTATGTTTGGGATCATTGTCTTGTTGGAAGATAAATCTCCGTCCCAGTCTCAGGTCTTTTGCAGACTCCAACAGTTTTTCTTCCAGAATGGTCCTGTATTTGGCTCCATCCATCTTCCCATCAATTTTAACCATCTTTCCTGTCCCTGCTGAAGAAAAGCAGGCCCAAACCATGATGCCACCACCATGTTTGACAGTGGAGATGGTGTGTTCAGGGTGATGAGCTGTGTTGCTTTTACGCCAAACATATTGTTTTGCATTGTGGCCAAAAAGTTCGATTTTGGTTTCATTTGACCAGAGCACCTTCTTCCACATGTTTGGTGTGTCTCCCAGGTGGCTTGTGGCAAACTTTAAACAAGACTTTTTATGGCTATCTTTGAGAAATGGCTTTCTTCTTGCCACTCTTCCATAAAGGCCAGATTTGTGCAGTGTACGACTGATTGTTGTCCTATGGACAGACTCTCCCACCTCAGCTGTAGATCTCTGCAGTTCATCCAGAGTGATCATGGGCCTCTTGGCTGCATCTCTGATCAGTCTTCTCCTTGTTTGAGATGAAAGTTTAGAGGGACAGCCGGGTCTTGGTAGATTTGCAGTGGTCTGATACTCCTTCCATTTCAATATGATCGCTTGCACAGTGCTCCTTGGGATGTTTAAAGTTTGGGAAATCTTTTGTATCCAAATTCGGCTTTAAACTTCTCCACAACAGTATCACGGACCTGCTTGGTGTGTTCCTTGGTCTTCATGATGCTCTCTGCGCTTTAAACAGAACCCTGAGACTATCACAGAGCAGGCGCATTTATACGGAGACTTGATTACACACAGGTGGATTATATTTATCATCATCAGTCATTTAGGACAACATTGGATCATTCAGAGATCCTCACTGAACTTCTGGAGTAAGTTTGCTGCACTGAAAGTAAAGGGGCCGAATAATATTGCACGCCCCACTTTTCAGTTTTTTACAAAAGTTTAAAATAACCAATAAATTTCGTTCCACTTCACAATTGTGTCCCACTTGTTGATTCTTTGCCAAAAAATTAAAATTTTATATCTTTATGTTTGAAGCCTGAAATGTGGCAAAAGGTTGAAAAGTTCAAGGGGGCCGAATACTTTCGCAAGGCACTGTATTACAAAAATTTTCACTGAACAAACCTCAACTCAAGGCCCCACGTTGTGGAAACGCAGCTTTTTTTTTTTGTTGTTGTTGCAGATTTTGCTGCGTTTTTTTTTTAGCCCAAGTCAAGAGTGGCTTGAAAAGGAATGGTTAATACAAAGGAAGCTCTTAGACGTTTCCATTTTGTTAAATACGCTCCTGAAACAAAAAAAAAAAAAATGCAGTGTTTCCGCAACGTGGAGCCGCAGCCTAAATCTGCTGCATGTCAATTTAATGCTGTGGATTTTCATTTTGGATTTCACCCTTTGCAATGCAAAGAAGGTATTCTCAAGAAAATCTGCTGCCTTTCCTGATTAAGGCTGAGGCCCCACATTGCAGAAATGCAGCTTTTTTTTGTTGCATATTTTGCTGTGTTTTTTTGAACTAAAACCAAGAATGGCTACAAGAGGAATGGGAAAAATCTAGGAAGCTCTTATACTTCTACCTTCTGTTCAATCCACTCCTGGCTTTTGTTCAAAAAAACCACAGCAAAATCTGCAACAACAAAAAAAAAAAAAAAAAAGCTGAGTTTCCGCAACGTGGGGCCTCAACCTAAAACCTGCAACAAGAAGATATACCCTGCAGATTTTCTACTAAAAAAACAATCTAGTGTTTCAGTCCTGTATCCAACTGTGTGCATTGTCAGTGTGCTAGACACTTTTTTTTTTACAGCTAGCACACTGACCAATTAAAACTCAAGACATGTCCTATACCTGTCCATTTTGAGGCCCAGGTTCACTGAAGGATATTAATGGGGCCAAGGAGGGAGGAGTGTCAAACAAATATTATCCATGTTTTGCCCATTCCATTAAACCATGGACCTGGCACATGAACATGGACTACTTTCACATGGCTAGTATTTGATCTGCATTTCACATTAGTATTTGTAAACTAAAAACGGAAGCAGTTCCAGAACTTGGAAGTAGTACACATTTTTCCATTAAGGTTTTTCTCTGCAGGTTTTGGCTTACAAATATTTATGCAAAACACTGATGAAATACTGACCATGTGAAAGTGGCTTAAGGCTAAGGTCACACAAGATGGGACCTGCTGAGGGATTTCCATAGCAGCCATCCACAGAGCGCTAGGTTGAAGCAAAAACCAACTGATCTGGTATTAGCCATGGCCTTTCACCTTTAGCAGGCCTGGCTTTTAACCTTTGCATTGCTAAGGTTCAAAGCCACAGCAATAATTGACATGCAAAGACACTTTGCACTACTGGTTTTAGATGCAGTCTGTGGAATGGCTTAAATGTTATCCACTACTTTGATACTGTACATTGCAGTGGGTTCGTTGCCGACAATTTTGCAGCGCTAACTGCTTGAAACCTTGTGAGTCCTTGGCCTCAGGCTGGGTTCGCAGAGTTTATTTTTGACCACAGAAAAAACACTGAAAATTTTCCTCCCACTGATTTCAACTCTGATGCAGTTCTCTACTTAGGGAATCGACCATATAAACACGTATCATCCGTTCCTGCATTTATTGTCATCAAACAACAAACCAAAAGAAAGCATCATTTGGGCGTCCAAAAAAATATTTATGGAGTGGAAGATGGTTACACGCAGGGTGTGCACAGCTACAGTGTGTGGGTGCGATGTCCCAGTCATGCGGATGACATACAGGTGATAGCTTCTGGAGAATGTATCATTGACATGGAGAACAAATTTGATCTGTGACAGAGCTAGGACTTTCTCTTATATATGTCGGAGCCCATTATCTTTTCCAACAGACACAATATAAAGTATATGACACATCATAAAAAGCTGATTCAGGCATAACAATGATTATAATGGACTTGTCACCATCACTAAACTACTGTCAAATTTTTATTAATGTCTCTTTGACAACATGGCTTTAAAGGGTTGGCCCATGAACATTTATCACCTATACAAAGCACAGCATAGATAAAAGGTATGATTTCTGGGGTCTGACTGCTGGAACCACCAGCAATCTAGCGATCATGAAAACAGGGTCACCAACTCCTCTTTGTGAAGACTGGCATTTTCATATCTTGTGCACTGGCAGAGGTTGTGTCTGGACTGAAATCTATGGCAGCTTGTAGCTGGATAGATAACAGGGATCATTTATACCAATAACTTGACGTAAGTGATCGTAATCGGTAATGGGTTGCAAAGTGTCATCAACTTGATAAAGTAAAAGGTTTTCTATTCCATAAAACCAGAGTTGTCACACACTGTAAGTCTACATTCAGACGACAGAGGTGAAAAACATTTTTTTTTTTTTAAACAGCAATCTTGCACCCAAGGGACACCCGTTTTTTTCACGGATCCCCCATACATTTGAGTGTATTGAGGGATCTGTGAAAGTGACCAAAAATAGGACATGACTCATATTTTCATGGTCCCAGACTTTCAAAAATCACAGTCATGTGAATAGCCCCTATTTACAGACATTGAATATAATGATGCCATGTTAAAAAAAAACAAAAAAAAAACAAAACGGACATCACGTGGCCATTAATCACTGTTGTGTGAATGTATCTTAAGACCGGGGCTCCATGCTGTAAAAACGCAGAGTTTTGGCCGCAGCAAAACATTTTACATTACCTGCAGTGTGGATGGGATTCTGGTTAATCCCATCCATACATTGCAGAAAAAAATCTGCAGCAGAAAAGCTGTTTTCAAAAAAGCTTGCATTTTTGAAAATCGCAGCGTGTCAATTATACCTATGAAAACTCTGGCATATAGGTGTAATAGGGCAGAAAGTCCGCAGAGGAAAACTGTATGGACTTTCTTTGAAAAACTCTGTGGGGGGAAAAAAAATGCAATACGTTTCTGCTGCGGTCATTTCCACAGTGTTTTTTGTTTTTTTTTGCTGCGGGTCGCAACGTGGGGCCTTAGCCTAACAGTGAATTCACAATAAGCAGATTAGTTGGGGTTATTATTGCAGCGTATACAGATATAAAAGGACAGTCACAGACATTTCTGCAACAAATCTGCCGTGTGTGAATTCATCTTTGAGTTTTCTAAAAGGAAGTAGATACAACAAGATCACATATACTCTTACAACATTTTTCTCCACATATCAATTTTTTTTTTTATTTCACAAAAATGGATCTTTAATAAAAATGCCCATACAGTTTGGAGCCCCTGTGTTGTATGCAGCATACTGACAGTAATGCATCGCAGAGGATTACTGGTTTTCGCACAGTGCTATTTTGATGCCTTTGCAGCTCTTAAATGTCTCCCTTAAGTAGTGCCACATAAAGTGGAAATTTTCCACAGCCTAGATGTAAGCACAGATTACTATGGGTAAAGTCCTTGACAGCATGCCCTAAAATATACACAGATTTATTTTGCTGTAAACGGTTCACTTGCATTGTATTGTGGTATACTGTGAATGTTTGGTGCCGATTCCTCACTAACAGCAGCAACAAATGGGCTAAATGTGAACCTATATCTTATTTTGACCCCCTACAAAACCAAGCAAAAATGTACTTAAACAGCTCAACCTCACCCCATCAAAAATAAATACATAATAAAAAAAGGGAAATATAAATCTGTTTTCTTTACCTTTGTTCAGGATTTTTAGAAAACTATAACAGCATGCAATGGTATAAAGTAAAAAAAATACCCATTGCTGGTCCAGCAGCGAAGAAGTGACATACATAATTCAAGAAACAGCTGCAGACATGCTGTCATGTGTGTGTCACCAGTAAGGCCAGTGTTTGGGTGCAGCAGTCACATGAAGGACATATAGTACATGACATCATCACTGCAGGACATGGAGAACTGACCAGAGCGGTGTACTTCTTGTGTACAATGTGCAACTCAGCAGATCGGTGTGGGTGCTGGGTGTCTGACCTTCACAATCGGATATTGATGACCTATTCTTAGGTTATCAATATCTAAATCCCAGTAAACCCCTTTAAAGCAGGCCTCCACTAAGAGGATTATTGTCCTTGAATTACCTTAAAAGAGTAGTAGTATCCTAACATTAAAACGGTAGTGGTGATCCAACACCATTTCCCGAGAGCCAGAGGCGTAATTTGAAGTTCCTGGGCCCCAATGCAAAATCTGTAATGGAGCCTGTGATGATTCTACTTAAATATGGCTAAAACTCAGAGATGTATTTTGATCTCTGGGTATAGTATCTCCCTTCCTACCTGCATTTATTCATAATGTGCGCAGCTATAAGCCTAGTTGTATGTTATCAGTAGGGTAACCTTGTAACAATAGGGCTTTGTATCAATCCCAGCAGGGCTCCATTGTATTCATACACAGCCCTGAGTGGTCCAAGAAACATGCATTGATCAGTCTGCACTGGTTGATCAGATATGGCTGATAACATTGTATCATTCCACTCGGTCTCAGCTCTTTGCAAAGAATCTGGACTTGAGTGCATTATTCAATCAGACTTGCTGCCGCCGATGACCTCATTCTGGGAGGTGGCATAAAGGGTATAAAAGATGAGGTAAGAGGCAATGGGAGGAGATTCTGTTGGGACTACAAGAGAACACCATGAGGAGATTTTTGTGATGAGACTACTGGACTAATGCTGAGAGACTGTGATGAGAGCATGCAGGCTGGAATATACTGTGATGCCACATGCTAGGAGTTAATGCTGAGAAGCCTCCACTCGTGATCTCACACATACCAGAGCATGTGTGAGGGTTGGACTACAGAACCACATCAAAGAGATGTGTGGTAAAGTAACTATTTCACCTTTATCCCTTTTATTTTATGTGTATTGTATCTTGTAACTAGTAACTGTTAATGCTTGCATATATCTGCATATCTGTTCTGAACTGTATATGTTAGATGTTAATACCGACCCATTTAGGGGTTAATAAATACATAAAATTTAGAAAGCTTGTCTTGTATTTATCTGGTGAACCCGACATTCACTGGCGGTGAGTGTGGTTTTTATATGAAAGAAGACTCAGGTGTGGCCACAGCGGTGTTGGCGCACTGAGGATCTTTCACAGAGCCCCTACCTACTCTGTGCCATTTTAAAAAATAGTACATGTAGCAGAGGAAGCTTTGGGCCCCCTCAGGGTCCAGTAGTGACCGCTACTGCTGTACCCCCTATAGCTACACCCATGCCAGAGACTGGGAGGATCTCTAATATAAGACATCACCATAATCGCCTCAAGCAAGTAGCACACTGCAGCACCAAGGAGATAAGGAGCACTGTACATTGTTCTAGGTATATATATATTCCTTTAGTATTTGCTGCTTGTAAAAATCTGCTCTCTGTTCTAAGGAGTGTAAAACAGAACCAGGCCAGTCTTGGAATAGGTGAAGGACTCTGCTGCCCGACTCCCAACAATGTAGTTTTAATGACATCTGATAAACAAGTCCTAAAAAAATCTTCATAACATACACAAAATTATTGCTAAGACAATGTCCAGTACCCTTGTAGTATTCATGCATAAAATATATTTTGCAACCAGAGCTAGGGAAAACTTAGGACACTGGTATTAACGCTGTAGTAATCTTTTAATCTCACAGCTAACACATGCAGGGATCATCAACCTTCTGCGAGAGCCACCGATGGCGAATCTCGGCCGCCACCTCATGGCTGCATCCAACAACTTGTTTGGAATCTGATTTTACAGCAGTGCTACATTCACAACACATTGGAGCCATATATCTAATGTATACCAAAAAATATAAGCTTCATGGACGCTAGATTTTAGTTTCCATCTAGACATATCTAGCACCAAAAATATTATAGTATATATTCACATGCATGCTTTTTTAATGAATGCTTAAAACAGAACCTATGAAATAAAATGTAAGACGGTGTCTACGATTGCACACATTTGCACTTTTTTTTTTTTTTAAATATTTTGTTTGTTCGGTGGAGAAATGCATACGTACTAAAACTATGGCCCAAGTGTGATGTGAACAGAATCTTAAAGGGATACTGTGATCAGAAGTATAGATCACCTATCCATGGGAGGCAGATTTACCAGTCTTCCTGCCATATAAGATGCCATTACAGAATTTTAATGTAATATGTAACATATTCCTCAGGCTATATTCTATCAACTGTGTTTATTACTTGGTCATGGCCTATTTTTTTTTTTTTTTTTTTATGACCCAACCCACTGAACTATTTTTAATAGTCATCACTTACATGCAAATCCATTTTGACAGCTGTTAAAAATGGACCTGTTGACTTTTTAAAGGGGGCTTTGTGGCCATCAAAATGGACAAATATAGATCAAATTTTTTTTTTTTTTTTAACAGACATTTTTGCCAGGCATCATAAAAACAGACAAGTGAATGAACTTATTCATGGTCATTGTTTTTAATAAATGACCATCTTATGAATATGGTGTGAGGCAATGGAACACGAAGCAGTTACTAAGCTACACCACTTTGCACGGCAATAGTTAATAATGCAGGTTGCTAAGCATCCCCCTTTCTTATTACTTACAGAAACTTCTAAAGTGTTGAGCGTTTGATACATATGGCACATCATTCTTTTCCATATTCCACTGATCTAAATGGTTTAATATGCATTATAAGAAAATGACTTACAAGATGTGAACCACATTTATGTTCCAGATACTTTATTAAAGGGGTTGTCCAGGAATTGGACAAAATATGGAGGGGCCCAGGGAAGGTGTAACATATAACCCCCTCCCTGGCGCTCACATACATCACTGATCCCTCTGCAGCACCTGCTGATGGGGATAGGCAAGTATGTTTTTATGTTACACCTGCCCTGGGAACCTTTGTCAACCCCTTTAACTTTGTCAGACATGGGGTGTGTTTTAGCAAGAAAGGAGGCGTGGTTAACCCAAAGGGGTGTGCTCACAATGTAACAAAATGTGTCAGATTTTTGTCACAAAGTATTGGTGCCAAGTAAGCACCCAACAAGTGGTATACTCTTAGACTAGACAGTCTATAGATACTCGAGATTTATCATCTCTTATCAGTCACTGCAATAAATCTGGCGAATTTTAGACGGTATAAGTTTCTTAGGATTACCTAATATGCCCCAGTACATTTATTGTACCTTTATGTCACTTTCTATATTCCATAGAGCACACTAGAAGTACATGGCACTTTTGAATACATGATAAGAAGAAGATTATCATTAAGCTGTGATATTTGCATTTCCTTTATTGTGGCATCCAGGATATTCATTGCTCCTATAAGTTACCCAGCATTGCTCCTGTAAGTTACCCAGGCCAATTTCTTTCCTAAAACTATATTACAGTCTACACATAGACCTAACCTATCTAAGAACTTTAGCAACATTGCTCTGGCATACTTTCATTGACCCTGCAGGATAGACTAGCGACTAGTCTGCAAATGACTAGTAAACTACAAAATACATGGATGAATTTGCGTTATTGCATTTGCATTTCAGAAACAAATGGGGGAAGTTTATGGAGACTGGTGTTGTCTGTGCTAGTCTTAATCAATTTCCCCAGTTACACAAGATGCGCCTGAAGTGGCTCTTGCCAAATTGCAACCGTGTGCCACAAATGTACCCTTTTTTTGACAGTTTTCTGGTGTACATGTATTCGTAAGTTCCTCACTGTAGTGAGGACAATTTGGTAGGTAATCTGGCTACAATGTGTTCTAAAGATCAAGTACACTGCTTCACATTTGTTTCCCCCACTTTATTCGGAGGCATGGCACGTATCACTCACTCACTCAGCAGTAAAATATTAACTTAAACTCCATTTCATGCACACAATCTGTCTGATTCTCTCTCAGACAGAATCAGAATGTAAAGCTGTAAAAACGATAATAAAGCACTTGAGGTGCACTGCCCTCTAGTGTCATGCTTTGTTTACTGCATGCTGTGCAGACTTCAGTGGAGACTTCATTCACAGTGGCCTTTTGAGGTATCCTTAGGCGATTGTCAAACGTTCCTATTCTGAAGGCCGATTCCTTGGCACTCTATGATAAAGCTGTCTGTGCCTGGCTCTTCACACTTGGTCACTGTAAATTTGGCCTATTAGGAATAAACAGAAATTCTTACAATATAATGGCATTAAAGTGATTCTTCACCATAAAGTAGTAGTTCCTAATCAACATGGTACAGAATCCAACACCACCATAGTGTCTCCTGCACATGGCCGTGACATGTACAACATTGCCTCAGGGCTACAAATGGAGACCCATTAAATATTAACTCTTTTTGGTGGGAAAGAAATTAAAGGAGTGGTCTGGGCAACATTAAAATCTTACTTGGGGCCAGGAAAAAAGATGGCACAATATTAAAATAAATAAATACTCGCATACCCCTAGCTCTTCATTCACATGGCATTTTCTCCGTTCCCTCTGATCCACGGACTGCTGGGGCCGAAAGAGCAGAGATTCAGGTGACCGCTGCTGGGTGTACCAGTGACATCACTGCTAATACATTACTAGCACCCAGCAAGTGACCACTGAAGTCAGGGATTGGCTGCACAGAAACCTGACCCTCTGCACTTCTGGCCCCAGCTTCCCGTAGACCGAAATGGTAGAGGGAACATGCCATCTTAATCAAGGAACAGGGTTGGAGAGTATTATTTATCATTTTCCCCACCTTCAGCTCCCAGTGAGATTTTAATTTATCCTGGCCAATATTGCCACACTCATTCACAGACAGCCATACCGCATGTGCAGCTGGATCAGTTGCCCAGGGGCCCCATGGGGGAGAGGAGGCCCTGCTAGGGAGCGGACCCAAACTAATCTGTACTGATAGCTTTTCTGTGCACACATTCTATATTGTATGCTGCAGCTTCAGGGCTGCTGCATACAATACAAAACAGCAAATCTGTCCTTACAACAGAGCTTTCTTATTATATGTTATAAGAAAGCTCTGTAGATTAACAAGAAAGGAGGGGGGAGGATGTGAGCTTACTAGCAGAGTGCAGACCAACAGGAGGAAGGCTGAATCCTGTGTGGGCAGTACCACTTCTTCTGCCCTCCTTCTCTAGGATGGGGCAGGATAGTGATGACCCATGCTGTACATGCCTATGTATTATGCTTATGTGTTATATCTGCATTATATAAAATATTATACTTACATATAATATATTTCTAATATATCTATATAAATATATAAAACTCCAAATTAAAAGACAGCACTAGTAGTAGCTATGGGTTCCAGCCCCAGGGCAATGGCTATTGTCCAAATTAACATTTTCAAAAATCAGGCAGCACTCCCAGAATAGTGAAAAACAGTGTGGGTACTTTTATACTTTTATTAACCCATAGACAAGGCATTGTCTCTGGGTTAATAAAAGTATCCACACTTTTTTTTTGACTATCTTGGAGTGCCGCCTGATTTTTGGAAATATATACACCTATGTATTTGTGTGTAACTTGTTTATACGTGAGTAACACTCTAGTCACATCATGTTTTTTTTTTTTTTTTTTTTATATATATCCATTTAATTGGTTAAAAAAATGAATGCAAAAACGGACAAAAACAGATGGCCATCCGTTTACATACACAATTTTTTTTTCTTTTAAACAAAGGACACAAAAACATAGTATGTAACATACTTGTGTCCATCCAAAAAAAAAAAAAAAATGGACAGCAACCGAGAATCTGTGTAAGGCTATGTTCACATCATGTTTTTCCTATACTGCTCATGCATTCGTTGAAAAACAAAAGTGTTTGGCAAAAAAAAAAAAAGGATGCATACAGATGTCCTGGAAAGGTTATCTGTTTTACATAGACTTCAGTGTTAAAAAACATGAGTATAAGTCTCTGTCTGTTTTTCTGCAGGACAGGAAGACGTATTATTATTTTATTATTCAAACGGATGCATTAGTCATATAGTGAAAACATGATGTGAACCTAGACTTAGTCAATGACATTGTTCTGCTCCATCATAGGTGTAGAACATTGAAATTTATGTCTATACTGTTTTACTGTCTGTCATTTTAATAAAATTGTGCAGCATGTCGCATAATTTTATTCAAGCATTTATGATAGAATCTGCAATGTATATGTGAACAGAGCCTAAGATGCATATGTGTTTATTTTATGTATGCAGCAAAAGCATGAAGAACGGGGGGGCCCAGATAGACATCCCGTACCCTTTGCTGTCAGTGTCCACCTCTGCACTCATGAAAGAATTGCAGAAGCATTCCACTGTAAAAAAACACTAAGCACAACACCCCAAAAATCTGTACATCTGCTGAACATCTCAAACAAGAACATCTGGTCAATAAGTCTTACCTTGGTAAGTAGTTCCACAAAGTGAATAGCTGTCTGTGTATGCAAGGTTAGGGGTCCTGTCTTGATACGTGAGACCCCATCTGCCAGGGCCATAAAAATAATCAGCTGAAGAGAAAAAGATATACATATACATATTAAAAACTGAAAACGACTGTTAATGTTTGTTACCTATAATAGAGTTCAGCTTTTATTTTCACACTGTAAAAAGATTATTGTTATGCAATATATATGCATAACCTCATGTATTGTTCTGTGTTCAGATGTTCTATTGCGAATCTAATTTTCTATATAATGCTTTTTTTCTGCAATTATTTAGTAAAATTACCTGGTCCTGTAAATATTCATCCACACAACCCCCATGGCGAAGGTTTCGAAGAAGGATTTCTGCAGCTTCTGCACCCACACGATCTGAGGGTACCCCTGTGAGAAGAGAGTTTTTACAAAAGAAAGAAGACCCATGAAAAAGGTGGGGAAAATAGTTGTAAGAATTAAATTGGACGAGTGTGGTTTCCCTTAGCCAAAATTAAGAGTAGAAATTCATACAAAATTAACCGTGAAATTTATAGACAAGCAGTGAAAATCGCTGATGATGTCAACAACAATAAACTGACTGAACCTCCAATATGACTATTTGACAATCAGAACAATTACATACTAAAGTCACATACACACATTGGTTAAGATGTGTTATGCCTTGTATGCCAGTTTTCTAGTGTACAAGTGACAATTTTTTGCACAAAAAGGCAGTTTGAGCAAAAAAAAGTGACTGAACTTTTGCACGGCTTTCGACACTTCCCTGAAAAGAGGGAGTGATGGGTAAGAGGTGGGGCCATATGCCCTGCTAAATATGCCATCATTGCTTTAAATCTAGCATAAATGATGTGGAAAATGTACACCAGCAAGCAGCTAGCATACATTTCCCCTCCAAGCGTACAGCCTAGCAGAGGGTGCGTGTCATTTATGAGGAGGCGTACCCCAGTTACAAATTGACTTTTATTATAAGTCACTGCTGTCTCTCCAGTTTTATGGATTATTTTACCCAAATACTATGCCAACTTTTGTGTAAAGCAAAGTCTGGAAGATAAAATAAGAGATTACCTTTCCGTCCTAGAGATGATCCTGCAAATAAACAACCTGTAGATGTCTCTGCAACAATTCTATAATACAAGAGGAAAAATAAGACCAGCTTGTAACTGAAACAACTATTTAGAGTGCAATAAAAATATGGCTGCTCTCTTGCAGAAACAGCGCCACGCCTGCATATACATTATGTGTGGTAATGAAGCTCATCTCCATTAAAGTGAATTCAGATAGCTGTTAATATCAAACCTAGCTATCACCTATAGAAAAAGTCCTCTTGATATATAGTCCTCCCTCGACTCTAAGCCAAATATTCATCCATTAGCTATAGTAAATGCTCTGGTAACTTGGATCTTAGGTTAAGGGATCCATGATCAAATCATGCATCCCTTAACCTATACCATGTGATCTTGGATCACATGGTATAGGTTAAGGGATGCATGATTTGTCTCCATGGGGTACTCACACTGTCATTATGCAGGCACCATATATGATTATAACCTTGGGTAAACTGTAATGTAAGTTGTTTGAGTACTTTGTACTAGAGCAGTGTTTTATACATGTTTCTATGCAATCTGTTTCTCTTTTACATTACTATTTGCCAGTATGCATACCCAGAAAAACTTACATGATACCACTGCCATTTCCTACTGCTTTATCTTCAGGTTCTTGAACACCTTGGATATTCACATAGAGATCTCTGAGTTCCCGTCTTATGCATCGTACTGCAGCTGAAGTCATATCTTTTACCATCTAAGGGAATTAAAATTATACTGGTAAATCTTTTGCTTATTTACACCAATCAGTAAACTACAAGATGAGACTAGAGCCGGCCATATACTCTAGAGAACTGTCTAGAGGGGGGGGGGGGGCCACAAATCTTGCACAGGGGGCCCCTGCTCTCAGTGTCCACCCCTGGTACTGGAATAATAACTACATTGGTGGGGCAGTATTAAAAAACGGTCAATGTCAAGTCAACATTCGTTGAGTGAAGTTAATGTTTGCTAAGTCTGTATATACATTTTATAGATATCTATCTGTCTATACACACATACATAGATATGTATATATATATATATTACACAGTATACTAATGTAATAAGAATGTCTATATACAGTATGAGTATATAGAATCCTATATATCCTGTATACATATATACAGGAGATAACCTTCTTATATACTCACTGTTACAGTCAGAACTTGATCTCTTTATATAAATAAAGTCTTATAGTAGGGACCCATCTGAATGAGGGTGTCTTAACGTGGCAGATGGACTTTGTTGCTGTAAGTGGTGTGGGGCTCACTTATGAAATTTTTGCACTGGGCCCACTGATGTGTTAAGAAAAGGCCCTGAGTGACCTCTGCTGTCGGGGTTAGTCAGGAGACCCCCCATGTAAATTAGATGCTCGCCCTAGCCCACTGTAATCGGTGGGTTTGGTGTATATGCATCTAATTTGCATAACCAAGTTTACTTACTTGAGTTGATACACTTCAGCCCACAAAACACCCTATAGGTATAGGTTAGAAAAACTGTGACATTGAAAAGCCAACCTAAACTACAGATATCAGTGATAGGATAAAGCCCACCAATTCTGAATCTTATTTTTCATCTTTATACTCATTTTCATTCCCCCACAGGCCATTTGATGAATTCAGAGGACTAGTACTGTAGTCCACTACATTATCAGGACTAGCCATGGTCAGGACTAGCCATCTCTTTGCAGGTGCACACACATTATGGAGAGCAAGTATGAAGATAAAAAAGTACAGATTCAGAAGAAGCAGGCTTTATATTATACAATGGCATTTGGAAGCGACAGGCTCTTTAGGCAACACAGATTTCACAATGTATGCTGGTTTAAAGGGGTTGTGCTACTGTGGACACTTACAGTCATATGAAAAAGTTTGGGCACCCCTATTAATCTTAATCATTTTTAGTTCTAAATATTTGGGTGTTTGCAACAGCCATTTCAATTTGATATGTCTAATAACTGATGGACACAGTAATATTTCAGGATTGAAATGAGGTTTATTGTACTAACAGAAAATGTGCAATATGCATTAAACCAAAATTTGACCGGTGCAAAAGTATGGGCACCTCAACAGAAAAGTGACATTAATATTTAGTAGATCCTCCTTTTGCAAAAATAACAGCCTCTAGTCGCTTCCTGTAGCTTTTAAATAGGTTCCTGGATCCTGGATGAAGGTATTTTTGACCATTTCTCTTTACAAAACAATTCCAGTTCAGTTAAGTTTGATGGTCACCGAGCATGGACAGCCCGCTTCAAATTATCCCACAGATGTTCAATGATATTCAGGTCTGGGGACTGGGATGGCCATTCCAGAACATTGTAATTGTTCCTCTGCATGAATGCCTGAGTAGATTTGGAGCTGTGTTTTGGATCATTGTCTTGCTGAAATATCCATCCCCGGCGAAACTTCAAATTCGTCACTGATTCTTGTACATTATTCTCAAGAATCTGCTGATACTGAGTTGAATCCATGCGACCCTCAACTTTAACAAGATTCCCGGTGCTGGCATTGGCCACACAGCCCCAAAGCATGATGGAACCTCCACCAAATTTTACAGTGGGTAGCAAGTGTTTTTCTTGGAATGCTGTGTTTTTTTGACGCCATGCATAACGCCTTTTTGTATGACCAAACAACTCAATCTTTGTTTCATCAGTCCACAGGACCTTCTTCCAAAATGAAGCTGGCTTGTCCAAATGTGCTTTTGCATACCTCAGGCGACTCTGTTTATGGCGTGCTTTCAGAAACGGCTTCTTTCGCATCACTCTCCCATACAGCTTCTCCTTGTGCAAAGTGTGCTGTATTGTTGACCGATGCACAGTGACACCATCTGCAGCAAGATGATGCTGCAGCTCTTTGGAGGTGGTCTGTGGATTGTCCTTGACTGTTCTCACCATTCTTCTTCTCTGCCTTTCTGATATTTTTCTTGGCCTGCCACTTCTGGGCTTAACAAGAACTGTCCCTGTGGTCTTCCATTTCCTTACTATGTTCCTCACAGTGGAAACTGACAGGTTAAATCTCTGAGACAACTTTTTGTATCCTTCCCCTGAACAACTATGTTGAACAATCTTTGTTTTCAGATCATTTGAGAGTTGTTTTGAGGAGCCCATGATGCCACTCTTTAGAGGAGATTCAAATAGGAGAACAACTTGCAATTGGCCACCTTAAATACCTTTTCTCATGATTGGATACACCTGGCTATGAAGTTCAAAGCTCAGTGAGGTTACAAAACCAATTTTGTGCTTCAGTAAGTCAGTAAAAAGTAGTTAGGAGTATTCAAATCAATAAAATGATAAGGGTACCCAAATTTTTGCACCGGTCAAATTTTGGTTTAATGCATATTGCACATTTTCTGTTAGTACAATAAACCTCATTTCAATCCTGAAATATTACTGTGTCCATCAGTTATTAGATATATCAAATTGAAATGGCTGTTGCAAACACCCAAATATTTAGAACTAAAAATGATTAAGATTAATAGGGGTGCCCAAACTTTTTCATATGACTGTATTTCCCTGATCTGTGGATAGGGAATAAGTGTCCGATCGCTGGGGACCCCCCCCCATCATCAGGTTCTCCAATGATCAGGAGGATGGAGGACAGAAAATCCCCCTAAGGCCTCCTTGTAAAATGGAGTGGCAGTCCATGCATTTCTATAGGGCTTCGGGCACATTACAGTCCTGGCAGCCCCACAGAAGTGAATGGAGCACTGCTCATGCAAGCACACAGGCATTCCATTCACAAGGAGGCCATAGGGGAACTTTCGGTCGTCTGTCCTGATCACTGGGGGACCCAGCGGTCAGGCCCCGCTGCGATCAGACACTTATTCCCTGTCCTGTGGATAGGGGTTTATGGTCCATAACCAGACAGCCCCTTTAAGTAGAATTTTTATTTAGAATATGCAAACAAACCTACAGGTTTTACACTGCTTGTGCATACTTACTTTGTATGGAAGGACACCAGCTACAAATGCTCGTCCATAGATCTTTGTGATTGATCCTCGATCTGTCAAGTTAATTGGCTTTAAGTATTTGACAGGTGAAACTCTAACTAAGATTTCTCCTCCACCGCGAGGGTAGTAGCCCCTGGCAGAACAGAAAAGACCGCAGAAAACAGTGAGGTGAAGTTTAATGTGTCTTACTAGTCTAGAGAAGTGATCACTCCATATACAAGATTTTGATACATTACCGACATTTCAACCAATATTTGTGCACAATAGGATACTATTGATATAAATACTTCAGTGAATTTCTCTGCAAATTAAACTAAGTTTCTAGAAGATGCCTCAGGAGAAGGAAAGAAGGATGAAATGTGTTTTGTAGGACAACTAATGCTTGCTATAGGCACAGAGGTCTTTCCATGTGTGGTACAAAATCTATAGCTCTGCATGTAGCTTGTGATACAGTTTTCTAAAATGCTCTACCAACAGGACACAGAGGAGCAGGTCTGTGACCCAATGGTTGGGATATGCACCGATTGTGTGGCTGCCACATATAGGGGGGCTGTAGTAGTTCTAAGCAACTTGTAGTAATTCAGGCACAACTGTTATAAATGTAATGTATTGTCTAGTGCAAACTATGACTGATGTTCTCTCTTCTTTGGATCCATGTGCAGCAGTATCATGCCCCACTGGCTCAAGTTTTGCAAGAGACATAACAAAGTACATCAGTTATATCTAGACTACTTCTTTAACATGTACCTCTAGTTATAAATAACGTTTCATAAGCACTCACATCCCAGCTCTCACAGATGAGATGTTTCAAGACATCCTCAAATCTCCTCAACATGTGTCACCTTCAGCAAATAACAAACTGATTCAAACATACATTCTACACTAATGCTACCTGACACCTTCTCGTCTTTACAAAATGGGACGACTACCAAACCCAGGTTGCCTTCGGTAACTCAACATACGGCTCCCTCATTGCGTACTGCCATTCATCTACTTACGCTGTGAGAGGGGAGGGACGCCGGGAGTATCCACGACCTCTAATCTTGGATTGTATTCTTGTTGCTATCCTTGATTTATTGATTGCATGTTCTGGTATATGTATAACTGATTTATACGATATTATATGTGTTCTGTATATCTCTTTTTTTGTACCGAGTATACATTGGGTTGTCCAAGTGGTGCGTGGGCGATAGACTGACGAGGTGGTGATGTAGTGCTATGAGTGACTCTGTATCAAATTCTTGATTTTCTTGTGTGCAACCTGTTATATATATTTTGTTTCCTTTTCTTGTGTCTGCTACACAATTTTCAATAAAACTAGTTTAAAAAAAATAACGTTTCATAAATATAAGAAACTTTGTAATATATCTTATTCAGGAGATCTGTTTCCTTCACCCCTTATTAAAGTTGTTCTTTTGCTCCTGATCTTCAATCTGACAACGTATTTACATTATATCTCCCCGTATTCAGCATCCCACATTCAACTTTATGGAGCTGAGTGGGGTTAAGAAATATTCTCCTCCTGGCTTGTTAATTGATTTATTGCCTCATTCTGTGTACTAGCAGCTTCTTATAAGGATTACTAATATGAATCAAATGGAGGTACTAATAAAAGGACCTCAATAATGAAGATATCTACTTAATTATTACCTCCATATGTCTCACATATCAGTAACCCTTATGTACAGCACACAGGGGTTAATGTGAGGGACATGATAGGGTTAACTGATATTAATATGAGGCACATGGAGATGCTAAACTGTAATGCACATGACCAGATTTTTTATCCACAACTGTGGATAAAAGTACGGACCTATACATTCCAATGGGCCCATACACACAAGCATTCTTTTTGTGGCTGTGTGTCTGGGCCAAATTGTAGAGCTGAAAATTATGGAGCAGGTCCTATATCTGACCTATACATACCCTATATCTGTCTGCATTTGTGGCCTTGTCAATTCATTCTTAAATGTATAGGTCAGTGAAAATCACATCCGTGCTATTTGTTTGCAGGAGGCCTAAAACTGAGGCCCCACGTTGCGGAAACAGTGTTTTTGTTGCAGATTTTGAGCCAAGAATGGCTGCAAAAGGAATGGGAAATATAAAGGAAGTTCTTATATGTCTCCCTTCTGCTCAATCCATTCTTGGCTTAGGTTCCGAAAAACGCAGCAAAATACGCAACAAAAAAAGCTGCGTTTCCACATCGTGGGGCCTCGGCCTTATGCTAAGGCCTTAAGTTGCAGAAACGCAGCTTTTTTTTTGTTGCGGTTTTTTGAGCCAAAGCCAGGAGTGGATTGAACAGAAAATAGAAGTATAAGAGCTTCCTATATATATTTGCTGAAAAAACCCGCAGCAAAATCTACAACAAAAAAAGCTGCGTTTCCGCAATATGGGTCCTTAGCCTTAGGGTGTTTCTTTTCGGGTGGTGACACACTGTGTACCCAGGTGCGGCTATAGCCAAATCCAGTCCCTGGGCAACAGTGCTGTCACTTTGGGATAAGTGTAACACTCATTAATTCCTGGCTGTGGTTTTGCTGTTACTGCACCGCCAGGAATTAAAAGTGGCTGAAATTAATCCACATTTCACTTACAGAAAAGTGAAAGTACCGGTGGCCGGGGCCTGGATGCAGCATCCAGGTACATAGTGTGTCACCATCCTACAGGTGTTACCTCACTGCTCCCAGTCATATACATTTTTCACTAATTGTGGGTTACACATGTACTTACATTGCTTCAATGGAAAAGTACAGGTGTATCAAGACAAATAGTGGTAAGCCATGTGGCTGGGAGCACAGTATGACAGCACCCCTATGTTACGGTTTGTGCTATATGACTTTAGTGTAGGTGTTGTTGTGTAGGATTTTCCCATTGAAAGCTCCCTACAAAGTAGGGCAAGCATGCAAGCAGCTCTATCCAAAGGGATATGGAGTCAGTAGGCTAAACCACCGACTACAACTCCTGTATTTTTCCAGACTGCCAGACAAAAAGCAGAAAAGCATTTCTAATTCAGGGAAAAAAAAAAAAAAAAAAAAAAAAAAAAATCGAATTCCTATGAAAGTAAAAGTGTGACAAAATATGCATCTAATTAACTATACAATATTGATAATTCTATAATATATAATAACAAATCATTTTATTTTTAAGCCAGAGGTGGAATCTTTTTTCTGGCTCCGACTCCAGAGGAATTATGAATCACTTAGCCATTTCAATGACTTCTATAAACTACAATGAAGACAGCTGTGTGCATATGTGGCTACCTCATCTTCTCTTCTCTCTAGTGCCAATAAGAGAACAGGGAACCCCCACTCTCTTGAAAGGTAGAAAACTCAGACATATCAAACGTACTTATCAGACATTCATAACATATACTGTTAGGCCTCATGCATACGACCGAGTGTGCAGACCAAGGGGGGCCATTTTATAGCGGAATACACTTGGATAATGGATCCAAGTGCCTTCTGTTCCCCACTATTTCAATGGTGAGTTTCGTTCCGATGTCACAAAGCAGGATAGGACCTGCTCTATAATCATCAGAATGAAGCATAAGAAGCCTCTTCAGATGGCACACTCAGTCGTGTGCATAGGGCCTTAATATGCCATAAATATCCTATGGGAATAACCTTTGCACCTTTTAGGTGGCACTTGGGATTGCTATATTCTGATAGAAAGGCTCTTTGTAGTTTTGTAGTTATTCTAACTGGGATATAACAATTAATACATTTCAATTAGTCGCTACAGAGCAAACTTTAGAGCGAATATCCTTTGATTATTACATGATAGGATGTATTACAGTAGCTGAAGCCTGTTTTACATACATAGCCGTTTCCTACCTTCTCCGGATGTCACAATCTAACTTAAAGGAGAAATGTTCAGCAATTGGCTTAAAAACCTGCAAGAGAAAATAAAATAAATATCAATTACTGGTTTTAATACAATCTAGGATACCATTTCAGATACATACAGAGTTTTACTGTGTTAGTTTTAAGTGGCCTTTTCTCTGGAGCAAAAAAAAAAACAAAAAAAAAAAAAACCACACCTCACCTTATTTGGAGAAACTTTGTTTCAGACTATATTTAACGGTGTTCACTTGGCACATAAACTGGGAATATCTCCTGTATATGTAGGCCCATTATAGCCTATAGGCTTATTTGCTGTATATAGATTTTCCATACACATACCCAGAATGTACACTACAGACTTGGTGTCAACAGTCATACATTTATAGCTGAAGTTCCCAAAAAGTTACATATACAGTATTATTAAATCCATTTTTACTGTTAGTAAATATCAAAATAAAGATAAAAGGACCTTAACACAAGCGCTGCCAAAATCCAATTTATTTAAAAAAAAAAAAAAAGAAAATTGACATAAAAAGATAAAATAGCAACATGTTTCAGCAGAAGAACCCCTGCCTTCTCAAGCCATTTTATCTTTTTATGTCAATTGTTTTTTTTTTTCAAATAAATTGGATTTTGGCAGCGTGTGTTTTAAGGTACTTTTTTCTTTATTCTGATATTTTACAGTATATTTTCCGATGGTTAATTAACCGTGGACCATGATCGTCGACCACGGCCTTTGCACAACTCCCATGAGGTGAGACCAAACCTAGCAAGTTATTGTCCATCCATATTTGTATGTGTTCCTGTGATTTCAGCAATATGGAGCGCCCCTCTCTTTTTCTTTTGTATCCTACTGTTAGTAAGTGTTAGTGGATTATTGTTGTGGCCTGTTCAAGGACATTTTTGACAAATAATAGGTCACAGGTTTTATACGAGTAAATAGGTTTCAGACCTTATCAGCTAGATTATTTGTTTACCTATCTGAGCTATAAGCTAGGAATGGCTACAAATGTAAGACATATACAAACCATTGTGGTATAGTCAATTTGCGGCGCCATCTCTGCATTTGTGCCACCTTTAAAGATCAATTCAGAAGAAGTTTCAGCAAAGAGGACACAGGGAAGGGAAACCTGAAGTAATAAGCACACACTCCTGCAAAGACGAGAAGAATTAGACGTGAGGCAGCTAAAGAGACTCATCTTACATACTGGTGGCATATCACTAGGACAAGCCACCAATTTTTTATTGGTGGGAGTACAGCCTATATGACACTTGCCAATCACTAGAAAAAAAGGTAGCAGTGTTATCTAATATACGGTATATATACAGTGCTGGCCAAAAGTATTGGCACCCCTGCAATTCTATCAGATAATACTCAATTTCTTCCAGAAAATGATTGCAATCACAAATGCTTTGGTAATAAGATCTTCATTTATTTTGCTTGCAATGAAAAAACACAAAAGAGAATGAAAAAAAAAAGTCAAATCATTGATCATTTTACACAAAACTCCAAAAATGGGCCGGACAAAAGTATTGGCACCCTCAGCCTAATACTTGGTAGCACAACCTTTAGACAAAATAACTGCGAACAACCGCTTCCGGTAACCATCAATGAGTTTCTTACAATGCTCTGCTGGAATTTTAGACCATTCTTCTTTGGCAAATTTCTCCAGGTCCCTGAGATTTGAAGGGTGCCTTCTCCAAACTGCCATTTTGAGATCTCCCCACAGGTGTTCTATGGGATTCAGGTCTGGACTCATTGCTGGCAACTTTAGAAGTCTCCAGTGCTTTCTCTCAAACCATTTTCTAGTGCTTTTTGAAGTGTGTTTTGGGTCATTGTCCTGCTGGAAGACCCATGACCTCTGAGGGAGACCCAGCTTTCTCACACTGGGCCCTACATTATGCTGCAAAATTTGTTGGTAGTCTTCAGACTTCATAATGCCATGCACACGGTCAAGCAGTCCAGTGCCAGAGGCAGCAAAGCAACCCCAAAACATCAGGGAACCTCCGCCATGTTTGACTGTAGGGACCGTGTTCTTTTCTTTGAAGGCCTCTTTTTTTTTTCCTGTAAACTCTATGTTGATGCCTTTTCCCAAAAAGCTCTACTTTTGTCTCATCTGACCAGAGAACATTCTTCCAAAAAGTTTTTGGCTTTCTCAGGTAAGTTTTAGCAAACTCCAGCCTGGCTTTTTTATGTCTCTGGGTCAGAAGTGGGGTCTTCCTGGGTATCCTACCATAGAGTCCCTTTTCATTCAGACGCCGACGGATAGTACGGGTTGACACTGTTGTACCCTCGGACTGCAGGGCAGCTAGAACTTGTTTGGATGTTAGTCGAGGTTCTTTAGCCACCATCCGCACAATCTTTGGTTGAAATCTCTCGTCAATTTTTCTTTTCCGTCCACATCTAGGGAGGTTAGCCACAGTGCCATGGGCTTTAAACTTCTTGATGACACTGCGCACTGTAGACACAGGAACATTCAGGTCTTTGGAGATGAACTTGTAGCCTTGAGATTGCTCATGCTTCCTCACAATTTTCCTTCTCAAGTCCTCAGACAGTTCTTTGGTCTTCTTTCTTTTCTCCATGCTCAATGTGGTACACACAAGGACACAGGACAGAGGTTGAGTCAACTTTAATCCATTTCAACTGGCTGCAAGTGTGATTTAGTTATTGCCACCACCTGTTATGTGCCACAGGTAAGTAACAGGTGCTGTTAATTACACAAATTAGAGAAGCATCACCTGATTTTTCAAAGGGTGCCAATACTTTTGTCCACCCCCTTTTTTATGTTTGGTGTGGAATTATATCCAATTTGGCTTTTTGATAATTCTTTTTGTGGTTTTCCATTGAAGACAAATTAAATGAAGATATTATTACCAAAGCATTTGTGATTGCAATCATTTTCTGGAAGAAATTGAGTATTATCTGACAGAATTGCAGGGGTGCCAATACTTTTGGCCAGCACTGTAATATGCTGTATTCTTATAAGAAAAGTGATCTCACAAAAGAAACAAACCCCCCCCCCCAAAAAAAAAAAAACAAGAAACTTGATTCCCCATAAATAGGGAGGAATTAGGGTCTAGTAACAATTTATGGGCCAAAATCAAACACTGAGTATATCACTTAGCAACAGATGTATATAAGGGAAAATTGTATGAAAACCTCTCTCCTGGAAATACAGTGGCGGAGGGCTAGATTTTTGTTAGGGGAGAGTCACATCAAAATCCCCATACTCCCAGTGGAAGTCCTCACTTAAAGAAAGGGACGGGACGTGACGTGACAGGTGACGTATTTGAGTGACATCCCAGTTCCTTCCTTTTCTCAAGCCACTGATTGGCCTCAGCGGTCACGTGAGGTGAGGATTTCTGCCAGTAAAAGCACAGGGGTGCCGTGAGACTGGACAGCAGTGAGGGAAACGAAACGTCACCAGATTATCAGAAAGTGTGTCTGGGGCGGCCCTGGCGATCTAGCTAATTATAGATTTTTTTTTTTTTTAAACTACCGGTAAGTAAGGGTTTAATTTTTTTTTTTTTTTTATCCCGGACAACCCCTTTAATTATCAAATACCTTCTACGGGGAGAAAAAGAAAAAGCTGCATGACTAGAATCATGTTATATGATAGCACAACACATGCTTCAGACAGAAAAAAAAAAACAGACCTCTAAAATTATAGTAACATATAAAAAACAAAAAATGAAAACTCAATTACTTAAAGACCAGTAATTTAAAAGTTTGCAAAAAAAAAAATGGAATCTGCTTACTAACCCAGCAGTCTTTGTATCAGCTGTCAGAGACCCCCCTTTTATTCTTCCCGGGGTGAAATCTATCTCTGTAGAGCCAATTGCCGCATTTTCCAATTGGCCAGCACATAAATCTCGAACAGTCTCCAGTCCTGACAAATGTTGTGGTCTATAATGAAATGGATAATAGATAAACATGGAAAGAAAATGTGCAGGCTGTACCCCTTATGGAATCAATCTTATAGGGAGTCTGTCACCAGGAAACGCTATATCAAATCAGCCACAGTACATTTAGGGAACATGATGCTAAATACCATTAGTCCAATAGAGGCACCATTCCCATGAAAAAGATATTAATAAAATATGCAAATGAGGCTCAAGTGCAATGGGGATGTTTACAGAGCTACTGCACTTGAGAACCATTTGCATATTTCTGAAAACAGCTTTTCCAAGGAAATGGTGCATCTATTATGCTATCTAAAGCTATGATGGTGCTCAGCATCACATGCACATCTACAATGCACTGTGGCTGGTTAGAGGGCAACTTAACTGGTCACAGACTCCTTTTAAAGAGAGGACAAGTGGGCAGTACCCATTTCTTTAAAAGGAACGTGTCACCATGAAAGTGCAGTCTAATCTGCAGACATCATGTTATACAGCTGGGGGAGCTGAGCAGATTAACATAAAGATTTGTAGAAAATGATTCAGTATAACTTGTCATTTATCCATTTACTTTTCTGTTCTTTCTATGCTTAGAAGGAGTAGTTGAGTCCAGTGGGCAGTCCTAACAGGAATGACAGCCTCCCCTCTATGACTGTGCATACAGAGAAAGCTGTCAATCATTGATAGGGCTGCTCACTGTACTCAATTACACCATCAAGGCATAGAATTAATTTATTAAGAATAAATGATAAATTATACAGAATATCTTCCCACAAAACTTTGTCAGTCTGCTCAGCTCATTTATTTATTTATTATGCTTACTTGTATCTGCTCCTGCTTGCAGATTATGCTGCATTTTCATGGTGACAGGTTACCTTCAAGTTATACATCATGCTGAAAATATTATCTAATCTGCAGACACCTTGTTTTAGAGTAAAATGAGCTGAGCAGACCGGTGTACATATTTGTCAAACTCTTTGTGAGTTTAGGAGTCCAGTGGGTGATCCAATACAGTGACTGACAGTTATCTTTGTATGCACACTGAGTAGGTCCGACCCCCTAAACTTCAAAGTGCAAAATCTTCTCCCACAAACAAGTATCTTAGTCTGCATAGCTCCTCCTGCTATATAACATGCTGCCCACAGACTGGACTGTATCAAGGAAACTTGAATAAGGAAAGGTACTGAATTACAGAACCAGGGAAAAGATATTCATGTGTTATATTTATATTTACAGGTAGATTCCATCCATGTTGATATGTTCTAGGGAGCAATGTGGTATGAAGGATATTAAAATGGAGTTATACACATTCATAATCTGTAGTATCCACCATCAAGGACAGTAAGGGTGAGTTCACATGAAGCAGTATTGGCGATGCTAAGATTTTATGGAGGCAAAAGTGCTGCAATTCTGTAAAACAATCTAAATGTCTGTGTGATGATTCCGCTTAAATATGGCTATAACTCAAAGCTGTATTTTGATCTCTGGGTAGCGTACCTCTCTCTTACTTCCATTTATTCATAATGTGCGCAGCTCTAATCCTAGATGTATGTTATCAGTAGGGCAACATTGTAACAATGGGGCTTTGTATCCATCCCAGAATAGCTCTATTGAATTCCTACCTAGACCTGGGTGATCAAATAAACATGCATGGTTCAGCCTGGGCTGTTAGATCAGACATAGTTGATAACATTGTATCATTTCACTTGGTCTCAGCTCAATACAAAGAATCTGGACTTGAGTGCATTAATCAATCAGACTTGCCGTCGCCGGTGACCTCATTCTGGGTGTTGTACTCAAGGGTATAAAAGATGAGGTAAGAGGTCAGTGAGTGAGACTAACCCTGAGAGGAGAATACTGTGCAGAGACTATCACTGAGATGCTACTATGAGGAGAGGCTGCTGTGATGAGCATGCAGGCTGGAATGCTGCTGCTGACTATGATGAGATTACAAGAGACTGAGAGACTATTACTGAGAGACTGTGATGAGAGCATGCAGGCTGGAATACTGTGTTGATGCCACATGCTAGAAGCCTCCACTGGTTATTCACACATACCAGAGCATGTGTGAGTGTTGGACTACAGAACCACATCAAGGACATATGTGGTAAAGTAATCATTTCACCTTTATTCCCTTTTATTTTATTGCACTGTATCTTGTAACTATTAACTGTTAATGCTTGTATATATCTACATATCTGTTCTGAACTGTATATGTTAGATGTTAATACCGACCCATTTAGGGGTTAATAAATATATAAAATTTAGAAAGCTTGTCTTGTATTTATCTTGTGAACCCAACACTCACTGGCGGTGAGTGTGGTTTTTTATGAAAGAAGTCTCAGGTGTGGGCCAAAGCGGTGTTGGCGCACTGAGGATCTTTCACAGTCTGGTTGTAAATTTTGTCAACAATTTTGTCAACAAAAAACGCCACAACAAAACATGATATACCTTAGGCCTGGTGTGCTTCGTCCTGCTCGGATCTTTGCCACTCGGACTCTAATACCCAGAAGACAGCTCAGAGCAGTACAGACACGCAAGATTTGACCTCCCTATAACAACATAATGACCACCAAGAAAAAAAAAAAATATATGTAATCTTTACTTATTCCATCCTGAAATTATCCTAATGGATTATTGAATATTATGGTTATGGTTATCTACATATTACTATACTTGTGTCACCTATAGAACATAGTCTTCAATCAGCATCTTTAGTGAACCCTGCTAGGATTTTTTTTTTAATCCAATTTTTTTTTTTTGGCTTATAAAAGTACAAAAAAGCTGCACAGTATGAACAAAGCCTAAAGTTCAGTTCATGCTTTGCGGTTCTTTCACCCCGTTTTAATTTAGCCAAACACCGTAGTGGACCTAAATGCGTCATACTACTCTTCTGAAAATGTAAAGAGCGGCAGTAGTGAGGTGTCAAGCTCCCCTCTACCTGCTTCTGTGATTGACATATTTCCTCCTTTCTATATACAGAAAGAGATATATCAGTCACAGGGAGGATGGTAGGGGCAGCCGGGAAGGATGACACCTGCCAACTATTGGGCAGACATATTGTCTGTGAACTGACATATCAGGTAGGATCTCTTGTAAGTGTGGCAGCCTATGCTATATGTCCCTGTCACTAACTTATCTTGCTCCCACATAGGGCAGCATGACCTTAGTGACAAGTTTCCTTTTTCTCCATGATATATTGCCATAGTTTTATCAGAAGGAAAAGTATCCTACACAAAACTGTGAGATCCTTCTGTTAGTAAAAACATGAGGCGCTCCCTCACCCCTTCCATAATGCTGCCATCGACATCCACTGGACCCCCCTCTTCTGCCATTGTCCTCGGATGGGTCTTGGATGTTTCAGGAGTGATACCTGCAGATAACATAGAAGCTGTCATGAAACATAAAACATATGAAATAACACTGCAAACCACAGGCCTTCACATCAACTGCAAAAGTAGGCCATGCAGAATACAACGTATCTGCTTTTCTATCAGTTAATGTAGATTTTTAGGCAACACGGCGACTTTGGCCATGACTAAAGATCGCTGCCTCGCCCCTATGGCAGCTTTACTAATATAAATAAATGGAGTTGCATTGCATAACATCTAGTCACAAGAAACGAGCACTGATGATTTTTTTAGTGACTAGAAGTTGCAGTTACAGCACCCTCAAGATCTCAGGGTGACACAGTGAACACACGTTACTACAGCTGCTGCCATCAAATATAGCATATCACATGTACCAAAAATATGTGTCACCCTAACTTGACCAAGCTGTCACAAGAACCAAGGCATGCAGACCACATACATGGAAATCTCCATACACTTATATAGCCATGGCTGTCAGGAAAAGTTGGGAGTTGTAGATACACAATATTTGAAGAGACCACAGATACATGAATGTGATATGTATACAGTCAGGGGTGTCAGAGCATGCTGGGGGTTATTGTTTCAAGAGCCAAAGACTGGAGATCAGAGATATCTAGAATCTTATTACTCATAGACTCAGGGTGCATACATGCTTATATAGTCAGAGAAGGCTGGGAGTTGTAGTCCCACATGAGCCAAAGACTGGAGATCACAGATATCTGGAATCTTATTACTCATACACTCAGGGTGCATACATACTCATATAGTAAGAGAAGGCTGGGAGTTGTAGTCCCACATAAGCCAAAGACTGATCACTTATATATCCGACTACATCTCCATCAGTGACCCACACCCCTCACACCTACCAACTCTGCAGTCCCTGCTCCTTTCTTCCACACTGTGCAGCCTCCAGCCGGCTCCTGACACATCCAGTCCCCGCCCCTTCCTGTCAGACATTTAACCCTGTCATCACCGGACAGTATTATGCACCCACTGTATACGAAATGAAAAACAAGGAAATGAAATCGGAGCCGCACCAACTTAATAAGTGCGATAAAATGAATAATGAAAAGCTGAGACAACTGCAGAGGATCCCCTCAAGTTTAACAAAGATAATCTAGACAGAATTAATGCATAACAAGGGCGACCATCACTGAGTACAAGAATAGTAACCAGCTATGCCTGCATAATCTAAAAATACAGCTTTATTAGTCTCATAGCTATAGACAGCCAAAAAAATGGGGGACATTGACCTGGTTGACGACAGAATGGATAGAGACACCGCCCACTAAGCTAGTAATCAGCATATTGGTGTGCAAGCCCCGCCCTACGCACTGACAGTGGGGCACACGTGTATGCCGGCGCTGATTGGCTGCTGCGCTCGCACACCTCTCTCCCTCCCTCTTCTCCTTGGAATTGACTCATTGTTGTCCTTGCTCTCTGATGATTGGTTGTCTGCTGCAGATTCCTGACGGGATTGGTGGGTCCCGCTTTTCCGGGTAAGATGGCGGCTGTGAGAGCGCTGAGGAGCTGCAACCGGTCATTCGGCCGTCTGGTGAGATCAGCAGCTGTAACTGTTATTAAGAGCCGTGTTATAGATGTGAGGCAGCAGACATGGCCATTAGCTGGGTGTCACCATGTCACCTGCCAGTGCTAGTAGCTCATGTGTCCTGTCCTTTGTATGAAGCTGCCTCAGTGATCCAAGGATATTAGCGCTGTGTTACCACCAAGTCTGTGCATGCTAGAACATCACCTCTGAATATCACTAATAGTTACAGCTGTGGTGTCAGTTCTATTCTTGTGGGGTCAAATAGTTTTTCCATCTGTGTCCTTTACCTATGAACCTGTCCTGGCCAGCTCTAGCCTTCTGTTAGATTGTAACCCTCAAGCAACAAGCTCATGAAGCTGCAACTAAATTATGTCCTCCAGTCATAAATCGTAGATTCACACTTTAAGGGATTGTCCAGTTTCAGGTCAATATTGAGAGACAAATGTTATTGTTTGTAAAATGAAAAGTTCTGCAATTTTCCAATATACTTTCTGCATTCACTCCTCACGATTTTCTAGATCTCTGCTCGTCATTCTTTCTGTTTCTTTCTAGTGAATAAAAAAATTAGTCCATGGACATGTGATGGACACACAGGTGCAGGATTTGTGATGTGATTATTTCTAGAGCCGATCTGCAGAAAATCAGAACCTGCAGATTCTCACAAATAATGCAGATATGAATTTCCCTTTTGTAGACTCCGACAGCAAGAGTCAATCCATATGGGTCGGGTACGCTGTAGATACTCTTTACAATCCCAGCAAAGTGAATGAGATTTCTTATCCACACAGAGTGGTTTTCTGCAGCAGATTCTACATGTAGCATTACCAGTATATCAACCCAGCCCTGTAGAAAGATAGGGTAGGGACCCCAGAAAATGTCCCTACTTTATGACAAGGAGTGCACCTCATACTAAGATAGCTGCAAATGCCAACAGGAAAGGGATTATTGGAAAACACATTTCTTGATAAATTGGCCTCTTGGTATACATCTGCATTAATCCTAAAACCAAATTTGTTCCTGCCACGGCACTGAATCATTCAATGTGTGGGGCTTATGATGTCTACAATATAATCTTTTTAATAAAATATAACTACAACTCCCAGTGTGTCTTGACAGAACTGGCTTTGAGAATGCATGAGTCTTAGTGTTCCAAATATTTATGGTCTACAAGCTGCGGCTCTTGTGGAACTACAGCTCCCAGCATACACTGGCTATAAGAGTATTATGCCCCCTGAGAGTGTGTTAATACAAAGCAGATTTATTGTAGAAATTTCAATGACTGAAAATCTGAATGAAGTTGTTTTGGCTGCAAGCACATGCATTTCCACAAGCCCCATTCGGGTGAATGGAACAGTTGTGGAAACTTGTGCAACATCGTAAATGATAAATGTAGTACTGGATAGTTATCCAGCAGTGAGGCAGGGACTCACTGCTTATAGTCTGGGTCTCCAGACACGGTTCTGGCCGGGAAATGTGGTGATATATGGACTCGATTTTTTTGGACCTTATTCGGACATGTGCAGGAGGCCCACTGTGCATATACAGCTATTCTGTAACCTGCTTCTGTTTCCAAATTTGTTCCCATAATAAGCAGGAGTAACAAAGGCTAAGGCCCCACATAGCGGGCCGCAGCAAAAAAGCACTGTGGGAGAAAACACATCGCTGTTTTTCCTGCAGCACTTTTCATAGTCTGCAGAGGTTTTCTCTGTGGACTTTCTGCTTCCATGTTTTAAAAAAAAATATATATATATATATATATATCTGTCTCTGTCGGTTTTTTGCAAGATGGCAAACAAAGACTAAGTTATCCAGTCCTGCTGTTCTGTTTTTTTTTCTTCATGTTTTTGGCACTGACTACCCTCTTTGACACTCCTCTTCCCAGGCCAGTTTTAGACAAGTGATCCCATGCAACCGGTTTTTACTAGTAAAGTCATGCAAGACGCCTCTGCCTGTGACCCTACAACCTCTGCAACTAAGAAGCTTCAAAACTGCCTCTGGTAAGCACCAACTCTCTTTATAAAGAGACTATAACATGGTGTTGTCATCAAGAAGTAAAATAATTCCTGTTATGCTGCAAGTAGCCGTGGCAAAAACCACCTAAACTCTGGTAGTTTTTGCTGTGGATTACCTGTGGGATTTCTGTGCCCCCCGTCCCACAAGTCACTTTTTCACCACAGGTTTTATTGCAGTGTGTGGGTGAGATTTGATTGTATTTGATCCATAGTGCTGCTACAGTAGATCGCAGGGGGTGAACCACCAGCAAATTCATGGTGCCTGACCTGCAATCACATACTGTGTGACCCTGGCCTCATAGAGGAAAAATTGCACAATCATGCAGAACTGAAAGCCCATTGACTATACAGAATAGGAGTAACTTTGCTCAATTTATATCACTTACTGTTGTACTAATAGCAGAATTTCCTATAAAAATGGCAAACTAATATTGTTGCTACTGAATGTTAACCCCTAGAGTATCTCCTTTAAATACCTGTCTTATCTGGTTCATGTTACTCAGTAAGCACTTTGACTAATGACTTTTCATCATTTTTCAGCCTTGAATGGCCAGATTGTACAGTTCAAGTTGTCAGACATTGGAGAGGGAATCACCGAGGTTACTGTGAAAGACTGGTAAGTTATTGCATTGAACACAAAGCTATTTTATGTCTTAAAGCACACCTGTCATTTCATGTGCCTTTACAAGATAAGCTGCCACATGTATACATGAAAAGTAGAACTGTTTGTGGCCATGGTACAACTTGGATTTTGCTGTTTTTATCAGTTGTCCCCTCTGCACAGTAGTTGCCATATAACACACTCAGTAAGTAGAGGAGAATCTGTCTCTCTAGCTCTGCTCACTCCCCTCTCTTAGCGCAATAGATTTCCATATACATAATTAATCTGAGTCTCCAGACAAATATAGCAGAGATTTTCAGAGTGAAAGTTAGTTTAGTAGAGGGAACGGGGGCAGGGAAACAGCCTGATAAGAGCAGAAGAAAGCATTTCTATCTGATAAGATATATGACGAGGTTACTTATAATCACCTGTACTATTCATATACCCTGGGGAAAAAAAGTATTTAGTCAGCCACCAATTGTGCAAGTTCTTCCACTTAAAAAGATGAAAGGCCTGTAATTGACATCATAGGTAGACCTCAACTATGAGAGACAAAATGAGAAAACATATCTAGAAAATCACATTGTCTGATTTTTTTTTAAGTATTTATTTGCAAATTATGGTGGGAAAAAAGTATTTGGTCACCTACAAACAAGCGAGATTTCTGGCTCTCACAGACCTGTAACTTCTTCTTTAAGAGGCTCCTCTGTCCTCCACTCATTACCTGTAGTAATGGCTCCTGTTTGACATTGTTATCAGTATAAAAGACACCTGTCCACAACCTCAAACAGTCACACTCCAAACTCCACTATGGTGAAGACCAAAGAGCTGTGGAAGGACACCAGAAACAAAATTGTAGACCTGCACCAGGCTGGGAAGACTGAATCTGCAATAGGCAAGCAGCTTGGTGTGAAGAAATCAACTGTGGGAGCAATAATTAGAAAATGGAAGACATACAAGATCACTGATAATCTCCCTCGACCAGGGGCTCCACGCAAGATCTCACCCCGTGGGGTCAAAATGATCACAAGAACGGTGAGCAAAAATCCCAGAACCACACGGGTGGACCTAGTGAATGATCTGCAGAAAGCTGGGACTAACGTAACAAAGGCTACCGTCAGTAACACACTACACCGCCAGGGACTCAGATCCATCAGTGCCAGACGTGTTCCCCTGCTTAAGCCAGTACATATCTGGGCCCGTCTGAAGTTTGCTAGAGAGCATTTGGATGTTCCAGAAGAGTATTGGGAGAATGTTATATGGTCAGATGAAACCAAAGTAGAACTGTTTGGTAGAAACACAACTCGTTGTGTTTGGAGGAGAGTGAACGCTGAGTTGCATCCAAAGAACACCATACCTACTGTGAAGCATGGGGGTGGCAACATCATGCTTTGGGGCTGTTTCTCTGCAAAGGGACCAGAACGACTGATCCGTGTACATGAAAGAATGAATGGGGCCATGTATCGTGAGATTTTGAGTGCAAACCTCCTTCCATCAGCAAGGGCATTGAAGATGAAATGTGGCTGGGTCTTTCAGAAGAGAAGAAGCATTTCAAGGTCCTGGAGTGGCCTAGCCAGTCTCCAGATCTCAACCCCATAGAAAACCTTTGGAGGGAGTTGAAAGTCCGTGTTGCCCAGCGACAGCCCCAAAACATCACTTCTCTAGAGGAGATCTGCATGGAGGAATGGGCCAACATACCAGCAACAGTGTGTGCCAACCTTGTGAAGACTTACAGAAAACGTTTGACCTCTGTCATTGCCAAAAAAGGATATATAACAAAGTATTGAGATGAACTTTTGTTATTGACCAAATACTTATTCCCCTTACGTCCGACAGCAGCACAATATGGGGTATCTCTGCCCCTGTGTGTTGTTTAGGACAGGTGGAACCTTTAATTAGCACCAAAAAGGTGCCTCCTACTAGCCCTATAAGAGGGCACAAGAGACCTCCCTCCACTGTGTTTTTTTCTGTCCTGTGTGGAACAGGTGGACGGAGGTCTCTTGTGACCTCCCGTTGCTAGGGGTTTTATTTACTCCTGGCTTACCTTTATGGGGTACCTCAGTCCCAAAGAAAAAACTCCGGGCCTTCGCCCCGCAGCGCAGCGTTATCCGGCATCCATCTGCAGGCAGCGCGATCCCGGAAGTAAGCGGGGAACCTCCTCCTACTTCCTGTTTTCTCGGAAAAAGTGCGGTAAGTTTGGAAATTTAAAATTTAAAGGCAAAATATAGATTTGATTTTTGCTGCTTGTATTTTGAGCCTCTGGCTTAGGCTAATGTTCCATTATGGCGTTTGACTTGTTTTGGTGCTGTATAAATGTTTCTTTGTTGGCTTCCTCCTCTCGCTGCTGGATTACATTTAAAAGGTCTGATTGCAGTCCTTTATTTGTTGAGTGAGTGGTTTCTAGCTCCTCTGCTGCGGGTTGCGGTGGCTGGTTTTTTTCTGACGGTTTTTTTCTCTCTTCAAGTGACCGATTTAAAAAAAAAAAAAAAAAAAAAAAAAAGGGTACCCCTTGGTTTTTTATGCAATGCTTGGCGATCTTCCCTGTTTCAGTGTCACGTGGCTGTTTGATGTTTCAGATGTCATCTTCTGCATCATGTAATGGCGATGTGCTTAGGAGGAAAAATTCCTCTAAACTTGAACACCTAATGTGTTTGGATTGCAATACCCCTTTACCTGACGGTTATGATTTTACCCGCTGTCACCAGTGTCGCGGACCTCCGCCGGAAGTACCTTCTATAAGAGGTGGTTACTTGGGTAAAGGACTATATGAGGAGTCTCTTAAGGAGATTCGTTCTTCCATCGCCCAGATTGCCAAGAGACCGCAGATTGAGACACAATCTTCCTTACGGATCTCTGATGAAGATTATCAGATAGTGGACGAGACACTCTCATCTGACAATTCCACTGAAGATCCCAGCAGGCCGTGCTTCCACTCGAAAAATTAATCCGGCTGCTGAAGTCCATCCGGTCTAAGGATCGTGATGTTGACGGGGAAGCCTCTGTGTCCACCTATAGAGGGCCTAGGGTCTTCCAAGTGGACCAGACATTACAAAAGTTAATGTCCTCAGAGTGGAGAAGTCCTGAAAAACCTCTTGTGGTTCCTAGGAGGTTCAGCGCTTTATTCCCAGTTGCTCAATGGGATCAATGGGGTCCTCCTCCCAAGGTGGATATGGCGGTGGCTAAACTGTCCTGCCGCACTAAGGTACCATCAGATGATGGAGCAAATTTGCACGACGCCATGGCAGGCGCTTCGACAATACCTTCAAGAAGACTTATTCAGCTGCCTCGCCCAAGACCGCTGTGGCGGTTGCGTCCTGTGAAGTGTCGGCCAAATCCCTGGCACTTACCAAGAACACTGCAGCAGGAAGACCTCTATGGTTAAAACCTTGGAGAGCTGTGTTCCCCTCAAAGTATAATTTGTGCGCATTACCCTTTGAGCCGGGTAGAGTCTTTGGCTGTGCCCTAGACGAGATCCTAGAGGGCTTGGCCGACAAGAAGGGTGAAACTTTACCCCAGGCCTTCAGAGGTAGGTCTGGCTCTGGCCGTGGTAGAGGCTATCCGCCTCGTCGTGGAAGGCAGTCCAGAGAGGCTCTAGTTATTCCTCTAGAGGCGCCGGCCGGAGATTCCGAAGTCTGATGATAAAAAAGTCAAGCCTAGCTTTTGACATCAGAAGCAGTTTTCCTGTGGCCGAGATTCCTGTCGGAGGTCGTGTCTCCCACTTTCTCAACTGCTGGCAGGAAAAAATTCGAGACCCATGGGTCCGGTAGGTAATCCAAAGAGGTTATGCAATCAAGTTCCTCCGTCCTCCTCAGGATCGGTTTGTGTTAACTCGCAGCCTCCCTACAATGCAGCAGACTACATTGGAATGCTCCATCCGAGAGTACATTCACAAGGGAGCCCTGTTGGAAGTCCCTTCTCTAGAAGAAGGATCCCGTGTCTATTCTCCCGTCTTCCTGATGCCAAAACTGGCAGACAAGTGGAGAATGATCATAGACTTAAGGTACCTCAACCGCTTCATCAAAAAGAAGCGCTTCCATAGGAAAACCATAAAGTCTGTCACCACCTTTCTCCTCTAAGGCGATGTTTTTTGTGACTTTGGATATAAAAGATGCCTATTTGCATATTTCTATTTACCTCCACACAGAAGGTTCTTTTCTAAGGATTGCCGTAGTATTTTCCGGCCACAGGAAGCACTTTCAATTCACAGCACTACCCTTCGGGATCTCCTCTGCTTCCCACACCTTTACAAAGGTAGTGGCCCCCATAACGGCCGCCCTCAGGCTTCAGGGGATATTCTTGGTGCCTTATCTAGACGACTGGTTGATAAAGGCCCAGTCAGAGTCTGTTCTGCTCCAGTAACTACAGACAGCCTTCAGAGTCTGTGATGGCTTATAAACTGGGAGAAGTCAAAAACGATACCTTCAACTCGAAGGAAGTTCCTCTGAGAAAACTACTTCCTAGATTCAGTCCGCCTGCAAATCTCCTTGACACCAGCAAGGAAGGAGAAGCTGGTTGCGGCAGTCCGGCACCTCTTCAAAAAGCCGATCAGAACATTGATGAAGATCCTGGGCTTGATGTCTTCCTCAGTGGAGGCAGTCCCATGGGCCATTGTGGCACTTACGTCCCCTCCAGAAGGAGTTACTAGAGGCTTGGGATCACTCCCTTCTTACATTCAGCAAGAAGATTCGACTCTTCCCCAGGACCCGTCTTTCCCTCCAGTGGTGGTTTCACCTGAAAGATGGAAGGTCCACGGTCCAACCTTCTTGGACCCTGTTGACTACAGATGCATCCCTCTCGGGATGGGGAGCCCATTGGACGAAAACTCCATAAAGGGAGTCTGGAGCGCTCCTGAAAAAAGGACCTCGTCTAACTGGAAGGAGCTCAGAGCCGTATATTGTGCCTTACTCTATTTCTTGCCTCTTCCCAGGGGAAGAGCAGTCTAAATCCGGTCAGACAACATGACCACAGTGCTGTACGTGAACAGACAGGGAGGCACCAGATCACCAACCCTCCTTAGGGAGGCAGATCTGATATTTACATGGGCAGAGAAAAATCTAACCCATTTATCCGCAGTTCACATCAAGGGCTCCCTGAACATAGTAGCGGATCGGTTGAGTCAGGGTTATGCCGTATCAGGAGAATGGTCACTCAATCCAGAAGTCTTTCATCAGATTACCCTGAACAGGGGTCTTCCAGAAATAGACCTCATGGCAACCCGACTCAACGCCAAGGTGGAGAAGTTCTGTTCCCTTTACCAGGAGGACAATCCCTTGGCAGTGGATGCCCTGTCCATCCCTTGGAGGTCCAGGCTGGCATACATCTTCCCTCCAATTCCAATAATACAAAAGGTATTAATGAAAATCAGACAGGACCAAGTCTCTGTGATAGCCATCATTCCAAAAGAGCTTGGTTTTTCCCAACTCATGGAGATGAGTCGAGGTATATATTGGAGGCTTCCCCCCATCCAGAACCTGGTTTCCCAAGGATCTCTGAAGTGCCAGGATCTCTGGAGATTCAACCTGACAGCCTGGAGGTTGAGCAGTCCCTACAGCAGGATAGAGGACTGTCAGAGGCCGTCCTGAAGACCCTTTCTTCTGCAAGAGCAGAATCTACCAATAAGAACTACCAGAGGACAGCCAAGATTTTCATAGAGTGGTGCTCCAAGAAGGGTATTAATAATCTAGAACCTTCAACGGCTGATATTTTAAATTTTCTTCAGGACGGTTTGGATAAGGGCCTTGCCCCTGCCACTTTGAAAGTGCAGATTGCGGCCCTCTCCGCTTATTTGAACAGACGTCTGTCTCAGGATCCTCTGGTTGCAAGGTTCCTTAAAGGGGCAATGAGGCTAAAGCCATCAGTATCATCCCCAGTGGGACCTTGCGGTAGTCATTACAGGCCTGTGCGGTCCTCCATTTGGACCCTTGGAGACTACGGAGATACAATATTTAGCCTACAAAACCACTTTTTTGTTGGCTAGTATATCTGCCAAAGAGTAGGGGTACTCCAGGCCCTCTCTTCTAGAGAACCGTACATTTTGTTTTTGCAGATAGGGTACACCTTAGGTTTGCCTGGGTTTATCCCTAAGGTCCCCTCATACTATAATAGCAATCAGCTAATTTCATTACTTGTGTTTTTCCCCTCTCCAACCTCTGAGGAGGAAGAAAAGCTCAACACCTTAGATGTGGTAAGGTGTCTGTGGATTTACCTATTCCACACTCAACTGCTTAAGAAGGCCGAAAGCCTACTAATTGATATGCAGGGTAAAAACAGAGGCCTCAAGGCTTCCAAGCCTACTCTATCCACATGGATCAATGAGACAATTAAGTCTTCCTTTCTTATTCAGGAGTTATTCCCTCCAGTCTTTCTACGGCCACTCGACCTGGGTTGTCGACTTCTTTGGCTGAGTATCGGTCCTTACCATTGGACCAGATTTGTGCGGCTGCATCATGGTCATCTCAGTTGACCTTTTGTTAAACATTATCATTGGACATCCGCAGTTTTCAGACAACTGCCTTTGGTCAGTCAGTCCTTGACGTTGTAAGGCGAGGAAACCCTCCCTAGGGGAATTACTTGCTATCTCCCCATATTGTGCTGCTGTCGGACGTAAGGGGAATCGTTGATTGTAATGTCAATCTGTATTCCCTTAGTCCAGACAGCAGCACAAGGCTTCCCTCCCTAGAAGCTTGTTTCCTGTTACTTTATAATTTACACAGTGGAGGGAGGTCTCTTGTGCCCTCTTATAGGGCTAGTAGGAGGCACCTTTTTGGTGCTAATTAAAGGTTCCACCTGTCCTAAACAACACACAGGGGCAGAGATACCCCATATTGTGCTGCTGTCTGGACTAAGGGAATACAGATTGACATTACAATCAACGATTTTCCACCATAATTTGCAAATAAATTCTTTAAAAATCAGACAATGTGATTTTCTGGATTTGTTTTCTAATTTTGTCTCTCATAGTTGAGGTCTACCTATGATGACAATTACAGGCCTCTCATCTTTTTAAGTGGGAGAACTTGCACTATTGGTGGCTGACTAAATACTTTTTTTCCCCACTGTATGCAAAGCTTGTTGAAACAACAGTTCTCATAGTATAAAAGTCACATCCGATACACAAGAAAACCATAACCTGATTGATGATATATTAGAACAATACAATACACAACTATGCATTCAAAGGGGTTATCTTCCTTGGATCACACAACATAGTAATTTTCAGTTATTAAAAAATGCTTCAGTATCTTGATATTTCTGTTTCATACTAGTTATGCTGCCCTTGTTGTTTTTTGGATTTCCTCTCCCAATGTGTTTAGGGCTGGTGAGCTTCTAGTGTGCAGTTGTTTTTGGCATGTCTGTATAATAGGAGAAATAGCTTATGTACTCCCCTTCACTGACCTGTGTATAGGTCAAAGGGCATACCTATATGATTCTCCCGTGTCTAATAGGACCTCATCTCCTTCCTTCCATAGAAATTATATGTCCAGCCAGGACAACACATCTATTACTCGGGGGAGTTGGAGAACATATTTGTTGGCTGATAGGTCTTATAATTTAACCCATGGACTACATAGTGTCTCCTGTACTCACATCATTCTTTTGTTTCTTTTTTAACCTGTACTTGTTGCCTTTCACAACCTTTTTTGCCAGGTATGTTTATTCATTAAGATTTGTCCTTTTATTTCTTTAGGTATGTGAAGGAAGGCGATACAGTGTCCCAGTTTGATAGTATCTGTGAAGTTCAAAGTGACAAAGCTTCAGTGACCATCACCAGTCGCTACGATGGGGTTGTCAGAAAGCTGTATTACAACGTAGATGACATAGCCCTGGTCGGGAAACCTTTGGTGGATATTGAAACAGATGCTATGAAAGGTTTGGGAAATAAGACCAGTCTGTGCCAGCTTTCACCTCCAGGTTTTTCTTAAAGATATTCTCCACTTCAGTTGAATCTTACAGTCGTATGGTTAATGCAGCAGTAAAATCACACCATTCCCAACTTACAGCTTTATCTGGAATTGCAATATAGGCCCTATTCTTGGCAGCAGTAGGTTACGCAAAAGAGAGTGCAGCGGATTAATTCTACTCATCAGCAGGGTATATTAATGACCTATCCCTAGGATAGGTCGTCAATTTAAAGGTCGTGGGCGACAACGCCCAAGACCTCTATGTATCAGTTGATTGAAGAGGCAGCAGCACTACCTGAGCGCTGCTTCTGCTTCACAGGCCATGTGACATCACATTCATTGGTCACATGGGCGGATTGCAGTTTATTCACTTGAATTGGATGAGCTGCGATACCCAGCATAGCTGCTGCACAAATGTATAATTCAAACAGCTGATCCGTCCTGGGCTCAGGTGTCAGACCAAAAAAACCTGAATGTGTGTCCTTTCCCTAACAGGGTTTCCTACTGAAGTAAGTGATGTTATACTGCTATGACTGCTTGAACTCCCCTTTAGAAAAAAGGGCCTACATCAGTAGTATTTCTTAAAGTATTTCTATCACCAGAACAGTCCCTATTGAACTATAAGTAGGGTCAGATAGCTAGGGTTCATGTGAATAAAACACTTCTTTTCTGTTTCCCAGTCGGTGCATCTTTTACTGAGGTATTAGCTTGTTTTGAATATGCTAATGAACTATTTGGTGCAACGAGGGTGTCACTGTTGCTATCGTTATACCAAACAGTTATGCTTTCCAGCACACAGTCCCTCTATTCCCTCTTCCTGCTAAGATTGACATTTACACTGCTTGGCCCCGTCAGTCATAGCTGGGAGGCAGCTCTTTGGTGCAACAAGGGTGTCACCGCTGTTCTCATTGCACCAAAGAGCTCATTAGTATAGCATGGAAAAGCTAATATGTCAGCAATGGAGGCACCAGTTGAAAAGCTGAAAAAAAGCATTTTATTCATGTTGAACCGTGGCTAGTGAAAGGGACACACAGAATTAGAAAAACATACATTAAAATTCTATATATTAAAACTATATGAAAATATGACAGTAGTAAACATTTCAGTTAATATTACTGTTAGAAGTAATATTCATTAAGCTAATTAATCTGGGTCTCCTAGGCTATCCTGTCTATTTCTAGGCACCCTCTAGCCATATAAGTTTTGAATATACTTAAACCAAGGAAGGTACACCAGGTCCTGTAGGTTTCTCAGTAAAGCAGTATTGTTTTCTTGTTGGATTATCAGAACCAGAAATATTCTATGGAGCCCCAAATCTTTTTACTTGACCAATTCTGGCCTGCTTGTGTTCTCTGTATAAATTTTACAAAAAATATATACAGTATTTTTTCTACCTAGATGTGACACCAGAAGAAGATGTGGTGGAGACTCCTGCAATCTCCCAAGAGCATACACACCAAGAAATAAAGGGACATAAGACTTTGGCCACTCCAGCTGTCAGACGCCTCGCATTGGAGAACAATGTAAGGACCTCTCATTAATAGATGAGAACATATGCACGACTTTTGACTCCAACAGACTAATCTGCTCATACATTGAAGACACAGCCAGCTTGTATATAGTTCTGTTTTTCATTTGTTGGCTCCATTGAACTCAAAAACAGCCATCTATAGGTGTCTGTATTTAGTAAACTGCATCTTGTGGCTGCTGTAGACTGGCAGTTTTCTCATTCGCAGAGGTGGATGCATACATAGAAGATGAAATACAAGAAATAGTTTATTAAAGGATGATGTTGATAAAATATAGAAACTGCAGTGACATGTAGTTCTTATTCATGTATAACAATCTGTGTCCATGACATCATGACATGAACAGTGACTTTATGCTGCTGGTTCACATAAAATTATCTAATGGTAATGTGTAAAATTTAGAGGAATGTTGATATACTGTGTAATATGTTGTGATTTTTTTTTTTTTTTTCTTAGATAAAGCTGAGTGAAGTAGTGGGCAGTGGCCGGGATGGACGTATCCTTAAAGAAGACATTCTTAACTTTTTGTCTAAGCAAACAGGTGCCATACTGCCGCCTTCACCCCTTATTGAGATTGTACCACCACCACCTAAAAAAGAAATCTCTAAACCATTGCAGAAAGAAAAAGCTGCCTCCATTCCAGTTTCCTTTGTCCAACCAATTGCATTCTCAGGAAAAGATGTCACAGAGCCCTTGAAAGGTAAAGACATACTGTATCAATGAGCTAGGATTCCTCTATGTCTATAATAGATTACACCTTTTGTTACTAGGTGCCAGCTCCTTTGTAAATGGGTTCTCATCCTTGGTAGCCGATACTGGCTATTTGATTTCTACTTTAAGCATTATTTAGGGTTCCATATCCTGAAAAACAAGGAGAATCAAATCCCTAACCTAAGTGCTCGGCTGTCTCCCATGCCCGCATCCATATCTATGGAGAGTGGCTGCATTAGTAGAAAAATAAAAGACTTTCACAGGTTAACACATACAACTATATATAACATATGTGACAAGGTATTTACAAAGTGCTTTGCATGCAGCAAATGCATGAGGTTTTTTCAGCAGTTTTATAAAAAAAAAAAAATTCTGCAGCATAAATTGACCTGCAGCATGTTTATGCTGTGGATTTTCACCACAGATTCTTAGCAATGTATAGGGTGAAATATCTGGCAATTATGCAACAACCAATGCATAATTTGGTGGGGTTTTTACTACTGTGGAATTTTAATGTTAATGCAAATAATGTTAAGTGTCTATGTCCCAGCTGAACGTACCCCAAAACTATATAGTGGTTTTCCAAGTAGATAGACCCAGAACTGCTTTTGAGAGTAAACTGCAGATTGCCTTGCTGCCAATTTTCCTTAGCTGTACTGGTGTGACGGAGATTCCAGTATGCCCACAAGCACAAAGCCACTGTAACAGTGATTGATTTTTATATTGTATCTCACCTCCTAAATATAGGACCTTTTTAGTATCATATTGTTGAATAGTAGTGACTCTTTTTATTTTATTTTATTTTTTTCAATATTATCAGGCTTCCACAAAGCCATGGTGAAAACTATGACTGCAGCACTAAAAATCCCCCACTTTGGTTACTGTGATGAAGTGGATATGACAGCACTTGTCAAGCTCAGAGAGGACCTCAAACCTATGGCTGAATCTCGTGGAGTCCGGCTGTCATTTATGCCTTTCTTCCTCAAGGTGAGTTTCAAGCAAACACTCCTAAATAAATATGGGCACCATAGCAGTGCAGATAACGACTCAGTGCAGCACTTACCATAGTTTGTACAGTGACTTTAGGACACTATCACTGCAGATTATAGAATGAAAACAGCAGACTGGTTTTATTGCATTTTCATTATGGTTGTTGTTTTCCATAGGCAGCAAGCCTTGGTCTTTTGCAATACCCCATACTTAATGCCTCAATTGATGAAAATTGTCAGAATATCACCTATAAGGTATGTTTTCAATTCTGAAACTCAAAATTTGTTATGTGAGTATGTATCCAAAATGTACAGGGTCATTAAAAACCTTTTTATGTTTCCTAGGCTGCTCACAATATTGGGATTGCTATGGCTACTCAACAGGGTCTCATTGTCCCTAATGTGAAGAACATACAAGTCCGAAGTATCTTTGAGATTGCTGCTGAACTGAACCGCTTGCAGAGTTTAGGGTCTTCAGGACAACTGGGGGCTGCAGATCTGACAGGAGGAACATTTACTCTCTCCAATATTGGTTCGGTAAGACAACTCCTCCACACTCTTAAAAATAAAGGCATGTAGAATATAAGCCACTGTATCGGCTTTTATGTTGATTTATTTTTTTCTATTTTTTTACTTTTGTAGATTGGAGGTACATATGCCAAGCCTGTTATTATGCCCCCAGAAGTGGCAATTGGAGCCATCGGAAAAGTGCAGGTTAGTAATTTTTCATGAAGGTCTCCTGGTCTCCTGAACACTTATATTTATTAATATTTTTGAGGTCACTTAGAAAAGTTAGAGTTTCTAAGTCACTTGGTCAGTAATATTACAGGTTGCTATGACTCTTTGAACATCTTGTCCACCTTGTGTGCCATCATTCTGCATCTTTTATCAGTTACCCTCATTGTTGGTATGTGGTAGCAGAACCTTGACTGAGTTGAGTGGTCAGAGAGTGTGGGCCCCAGCCATGCATTTCTTCCAGTGTAAGCCTTCAACTATTAATATTAATCTCTATGACATGACAATGAATGGTCTAATTGAGAGAGGGAAATATGCTGCTATGAACTTTTCCATGTCATCTGTCCCTTATATGCATATAAGCAACTGCAAGGACATGGCAAGAACGGCCCATACTAAATACAAGTCTTGCATGTCATAAAATGTAATCTATAATACATTATCAAATCCTTATTTTATATAATCTTACTGATGCCGTTCTACACCCACTGACCCCTACTGGAAATTGTATGCACCCTTCCTTGTACATGGTTAAAATGATGATATTTCTGCTGTTATCTCTCACCCCCTCTGCCCACTCTTTCCCTTCACTGATTTTTATAGACAGGTGTAATTTGAGTCATGTGACAGGCAGTCATCTTGAGATGTATATAGCAGAGATTTTCAGAGTGAAAGTAAGTTTAGAAGCCGGAAAGTGCATAGAGGCTTTTTTCTTTTATAATATAATAGATACATAAAGTTTCTTATAGTCACCTCTACTATTTATGCATTTATTTAAAAGTTTTGAAAATTGTAACCCCCAGGTCAGATTTTTCACTAGTGCTGCTCTGCATAAATTCTGCACAAAAAAAAAAAAAAAAAAAAAACACACACTTGTCATTTTTTCTTATTTACAGGTAGTTCCAAGGTTTGACTCTAGAGGGCAGGTTGTGAAAGCCCATATTATTAACATCAGCTGGTCTGCAGACCACAGGATTATTGATGGTGCAACAATGTCCCGTTTTTCTAATGTATGGAAATCTTACTTGGAGAATCCATCCACCATGCTTCTGGATTTAAAATGAAAAATCTGTGAGCAGAGGAGGCGATTTTTGCCTATGAGCACGGTCAAGGTACTCTACAAAGTATACAGAACTCTACTTATTTTCCCACCCAATGGGTGCCACCCATTGCCTTCTCCCTACTTTGCGGACAAGTATTTTGTAAGCACAACTACAAGTCAGCTATTTGAAGGTTAGTACTCTTTTAGTACAAGTTGGTCAACGATTTCACCTCTTTATGGAATCGCTTTATTACGTCCTACTGCAAACAGTGGTTTAAATGGACATCTGCAACATGGACTTCAGAATCCATTGTTGAGTAGATATATGTCCTTCTGATGTGGTTGTCTGGATTCCAAGGGTGTAAGAAACCACCCTTAGAAGTAACAAGACCTGAAATGCCCATTCTGACTGCTAGTAAAAGCGACAGGGAAAGCTGGATAAATCCAACACCACAAATGGCTGCAACTCAACTTGTCCTGTAACATTGAGGTTATAGGTCATTCATCAGGAAGGCGTCATCCCTGACTGTTACACTACATACAGAGCATTCTAAATATGACAATTGTGCTGATTATTAATGTGTCTGATATAATGTGGGAAATGTCTACAGTAGTTTTAAATGATTCTGAAAAGAGACTCTCACTCCATGTCCTCGTACTGTTCAGTGCTGCTGTTGCAAATGAATAAAATGGAACTGTTGGAAAACACTCAGTTTTTACTATGTTTCTTTATTTCTGTATATGGTCATTTGATCAAGGATTGTACAAGTGATCCATGGCAAATACAGGTCTAGCACATAAGCAAGTACGTCACCAGTTCATCCAGAAGTGGAGACCTGGGAGCTGAGCCTTGACGTTTGCTCTGAACAGAAAAAGATAGTTTGCATCAAGGTTCTGGGCTTAAAGGGTATGGGAGGCCCAAAAGAGAAAACAAATTGGTGCACTGGCAGGCACAGGAACATCCCTGGTGCACCAAGAGCCTCATTCATATATTTAAAAAAAAAAAAAAATTTTTTTGCAGGAAAACAGACCAGGCTACATAAAGTTTTTTTTTTCCCCATTTATGGCCTATCCTAACTGTTGAAATTCAATGAGACCTGAGCTGCAGTACTGACACCCGGATGCCATACAGGCAGTGGTGTAGCTAGAGGGGGGGGGGCAGAGGGGGCGGCTACACCAGGCCCACTGACTCTGTGGGGCCCACCCTGGGGCTGCCATTAAAAATGCTTTACTTTTAACTAGATTGGTGTCTGCAGACACCGATCTAGTTAAGACACATCCTGCAACTTAACTGTCTTGTAAACTGCAAGCTACTTCAGGCCTGCAGTTTACGAGACACCGAGGCCACAATCAGATATCTGCTTCTCAACACAGGTGGGTGCAATGACGTCACAGCATCGCGCCTCCTGCGCTGAGACATAGACGTCCTGTGTGTGGCTGCCGGAGCCACACTGAGTTCAGGCAAAGTCAACTGAGCATGCTCCGTCGGCCATTTTTGTTTAGTTTCTTACACCAGTGTACTTCAGAAAAATGGCCGACAGAGAAAGCAGGTGCAAGATAAACAGAAAAAGATGCAGGGGGCATGAAAAAGCAGCGCTGGAGGCAGGTTGCGACAATGACGCAAGGGTGCTCAGAGCACAGGGGGAACTCCCGGGTGCTCGGAGCACAGGGGGAACTCGCCGATGCTCCCCTGAGCATAATTTACATATGAGAATAAAATGTTTGTTTTTTTTGACAAACGGTGGCGAGGAGAAGAAAAGTAAAGATAGGAGTAGAATTCCCTTTTCCAACATTGCTTCAGTCAAAAACACGTTTCCCCAATGACAGACTCCCTTTAAAATTAGGTAAAAACAACCTCAGATGAATAACACAAAGATTCCACCATGTTATTTTTTGTTCAACAAAATGAACCCAAAATGGAAATGCCAATGTGATAAACTAAGTACAACCCATGAATTAGTAACTTGTAGAGCCATCTTTAGCAGCAATAACTTAGAGGACCTTTCACGTCCTCATGTATATGCTGTTTTACATGCCGCTAGAAAGCCGACAGCGCGCTGAATTCAGCGCACTGCCGGCTTTTCCGGTATGCGCCCCGGGGCTGGAGATATCGACGGTCTTAGTTTCACGGTTCACCAAAGCCCTGTACTGAGGGGGCGTTCATTACAGCTCAGCATCATCACTGGGCAGTAAGGAACGCTCCCTCTCTCTGTAATCGTCCATAGCGCTGTACTGTCAGTGGGGGCATTCCTTACAGACCAGCTAGACTGTCAGGAACGCCCTTCTGATGGTGAACCGTGAAACTAAGACCGCCGATATCTCCTGCCCCGGGGCACATCCTGGGAAAGTCGGCAGTGCGCTGAATTCAGCGCGCTGTCGGCTTTCTAGCGGTATGTAAAACAGCATATACATGAGGACGTGAAAGGTCCTCTTTAATGTTAGTAATGGTTTCTGTACAGCTTAATCAGTCTCTCGCAGAGAGAATATTCTGTAGGAATTTTGGCCCACTTTTTACAATGTTTCTTCAGATCATTGAGGTTTATACACTTACTGTTTATAAAACTTACTGTCTTGTCTCCGGTGCCCCAGGCCGCTGTCTGGTCGAGTGGTGCCCGGGGGCTTGTTCTGGTGGAAGTCCTCGCCACATGTGATCACAGAGGCCAATCAGAAAAGGTACCCTAACGCCACAGGTTACGTATGTGAGTGATGTCCCTGGTCCTTTCCTTAGGCTCAACAGCTACGTGCAGCGGGGACTTATGCCGGAATAAGCTCCTGGGCGCCAGTGGACTGGACAGCGGCCTGGGACACCAGAATGGCAGAAAAGTTGAGTATGGTAGGGTTTTTTTTGTTTTGTTTTTATTATTATTTTTCACCTTCCCCAAGCTCCTGGCAAAAATCTGCAATCCTTACCTCTCCACCACTGTGCTTGACAGCTGGTATGATGTGTTTGTGCTGATATGCTGTCTTTGGTTATCACTAAACGTGAAGCTGTGCATTAAGGCCTAATCTCTCCACCTTGGCCTCATCTGTCTGAAGGACATTTTTCCAGAAGTCTTGTAGTTGATTCAACTTTGCAAACTTGCCTGTGGAAGTCCTGCACGTGGCCGCTGAGGCTAATCAGTGATGATGTATGAAAATGATATCAAGTGATTGGCCTCAGCAGTCAGGTTCGGCGAGGAGAGTTCTGCACAGGCACTGGTGCACACTGGACCACTCAGCGGCAGACAACAGGTAAGTAACTTTCTTCTTCTTTTTGTTTTTTTTTTTTTTTTTTGTTTCATCTACCCCAGCCTCCTCCAGTGTTTCTGGAATTTATGGGCAACCCCTTTTAAGCTGAAGTGTTTTACCCAATACATTGCTTTATCTGTCTTTGTCAGATACAACTGAATATATATCCTTAGTGTTTACAGCTCATTGCATAGGTTTTAGACCACCTGTGATATATAGCTTTAGTTGTCGGGCTGATGACATCAGTCCCTGTTCTTGGCCACTTATATTCTTTCTCTACAAACTACTGTCAGCTGCTGAGCACTGATAAGGGCTAGAACAGTGCTTGTTCAGTGCCTCTGTTATCTCTGTGTGTAAATCCAGAGATAACTGTGCAAGCACAGTCCCAGAGTACACTGCTGTCGGAGGGGAGACAGGAGAGCAGGCGACACCTTGAGATGGGAAAACCCCTTTTTAGCCATGTTCTTTTTAGAAATAAGATGCTTTCACTTGTCAACTCTTTCAAATAAGTCATACTTCTTTAGTCTTTTTCCAGTTGTAATGGCATAAACTTAAACATTTTAACATGATAACTGAGGCCCAGAGTCTTAGTGGCAGCTCTTGGGGTTTTTGCAGTTTCTCTCAGCATTGCACTGTCTGACCTTGGGGTGAATCTTTTCCATTTGTGTAGAATCTCTCACTGTAAAATGATTGACTTCAAGTTGATTGGTCATGTACTTATAGCCCTGATGTGCAGCAACAACTGCTTTCTAAGATCGTTGCTGATGTCTTTCCTCCTTGAAATTGTGATAACACACCCCTGAATGCTCAAGACCAGCAGACTGACAAAACGTCTTCCTTTTATAGAGGTGATCACACTTGCTGATATCAACTAATCAATAGCATTTCATTATCAGCACTTTGCTGCTTACTCTCTTAATTCCTATGGAAGCAGTAAGGGTGTACTTTATTTTTTGCACACTGCTTCTGCATTTTGGCCTAGGTTTTTTTGAGTAAATAATACCATAGTGTAATTTGTCATGTGGTGTTCATCTGAACTTATTTTTGCCTAATTTTAAGACCTTCTAAGGACCAAATTTTTTTTTATTAAGTCCTGTCCTGCCTACAATCATAGAATTTAAAGAGGGTGTACTTTGTTTTTCTCGTGACAGTATATTATCATTACAGTTTATTACTGGTCACAGATGAAGGCCAAATCTAATGCCACATGGAAAAGAACACTGTTAGGAGTGTAAATGACTTGTTCTCCTCATAAGACAAAATTACATTCACTTGTAGCTGGTCAGTGCAAAGAGAACAAGAACAAGTCCTTGGACAAACATTTCCACTGTCAAATTAGAAGACTTCAGACTGTGTCTGGAAATCCAGCCAGAAATATATTCCTTTCTATGCAAATTCTAATGGTGACTAAGCAGCAAGCAGAGAATGCAGACACTGGAGAGGATAACCATGAGCAGCACATGGACTGGTTTCCTCAGTGATATGAGAGGATGACTCCACTCATCTCAGGAATCTTTGCTTTTACATCTGTATAGGTCTACTATTATGTAAGTTGCTCCGTTAAGTGTGTATAGACTTTACATAACTCCCTATGTGTTCCTCACTAAAATACTTTGACTGGATAAGCTGTAGGAAAATGTAAAGCTTCCTATAATCCCAGCATACCATAGAAACACTTCATCGCCTGCACGTTCCTCAAGCCTCTTGTGCTGGCAGCTGTTTTTTTCAGTATGGTTATGAGTAATATTATTGTTTATCATCATTTCTATGACATAGACAGTATCTATTTGTATAGCATGTTTGCAACATAAACTCACCAAATGTTTAAAATAAATAATTTAATAAAAAAAAGAGAGAGAAAAACAAGATATGCTCCTGTGGCAGTGTTCACATAATGCAGTGTTATAAAACTCTAAAGAAAAGTCTTGGCTCTAACTTCAGATCTTTATGTACAGCCCAATCCACATTTCATACTATTTTGTTTTCTGCTTGTTCGCTTTAAAATAAAGATTTTCATAAATCAACAGTACAAGTAAACATGAGAACATTTGTAATACATCTTATCAAAGAAAAATATTTTTTCTTTTCTACACATGTCTTTTCCAGTCCCTCTTCCTCCTTACCTGTTCACTCACTTCAGTTGTCTGGTAAATCTGCCTTGGTCTCCCAAGATAGAATGTCAGGCCCGGTTCAAATCTGTGTTTGGGTTTCCGTTCAGGGAGTCCGCTTGGGGACCCCACAAACGGAAATCTGTATGCATAAAAAAGCGGTTTACCTGGGAAAGCTTGCAGCACTTTCCTCTCCGCTTGCTTCTTGTGGAAACCACACGGATCCCATTATAGTCTATGGGGTCCGCAGGTTTCCCAGGTAAACTGCTTTTTTATGTGTATAGGTTTCTGTTCGGGGGGGTCCCCAAGCGGACTCTCTGAACGGAAACCCGAATGCCGATGTGAACCGGGCCTTAGTTCACTAAAAGATCAACTTGTGTGTGCACATAGAAGTCTATGGTAAGGGTAGAAGAGCCCTTTATTCACCTCAATAATTGTTTGCGAATAAGTGAGAGTTTGGAAGTACAATCTCCTGTTCTGTCTATGGTAGGTACCATAGCAGCTAGTCTCCACTAATGTAAAGAAAATAAAATCTAATACAGATGTGAATTTACCCTACCCTGTTGCAAAAATAGCACTTATAGCATGCTGATACTTAAAGGGCTTTTCCCAGAAGAATAACCCTATTTAAGTTTTTAGAAAATTAAAAGCTAAATATTTTTGTAAATATAAATATTTTAAAAATTTTGCTAATTTTTAAAGATTCTCTCCAACCATCTTAATGGTGGCAGTCTTTTGTCTTGATTGGTTGCCAATGCAGGAACTTTCTATGATCTGGCACTTGTCAGAGATCCAGCCATGATTTCTTTATTGTGGTCAGATTATCTTGTTGTGCATGCACGGTCCCGGCTTGTTTCTGTGCTCCTGTACGAGAAGATAACGCAGTCACAATAAAGAAATCATGGCTGTGTTTTTGACAAGTAGCCAGACCGTGTACAACTGATCAAGGAAAGACTGTCACCACTAAGATGGTGATAAGAAAACCTTTAAAACTGCAAACCTTTTAGGCTCTAAAACAGAAATAAAAAACGTGATCTGAATAATTTACAATTGCAAGCATGTTTGACTTCTGTTTAAATATGGTTAGGTTCATGTGAAAACCCTTTTCATGTGCTTCGAAATCGGTGGTATTATATACCAGTTGAAAGCTGACCGTGCACTGAATTCACACACTGTCAGCTTTGCCAGTATAAGCCCTGGTGACAGAAATATCGGTGCCGTTAGTTTCGGCACCAATATCCCTCCACTGTCAGAATGGTGGAGCTTTACAACCCTTCCAAAGCCTTGTACTGTCAGACTGGCGTTCCTCACAGCCCAGCTATGACGCTGAGCAGTAAGGTCTGGCCCTCCTGACATCAGAGGTATATCAATGACTAAACTAACGGGCATGTACTGGCAAAGCTGACAGTGTGCTGAATTCAGCGCGCTGTCAGCTTTCTAGTGGTATATAATACTGCTGATCTCCGAGGACATAAAAGTCCTTCTTAAAGGATGCATTGCACTAGAATAAAAACTCGCAGGAAACACTAAAAATGGCCCAACATTGTAACATAAAACAGAAGTCCGTGAATGGGAAATCTTGCAAAAACGTAGACAGTATTCATTGCAGATCAAATTGTATGTCTCCTCTAAACAACCACATGAAGTTCACACTGACTGTGGGGTAAAGGAGGATTTTCTTGTAGAAGATGGTGGTATTTACTGATGAATAAATGCAACGTGCAGTGCGATATAACATTTGTCCAGTGAGATGGCTAATTCTGTGTTATTTACACTGCATATCATTGTGGTCTCTATCTATTGAGCATTTCTTCAGATTTACTGCAGATCTGCCTGTTGTAATGCTCTTTGGAAAACTCACAGTAAAATCTGCTGCTAAATCTACATGTAGCTCATTTGCGCTAAACCAATTTTTTTGCTGCATATGAACATGGCTGTGCAGCATTTGTATAAACAAGTTAAAAAAGCGATACTATTTTACCCAATTATTTTCTCTATTTAATTACAATGTCTGCCTAGGGTGACAGCATGCGATCCCTGCCAATGTAAACCAGACTTAGTACAATAGTGATCTTGTAAAGTGCCTGGTCAGTGAGGCTCTGCGATTCTGTCTGGAAATAAATGGTTACTGTGTTCACCGAATGTATAGGATGGGGACAGAAAGGGATTGTGTGCCCTTATGTGAGGACCTGGCTTTATGGTGAGGGTTCTTATTGCCTCCTATGTACTGTGTGTGTTCAGAGTCTCCTAGAATAACAGGACAACAATATATGGTCTGGCTGTGAGAGGAGGGGAGGCCGGGCACTGGGTCTCATGGCAACTTCATATTGCTGGAATAACATCCAGTTGTGGGAGTGGGCTGCTTTATTTATGTCTAGCTAACTGAACAGCCTGGCATCAATATAACTCAGAACTTCAAGGACTGAAGAGGACAGGATGAGAACAATAAAGCAAGAACGTGGATAAACACAGCGCTAGATCCATACAGAGCTAAAGAAAGAAGACAGAATTGTGGTGGCTCAAGGTTATGGGAGGACTTTACTAAAAAGCTTAGGAGCAGAGGAACCAGAAAGTAACCTCAAAGCACCTGAAGAAGACACATTCATTTTCCTGGAAGGCAATTGTCTCATAATATTGGTATGTGGAAGATGTATAAACATCTGTACTGTTAGTGTTGTATATATTATGTCTAATAATTATGGTTTATGTCATTTATAATACCTTCACTTAACTCCACAGGATGACAGTCACCAAAGATAAGCCATTTCAATAAAGATGCCTTACAGGGTGTAGGTTGTTATACTCCGAAGTTCAAGAAGTTCACTTGTTTGTTTACAGCCAGTGTCATTATTTGTATTCCTGTATTATGCTATGTTCACATCTGTGCCGGGAAATCCATCCTTCTGGTCCATTGGAGGACCAGAAGAGAGGAAAAAACGGTCTGTCTGATGATGGAAATAATAATGAACACGAACAGATCCCAAGGGATCCCACTGACTATAATAGGGTCCATCGGGTGTCCGGTTCTTTTTAGTTGAAATCGCTGTTTTGCAGCACTTTTTTTGTCCTGTGATTTTTTTTTTACGTAGGTGAGGGACACCTGTGAAAGTAGACTTAGAGGGCTGTATATAAGTATTAGGGTGGCCATAGACACACACAGATAACCTATGCAGCTGTGTTATATTACATGCCCAAAATATATTCTATATAATTTTTCTATATTATACAAAGTTGTTCTGTTCCTGAATTGTCATTCTTAAATACCTGTGTTCTTATCACCTCCATAGTATAAAACATGCTCTCTAGTCCTGTACACCACTACATTACAGACTGACTGTATTCTGGGATGCAGTTCTGCACATTTCTGTCCCTATGCAATAGCTTAATACTGGAATAAAATGATCTTTCCATACAGGTATTATATATATTATAAATACATAACAATGTAAAGTATCCTTTTCCTAAGATCAGAAGAAGAGGCTTGCACAAGAAATCTTATATAGACTTATACGGTGGTGAAAAACATTTGGTAGCTGTTGCTTAAACTCTTGTTTGTCTAACACCTATTCCCCCTGACTCCCCCCTACACTTGCACACTTAGTACAGCTGAGCATGTATATGACCTAAATGGAGAGAGGGGAGTATCTTTATAAAGACTCAGGGGCATAGCAATAAGGGGTGCAAAAATAGCAGTCATGGATCTTGAGGGGCTCCAAGGGTCCCTCTGCCACATAAAACATACCACTATTCTAAATGTCCCGATGTAGTTAGGTCAAATTACGCCTCTGTACAGGTTCATTTGGGTGCCATATGTACAGACATATCTATCACTGCCCCTAGGTGAGAATACCTTTGTACAGCATAAAAGGTCACCATGTGAATTCACCTATAAATGCGGGCTCATCAGAGATCTCATGTTCTTCTATGGTGGTACTATTACAGCTTAGTACAAAACACAACCATAATGGGGCCTTGTGCAGAAGCCCTTAAAGAGCTTTTCCAGTTTCAGTCAATTTATGCAGCTTTATTTATATAACACTTAACGCTAAAAAAAAAATCTTTAAATTTCATGTCATTTGTTTGACCATCAGTTAATCCAGAACATTACATTATATGGCACCCTCAGGTCCTATTGCAACATGTGCAGTGTGTGCAGATGATCCTTGGGTGCACCCTAAAATTAGTAAAAGAGGATTGCACAAGATTATTTCCAGCGTATAAATACCAGTGTATTCCCTGGACTGGTCAAGCTTTATTACTGATGTTCACCATGGTTCCCTTGAGCCCATTTCATTACTTTTGCGGAGGACAGTGGGAGAGGCTGCAACTCTAATTCTTGTCCCCCCTTGCAGCTGCTCAGACTTTTGGTCACGAGTGACTTCGAATGGAGCTGTGATCCATGTCTGTGGGGAGTTGGTGACGTCAGTTGCAGCAGCTGCAGGGAATACTGAGGAGTGAGAGTTTCGGTCTACCCAGCTGTGCTCTACAAATGTAATAAACAGGACTCCAGGGGACCAAGGTACATTAGTAATAAAGCTTAACCAGTGTAGGGAAGGTACTGGTGAGCTATAATAACCCCAGATAGCCCCTTCATGGTCTTTGTGATAAAACCCACTCTGTCAGAGCCTAGATTTTCTCTTGGATCCCGGGATTATCTGGTAGGCCAATCTAACTCTAGGATAATCATTGGATTTTCCAGGATGTATTAATTGATGGCCTATCTTTAGGATAAGTCAATAATTAAAGGTCAGCAGGGTTTTGTGAAGTGACGCTTAGGGACCTCTGCTTCCAATTCAAACAACTGTTCCATGGGGGTCACGTGTGTCAGACCTCCAAGGTTCTTCAATTGATGACCTATCCTAAGGATAGGTCATCTATTTAAAAGTCCCAGAAAACCCCTTTGACACTGTGATTCTTTAACACAATATATACTATTTTGCTTCTGAATAGTCAATGCTATTGAATGGCTGTATGTCTCATTAGATACTACTTTATTGATTGACATCCCGCTGCAGTCGTGAACAGTCTTGCTTCAGACATCTTTAGTGACATAACCTATACTGAGTATCTTCCTTGTAATCTTATTCTACAGCTGAAAAATGGATCAAACACATGAAAGTGAGCTAAGACGGTGGATTTGTTCAAGGCCAAAACAGCACCAAAAGAGGAGTGAAAGTGAAGCCTTGAGATCATTGGCCGTGACCCCGCTGCTCAGCAGCTGCCAGAGGTGCCAAGAATCCGGGATGAGAAGGAAAACTGCCACTCAGGATAATGCTAAACCCACTAGCCAGTCCAAACATGATGTTCTGGGATACAGCTCTGTTGATCCAGATTATGACCTACATCCTCGGCCTAGTCGAATCTTTTCTTCAGAAGAAGCATCGAAAGTTATAAAGTCCATATTAGATAGGGAGCTGCGAGATTGTGTTTATGAGGCCCCAGGAAGTCAGAGAAGAGCAATGGAGCTTGCAGAGTTAGTTAAAGCAGCTGTAAGGGACCTTGGGTATGAGAGGTACAAGATTGTCTGCTACGTAGTGCTAGGTCCAGTATCTGGGGGCACCATACACTGCTGTAGCAGAAGTGTATGGAGTCCAACCTCTGATACATATGCAGAATATCTATTCCAGAATCAATCTCTGTTTGCACTGTGCATAGTGTATGCCGGATATTATGAGTAACATGCAAAATAATATGGCCAAGTGTGAAAGAGGAGGAATCCGCTGCCAGGCACCATGAGGCTCCATATACATTAGACTCTTATTCTGCTCAGATGGATCTTCTCTTATGTATGGCTTTTTATGTTTATTCAGATAAACAAATAATAAAAATCTTAAAATTTCATACAATTTTGTCAGATGTACATTCCAGCTTTTTGCAAAAGCAAATGTCTTGCACCTATCACATGCACCTAGATTGTAAAACCCAATAAGAACAGTATGTGATGTGAGTAAATGCCTTCTCTGTACAGAACCATATGGCAAATATGTTACAAATAATACATTTAGATCTCATGTATTCTGAGTATACTGTATAACCTAACCTGATTTCTCTTTCTTAAATATGGTTTATCTTTATAGAGGGAAGGGTGAGTACTCAACAAAGTACAAAGCACACATTGTAAAACTGTTTTATAGTTAAAGTCCTGGACCTCCACCATAAAGATCTAGGTTGACCTAGTTTTCATTCAGTCAATGTAACGGATACAGGTTTTCTGCATTGTAGACCACCCGTATTTTCTATAATGTTTCTGCAGGACTCCAGGTTTCTGTAAGAATGCTCCTACAATAATATAAAACTCAAACCAAATTTCTATTTTGTCCACCTCTCTAAGGAAGGCTGCCCGCTCATTTATTCATAGTGCCTGGACCCCACTGAGTTAAAACTTCTGACATGTCAAGTTTATTAAAATGATATTTAGGCTTCATTCACATGGACACTATAAACAATAAACTGTCCTTTTTTTTACAGATATTTTGCATCTGTGGAGCATCCATTTTCACGGACTTGAGTCCGTGAGGGATCCATGAAAAACGTCCAGAAATAGGGCATGTTCTATTTTTTGGTGGTCCGTTAAAACAATTCGTCAAAAGAATGGCCATGTAAACATTATTAATGCCAGTCTTCATAGCTCCTGAGCTGGCAGAGGGTGTGTGACCCCCTGCACACCCTTTCCATGTGCTCTTTTTGAGAAAAAGGTGGGAGTGGTGCAGAAAACAAAAAGTTTCTACTTTTTTCTGCAAAAACCTGATTTGTGCAAACGATTTTGCCATACAAGGCATAATAAATCTGCCCCAATGTATTCTAAAAAGGGCTGTGTGATGGCTGTTTTAAAAACAAATTTGGCATATATGTCAAATTTATTTGGCATCTTATTCTGGTTACAACAGATAATAACTCATCATTCCATTAGTTTTTGTTGCATGGTCATTTTTTATAACACTGCTATTGTTCTGAATTGTGGATAATACTAATAATAAAGGTAAACCTACCTGATTAGTAGTTATGTTCAAGCCTGGCTGATCAAAAATTTCTGAATATGATGTTTTTTTTCCAAGTTTTACATAAGAGGACTATTCAGAGACCTGAAGGCTTGACATGTGTAATCCCATCCTGACGTTTATGGCTATATCCACAGGGTATGCCATAAATGCCTGATAGATTGTTATAGCCATAAATGCTGAGATGGGAATGCACCTTTATGTTTTAGAGGATCTTCCACTTTTAACCCCTGAAGAGGCTTAACATAACCACTGGATACTCACCTCTTAGGTTGGAGATTCAGTGGAGAGTCTCCATTCTGCCAGTGATGCTCCGTTGAAAACTGAGGACCTGAATGGAGGCTTTCCACTGGATTCCTGCCGAACAGAGAGGTCAGTATGCAGTGTTTATTAGGTTAAGCATCTGCAGGGGTTAAATATAGGAGTTGGAATACCTCTAATAATATCTATTCTTTCAGGCTCTCTTCAGATCTCTTGTAATGTAGTGTATGATGTCACTGTGTGAACAGCACTTTGTGAGACACCAGTGACGTCCCACCTGTCGCTGCATCTAGCCTCATGCTCTGAGGGTTATTTTCAGCTGGTCACGTGTCACATTCAGATGATGGGTGACATTCCTCCATGTACAGACTGTGAACAAGGTCTGCAGGAGAGACTTCTACTGGAGCAGTTTACATGATAGAGAACATAGGAATGAAAATGAGAAAACATGTATTCACCAGAGATGTCATTCCAGACTTTTGGGCATGATATCATATTACTCTGTGATGGTATATTCAGCCTTTCTGTTGCCATTCTGTTCTGAATATAGGCGTCTTGGATATGGGAGCGTCTCATTGAGCTGGATGCACTCATTACATAAATCTGGGTAAGTCATATGCACAGATGACTAGAATTACAATTTCCTTTTAGTTTTGATAGATAAAACATGCAATTATTATGGCTTCAATATGATAATATTATTAATGATAATAATTATAACATAAAACTTCTACTGTATAAGCATATAAACCCATCCCAGTAGATAGATAGGTTAGGGTCACCAAAATCAGTGTATTCCCCTTTTTGTCAATTTGGAGCAATGAGTGTGTGGTCATTGCTCAAAAGTGGTAAGTGGCGACACAGTCATTGCTCAATAGAGCTCATTTGCATATTGACAAAAGCTTTGATATCTCAGCAACTGAGGGACTGATTCACAAGGGAAAACATTCTTTGATTCAGGAGACTCTAACCTATTTTCAACATTAAATAAACATTAGAAATTATGCGAAATTTATTATGCATACATATATTTACCTTCTTCCCCCAGGCAGAATTTGTAAGGTTATATTCACATTTGAGCCAGTGTAGTGTCCGCCTGAAAATTGACGGAGGAAAAAGTCCTGCATCATCCACCGGTTTCAGTTTAAAAACGACAGACTCCTATTGGACCCCATTATAGTCAATGGGTCCGCCAGGCTACATGTTTAACAGCTATTATGTGGTCCGCCTCCGCCTCTGCCTTGTTCTGGTCCAATGACGGACTAGAACAACGGAGAGGAAATGCTAGTGTGAACCTAGCGTAAGACGTATGCAACTTTGTAAGAAAAGTCCAATCCAAAAGTTTACATACTCTTAGTGCTAAATATCATACATTGACCGCTTTTGCAGCTACGATGGCTTGCAGTCTTTTGTGATGGTTGTTATTGATAGTAAACTATTCATTCTTCTTGGCAAAATACTTTGGTTGTCTAGCATGAACTCCATGTTTTACTTCTCCCCATGATGACTCAATGATGTTGTGGTTAGGAAACTGTGATGGCCGCTCCAGAAACTTCATTTTTTTTCTGCTGCAGCCGCTGTAGAGATGACTTGGCCTTATGTGGAGGTCATTATCATGCTGGAAATTCCAGGTGCACCCCATGTGTAGTACCCGTCTGATGATGAGTGAGATCCACCTCCATGCTTCTCATCATAAGGCTTGTTGACTTTTCTACAAACTTAACATTTATGGATGTGACCATAAAAATCAATCACTCCAAATAGTTTTCTGTTTTGCGGCATTGGTACAGCAATAGCTATTTTTCTAGCACATATTCCATTTCTTGAATTATCTCTTTATTCTGCATGCAGAAGCCTCCGTACTACTTTGTTCTAGAAAAGCCTGGATTGCAGTAGATGTTTCATTGCAGGATTGATTTTGCCTCACGACCCTGATTGCTTGCCTGTATGGGCCCAGATAAGTCTGATGGTGGTCCTGCACGAGGGCACAAGTGAGATGCCCTGCTATGGGTGTAAGCCTTAACTCTTTCTCAACTTTGAACTTTGTCAAGAACCCACTATAGTAAAAGGTATTCACCCAGCAACACAACAGAATACATTTACACCCCTACTGCCGCCTATTACATGTATTTACAATTCATGCTGCTCTGTGCCCTGAGAATCAGTATGTCCTATTATAGACCCTGACACTGGCCACTAAGCATCACATTTCTCAGCAATTACAATGAGAATTGCCCATGCAAGGGCTTATTCACATAACTGTTATTTACAACCTATGGACAATAGATGTCCTTAAATCAATAGCAGAATGACTAACATGTGAATAAGCTGTAAGGCTGGGTTCATACAATCAGGGTTTTGATGCAGTTTTTGAAGCCAAAAGCAGGTGTTGATCATGATGTGAGCGAACCCATAAAGCAGTTTTTCTCAACCTTTTCAAACAAAGTGCCCCTAGTGAGAAAACATCCCGAGTACCTGCTAAGTAGTGATCACTTCTAAATATTAACAAAATACAGCTTCATTTGTTATGTAATGGATCCTTCAGTGTCCTCACGTTTAGTATAATGGTCGCCTCAGTGCCTCCATATGTAGTATAATGACTCTGTCAGTTCTCCCACATGTAGCATAATGGCCTTCGCACTCAGTAGAATGACCCCTTCAGGTCCCCACATGTAATATAATAATCTCCACAGTGCCCCCACATGTAATATAATGGCCCAGATAGCGCCCCAAATATAATGTATTGGCCCGACAGTGCCTTACCATGTAATACAGTGGCCCCCACAATGCCCCAACATGTAAAGTAATGGCCCCCACATGTAACATAATGACCCCCACAGTGCTCCAAATGTAATATTAGGAATAAGGAATCAGTAGTAAGCTGCATTCTTTACTTACCGTGCTTCCTCTGAATGCCCACAGGCGTCCTTACTTTACAAGTGCTACGGGTGCTTCCATCAGTACTGATGAAGGCGCTTATTGCATTTACAAGCACCCCGGGGAGATAGTGGCAAGCTGTGTTCAGTAGTCACCACTCTGCTCCCCACTTCCTTTCTGCTCCGGGCTGCTGTCACAGAAATAGCATAAACATGCGTATAAAGTAAAATCTTGCTGCCAATAAAATTCACTTAAAATCCATATGCACATGAGCTGTTCCGTGCACCCAGGGTATAACTCCTGTGCCAGGGCATACGTTTTTGTCTGTTATCATCACCCAGCGCTCCACCCTAAAGATTGACTGGCCCCAATGTGCAACTATAAGATGGTAGGAGCCACCACGTTCCAGAGAATGGCTTTAGGTGGAAAAGTAGTTGAGGTCCCTGCCCAAGACTGGAACAGCGTGTGAATTGACTATTTCTTTGTAATGTATCTTTTTGTCTTTACTTGAACCCTACAAATTGTACAGTGCTGTGGAATATGTTGGCGCTATATAAATAAAATGTATTATTATTATTGTTAGTGTTGGTATCAGGCAGCACACTAAAGATTCATCTCCAATGGGTGCACCATTCTGGAGAGACTAGCCACACTCCCATAGAATGCCAGAAAGCAGAAGAATAGCAGTCCAAACTTGATGCAAGCAATCAAAAGTGACAAAAGTTTACAAATATGACATCACTGCTCAAAGAATGTATATTATATCAGGGTATTCAATGCAGTGTTTCAAGTGTTACCCCCTCATCAGGCGTATAAGCATAAGAGGGCGGTGAAGGGCAGGTGTGGTCCACTGAGTAAAAGAGGCCAATGTGTGGTAGGACAGAGGTATGGAGTGGTGTGACACCCCCACCCCCGGCCTCCACTGGGGTTTGTCAACCCCTTTAAGTACACAACTTCAGTTCTTGACTGTGAGACACAATGGTCATTATTAAAAAAGTAAATGCATTTGGAATTCTCAGATTTTTTTTCTTTCATTGGCTGTTCATTGTGCTGCTTATTGTGACCTTTTTAACCTCTATAGTATACAAGTATGTTTATAGCTTGACCATGCTTTTCTCAACCACAAATTTCGGTGCAGGTTTAGTGTAATTTTACATGGGGCTTTTTAACCTTTTCAAGTTTGACAAAGTTGGGTTTTACCCGAACAGTACATGTGGGCCAATACTGCACAGCTGGGTAGTGCTTGTTATTATATAGTGGATGCTAGGTGCCTTAACACAAATCCATACAGCAGTGTCTCAGTGTCATCTAATATGTGCATTTCTGCACTTTTTCTATTACCATTAGACACTTAAATTGTAGGGTAGATATGTCATTGTATTTAAGTCATGGATAGCAATACAATAGGGGAGATTTACTAAAGCAAAATACATCGCTATTCTGAACCTAATTGGGCCACGTGGAGTACATGGAGTGTGCCAAATTCATTATGTGTTTTTCAAACTTTTTCGCTTTTTCCAGAAAAAGGGAGTAGTGACATGCTTAGAGAAGTCGTAAAGTGCCTCAAATTAACGGAATGCTGCAAATTCATATTAGGTGACACAAGAAAGAGAAAAGTTTCTAACATGCTTTATGAGTTGTACCAAGTTTGGCATGTCACATGTGCCTTCTTGATAAATCTGGTGCAAGTTTCCATTTTTACATATTAATAAATCTGTGAATCCTGTTGATAAATCACCACCATTATCTTACTCCAAGGATGTGTATGCACTTGCGTTCATTGCGCAGTAAGGCTTGTCACCTCTGTTCCATCCTATTTTCAAGAGCAAGATTAGCAATGCTTTCACTGTATTACAAGCTTCATCACTACAGGTGCATCTCAATAAATTAGAATATCTTTGAAACGTTCATTCATTTCAGTAATTCAGTAATACAATTCATAATCAGCGTCTTCCATGATTGTGTGTCCTACTGAACCAGACTGAGGGACCATTTAAAGGCTTAGGAAACCTTGGCAGGTGACACACTGAATTTACAATACTGAACTTTTTTACAATATACAAATTTTCTTAGATTTTGGTTTTCATTACCTGTAATCCATAATCAACATTTACAGAAATAAAACACTTGAAATAGATCACTCTGTGTGTAAAGAATCTAGAAAATATAGGAGGTCACTTTTTTAATTTAATTACTAAAAGAAATAAATGTTTCAAAGATATTCTAATTTATTGAGATGCACCTGTATGTTCCATGCAATGGACCCTGGTTCTAAAGTAAATCAGCCAATCCCAAGAAATTAATGCACAAAACATTTTCATTATGAGTTATAAGGACGAAAACTTTATTTATAATAGCATGACTATTATTTCATTTAGTGTCTTAAATTTAGAATGAAACCAATAGCTATGAAAAAGACACTGAAAATGGCAATACCCCTGACTCACGAAGAGTCATCCTGCAGCACTCAGGAGAGAAAAAACCCCTGTGGAGGAAACCTCTAGGGAACCATGGCTGTAGGACTGCCCTTCCCTTGGGCTTAGAAGGTTAATGCCAACTTTTATCAGAATTTGTACATTTCACCATATTTACAGTGAAACGTAATATAAATCCACTATAGATATGATAGTAGTCACATAAAATAGTCATATGGGTTCAACAGGTCAATAAACAAGCAAGCAGTTCTAAAGTACTAAACAAGATTAGGGCAAAGGAGGTGCCCGGTGCGAGAACCTGATGGAGATGACAAATGTGACCTCTCCATTAATGTGGAGCTGAAAAGGGCTTTAGGGATGTTTCTTCTCCTGCCAGGTCTTTGCTCTCTGGTCCAGGTAACCACCCAGACAAAGTGTGGCCAAGTGGGAGATGTCACTCAAGCAATGGGAGGCGGAGCTGGGCAGCAGTTGAGGGAGGTTATCTAGAACAGACAGTGAAACCCCAGCAGGAGAAGAAATGCCTGTAAAGCCCTTTTCAGCTAATTTGCATAAGAATAAAACACTGATTTTCATGAAAATGGTGCTGCAATGCAAAATAAGAAATACATCTTTGGAAAGTGTAGAAGCTGCCCTACAAGGTACTGTCATTAGGTTGATATCAATTTTCCTGCTAACAGACTCCCTTTGAATCATGATACTTCACTCCATGGTCAGCCATGTTGTGTCCATCACCAGGAGCTTAGCTATAGGGCGTGCAGAGGTTGCAGTCGCTACCAGACCCTGGACTCTGAGGGGGGCCCCAAAAGGTCCTTCTGCCACATAAAATATACCCATATTCTGAATTGCACATAGTAGGTAGAGGCCCCATAACAGAATTTTGCATTGGGCCCAGGAGCTTCAAGTTACAACTCTGTCCACCACCCGGCCTTTCTCCACATCCATATGTCAGCCAGGCCTTTCGTACACCGGGCTGACCCTTTAAACCTCACAGGCTGTACCTGAGGACCAAATGTATGGTTGTATCTATGAAACTTAAACTATAAACCTTGCTACCCAAATTTTAGTCTATGGCATAGTAGTGGTGGGGGGAGAGACAAAAAGCCCTTCAGATTCAACTTCACCTGGTTGCCTTATTTTATACCTGCAACTCTGCCCAATTTCCACACCTAGCTCAGTCCTGGCTTCCTATGTTTCCACTAAAACTCTCTTTTTATCCCTCAAACAAAAGCCCCCTCCACCACCTATATCTAGTCATCTACTACCCCAGTAATATCTTAGCTCCCCTATGCCTACTTTCGTATTTTAAACACCTCTCAAACTACTCTAAAACTGATAACCTAACATCCATATCCATAAGCAGAACAGCCTTGGCCAAGTGCCCACAATAGGGAAAAAGATAGAGGTTGCTGAACATAATAGAGAGTTCAGGGTCCTTGACCATTTGTCTGTATGTGGCCTAAATATTTCTGATGGCAGCCCTGTTCATGGGTGAATAAATAGCCCCAAATTTTATGTAGCTGGCTAAAAACTAGACACGAAATATAGCAAGACTTATTTCTTCCTTGAACTTTTTCCAGCAACATTTGCATCATGACTGGTAAGACTTTTATGCAATGCTATAGATATAAGCTCAAAGCTATGCTAGATATAAGCTCAAAATGTTTCTGCCTTCCATAGATACACAAACAAGTAGAGTCCTTATTCTAAAGCTGGAACATGACAGCACTGGTCTGCTTAGGATCAATCTCTAATATCAAAGCCTTGTGGGAGAGCAGAATCCAGAAACACCAGGAAGAGCTGAAAGCGGAGAAAGGCCGGAGAGCTAAGACAGCCGTTGGAGAGTAAGTAGAGAGAAACAACACCACACCATACCACACTACATGGTCAGTTGCATACTGCAGGGCTGTTTTAGCACATTGGTGGGCTCTGTGCGAAGGTGTCACCACCACTTAGGTGCACATCCAGACTTTTAGAGGATACAAAGCAGTTTTTGTTTTATGCCATACACTTAACCCTACCTGTGCACCCTTTGACCTTCCCATTTCTACTCAGTCTCTTTGTGCTCCCACTCAGTAATAATGCCCTTCTTTGTGTAACATAGTAATTATGCCTCCTTAGTTACCCCCACACATGCTCTATTAGTGACTCCCACACAGTATGATGCATCATTAGTGACCCCCATAGGTTTATTGCCTCATTAGTGGCCCCACATTGTATGATGTCCCATTAGTGCCCCGACAGTACAATGTTCCCTTGATGGCCCCCACACAGTATAATGCCCCTTCAGTGGCCCTCACACAATATAATGCTTCTTTAATGGCCCTCACACCAAAATCATATCAGTATTAAAAATAAAGATAATTCTCACCTAGCTCTGTTCCCACAGTGGTGTCTGCAGGTCTCCTCCATCTAGGGTTGTCACCTTTTCAAACCACACTCCTATAAGTGCCAAGTATCATCAAAAGTAACACTGACCATATAGACAATCCAGCTTTTAAAAACAAAATAATCTAGCAGTTGCATATGGGCAAATAAAAACATGCATCTTATATTCCACAGTGCTCCATGGTCCTGACTACATCAGTCATGTTACTATTGTATATCATTTCTGCAGTGATATATGTATACTGTGAAATCACTGTTTCTGTGATTTATAATCCCTAAACATTTATAATACAGGAGGCTGCAGTAACAATTCTTTTACAACCTTTCCTATTAAGCATATAAAGAGGGACATTCAGTTTTCTACATTCACTTCCCTTCCATCATCCATAGTTATCACTAATTGCACTTTAGGTCTCAGTGGAAATGGCCCCCTTAGTTGTTGGCCTCATAGCAGATGCTATGACTGCTGCCCTGGTAGTTACACCCATAGTTGGATGGTCTCCTCTACATACACAAAAAGCCCAGCCAGAGTGTGATGAGGACTTGAAAATCAAACCTCCCCTTCCCACAAATCAGGTCAATATCAAGTCAGTTTTCTAAAGACATATTTTCTAAAATTCTAAACAATACTACCACTTAATATGGTATGTAAAAATTAAAGGGATTGTCCAGGAATATGGATGGGTGGGGGGTCCACCCAGCAACCGTACTATATTCAACGCAGGGCCAGAATTAGTTGGCAACCGTGCTCTAAGTAGTGGCCAATACTGCAGCTCAGTAGTTAAGGATAGGTCATAAGATCCATATTCCTGGACAACCTCTTTAATTACTTTCAGCAGTCTCCAGGCAGTAATACCAGCTGGGCTGGTGATTTACCAGTCTAGTATCAACCCTACTTGTATACCAACCAATCTAACATTTGCCATCTACCCAGTGGATGGTTGATAAATGTTTCTTGCTGCTATAACCCTTTAGATCAAACAAAGAGGATGGCAGGCAAGTAAAAGACCAGGTAGACTAGATGAGGACTGATATACCTAGAATAGAGAAGCCTAGAAGATTAGATCTAATTCTGACAAGAGAGTTTATATATCTGGTGCGGAGCTCTAATGATATCATTCTTAGACTACACTTTTATGTATTACTGACTACAGATATAAATGTGAGGTTCTTAGCGCACAGTTTGGTGAATTGTGCGAGCCCATCTGCCACGTCAAGGCGACCTCATTCAGATGGGTCCCTACACTAAGACTTTATTTCTATAATAAATGCTATACTCCCCCTATAGACAAGACCCTAGGAGACTGTAACATTCTTAGAGACAGCACTGCAACAGTGAGTTTAGAAGAAAGTTATCTCCTGCCCCATCATAATAAGGCCACTAAGTGGTTGATGGGCTCTGTATACACATACTGTATATACAGACTGTTATTAGATTATTATATATGTATACCGTATATAGATGTAGCAAACATAAGCTTCACTGAGGAAACATTATTTTGACATGTACTTGTCATTAAATTAAATAGTAAATAAATTATTTCTCTCTATGTATACATATATATATATATATATATTTAGTTACCATACACACACCTAGCATATACTGTATATATAGATACCTATACATTTTCCCATGAACTTAACCATATTTAAATTTCTAGAAAAAAATTAAACATTTTTGAAAATATAAATATTTAAAAATTGTGCAGCATATTAAAGATTTTCTCCAACCATGGTGACAATGTTTTTTTCTAGATAGGTTGCCAATAGATATGACCATGAATGCAGAAACTTTCTATGGTGTGTCCAGCCATGATTTCCTTATTGTGGCCAGGTTATCTTTAGGAACACAGAAGCAGGCAGGGCCGGTGCATGCACAAGAAGATAACTCTGCTTCTGACAGGTGCCAGTCTATAGAAAGTTCCTGCATTCATAGCCATATCCATTGTCAATCTAGCAAGACAGAAGACTGTCACCACTATGATGGCTTAGAGAAAATCTTTAAAAGTCTGCAAAATTTAAAATATTTATATTTGCAAAAATGTTCAACTTTTAGTTGTCTACAAAATTAAATATTGTTATGTTGACGGGAAAACCCCTTAAGGCCGGGGCCCCATGTTGCGAAAATGTGGTGGAAAACACTGCGGCAAAAAACTCTGTGTTTTATAGTACCTGCAAAGTGGATGGGATTCTGGCTAATCCCATCCACATATGGCAGAAAAATATCCGCAGCGGAAAAGCGGATATCAATTATACCTATGGAAAATCTGGTGTTTTCCGTATAGGCATTATAGGGGCAGAATGTCCACAGAGGAAAACTCTGCGAGATTGCAATGAAAAACGCTGTGGAAAAAGATGCGATGTGTTTCCACCGCAGTCTTTTCCACAGGGATTGTCTGGGATAAAATGTAATTCCTACACTAATCTAAACACCCTCCCCGGCCTACTTTCTAAATTACATAATTTATCAAAAATGCATATTTACCCATATCCCTGGGGCGGTCATGTGACTGCCCCAGGGACATTTTCTGGTTATCCGGTGACGTTCCGTTTCCCCATTTCTGAAAATGGAACGTCACTAATACCCCCCCACCCCATCATACTTACATGTCTTCCTTTCAGACTTCCTTCTGCGGGACAGCTCCTCCCTGTTTTCTGCGCAGTAGAAGTGGATTGCCGGTGCAGTGGGGACTATTGCGTGCGCGCTGGAAGAGTCAGAAAACAGGGAGGAGCCGTCCCGCAGAAGGAAGTTTGGAAGGAAAACAGGTAAGTATGATGGGGTGGGCGGGTGGGTTGAGTTAGTTGGGAAGGGCTAGTAGTGAGTGGGATAGTTAGAGAGACAGGGAGGGGGTGTGAGAGGGAGTGGGAGGTAGTGAGAGGGAGGTAATGTGAGTCAGCCTACAAGTCAGCCTACAAGTACCATGATGCATTGCATTAGCTAAGACAGCAGGAAGCTACACCATGTAAACAAATGCAGAAGATGCCAGGAGCTCCCAGAGAAACACAGAAATCACTAAAAAAACTGCTAAATGTATTTGGGTGCACTTATTAACCCATTAATAGCACTCACAGACCTTTTTTAAAAAAAAAACATTTTTTTGCCCAGAAAACCCCTTTAAGTGGACAGTATTCAGACATGACTCTCTGAGGGAGAGACAGAGTACAGACACCATACTTATACTGTATACAGAAATTTCAGAAGTCGACAATACTTTAATATATACTTACATTATACTTTAATATATACAGTGCTGGCCAAAAGTATTGGCACCCCTGCAATTCTGTCAGATAATACTCAATTTCTTCCAGAAAATGATTGCAATCATAAATGGTTTGGTAATAATATCTTCATTTATTTTGCTTGCAATGAAAAAACACAAAAGAGAATGAAAAAAAAAGTCAAATCATTGATCATTTTACACAAAACTCCAAAAATGGGCCGGACAAAAGTATTGGCACCCTCAGCCTAATACTTGGTAGCACAACCTTTAGACAAAATAACTGCGAACAACCGCTTCCGGTAACCATCAATGAGTTTCTTACAATGCTCTGCTGGAATTTTAGACCATTCTTCTTTGGCAAATTTCTCCAGGTCCCTGAGATTTGAAGGGTGCCTTCTCCAAACTGCCATTTTGAGATCTCTCCACAGGTGTTCTATGGGATTCAGGTCTGGACTCATTGCTAGCCACTTTAGAAGTCTCCAGTGCTTTCTCTCAAACCATTTTCTAGTGCTTTTTGAAGTGTGTTTTGGGTCATTGTCCTGCTGGAAGACCCATGACCTCTGAGGGAGACCCAGCTTTCTCACAATGGGCCCTACATTATGCTGCAAAATTTGTTGGTAGTCTTCAGACTTCATAATGCCATGCACACGGTCAAGCAGTCCAGTGCCAGAGGCAGCAAAGCAACCCCAAAACATCAGGGAACCTCCGCCATGTTTGACTGTAGGGACCGTGTTCTTTTCTTTGAAGGCCTCTTTTTTTTTTCCTGTAAACTCTATGTTGATGCCTTTTCCCAAAAAGCTCTACTTTTGTCTCATCTGACCAGAGAACATTCTTCCAAAAAGTTTTTGGCTTTCTCAGGTAAGTTTTGGCAAACTCCAGCCTGGCTTTTTTATGTCTCTGGGTCAGAAGTGGGGTCTTCCTGGGTATCCTACCATAGAGTCCCTTTTCATTCAGACGCCGACGGATAGTACGGGTTGACACTGTTGTACCCTCGGACTGCAGGGCAGCTAGAACTTGTTTGGATGTTAGTCGAGGTTCTTTAGCCACCATCCGCACAATCTTTCGTTGAAATCTCTCAATTTTTCTTTTCCGTCCACATCTAGGGAGGTTAGCCACAGTGCCATGGGCTTTAAACTTCTTGATGACATTGCGCACGGTAGACACAGGAACATTCAGGTCTTTGGAGATGGACTTGTAGCCTTGAGATTGCTCATGCTTCCTCACAATTTTGCTTCTCAAGTCCTCAGACAGTTCTTTGGTCTTCTTTCTTTTCTCCATGCTCAATGTGGTACACACAAGGACACAGGACAGAGGTTGAGTCAACTTTAATCCATTTCAACTGGCTGCAAGTGTGATTTAGTTATTGCCACCACCTGTTATGTGCCACAGGTAAGTAACAGGTGCTGTTAATTACACAAATTAGAGAAGCATCACATGATTTTTCAAAGGGTGCCAATACTTTTGTCCACCCCCTTTTTTATGTTTGGCGTGGAATTATATCCAATTTGGCTTTTTGACAATTCTTTTTGTGGTTTTCCATTGACGACAAATTAAATGAAGATATTATTACCAAAGCATTTGTGATTGCAATCATTTTCTGGAAGAAATTGAGTATTATCTCACAGAATTGCAGGGGTGCCAATACTTTTGGCCAGCACTGTACTTACATGTAGGGAGTTATCCCAAACTTCTGCAACAGGTTAAACTTCTGCAGCATGACATCTTATTACAGAAGACAACAAAAAGCAAAGAAAAGTCATTGGAAAAAAAAATGTCAATGAATTTCCATTGGTTTTTGTTGTCATCTGTGATAAGATATCATGCTACAGCAGGTTAACCAATTGCAGGAGTTTGGAATAATTCTGCTACCTCTGTATATAGATATGTAGCAGTTGTTAACATAACTAGTGCGTTGCTCACACGATATTTCACCCCAGCGACATGCTGTATGAGAACAGAGAAGCAAGGCACTGCCTATCATTTCATATGACTTTCCCACAAGGGGTTGTCCTGGATAACCATTTTTTTGCAAGGAGGCTGGGGAAGGTAAAAAAAAAAAAAAAAACATAGTCACTTGTCCCTGTGCTCCGGTGTTTTGGTGGAAGTCCTCCCTGCACTCAGCGGCCTAAGGAAAGGACATGGAACCTCACAGGTGACATATGTGAGTGATGTCCCGGTTAGGCTGGTAAGGCCCCTGAGTGACAACAGCGGTCTCATGCAGTAGGGACTTCTGCCAAAACAAGACCCTGAAGCAGCAGGACTGGACCACACTGGGGAACATGGACATGTAATATGGGTTGTTTTTTTTTTTTTTCACCTTCCCCTATATGTGTGCTCATATGTGTTATGTGTCTTACTTTGGTGGAACAGAATCTCTAACATATGGGAAAGTCGAATCCAGTTATCTAAGCTGAAAGAAAAGGTTTACAACGAAGACGGAAGATTAATCCTAAGGATAGAAAAGGAGGAATGGAAGGTAATTTATACCCTAAAGTATTTTTTAGTGTAATTTCCAAAATAATAAAAACATAATCTCATAGTTATAGCTATTTTTTTTTTTACTTATATGTGTATTTTAATTATAAGTAGAAGTTTAAGGCCTGGTTCACACAGTGGCCAGAACTGCAGCAGAACTGCTTCTTCAGCATGAAAGCTATAGTGGTGCGGTATATACTGTATTTAGTGGTTCTCATAGCTTACCTGTAACTTTTATAGTAGTTAGAGAATTCTTTTGTCTCTATCTGTTCTACTTATACAGACGTCCTTTTAAGAGCTTATTCACATGACAGGCTTTCGCAGCTGGTCTATTTACATGACCAATTTTTGCAATGGTCTTTGTGACCGATCTGATATTTCTTGGGTTGTTTTCACAGATTAGTGATTAGTGAAGTGCAGATGTACACTAGGCTGTGAATAACCGAGTACATGGTCCTATTGTCTGAATAAGCACTTAGATGGATGTATCCACTACACTACACTATACATTTGGTAAGAATTCATCTGTATTCTGTCTTTCCTGCAGACACTTCCAGCATGTTTGGTGAAGTTACCACAACTACAAGAATGGCAAGTACACCGCACGGGTCTGTCCACTATTCCTACATTCATTTCTGACTTCAATAACCTACTGGTCTTGGACTTATCACGAAATGTAATAAGTAAAATTCCCCGGGAGATTGGTGAGTTCCTATACCAATAAAGAATTCCTTTTCTATAGTCAGTACCACTTATGTAGAACTAGTCTGTTATGTATGTAATGTTTAGGGAAATCCAGCTCAAATGATCTGATCTATCATAGATACATGTAAGAAGATCATATTGGTGAAGTCTATGATCTCAGACCTCCACTTTTAAGAAGAAAGACTATAAAGTGCTCAAATCCCCTTTAAATTAGTTTGCTACAAACTTTTGTTCATCCAGATATGTCACTAATGTAAGAGATTAAATATGGGAGGACGCAAAGGTGTAACTTGAAGCTCTTGGACCACAGTGCAAAATGTGTAATGGGGCCCTTACCTTCCACATGCCCTTTAAAATAGTGATATATTTTATGTGTCAGAGATACCGTTGGGGCCCCCTCAGGGTCCATGGTCCTTTATTGACTGTTACCACTGCACCCCTTATAGCTATGCCCCTGGAAGAACCATAAGAAGACGGAAACATCCCTGATGGACTATTGGTCAATGTACCAGATCATTTGGTCATCATTTGATCATTTGGTTGCACCTCTACCCTGCAACACACAAATTCATTGATTTGTATCTTTATACAGTTAGAGTGGTGGTATGGTTCTATTCATATGATTGCCAGAGAGGGCAAGCGATGGGGGGAATGGACCTTTTTAGTGACCACTAATCTAGCCCCATGAAAGTTAGTATCATTTCTACAAATTATTAAAGGGGTTGTCCTGCCTAAATCAAATTTTCTTACTGATGACCTATCAATAGGTTATCAGTACGTGATCCGTTGGGGTCTGAGTAATAGGAGCAGCGCTGCAGTCACTGGAACCCCCGCTATCCAGTGGACAGGGCTACAGTGCCACTCCTATTACCCCTTTAAGTCTTGATATTTTTAGAAGTACCTAATAAAAGTAGTATCTTATGAAGCGAATAGTAAATATGGACTTACACTAGGTTCACACCTGCAATCGGGTTTCCGTTCGGGGGGGTCTGCTTTGGTTTCTAATAAACCAAATATTGATCAGACATGGATCTTGCTTGCCTTTCTCTTCTTACATTTCCAGGTAGGCTTACTAAGCTCCGTGAACTTCTGCTCAGTTATAACCGAATAGCAGAGGTCCCTGCAGAAATAAGTGGCTGTGAGAGTCTGGAAAGATTGGAGCTTGCTGTGAACAAAGATATTTCAGAGCTCCCAGCTCAGGTAAGAGAACAGTGCTCTCTGTTCCACCAACATAATGGGGGAAATTTGTCAAGCACTGCACTCCAGAATTCTGGTGTTAAAACCCAAAAGTAGAGATTTGCGACTTTTTCAACCTATTTGCACTAAAATTTTGCATGTTTTGGTGGACATGGTTTTCTTGTCTAGCTGTCTGTATACCAGATTTATAAAATGCAACTTTTTGAAAAGTCACAAAAAGTGTTGCAATCTAACTCCAGTAAGGCCTCCTGCACATAAAGCTGTCAGTCTAGTACAGTAGTGTTCGGGCCATTTGGAAGCTCACTGCATCTTATCTCACCATGCGCATGGCTGCGGTAGTCCAGAAAATATGACCCTCATACGGACCGGACTTCCAGGATGGAATACGGTTGTATACAGGAGGCCTAAGGGTGAGGCTTAGAAAGTGGGGTAACATCGCAGGACATAAGTGTAGGACACTCCAGGGATTTATTTTTACTTATTATATTGTCTGAAGAACCTACCCCCTCTATAGTATTAGCTGTCTACTCACAATGTCTTTTTTCATCCTGATTTTGACCTCAGTGTGACCTATTTTTTCTAGCATGTATTGCTATGTAAACAGGATAGCTCCTGTTGCTTGCAAATAAACTATTCAGAGCAACCATGTGACCTAAGATTTCTAAAGTCCCATCCCCCTGCCCTCCTCTGCCTCTCATATAATCTGCTCCCTATAGCCCCCTCTCTCACAGTCACAATTAACTTCTGCAGTGTTATCAGCAGCAATTGGTGCCGATTTACAAGCACCTTGCAGGACCTGTTTTCAGATCATCCTTAAAGTGTTAGGTCCTGGCAGGTAGAATTATGAGATCTGCAGTGTTTTGAGAGAAACAGGTGCTAGACATGGGTGACAAATTCAGCAGATTCTGACTTTAGTTCAATGACTACCTAGCATAAAAAAGCTGTAGTGTTGCTTTAAATATGTGACCAATTTATCATAGAACTCGCAAAATGTAATAAATTTTGTGTTATTTACGGCAGAGCAAATGCCAGAAAAAGTGACAATTATGATTAATTCCACCCAATGTGTATAATCCATTGTCTACAGTGATAGGCCCTAAATATAGTCATGCTATGACTAAGGAACATGTAGTTGTGAAATGCGTAGGAAGATCAAGGTATCATCTCAAAGCTTTGTTCTCACCCTGAATAATATGGATCAGATTTTTATCATGGACAATTAAAAGCTAAGTTTTACTTTTCTTCATTTTTTCGATTGCTGGATTTTGTGTTTTTCCTTTTTTCCATTTTGGTTTGCCTTTTGGCCAAGAAGCTTTTTTCCTTGCATCAGAAACTTGTTGTATTTTTTGTATCCACTTTTCAGGACATATGAAAGGGCTGTACACTATTGTGTTTTTTTAGTACCTAAATATGAGAGTTTTTTTCCACTCTCCAGCTCAGCAAACTGACCCAGCTGACACATCTGGACCTGAATATGAATCAGTTTTTGACCATCCCGAAGGCAGTCTTAGAGCTCCCTTCACTGGAGTGGCTGGACATGGGCAGCAATAAATTGAAGACACTACCCCAAGATATAGACAAGTGAGTGCAGTTCAGTAATGGCTATGAGACAAGTATGTGAAACGACTGCTCACGGTATTTGTCTTTATACAGAATGCAGGGTTTGCACACCTTGTGGCTACAACGGAACGAAATCTCATATCTGCCTGAATCTATCAGTCATCTACAGAATCTCAGCACGCTTGTCCTAAGCAATAATCAGATGAGAGACATCCCAGCTTGTCTACAGAGCATGCAAAATCTTAGGTAAGATGACATAGAAGTGCCATATGTACACTTCACATCATTATATTCTCTGCCAGCAAAGTCAATCTCTCCAAAAGATTTCCTGTGACAGATTTTCAGTTTCACCATATATTATGCACATTGGTCTTCTTACACTATTCAATGTAATTTTTGGCAGTCCTCTTAAAAGGTTCTCAAGATTCAATATTGATGGCCTATCAATCAGCTGGCACTCTGTTTTCAGCAGTGTATGGAGCTAGAAGCAGAAGGCTCTGTACACTGTGTAGTGGCTGTCCTGCACTTAATATTGGTGGCCTAAGGATAGGCCATCAATATTGAGCCATGTAGAGATCAACAACACAACATTAACAATGAAAGTAACTTAACACATCTTCTGCTTGGTGGATGGACGAGCCCACGTGGCCCCCATTCTCTATAATAGGAGCGCCACAGATAGCTGAGTACTGTACTTCGGGTATCTTTGGCACTCCCATCGAGGTGAATGGGTGCCATGCGGGTTCGTCCATCCACCAAGTGACACACCTATATTCAGCCTGGCTGCGGTCTGGCTGAATTCCCAGAGGAGGGGAAAAAAACAATTTTGAGGCTCAGTGGGGGTCTCAGCAGACAGACCCCCATCAATCAGGTATTTATCCTCTATCTTTTAGGTGAATACAGAGCAGTAACATTTTGTGACTTACAGGTGACGTCTCAGACTAATCCTTCACATTTCCCTTCTCTTTCCTTTGGACCGCCATGACCACTTCTTCCAGCTTTGACTTGTCTTCTGTAAAGTTTAAAACACAGACATCTTTGGCTCCTCACTTTTCCAGGCAGCTGACCCACATTGTCCTCACCTACACAAAGCCCCCATCCTGCTGCTACCCCAATTATAAAATATATGATGTAACCCCCCCCCCCCATAATGAATAATACTCCCAAGTGCATCTTTATATTAATAATGTCCATGTGTACCCTGTATAAATAGTGCCCCTTATTAATAATACCCCAGGTGTTAACTAATTAAAAGGTTTTCCAGGTTATCAATAAAAAAAATCAGTGGGGCTCAAAAACCCAGGACTCCAGGATCAGCTGTGTGAATTATCCGTGGTATCTGTGTAAGCTCCGTGACCACTTCTCTGTTTACATAGTGTCATTCATCTCATAGCGGCCATGTCATGTAACTACAGCCTCGTCCTATACACATCTGTGACAAGGCTGTAATTACATCACACGGTCAGTATAAACAGGCAGCGTGAGATAAAACCAGGCGCCATGGCCCCTTCATACAGCTGATCAGAGGGGGGGGGGGGTCCACTGATCTCTTATTGATGATGTGTCCTAAGGATAGATCATCAATAAAAATGAGCTGGAAAGCTCCTTTAATAAAGCCCAAGCACCACCTTAAAGGGGTTGTCCAGGATAACCACTTTTTTAATATGAGGCCAAAGTAGGTGCTCTGGTGTCTTCCAGCGCATTCCAGTCCAGCTGCTCCGGTGTTTTCTTCCAGAAGAAGTTCCCACAGCACTGTCACATCCCATGTCAGCAGCCTCAGCAGTCATGTCCGGCGGGGACTTCCGTTAGAAGAAAACACCAGAGCAGCAGAAACAGACTGTGGTGGGATACATCGGAGCACAAGGGACAGGTGAGTAGGGTATTTTTTTTTTCTCTTTCACCTTTCCCGGTCTCATATTAAAAAAGTGGTTATCCTGGACAACCCCTTTAATTAATTGCCCCCTTATATTATGTCCCTGATTCCCACTATCAAAAACTGCTCCCCTAATGTCCCCTTCTATTCATAATTTCCCCTAATGCCCCCTTATATAAATAACCACCCCTTATATACAGTACAGACCAAAAGTTTGGACACACCTTCTCATTCCAAGAGTTTTCTGTATTTTCATGACTATAAAAATTGTAAATTCACACTGAAGGCATCAAAACTATGAATTAACACATGTGGAATTATATACTTAACAAAAAAGTGTGAAACAACTGAAAATATGTCTTATATTCTAGGTTCTTCAAAGTAGCCACCTTTTGCTTTGATTACTGCTTTGCACACTCTTGGCATTCTCTTGATGAGCTTCAAGAGGTAGTCACCTGAAATGGTTTTCACTTCACAGGTGTGCCCTGTCAGGTTTAATAAGTGGGATTTCTTGCCTTATAAATGGGGTTGGGACCATCAGTTGTGTTGTTCAGAAGTCAGGTGGATACACAGCTGATAGTCCTACTGAATGGAGTGTTAGAATTTGTATTATGGCAAGAAAAAAGCAGCTAAGTAAAGAAAAATGAGTGGCCATCATTACTTTAAGAAATGAAGGTCAGTCAGTCCGAAAAATTGGGAAAACTTTGAAAGTGTCCCCAAGTGCAGTGGCCAAAACCATCAAGCGCTACAAAGAAACTGGCTCACATGAGGACCGCCCCAGGAAAGGAAGACCAAGAGTCACCTCTGCTGCGGGGGATAAGTTCATCCGAGTCACCAGCCTCAGAAATCGCAGGTTAACAGCAGCTCAGATTAGAGACCAGGTCAATGCCACACAGAGTTCTAGCAGCAGACACATCTCTACAACAACTGTTAAGAGGAGACTGTGTGCAGCAGGCCTTCATGGTAAAATAGCTGCTAGGAAACTACTGCTAAGGACAGGCAACAAGCAGAAGAGACTTGTTTGGGCTAAAGAACACAAGGAATGGACATTAGACCTGTGGAAATCTGTGCTTTGGTCTGATGAGTCCAAATTTGAGATCTTTGGTTCCAACCACCGTATCTTTGTGCGACGCAGAAAAGGTGAACGAATGGACTCTACATGCCTGGTTCCCACCGTGAAGCATGGAGGAGGAGTTGTGATGGTGTGGGGGTGCTTTGCTGGTGACACTGTTGGGGATTTATTCAAAATTGAAGGAATACTGAACCAGCATGGTTACCACAGCATCTTGCAGCGGCATGCTATTCCATCCGGTTTGCGTTTAGTTGGACCATCATTTATTTTTCAACAGGACAATGACCCCAAACACACCTCCAGACTGTGTAAGGGCTATTTGACCAAGGAGGAGAGTGATGGGGTGCTACGCCAGATGACCTGGCCTCCACAGTCACCAGACCTGAACCCAATCGAGATGGTTTGGGGTGAGCTGGACCGCAAAAGGGCCAACAAGTGCTAAGCATCTCTGGGAACTCCTTCAAGACTGTTGGAAGACCATTTCAGGTGACTACCTCTTGAAGCTCATCAAGTGAATGCCAAGAGTGTGCAAAGCAGTAATCAAAGCAAAAGGTGGCTACTTTGAAGAACCTAGAATATAAGACATATTTTCAGTTGTTTCACACTTTTTTGTTAAGTATATAATTCCACATGTGTTAATTCATAGTTCTGATGCCTTCAGTGTGAATCTACAATTTTTATAGTCATGAAAATACAGAAAACTCTTGGAATGAGAAGGTGTGTCCAAACTTTTGGTCTGTACTCTATATAATGCTCCCTAATGCCCCTTTATATAAATAGCCCCCTTGTATTAAAAATGCCCCTAATAGCCCTTGTATATAAATAACACCTCTTAAATTCATAAAGCATCCATATATAAAATGACCCCTTAAAATACCGACAACTGTGCTAAAAAAAAAAAAAAAAATACAAGTTATACTCACCTACCTGCGATCTCTTGATGGAGCCGCTGCCTTCTCTTCTTCACCCGCGCATAGGACGTCTGTGTCTGTATGATGTCAATGCGCCTGCCTGCGCCGAGAAGCAGACGTCTTGTGTCTGTCCTCTCAGTGTCTTGTAAACCGCAGGCCTTAAGTGGCTTGCGGTTTACAAGACAGAGTCACAGCTTAAGTTTTAACTAGATCAGTGTCTTGCAGACGCCGATCTAGTTAACGGGAAAGCATATATTTATGGCGGCCCCTACAGAGGCAGTGGGCCCGGGGCAGCCTAGGAATAGGAGGGCAGCCTAGGCTGCTTGCGTCACGTCAGGTAAATTTACCTGCAAAGCGATGTGATTTGACGGGACACACGCAGACCAGCACTTCTCCATGCCTCCCCTACTAGCTGTCGCGGGTTGTGCCGCCTGAGGTGTGCCGCCTCACTTCGCCTCATTAGAGGTGCACCCCTGCACTTTATTCAGAAGTTGTCCTTTGTACACAGGTATAGCTATAGGAATTATTGCCCACCTGCAGATGATTTCCTAAGCCAGCATGGAATAAGTTAGTATTCCCAGAGCACAATTTGTTCACTATTAGGTGCAAGCATCTGTACTGTATGGTATCTCTAAAACCAAAAGGTGGTTGGTACACCACCTTGGTGTAAATTGTGATTTTTTTTTTTTTTTTTTTCCAGTGGATCGAATTCATTATACTATACATTCAAAAGATACAACACTTGATAAATGTTTGCTGTCTTATAATATACGCAATATTTCAGGTTTAACCCTTTATCAGGCATTTCTGGACAAAACGGCCTGGAACAAGAGTAGGCTATCAGGAAAAGTAGTCCGCCAAGGACTAAGGCCCAGGGCGGCAAAGAAGGGAGGGGTAACAACTAAAATGTCACATTTGGTGGAGTGCTGTTCCATTCTTCTACTCATTGGTATTTCAAGAGAGTGTGGCCAGTCAATTTTGGAATGTGCACCCATTGGAGTTGGTTCTTGAGTGTACTTCCTAATATCCACTGTGCCCATGCTGAACATGTGACAAAGAAAGCAGGGGCATGAACAGTTATACTGTTTTTGTGGCACAAACAGCATTAACCACCAAAGTTTTAGTTATGTCACCTAAAAAAATAAGAATCCATCCATGAACTATATGAGCAGCTTCTCACACTGGGAAGACTTTACATGTATGCTAGAAACTAGTGTACAAGTTGAACATCCAATATCTGGCACATTTATTTGTACCACTTTCTTGGCCACTTTCTTGTTTCTACACCTTACTTGCCACATTTTTAAGACAGTGTTCGGAGCAGGACAGAAATCACTATAACTCATGCCTGAAATCTATGTCAGTCTTGATGTGCGTAGATATCAATTCTGCCACATGGATTCTCCCGAGATACACCACAATTACTAAGAACCTGGAGCTTCTTAATAATTTTGATCGATCTGGTGCCAGCGTAGGAAATGCCACTGTGCTTCGGTTGTCTAAGGAACTCTGAACTCTCTCCTTCCCTGGTTCACCCAAGAAAAGGTGGAAGTGCCATAGACCTGTGGTACGAGTACACCTGGGGTACGTCCAACTATCCTCGGGGGTACGCGCCATGGTGAAAGTCCCCCTCCAATGGTAGTTCATGGGGTTCATCACCCACAAACTACAATTATACTCTGAAACATAATATGCTCAGAGCAATCTGTGAAGCAGGTAGCCATTTTGCAGAAATGTAAAAAAAGAGAGAAGCCACACCAGCAAAAATTAATAAGGAGGGCACCAGGTATTTTACATATGCATTTACTGTGAAATTTTTATTGCTTTAAACTCCTGAAGTCACTTCCAAATATTATGTTAGACATGTAAATGCTGCAACAAAGTAAAATCTGTGACAAAACATCCTTATAATCAGATAACAATACAACTTTCAGCTAAAACAGTACATGCGCTATTGTGACCAATGCAAGTATAGACCTATGGTTAGCCTGAGCAGAAACTAATGTATGACTAACTTTAGTGATGTTTTGCTCACCATTATATCACCTCCTTTCTGCTAAAGTCCTCTGCCTAAGATTGCCATCCATAAAAATATCCCATATTTCATTTTCTAGCCTTTACGGTAAACATGATATCTGGAATCAGTCTGGTTGTTAGACATTTATTCCTGGGGCCGTCTCGTCCACTGTGTTTTATTATTGTCCACTTTGTTTTATTGCGGTCAGACTATTTGTCCATGAAACAGACTATAAAAGATCTATATGCCTGAAGAAAAAGATCCGGACATGGTGTTAATAGTTAATAAAATCTTTTCTAACAGGTTTGTAAACTTCAGGGACAATCCTCTGGAGCTGGAAGTTTCATTACCTCCAAGTGAAGATGAAGATGATGAGGAGAGAGAGCTGTTTGGATTACAGTTCATGCAAGCCTATATTCAAGAGAGTCTAAATGTTGGGAAAACAGGTGGGGTCTCCATACATATCATATAGAAGAAGTCTGCTTTAACCATAGGACAAACAGTCCACCTGCAACATACTGGCATTGTCGGCATCATTTCCAACTGTGCACTCTGGACACAGATACAATTACAAACTATGCATGGCAGTCTGTTTTTTTTTTAAAGGGGATCTGTATTTAGAATGGCCTGTATTTAGTGGGTCTGTTAGATATATATAGATAAATGGCTGAGTAAATCCTGACCGGACTCTCTGCAGACACTAATTCAGGAAAACCTCTCAGTCTGTCTGTGGGTGGACTCTCACTGTCACTTCTAGGAGTCCTGTCAGAATTTACTTTGCTTTTTGCTTAGAAATCCTATTTCAAATCCTATATCACAGGGCTCAGCTTCTCTCCCCCTATCATGTCCTGCTCTCAGATATGGCACCTGGAAATTACCTGACAATTTCACTTCAGTATTGGTTTGTTAGCCCTATGACATGTACACACAACTGTTTAAACTGTGAAATGATATATTTCATGGTGGAAGCAATAACTACTTGTATTTCAGACAATGAAGTTGTGAACAAAGATGAAGGCTCATATTCGTGATGGGCGGGCTTTGTGAACAAATAAAAAAAAACTACAAGAGTGGAACAACCCTACATCATGGAGTCCTTGTTTTATTGTACTTTCCATTATAATCTTGATGAAGTAATGGAATTTGCATCATCCATAATGTGGTTCATCCAGTTGATCAGAAGAACATGGCACCCTGAAGAAGGCTCTCTGCAATCTTTTCACTACAGCCAAAATACTGTACTTCAATACTGCATCATATTGATTCCAACTTCTGTATATGCCTGGTCTGTAGCTGCATGTCCTGGTTAAAAGCTTGTGAGATAAATGACTATGGACAATTTAAGAGTCTGCTTTATATACCTGAGGTACTGCTGTCAATATGACATTCTCTAATGAGACCTCAGGCTCAGTATAATATTCTAAGCTGGCGTTATATCCCATTCTTTCCAAGTAGTCCACCCGTCCGCGGTCTATTAGCAGCTTGCAGAGACGTCCTAAATGTTCTCGCTCCTCAACCGAAAGTTGTAACCTGGGAAACAATGACCAGACTCAGCATTCATATATGAGAAACAGAGAATGAGTATATTACTATAGGTATACGAAGAAATCTATACTGCCACCATCATGTCCTCACCCTTGAACAGACTCCGTATTACAGTCCGTGCTCTTCTGGTCCATGTCATGCTCTTCTATATCCTCTGAGTTTCCATTTCCACTGGAGTTCTCTACCTGAGATGGCCTCCTGGCACCACATGTAGCCCAGCTGGACATGCGCTGGAAAAGACTGAATTCCCGCTGACCCAGACCTAGTCTTTTGAAAAAGTCTGTGCCCACATAATGCTGCCAATCACAGCGATGGTGACAGCACAGGGCAATAACAATTCCATCCATACTGCAATGATATGTGGGCTCTAGATTTATTGACTGCTCCATGTCTGTCCTGGAACGCTTTGACTGGGGTTCCTCCACTGGATTACCATACTTGTGAACAAGACATCGAAGAGCCAAATCTACATAGTGAGACAAGATGACAATAGAAATTAAGATGTTAGAATCCAATATAGAAACCAGCACATACCTAATACTTTTCACAGCTAAGAGTTTGCCATAACTGTACTCATTCTAGGCAAATTTGTCAGCCTGGACACAGGGCCAGTACATTATTCTTTACACTAAAATACTGTAGAAAATTGACAGTACAGAATAGAAATATAAATTGTGCACAAAACTATTACCCAAAAATATTATTGCCAAGCAGATGTACCTGTACCAGCTCCACAGAGGTGTTTCCCAATCCCAATGACTGGAAGCTGCTTCTGAACAAGACTGGGGACTCGATCTAAAAATTGTAAATAACAACGGGACAAATTGACTAATACAGTTAGAAATGTACAAGTGTAAATTTAGAACAGGCAGACTGAAGTTATACCAAATCCCAGTGGCTTATGTTGCAGGATACATTTGGAGCATCTTTTAAGACACTTTCCTTATACCATCTTTTGGTTGTCTTACTATGCGCCGATATTTTGCATCAAATTTTGGGACAAGCTGGTGCATTTTAAGCTGCACTCTTTCTTTAACCACACCTTCTGTTTTAGACACTCTTAAGTCAGGTGCAAAAAGTGTCTAAATAACATGTGGTAAATGGTATGAATTCGGTTTATCTGATGCAAATTGAGCAAGCATTATTACCCTACTTATCTTAGTAAATCGCCTCCATTTTTTCATACAACCATATAATCCACCCTTCCAATCATGGTCACTCCACTTACCTAAACAGAGGTGTTGGATGTCAATATGGAGTCTCTCAAAAGTTGACTTCCTCTGTTTTCCATCCACCTGTTGACACATTACATACATTTTCTATTAATAATATTTAATTCTAGTAAACATAAAATTGCAAAATATAAGATATAAAGGGAAGTGTGATAAGCTTCACTGTCATTAGTATACATATTACCTTCTCTGGATATATCCCCACCAAAATACATTACATTCACTTAGGAAAAAAATAGAATATAATGTATTTTCTCCTAGACATCTTAGCATTGCAATAAAATCTGAGGCTGCATGAAGCCTGTATGGCAGTGCACAGAACCTGTGAAATAGAACTAGAAAACTGTATAGCCTCTTTATACTGCCACAGGAGCTGATATTATTCCCAAAAAGAAGTACATAAAGAGTCTTACTGTTGTTTTAAACTGAAACCGCTGGACGAAAAAGTCAGATTTGCAGCACTTTTTCATCCGTCGATTTTCATTGCACACTGCAATGGAGTCTTTAAAGCACATGTGAATGTAGCCTAAGGCAATATAATAGTAATAGCTGAAAACAAGTGTTATTTTGCTAAATCATGTAGAGGGTTTTGTCTTCCACATTGTAAGTACAGCAGGGCCTCCTAAACTGAGGGCAATGTGCTTAAAGGGGTATTCCTATGAACACATCAATATTTAAATTTGTATGTTCGTGCCAATTGCTGGATATGCAGAGAAATACTGACTGCAGCTTACAAGTGGTTTTGTTGGGTAGACATCACCTTAAATCTTGTTGTCGCTCTTTCCACCAACAGGAAGTGGACATTTTCAGCATCTTCAGTAGCAATGTTCACCCAGTGTGACAACTTTCCTCGGCCTGCTCCAAATTCTACAAAACACCGGGAAGAGCCAAGCAAACCCAATCTTTCCAAATGACCCAAAATAGAGCCCTGTAATAAAGAAAGGATTCATGTACTCCCCCGATTACACCATAACATGACATACACTGCTTACATTGTAGCTTATTGCTTCATTTATCACAGTTACATTATAAGGAGACCAATAGTGGCACTAGTGGTAAATGTCAGAAAGTCATGTATGTAATGTACAAAGATAGTAATTCTTCCACAGTACATGTTAAAAAAAAAAAAAGATTGCATACTCTAAGGTTATGTACATTATTTTATTGATAGAAACGTACACAATTGTCTAGTCTGTTGGCTCATATATTATACTATCTAGACCCTAATTTCTGGTACCCTAGCCCACAACAGCTACAACCACAACAGCTTAGGCTGTTAAGGCATGCTGGGAGTTGAAGTTCTGCAACCACTGCTATAATGCATACAGGGGTGAACCTAGCCTCTCTGCTGCCTCAGGTGAACTACAGAAAGGCGCAGATCCCCCTCCCAAAAAATACTCAAACTGGCGATCATTGGTTGTGTGATAGGGCTCCCCCTACATAAAATTGTAGGACAGGTTTCCCCCATTTCCACATCAAAAAATTCCCTTATTTGGCCCCACACACAGTACAATGCTCCTTTTACAGGCCCCCACACTGTATAATGCATCCTTTACTGGCCCGCACAGTATATTGCTATATGGCCCCCTTTTTTTTGAACCCACACAGTACATGGCTTCCTTTTGTTTGGCCCCCACACAGTATAAGGCCCCTTTTCTTTACATTCTACAGCATTGTAATGTAACATGCAGCACCGCCTAGAGGCGGCAGTGGAGGCTAGCCTGGAGAGGGGTGTGGATGAGTAAATTATTGGCTGCTACTAATTGGAATAATCCAATAGGTAGCAGCCAATTAAAAAAGAATGTCACTTGACAGTTTATGCCAGGAGGTGCCACCTCAAGGACAGATGCACCGCTGAATGCATGGTACTTCTCTGGGTCATAGGGACATAGTGCTGAATAATGACATAACATTACAGTTTCGTTTAGATAATGCATAAACAATAAAAGCTCTGCCCATATTAGTGGAATTTCCCACAAACAACACTTATCCCACAGGAAGGGGAAAAAATGTCTGTTTATTGGGCGTCTGACCACTGGGACCCCCCACTGGGACCCCCACCAATCATGCGAACAGCTGTCCTGGGGTTCCCTCTATGAATAGAGCAGTAGTGTGCATGCTTGACTACCACCATAGTCACTAAAAACTGATGGAGCAATGGAACAGCTATCTCTGTTAGTCCCCTAAATGTGAATACAGCTGTGGTCAAACAATACTCCATTGATACCATCCAGGGACCCCTTCCCCTTCTCATAATTGTGGTATTCCCCACAGTGGAAGCTCCAGTGTTCACACACGTACAGATGCACCATACTTCTACTTGTAATTGGTTAAGGGTGGGTTCACACTTGCGGCGGAGTCCGTTCGCTGCAAATCAGACTGAAAATCTCGGAAAACTGTATAGCGACTGGATAGCGAAAGGTTAGCGAAACATTGCTTAAAAACCCATTCATTTGAATGGGTTTTTAAAGCAATGCACGGGTGTGCGCTTACACCCTCTGCGCCACGAATCAAGTTTTTCTCGTCGGAAGTCCTGCATGTCCAACTTTGTTTCCACCGAAAAAAACTGGATTCGCGGCACAAAGGGTGTAAGCGCACACACACACGCATTGCTTTAAAAACCCATTCAAATGAATGGGTTTTAAAGCAATGCGTCACTAAACTTTCGCTATCCAGTCCCTATCCAGTTTTTCGAGATTTTCAGTCGGATTCGCGGCAGACGGACTCCGCCGCAAGTGTGAACCCACCCTTAACTGCTGCAGCATGATATTTTATCACAGAAGACCACAAAAGACAGAATGTTTTTCTAATTACTTTTCATTTTTGTTGTCTTCTGTGATAAGATATCACGCTGCCGCTGCTGCAGTTTAACCAATTGCAGAAGTTTGGGTTAACTCTGCTACATCTGTATTCCTTATCTTGTGAGTAGGGAAAAAGTGATGGTCATTGGAAAAAGCATCGATCTACAGTAACTAACTTATATGTTGATCTGTATTAGTCTTTATGCCTAATGTTCATAAATTTGTATAAAGCCAGTGAAAATAACACAAAGTATACAAAAAAACTCTAAATGGCAAAAGCTATACCTGTTGTTTGAGATGCTTGGAGGCAGAATCTCCATTTGCAGGGTCATTGAGAGCTTCATGTAATGCTGGATGACAGAGTTTCCTGTCTGGCAGTGGGAGATCTAAGCCTGTATATATATATATATATATATATATGTAGGTCTAAGAGTTAAACACCTGTACAGAAGGAACAACACTCACACAAATACAGCACATGAAGTGATATGAAAACCACATATGGAAATGTAAATATGTACATATATAAATGTTGTGGTTGTGATCATCACATCAGACGTAATGTAGTTTAGCAGTGGATGAGGTATATGACACCTTTCATGCTACCATTAGTCTTCCTGACAACTGTGAGGTCTTGAATCAGACTTACCATTTGCAACTTTTATCAGCGTATCAGTCAGCTTCTTTATCTCTTCTCTGGACAAGGAATTGAGGTTCACCTGAAAGTAATATATGTAACTGTATATGTCATCACCTTAAAGGGGTTGTCCAGTTATGGACACTTGTCCCCTAGTCCACAGGATAGGGGATAAGTGTACAATCGCTGGGGACCTGATTACCAGGTTCCCCAATGATCAGGAGGATGAGAGACTGAAAATTCCCCTAAGGCCTCCTTGTGAATGGAAAGCCAGTGCGTTTGCATGACCAGTGCTCCATTCAATTCTATCGGGCTACAGACGCATTACAGTCCCAAAGAATTGAATGGAGCGTAGGTTGAGCAATGCTCCATTCACAAGGAGGCCATAGTGGCCTTTAGGTTCTCCGACCTTCTGATCACTGGGCGGGACGATAAGGCCTCCAGCAATCGAACACTTCTACCCTATACTGTGGATAGGAGATAAGTGTCCATAATGGGACAACCCCTTTAAACTTGTCAAGATAGACCATGTAGTCAGGTCAGATGTGAATGTGTATATAAATATGAGTACAACATTTATCATGAAGATTGACTAAGCTAAATAAAATGGAAATACTGAGCCGAACCCCTCAGGTCAGCTCTGCTGTTTCTGTAGCTCCAGAATATTTGGAGGGAGAGATGCGCACATGGACCGCCCTTTCTTAGTTAATCTTCATCTGGATGCTGCAGACGCCTGCCCCCTCACCTAGCAAAACAGCATCAGAGGACCCTTGTTTCCCTAACAGATAGTTGTCCCAGAGGTAAAAACCTGCCTATATTGCAGATAAATATGTCCATGGTGACTGTGAACACAACCTCCATCCCCAAGACTCCATACATGAACTGAGCATGGCTAAGGAGAGCCCATACACACATTGGGTAGATTTATGAAGACCTGCATTTTCCACACTGAGATTGATAATCCCTGCCCTGCCAAAGTTTTCACCTAATTTATAATATGCTGCACGCCTATTCATGAATTGGGCACATCCTCTGAGGTCTGTGCCCCTAAGCAGAAATCTACGCTGAAGTCATTAAACAGCACCATTAATTTCCTCCTTCCCTGAGTCTCTCAGCTTCCAGCTTCAGGAGGTAAGAGGTGCGGTTAACATTACAGATCACAGGGACGGTTAGGAACTCTGAATAAACGTTTAGATTCATTGACAAAATCACTTAATATACTGCAGAGTAGGGATAGCCCAACTCCCTCAATTAAGTATATCAGAAACTTATTAACCTTTCAACCGCACATTTATTAAAAAAAAAAAAAATTAATTACTTTTAACTTTCCACCTTTCCCCTTGTTTTTCATTTCCCTCTCCAAACTGCCAGTCCCTCCACTGACTACCCATTGCCCAGAAAATTAAATTCAGATTACCAATGACATATACATGGCCGCCCACAACCTATTCCCCCAGACCTCTATGACCTAATCTGCTGCTACCTGTAATTTACAATTCTTTGCTCTCATCTTTTTCACAAAAGCTGATGGGAAGATCAGAAGCAATGTCAGAAAATATTATTTCACTGAAAGAATAGTTGAAGCTTGGAACAAACTTACAGCAGATGTAGTTGGGAAATCTACAGTAAGTGAATTTATACATGTATGGGATATACACATGTCTATACTAACATAAAATGGTAATAACATAAGAGCAGACTAGATGGACCATGTGGTCTTTTTCTGCCGTCAATCTTCTATATTTCTATGTGAACCGTCCCAATGATCAAAACCTTCAAATGCAATCTGAAAACCCACCTCTTCAGGAATAGCTACAACCAACAGCAACCCTGCTGTCACTACACTACTACCTAAGCATCTTCTAGCCCCACCAACTATCTCCATCCACCTTCCTTTGCAGATTGTGAGCTCTCGCAACCAGGATTCTCTTTCCCAATGTATCATTTCAATCATCTAGTTAGTTTTCTGCTTATTGTACTTGTGTTTGTAATAGGTATGTAAACCCTGTTATGTGTACAATGTCATAGCATTAATAGTGCTCTGAAATAATAATATTGGAGTTGTAGTATCTGACACAGCTTACTTGTTCCTGACTTGTATCCACCATCACAGCTCCAGAATTCACATCAAGCACATAATAAACCTGTAAAAAGAAAAAGAAGAATGTATGTGGGGATAGTGTTGAAAAAAATTCTTGCCCTCATGATGGCTATCACATCCAGAACAACTGAGGTTCTGTTCACATTTCCAGCACCCTTGGCATCTGCTTTCCATTTCTGATGGATCCATTTTTTTCAGAACAGAAAAGCACAGCATGTCCTTTAATGAAAAACAATTGAAGCACTGAATGAATGAATGAATGAAGGGATGGCTATGCATGCACACCATTGCTTCTTTCACGTGGAGTATTCAAAGGAACTTCCTGTCCCCTGCTCTCCTGATTGCTGAGGGTTCCCGTAGACGGACACCCAATGATCTGACACTTAAAAGGGTTTTCCCATCTCCCTCTCTTAGCAGTTTGCCTGCTCACTTCCTGTATTCTTCAGCAAGCTGGTGGACGGCTTTGACCATTTGATGGACAAGACATAATCTTTACCATGAAAGATTATTTATTGTGATTACTAGAAATCTATAATAATGCAGATCAAATCATATGCACATTAAATGTATATTACATTACACAGGGTTGGAGAGAACACCTATATGGTCCAAGTCAAAGTTCTTGTAGTAAACTCAATGTTATCTTTATGCTTATATAGAGAGATAACCCACACTATCCAAGCCTTTATCAGCAAACTGCAATTACCTGAACTGATTGTCCTGACTGCAGAGCTGTATATAACAGTTCTGAATGCAAGCACAATCTGGAGGACTCAGTCCTCTCAGAGAGCAGCAAGTCATCCTCCGACCTGTTATCTGATACAGGAGGGGGCCAAGGAAACGCTGTGTAAACAATGAGAGGAATAATCTCACATAGCAGGCAAACAAAGCAACTTTTCTAAAGCAATCTATTTTGAATTTGAAGTATAGATAGGATACTTGAGATGGGAATACCCCTTTAAGTGTCATTTCTATCACGCCTTTACTTATGAGATGGTCACTCCCCATAGCTTGTAAATAATGCATCCATGTGAAATTTTTTTTAATATTAGTAGTTTATTAATATAAGATAATCTGTGTCTAGGAAATGTGAAGGTACGAAAGACAAATAACAGGATGTGATCTCTGATGTAAATGGTGAGATAAAGTCCCTGTGATATCACTATACATGACAGAAATCAGAACAGAACATGTTGTCACAATGACTTATTAACAATTTACGCCAGTGTTTTTGCATTACAAAAAAATAAACTGCTATCTCATGTACAGTAAGTACAACCCAAACCTTTTGTATATTTTGGCAGAAAATAGACTTGAAAAAGTACGTCAGTGAAATATACTACAATATACATACTGGCCTAGGTTTCTCTCTGGAATTGCACTTCTTTAGATGTTTTTGGAGCTGATCTTCATAAACTGTGCTATTAAAATAAGGAAATACTGAATAAAATAATCTGGTAAAATACTCTCCAACATTGCAGTTAATAAAGCACATAGGTTATTCCAATACGCCACCTTATATAAGGACGGCATATTACAGCTACCAGTCCATACTCCTAATAGTCAAATTGTTAATTTGACTATTAGCAGTTGCTTTGCCTTTGGACTACTAGGACTGTCCTACACTCACAAACTAGGTGTCTGGTATTTTTTTAAAGATGTCCTAGTAGCAAAACCTACATTTATTTGTGCCATTTTGGCTACTCGTAGTGCAGACCTTTAGCAGTAATATGCTGCCCTTACATACGGTAGTATATAAAGCTGACAGATCCATGGTAAATTGAACCACAACATGCAAACTCACTGTTTAGGGTCCAGAGGACAAGGGATCCTTATTCTGCTGTTCAACTCCTTAAAGAAAGGCAAAAACAAGATCTCTCAATACAGTTATGTAGTCATTCCTCTAACCATCACATTTTCTTCCCCCCCGCTTCATATCAAATCCATCAAGTCTGTATAAGGCTGAAGCCACACATGCTGCATTTTTGGTGCAGATTCTGCTGCGGTTTTTTGAGCCAAAACCAGGGGTAGATTTTTGTGGATTTATCAGAAGGGAGAAGTATAAATGCTCCCTTTCTATTTCCAATACCTTTTGAAGTCACTCTTAGCTTTGTCTATAAAGAAAAAAAAAAAAGCACCAAAATTAAACAAAAAAAAAAACAACAGTTTTTCCACAACGTGTGTCTTCAGCCTAAAACACTAGTACCTCAGTGAATACAACCATCATACAAACACCTTACAAGCAAACTGAGCCATATAATTCTCACGAGCCTAGACAGTAACTGCTGCACGACAGCCAGTGTAAGAGGGTAATGTAACCAAAACCATTGGATGCCTCTGTCACATCATTTTCCATTTTGTACTTTGATTAATGATGCTTTGGCGTCCTTCATTCCTCTAACACAATATATAATGACTTACATATGTAGCCATTTTCTACTGACAGATCAAAACAAGATTGATCTGGACAACTGTGAAGGTCCCAATGGCTAGCCCACTCTCTGATCAGGTTTTCACCATATGTTCTACTGACTATTTCCTCAAACTCCTTTTTTAGAAGCACCTCTGAATATCTATGAGTGTCAAGAACTGGTGGTAAAGTTTTAAAGAAGCACTCTAGTAATTTTTTTTCTGTCCCCAGTTAGAAAATGAGCCTGTGTGTAGTGTAATGTTATTAAATAACCTAATGACAGCTCTATTATGAAATTATGTGCTCCCTACTGGAGCACTGACGTCTTCTCTGCTCCTCTTATGCACACAGTGGGGGTAATTTATTAAGATTGTCTGTCTGTATAGCAGTCCTAATAAAGTCCCCAGCTGGAACGAACTGTGCCTTAATTATTAAGAAGCTCCAGTCTACTAATAATTCAGGTGCACTCCTGTGCTCCAGAATGGAAATCATTGCCAGTCAGGAACTGACATAGATTTCCCATAAGATTCATGGCATGACTTATAGTAAATATGTTGGGCTGAGGCCATGGGCGTAACTAGCAAGGACTGGGGCCCTGTCCTGGCCCCCACACAGTATAACGCTCCATATACACACACTATAATGTCCCAAAGTGGCCTCCAGACAGTATAATGTCCCATGGTGGCCCCTCCACACAGTATTATGTCCCACAGTGGTCCCCCACACGGTATTATGCCCCACAGTGGCCCCCCACGGTATTATGTCCCACAGTGGCCCCTCCACACAGTATTATGTCCCACAGTGGCCCCTCCACACAGTATTATGTCCCACAGTGGCCCCTCCACACAGTATTACGTCCCACAGTGGCCTCTCCACACAGTATTACGTCCCACAGTGGCCCCTGCACACGGTATTATGTTCCACACCCCCAGTCTCCCATTCCATTCCATGTTGGCACTGCTCGGGCCGGAAGTGAAGTAGCTCAAGTGACTGATCACTGGTCACATGTTGGGTACTTGTTACGTCATTGCTAATACATCACCAGTACCCAACATAACCCAACATGGGTACTATTTACAGTGACGTCACCGACTCAGTATCATGACCAATTTTGCCTGGAGTCTGAGTTGGAGAAAAGTTACCGACTCAGACTTCAAAATAAAATGATATATTATTTTAATTACATTGTACAATAATACTATATAATTAATAGATACTGAGTTTATCATATATCTACTTTAATAGGAGTTCAGTCTTTGACTTTTAATAAATTAAGCTAGGTTCACACTAGCGTCACTTTTCCATTGTTCTGGTCCATTGAAGGACCTGAACAAAGGACAGGCAGCCTGCTGTAATGGTTACACATGAAGCCCAGGAACCACATTGACTATAAACGGGTCTGTTGGTTGTCCGTTGTTTTAAAACTGAAATCGGAAGAGGAAAAAGTATTCTGTGAAGGACTTTTTCGTCACACATTGTGACGGCGTTTCCAATGGAGACTCCGGCACAGATGTGAATGTAGCCTTAGAGGATGTTTACTGCTTCTGACAGATCACGGCCATCAGCTATGAAGGAGTTGGAGTCAGGGCAGGAGCCGGTCTATGGAAATATAGAGAAGTTGGAGTTGGTGATTTGGCCTTCTTACTCCAAAGCCCTGGTCACCAGTACCCAACATGTGACTGCTGAGGCCTGTGACTGGCTGCTCTGGTCACCTGAGCAACTTCACTTCTGATTCAGTCAGTGATGGCACATAAAAAACTCAGGTGCGGGCTGGTTGGGAGTAACACAAACAAACAAAAACACCTATTTCCTTGGCTCTGTTGTCCACTCCTGGACACCTTTCCCTCCCACACTGGAACTCGCAGCACTGGAAGCAAAGAGGCTCACATGACCACTGAGATCAATCAGTAGCCTTAGCAGTCATTGGTAAAGAATCAGTAAAGTATGTCGGTGATATCACTGGTCCCTCTCTAGCGTCCGCTGAGGCCACCAATTGGTCTTAGTGGTCATGTGAGTCTCTCCGCTTCTGGCATGGCGAGTCCCGTCATGGGAAGTAAAGGGAACCAGGACTGGACAACAGAGTGGCGGGGATAGTTGAGTATGTTTTGTTTTTAATTTTACACCCACCCTGGCCACCCCTAAGCCTGCTCAAAATCCTAATAACTCCTTGTAAAGAGAACCTTTCACCACATCCACCAATTCTAGTTCTTAACATCTATTAATAGTCACTGCTTCACTGATTCCTGCACAGTTAGAATTTTCTCTCTAGACCTCACTGTTCCAAGCAACAAGCGTAGTTAGTTTTGATGCCTGATGTACAATTTAAAGAGGACCTTTCACCACCTCCAACAAGTCTAGCTCTTTACATCGCTTAATAGTTGCTGCTCCAATGATTCTGGTACAGTTGGAATTTTTCCTCTTGTCCCCACCATTCCTGAGCAATCAATGCTGTTAGTTTTGGTGTCTGACATTCTACTTAGGTTCTGTACTGTCAGAGGGAGTGATTCTGAGCTCTGACACTGGCTGCCTCTGATTGGAGCTCTGAATCATGCCTCTTTCCTGACAATGCCCTGCCCTTCTGACATTACAGAGCTTAAATAGCACATCAAGCACCAAAATTAACTGTGCTTGTTTCTCAGGAACAGAAGGGGCTGGAGAGAAAATTCCAACTGTGCCAAAATCAGTGGAGGAGCGACTATTAAATGATGTAAAGAACTGGAGGTGGTGAAAGGCCTCTTTAAGAAATGGACAGAGACCCTGTTGCTTTGACTAGTCCAGCCATTGGCCATGCCACTTAGTGTCTAATTAGTCATCGCTCTGGAAGTAATGCATGGGCTACACTACAGCGGTAAGCACGGAGCTGTAGGGTTGTAGAGAGGGATAATCAGGATTTCCCCCTCCACCATATGGAGAGTGTGCCCCATATTCATTCATTTACTACAAGGTCCATTAAGCATACAGCATTGTGCCCCACTAACTGACAGATGACTGCCTGCCCCTGCTGCAGTGATGACATCACTACGTCATGATGACACAACTCCTGCAGTATGAAGATGAGCTGACGGTATGGAAGACAGGTCAGGGTTACTTACTGGGATCTCTATCTGCTTTGCCAGAATAAATATTGCCAGTGGACTATGGGAGGCAAGGATGCTTTATGCCAAAATGACTCCCTCTTGACCCCCATATCCGATAGTATACATTACCTCCCCATTTTCTGCATGCTCCCCACAAAATCTCTTCCCTTCTGCTACGATCATTTTGCAATATCGCCTCTTCCTCTGAACGAAATGACTGCATCTCCCCGGCATAGGGCCCGCAGCAGGTCTCAGGTATGCACACGGGTCTCTCCTGTCAGCCTGCACGTCCATCACGTCCTATACCAGATGTAGATCACCATACAACTTTCCCTACTTTCCTACGTCTCTTTCATGTGGCACTATTCCCTCTTTGACCATAACAAACATGGCGAATAGAGGGCATTACGTCACGTTCTCAGAGCGTCGCACAATCTGTTGCGTCATGACGTCAATACGCAGAGCACGCAGCTGGCGGTTGATTTGGAAATTGTACCGCGACAACAAGAGGCAAATAGCGAGTGAGAGGTTCAGCCAGTCCCGACGTATCGGGCCGGGTGTACTGAGGGGCTGTGGGTGACGGGACACTGAGGGAAGGTGAAGACAGCAGCCTGGGAGAGCTGGCAGATACAGGGGGCAGTAAGAGGGGCTCCATACAGGGAGGATACTAGTGCAGGCCGCTCTTTAGTGACCCGTATCCTAGTAACCAGGCCCCGGGACAGGGCAGGTGCGCAGGATGGTGCAGGTTCACGAGCTGCTGAGCCGGGAGGTGAAGGTTCTGCTGAGGAACCAGGACTGTAGTGAAAGGTAATGTCAGTAACACTACTACCCCCAGCATGTTATATTAGTGATCTATGTATGTGTCATACTACTACCCCCAGCATGCTATATTAGTGATCTATGTATGCGTCATACTACTACCCCCAGCATGTTATATTAGTGATCTATGTATGTCATACTACTACCCCCAGCATGCTATAGTAGTGATCTATGTATGCGTCATACTACTACCCCCAGCATGCTATAGCAGTGATCTATGTATGCGTCATACTACTACCCCCAGCATGCTATAGTAGTGATCTATGTGTGTGTCATACTACTACCCCCAGCATGCTATAGTAGTGATCTATGTGTGTGTCATACTACTACCCCCAGCATACTATAGTAGCCCTGTGTGTGCATAAGTCAGTAACACTACTACCCCCAGCATGCTACATTAGTGATCTATGTATGTGTCATACTACTACCCCCAGCATGCTATAGTAGTGATCTATGTATGTCATACTACTACCCCCAGCATGCTATAGTAGTGATCTATGTATGCGTCATACTACTACCCCCAGCATGCTATAGTAGTGATCTATGTATGCGTCATACTACTACCCCCAGCATGCTATAGTAGTGATCTATGTGTGTGTCATACTACTACCCCCAGCATGCTATAGTAGTGATCTATGTATGCGTCATACTGCTACCCCCAGCATGCTATAGTAGTGATCTATGTGTGTGTCATACTACTACCCCCAGCATGCTATAGTAGTGATCTATGTATGCGTCATACTGCTACCCCCAGCATGCTATAGTAGTGATCTATGTATGCGTCATACTACTACCCCCAGCATGCTATAGTAGTGATCTATGTGTGTGTCATACTACTACCCCCAGCATACTATCGTAGCCCTGTGTGTGTGTGTGTCAGTCAGTCATACTACTACCCCCAGTATATTATAGTAGTGATCTGTGTGTGTCATACTACTAGCGCCAGTATATTATAGTAGCCCGTGTGTGTGTGTGTCAGTGTCAGTCAGTAGTATAATGTTGTACCGTGTTAGCCATTGAAAGTAGTGGAAGAGTGAAGAAATCAGGCGATACCTTTTAGAGGCTAACTGAGTATATTTATAAGTAAGCTTTCAGGAGTACTAGCTAGCTCCCTTCATCAGACATGGTGTTATACAAGAACTGAAAATTCACAGATTTTTATACACATGGTTTTCAAAGGATTTTAGAGTCCTTAAAAAAACCTAAACAAAATGCAATCTAAGTAGAGAAGTTATTTACAACAGGTCAAAAAACAATCTGGAAAGTTGTGGTACGTGACAGAGGGATCTGTTATCTGTTTGCTATCAGGAGGTGATTTGTGACCCTCACAGGTCATACATAGTGTGACATGAAGCTGGCATGAATATTAAGTCCAAATTGCAGAGTTTGAAATTTTTGTATAAACTTGTATTCTGATTCTTTCCTTTGCTCCTGCATCTTAAAATGTCCCATTAAAACCACAACCCGCAAATCTTCAATAGAGTGGTTTTCTCCGGAGAAATGTGCGGCCACTGGGAGATCGGTTCTGCTGTTATTAATATTGGATCTGTGTGAGTTCATTCGTTGACTAAGTCTCTGCCCTGTTTCCCCCACATAGAGGCCTATGGTGGGACATTGCACACACATTATGAGATACACCACATTGGAAGACCTGCAGGAAAATGTCCCCCTAATTCTGTGCACCTGTTGTGACTGTGGGATAGGTACACTGTCAGCGGTGTGGATGTGCTTGCAGGTCATGCACCTTTTATGTAGGCAAGGTGAGGTGCCATTTTCAGTTGGGGCCTTCAGGGCACTCCGGATGATAATACGCCTCAGGTTTGGTGGTTGTCGAAAGGAAAGGAGAGGGGGGACTGGAAATATGTCCTTGAGTCTGTTGTCCCTATGTAGCACAGGTTGGAGCTCCTTGGCAATCCTTCGTAGGATCTTCAGCTGTGGGTTGTAGGTGACGACTAGGGGCACTCGGGCTTCTTTCTGGGTCTTTTTATATGTGAGCTTACTTATAAATATACTCAGTTAGCCTCTAAAAGGTATCGTCTGATTTCTTCACTCTTCCACTATATTTGATAAGTAAGCTTTCAAGAGTCTAGCTCTCTTCTTCAGACATGGTGTTATACAAGAACTGAAAATTCACAGATTTTATATATACCCTATACACATGATCTTTAAAGGATTTTAGAGTGCTTAAAAAAAACCAAACCAAAATGCAATCTAAGTAGAGAAGTTATTTACAACAGGTCAAAAAACAATCTGGAAAGTTGTGGTGCGTGACAGAGGGATCTGTTATCTGTTTGCTATCAGGAGGTGATTTGTGACTCTCACAGGTCATACATAGTGTGACATGAAGTTGGCATGAATATTAAGTCCAAATTGCAGAGTTTGAAATTTTGTGTGTGTCAGTCATACTACTACCCCCAGTATATTATAGTAGTGATCTATGTATGTGTCGTAGTACTGGCGCCAGTATACTATAGTGGCCCTGTGTTTGTATTTGTCAGTCATACTACTACCCCCAGCATAGTATAGTAGCCCTGTGTGTATGTGTCAGTCAGTCATACTACTACCCCCAGTATATTATAGTAGTGATCTATGTATGTGTCATACTACTAGCGCCAGTATACTATAGTAGCCCTGTGTGTGTATTTCAGTCATACTACTACCCCCAGCATGCTATAGTAGTGATCTATGTATGTGTCATACTACTACCCCCAGTATACTATAGTAGTGATCTATGTATGTATCATACTACTACATCCAGTATACTATAGTAGTGATCTATGTATGTGTCATACTACTACCCCCAGCATGCTATAGTAGTGATCTATGTATGCGTCATACTACTACCCCCAGCATGCTATAGTAGTGATCTATGTATGTATCATACTGCTACCCCCAGCATGCTATAGTAGCCCTGTGTGTGTGTTTGTCCTACTACTACCCCATCATTCAATACTCTTCTTGTGTTTGTCAGTCATACTACAACCATCATTCGTTAGTAGTGGTATATGTTTTAGTCATAAATCATTGTTTAATTCCTATGTGTGTCTGTCCTACTATTACCCACATTATTCTATACCAGTCCTATGAAGTGTACATTGCATGTAAAGTTTTCGTTGGCAGTATACTGTACATCAGAAAGATTTTCCGGTGAAAACCTCCAAGGCCGTGATATGTGGCTGTATATTCATATAGGTCATCTATAGGCTTCCATTTTAAGAAGTCATATACAATGTGGTGTACTTATTTTTTTCTTGCAGTGACTGTATTTGGCTGTATTTCCCATACAGTTTAATAAAAGGTATACCGGCATATACCACCCTGCAGGAGGCCAAGGGTACGCTGTTGTTTTGACTTCTCTTGGTTAAATGGAGCCCTATGCACATGTTTGACTTACAGTATATGCTAAACATAAGGTTTAAACACAGTACACACTGAGTCGAAGGAGATGTATGCTTCTGTTTGTACAATTGGACCCTATATGTGATGTATGCCACTGTGGCATAATTTAGCATCTTCTGTCCAACATGCAAAAGTTTTAGGCAGGTGTGGAAAAATGCAGCAAACTAAGAATGATTTCAAATATAGAAATGTTAGTTGTTTTGAATGAAATAAAGAGAAATTAAATCACATCAATATTTGGTATGACCATCCTGGAAGTGATGACATGGCCCCTAAAGAGCCCTGATCTGAACATCATCCAGTCTGTCTGGGATTACATGAAGAGACAGAAGGATTGGAGGAAGCCTATATCTACAGATCTGTGCTTAGTTCTCCAAGATGTTTGGAACAACCTCCCTGCCGAATCCCTACAAAAACTGTCTGCAAGTGTACCAAGAAGTGATGGAAGGCAAAGGGCAGTCACACCAAACACTGACTGGATTTAGATTTCTATTTTGTTAATTGGCAGAAATCAACTATTAACCCTTCTATTTCTGAAGGCATTCTTACTTTACTATTACATGCTATCCCCAATGTTCTATACTAGTCCTCTATATGTGCCAGTCATAATACTACACTATCATTCTATAATAGATTTATCTATGAGCCAAGTCACAACCCCCATGTTCTATACTAGTCCTACATATCTTCCAGTTATAATACTACCCTGTTAATCATTACGAGAAGATAACCCGGTCACAATAAGTCCTATGGTCATATACACTGTCACCACTAAGATAGAGAAAATCTTTAAAACTCTGCAAAATTTTTAATTACTTCTATTTGCAAAATGTTTAATTTTCAATTGTGTACAAATTTTAAATCTGGTTATGTTCATGGCAAAACCCCTTTAAAGAGGACCTTTCAGGTCCTCATGCACATGCGGTTTTATATACCGCTAGTTATGTGCCCCTTTGCTGGAGATGTCGGTGCCGTTACTGATCTCAGCCCACTGTCAGAAGGGCGTTCCTGACAGTCTAGCTGGGCGTGAAGGAATGCCCTCCCTGACTGTACTCGTCCATAGTCCTGTACTGTCAGAGGGGGCGTTTCTTACAGCCCAGTGATGACGCTGAGCTGTGAGGAACGCCCCCCCAGTACAAGTCTATGGACGAGCACTGTCAGGGAGGGCACTCCTCACAGTGCAGCTAGACTGTCAGGAACGCCCTTCTGACAGTAAACCGTGAAACTAAGACCACCAATATCTCCTGCCCCGGGGCACATACCGGGAAAGCTGACAGCATGCTGAATTCAGTATAATTTTAGTATATTCATGCTTTTCAAGGAGTAATATCAAAGGAATTACATAATACAGTAAAACATACCTGGCACTGTTATTTTGTGTAACAGACATGTAAGGAAAAATGACAGCTTCATATTCTTTGCTGCCCATAATTTCCATATTCTAATCTATAGTATGTATTACAGGAGGCAGACTGTCCGGATATGTATCGAGCAGCACACGGCCTCAACGCCTGTTCATAAGAAGGTGAGCATACAACTGCCTCTTATCCTTGTCAGATCCATACAAGGGTTAGCCTCATTGTTATCCACTGGGCGGTTAATCTGCAGACTTTCTCTTTAATTTTTCTATTGCATTGTAGGGTGCAGGTTTTTTTTATTTTTATTCCATGTGTTGCCATTTAAAACTATTCTCTAAAGTTTTCGTATTTTGTCTCTTTTCTGCAGGACTTGGTGGTTCGCATGACTGATGATACTGATCCTTTCTTTCTTTACAACCTTCTGATATCAGAAGATGATTTCCAGACTCTAAAACTCCAACAGGGCCTCCTTGTAGATTTTTCAGCTTTCCCGCAAAAGTTTATAGACTTGATTTATCAGTGTATCAATGAAGAAAACAAAGAAGTACCTCGGTAAGACAGTCATGACTACATCTTGTAATTTTGGAAATCTTAATTTTGGTATTCAAGTAGTGTTTTTCAGAATTTATCATACCTTTTCTTGAACAGTAATAAATTCTTCAGTGATTATTATCTTTATGAAACAACTACATTTAGGAAAAAAGTCGTGGACCGTACATCCCAGTATTATACATAGATCTAGACTTTTCTGCAAAATCTAATAATATGAACATTGATCAAGGTGTATAATCCCTACACTAACAGGTGTGGCACCACATAGCAACCACCATCACTGCCGCAACCTAGGGCCCACAACAGGAGCGACCCAACAGCACCCTTTCTTCCAGGGTTTGTTCCCATGCTCTGGGCCATCCCTACTCCAAAGAATTTTATTTTTTTAATTCCCTCTGTTGAAAAGATAGGGCCCCTTAAAATGTTATACCCCATTCTCCTCCCACATGCCAAAAATATACGGATAGGTAAATTGGCTCCCCGTACAAACAACTCTCCCTTTTGGGTGTTAGGTATGAGTGCCGGTATGCACCACTAACTCCCCTACTCCATAATGCTGGTCTTAGTTTACTTTGTTACAGCAGAAACTGACGTCACACAGCAGCATTAATCTCAATTGTGAATGGGTTGTAATGGACTGTCAAAATATAGGTCGTGTCCTGTTTTAGTCTGTTTTCACGGACCTCTCCATACGCTAAAATTGTATGGGGGTTACATGAAAACGGGTACCCCTCAGGCAGCACCTCGATGGTCTGAATGTAGCCTCAGTGGTTTAGTTCCATACAAGCAGGCTTCAGTCAGTGATTGGTTGCAGTGTGTAAGTATAAGTATATCATCACTTAAGGACAAATCAACTTTTTTTTTTTTTTTTTTGTTTTTTAACTATATATATAATTATATAAGTTTTTACTGCTAAAAAAATAGAAATCCCTAAAACCTGGAATTTAATAGTTCAGTATGTAAAGTAACTTGTTGCGGTTTTTATTTGCAGATTCCTGCTACAGTTGACGTCTGCTGCAGTTCTTGGTAGTTCACCTGCCCAATTAGATGTGGTTGAAACAAACCCATTTAAGCACCTGACACATCTTTCTCTACGACTCCTGCCAGCAAATGACATGGAACTAAAGACTTACCTGGCAACGTGTTTAAAGTGTATTAAGGTACCTATTTTATAAGTACAAGTATAAGTTTTCTTCCTTTGGATTGGGGTTGGGTGACAATGTACTTACTGGCCTTCCTTCATGCAGGAAGAAAAGATGGCGTTACAGCACAAACTGAAAAAAACAGAAGATGATCTGACTCGACAGCTGCTTTTCGCACAGCAGGTAAAATATATTTCTGAGGTTTTGTATTATGATAAATGTTTGAGAACAGTCTTGGGCAAATGTCACACACTATTTTTCTATAGAAGTTGGTGAATTTTTTGCCAGAATTAAAGGGGTTGTCCTGGCAAAAATGGACAGCCCTTTTAATGTTTAAGCTGGGGGCAGTGAAAAAAAAAAAAAAAAAAAAATGCATACACACCTGTCCCCAATGCTCTGGTGTCGTCCTGCGTGTCCCGGTTCTTCTGCACCGGCGGCGTCTCCCCGGGCCTCACGTGACAGCTGAGGCCATTCAGTGGCTTCAGTGGAACTCCGGAAGATGCCGCTGAAGCAAAAGAACTGGGATGCGCGGGAGGACACCGGAGTAACGGGGACAGGTGAGTATGTGTTCTTTTTATTTGTTTCACTGCCCCCAACTATTTTAAACGTTAAAAGGGTTGTCCATTTTTGCCTGGACAACATCTTTAAAGAACCCAATAAACTAGATCAGTGAGGGGGATCAGAAAAAGCCTATGTGCATTTTGCTGCTTTGATTTAATTTTTTATATAGCCATGATATTTAAACTTTTTTTTTCTCTCCCCCCCCCCCCCCCAAAAAAAAATAAAAAAAATAAAAAATAAAATTCTACTTGTGTCCAACTTTTATCTTTTACATAGAGTTTGACAGAGAGAAGTAGTGAACTGGAGAACTTAAAAAGCGACTCTTCATCCAAGGTTACATCACTGAAGAGCCAGCACACGGCAGAGCTTACAAGTGAAAAAGAAAAGGCACAGCAGGTACTTTACTGGACTGGAATAGAAGATCCTTTCATATATGCAGTGCATTTATGATTGAAATGAAACATGGCTGCCTTCTCCTAGAAACAGTGCCACTTTTTGCATGGACTGTTCTGGTAGTTCATCCTCAGCCTACCCTGCATTGGGTAAAAATGGCACGGTTTCAGAAATTTAGAAAAAAAACTATTTTCTAATGTCATACATTCATTTGGGACCTCTGTCAATAAGCCAGTGCTGAGAGACTCCACAAACCACATCTTTTGCTCTGTTTAATAAACCATGTGCCAAGTCAAGGGTGACGGCCAAAGTCTGAACAAAACCAAAAAGATCCTCTCTAATATTTTATTACATGAAAGGTCCTCTTTAAGATGTTACTTGTGCTCATTTAACTTCAAGGATTTCAGTGTTTCTAAACTTCATTGTGTGTAAATTTTTGATTGTTACTAGACAGTTTATTTTAGTTCTTCATTGACTATGGGTGGTTTTTCTGTTTAGGCTTATGCTCAGCTACTGCAACAATGTGAGCAGCAAAGAAAGGAGTTTGAGAGTTCGCTTCAGAAGAACACCCAGCAGATGCAAAGCAGACTGACTGAGCTAGAGCAGTCTAATAAGGAGCTTCTTGAAAGAAGATACAAGGCTGAGTCTACAGTCCGTGAGCTCAGAGCAAAGTACCAGAGTCTGGAAGAGGTACCCATCCTTTTTTTTTTTTTTTTTTTTTAATTTTACAATTTTAGTATTAGCAGTCTGGTTAAGCCTAGGTTCACACTAGGACTGCTCATAAAATAATCAACATCGAAAGTAAGCTCAATTAATTGATGTAAACTTTATTTCATTACGTTGCATGCCAGTTATTCATGCCATCCTGTCTCACACTGCTATTGGCTAAATGATATGTTTCTAACTGAAAGCTATCTAATCAGGATTACTGATATATGAATGACTGAAACCAAAATTTGGGGGCATAGCATATAAAAATGGAGTGTCCTAAAATAATCGTTCATTAAGTACAATCTCTGAAATTTCTTGAGAGAGAGATATATATAATTTTTTTGGGGGGGGGTTGAATATATCTCTTTTATAATCTTCCTATGTCTCTTTAGGATTTACAACGAGCAGAGCAGAAGGTTACATCGCTTGGAAGAGAGAACAGTGCACTAGATGCTGAGTGCCATGACAAGGAAAAAGAGATGAACCGTCTTCAGACACGGCTAGCTGTTCTTGAGCAAGAGCTGAAAGATAAGGATCAGTTGGTACTGAGGAGTAATGAGGTTCTTGGAGCCACTCAAGAGCAAAAGGTAGGACTCGGGAGTGTCAAATATTTAAGTAGACCCTTACATAAGGAAATAAGAAACTTTGTAATACTTCTGCTCTTATAAGGCAGTTCCCATGCTCCCCTTACATCTGGTAAAATTACTTTCATTGTGAATATCCATTCTATATATCAGTCTTGAGACTGACTGACTGCAGGTAATATGACTCATTACACGTCTCCAGAAATCGTTGAAGAGGGAAGAAGACATGCAGAAGTTTTTTTTTTTTTTTTTTAATTACAACTAAAGCACTTTACTTGCACCAGTATATATAACTGCTTCTCTATACTTGTCTGGAATCATCCATTTCTGAGAGAGAGCTATATAAAGCAGATGCTCCCCCAGTAACTGTGAGCAGTGTATGGCAGCTGGTCTGCACACACCAGCATAGAGATCGCTACAATCTGATACAGCATGCAGAGGGGGAAATGGCTAAAAACTGCAGAATATACCGTAAGTTGTAAAATGACAAATTGTTACTCCTCATGTACACACATGACAGCTTATCCTAAAGAGTCAAAGTGACAAGTACACTTTAAGTATATTACAAACCTGTGACTGTGTGTATAAGTGTAGTTTTATGTGTTTATTTCTTTTTGTCTTCAACAGGCTGTGTTAGAAGCAAGCGCTGAAAAGAAACAGGCGCAGATCGGGAAGTTAGAGGCCACTATAAAATCCCTGTCTGCTGAGCTCCTGAAGGTAAACTAAGTATCTGCAGCTCAGATCGCCACTGACCACAAGAATGAGGAGGGTCCTATGTCCCCTGTTTAAGTAGTGATGGTTGTGAATGAATAACTCCACGTCATTCAATCTGTATGGCACTGACAGATGGCCTACTAGGCCATCTTCATCCATCTTAAAGAGTAACTAAACTTTTTGACAACTGTTGATTTTCTGACAGTATTTGTGTCGTTAATACATTTTGTAATATACTTTAACAAATGGCTCATTTCTGTGAAATCCTGCATGTTTTCACTCTTTCCCTTGTTTCTGTATAGAGAGCTGAATGTTACTGTGTACAGGAGTACAGGGCTGCTTGAGAGGTAGAGAAAATGAGGGTAGGGGAGGGTCACTTCAAACAGTTATGTCTCGGACATTATAAAAATGTAAAAATTTGCTTTTTGTGTCATATGAAAGAGGAGATTCTCTTCTTTTATATGACAATAAGGTTACAGTGCTATCTAAATTATTTCCAGAGATATCACTTGTTGAGAATACAGTCAGGATTGGGATTTTTATATGCAGCTATATAATATATTATATAAAAATCTCTCTTTTTATGATATAAAATATCTCTGGAAATAATTTAGATAGAAACCTTAGTGCAATATGAAAGATAAGAATCTCATCTTTCATATGACAGAAAAAGCAAGTTTGTTTTATAATGTCCAAGATATAGCTGTTTGAAGTGACCATCCCCACCCTCATTTTTTTTTTTTCTACATTTCACACAGCCCCGTACACAGTAACATTCAGTGAGAGGCAGAAATGGCTCTCAATACAGAAAAGAAGGAAAGAGTGAAAAAATACAGGATTTCACAGAAAGGATCCAAAATTGGTTAATAAAATATATTACAGAATTTATTAATGACACAGATTATTAAAAGTTGTCCGACAGTTTAGTTATGCTTTAAAGACTTTTAGTAAAGCAACAGTGCACGTGTGCAAATATCGCTGAACTGAAACATCGGACATGTGACACCCATTCATGTGGTAAGTTGTGATTAAAAACTAGACACTGGTTTGCAATTTCTTCATTATTGGTGAGCACCTCAGTAATTTATAACTTATTTGATAACTACCCCGTAATTTTCTTTTTGTAAAGGCCAATGATATCATAAAGAAACTTCAAAGAGACCTAAAGACCTTAATGGGGAAACTGAAGCTGAAGAATGCAGTTACTGTGCAGCAGGAGAAACTTATTGCAGAGAAGGATAAATTGATTCAAGAAGGGCAAAGAAAAATGGTTGACGTTCAGCAGAGTCTGAGGTTGAAAGAGGAAGAGGTAAGCGTATTCCTGGGCTTTAGCCTAAGGCACCATATAGCAAAACACAGAGAAAACGCAGTGCTTTTTGGGTTTTTTTTTTTTTGTTTTTTTTTAATCTGCAGAGTATTTCATTGAGTGTTTGATGCATTGTTTTTCTTCGTCTATTAAATATATAGGAAAACCGCTTGCAATTCCACAGCTAAAATTAACACATGCTACAGTTTTCAAAAATGCGTTTTTGATAATGTAGCTTTTCTGCAGTGCCGCTCCATTCACATTCCATTCTCCATGGAGACTGGAACCAGTTATCGAGATGGGTGGGGGTCCCCGAGATCCGCAAGTTGTGACCTATCCTTCCTTTCTCTAAGCATTTTGGAGTTTTGTGTATCCAAATATGCTCAACCGGTCTAAAGAGATAAGAACTGTTAATGTTGATGCAAATTAGGATCTATTGAGCAAGTGGGGAGTAACACTGCATGACATAAAGCACACAGAGACCGCACCCCACAGAGAAACCACAGTGTTACTGTCCATTTGGCTAGACCCTAATTTGCATCAACATTAATGGGGCTTACATCCTTGGAATGGCTGAACAGATTTGGATAAACAAAACACCAAAATACTCCAGTTGGCAGCGCCTATCAGATGATGTATGTCATTGGGCTTTTCAGACCTGGTGACATGTCCTCATTTTAATGCACGTTTCACACTTCGACATTTTACTAAATACGGTAGATATTGTGGAAATAATTTATAATTGTCTATTATAGGCAGAAAAACTGCAAGAACAGCTTCAGCAAACAGAAAAGAAGTTAGAAGAAAGTAAAGAACTTCTCAAGACAAATGAGAATGGTAAGGCCTATAGAATGGCTTTTGGGTATGTTGTTGTTTCTGTGCTACACCTGCTTTTACTATATACTTCTGGTGGAAAGTATGGCTGACACCAACTAGATCATGATGATATGAGAAGTCGTGCCCGGACTTCATAAAATGAAACAGGTCTCTGTTTAATGAAATGAATGCAATGATATAGTTTTTGTTTTTTTTTTTTCTTTTCTTTTTGCCTTTGTGCAGTCATTTCATGGTTGAATAAGCAACTTAATGAGAATCAGTCTGCCAGCTCCAATCCAAGCAGTGCCCCATTCAAGACAACAGTGTCGCCTAACCAGATGGTAAATCCTCTTCTTTTCTGTCTACATTGCCGTACGATGTCTATTTTACAATATTTCATTGTTTGTGTTGCAGTTGGAGAACAGGATTCCTCTCCATGGCTCCCGAATGAACTATCCGCTTCCTTCCTCATATACAGCCATGCCTTACACTGCACCTTCTGCATTACACCAGCCTTCATTTGATGTAGTTCGCCCAGGTCCACGGGTAAGAGGGCTTATTAAGCTGAATGATGTGTGTGTATATAAAATAGACTTCTATTATATATAGACATATTTGTAAATTTCTAAACTCTTCTTCTTATAAAGGTTCAATACAATAATCCACTTTCTAAAGCAAGTTTGCCAGGAATAACTCGGGGAGCAAATAAAGAAAAGTAAGTCCATCCTTTACATGTCAGGCATTCCTACAAAGGTATTGATTTTATTGTAACGTACCCATTTCTGATCAGTTGCCTCACTGCTTTACATGCTTATTTCAGTGGAGAGTCAGCAGGCCTGGATCTGAAGTATCTGAAGAAGAGAGAGGGCATCCTCCCGTTACAAGGTCTTAGCCAGAACACTGTTCCTCCAGGTGAGAGGCCAGACTAATTTTTTGCAGCATATAAGGGGCATCAGGTTTAGGAAACCCATTTAGCAATATCTGTTCTTAACAGATGACCCACCCCCTTAGTTAGGACACATTGGATTAGCTACAAAGAGTGCATTTTGCTCTGGATGAACCAATGCCTTTATACATTGCACAGAGCCCATTGATTTCAGTTGAAATTGTGTACTACTCCATTTCCTCTATACATGAGCTGCTGTTAAACACTTACTGCTCAGTATTCCCACAGTTTATTGCATAGAATACCAGCAGTGGAATGTCCTGCAACCGGTTTATCATTAAGCAAGACTGCCCCTTTAAAGAGGACATTTCACCACCTCCACCAACTCTAACTCTTTGCATCCTTCAATAGGCGCCATTCCACTAATTCTGGATCCGTTGTGTGTGTGTGTGTGTTTTTTTTTTTTTTTTTTTTTTTTTTTCTTCTCCTAATCCTCACTATTTTCGAGCAGTGATTTGTTAGTTTCAGCACTCAGTGTGGTGAATAGGCTGTCTGTCAGGTGGGCAGTCCCTGACTCTCTGCACATCTCAAGGACTGTCCACCTGACAGTGCCTAATTGGCATATTGGGTTCTGAAACTAACAGAACCAATTTCTCACAAACAGTGGGAGCTAGCCAAAAAGCTTTTGTATTGGAAGGATGCAAAAAGTTGGTGGTAAAAGGTCCTACATTGTGTCACACACACCTATGTGTTCTCATGTTTGAATTCAGCTTTTCATGTCCATGTATGTAACATGTCAATAGGGCAGAGATGCCGGCCCTTTGTCCATGGGACACAAAATGGTAGCAGCTACATGATTTGCACAGGTAACCACTTTCTCTGCCATCTCTAACCACATCCTCTTCTGAAGGTAGTGAATACATTCAGTGCACATGCAAATACAGACAGTGAAAGCCTCCTGTGCTTGTACATGCAATGAACGCATTTGGTTATCATTCAGTATCTGTGCAGAAGAGGATGAGATCAGTGATGAGAGAAAGTAGTAATGTGGGTAAATCATGTGACCCCCCTGCCATCTGATGTGCTGTGGACATGAAGACTGTACCTCTGCAGTGTTTAGACCATATGTGGACTACTGAGAAGAGGGGTAAAGGAAATTAAAGTGCCACAAGTTGGAGGTATTTATGGTTATCCACAGGAGGCTGTCTACTCGATTTATGTACAAGTCAATGGAGGCTTGCACCCATTCACTTTATGGATGAAGACCCATTCTCGAGATGAATGGTTTATGTTCCATCATCTTAAAACCATAGACCTTGAAGGGGATGTTTGGGGCGTTTAGACTCACTTACCTGATCCGGCGGATGCTTGATGAAGGACCTGGGGGTTGTGGCCCCATCCGAACCCCAAGATCATGTGATTGGAAGCAGCATTCTGCCCCCAATTTCGTAGGTAATTTCCTGTTCTATGAGGTCTGGCGTAGTCAGCCAGCCAGCCAGCCCACATAGCACAAGTAGTTACCTGTGAGATCAAGGGAGGGGCGGAGTGACTCAGGATTTGGAGCGCTGTTTCCAATCACCTGACCCAGGTGTTGGGACGAGGCAGCAACCACGGGGGTCCATCATCAAGAATCTACCATATCAGGTAAGGGAGTCTAAACTCCCCAGACAATCCATTTTAAAGAGGACCTTTCATCACCTCCAACAAGTTTAACTCTTTACATCAATTAATAGGCTCTGCTGATTGTCACAGTTGGAATTTTTTCTCTAGCCCCCACCGATCCCGAGCAATCAGTGCTGTTAGTACATCATACACCAAAACTATGTAGACTGTGTACTGTCAGGTGGGCGGTGTCAGGCAGAAGCAGACAAGGGGTGTGATTCTGAGCTCTGACTGGCTGCCTCTGATTGGAGCTCTGAATCGCACCCCCTGCCTGATACTGCCCTTCTGAAATTACAGAGCTTAAATAGCACATCAGGCACCAAAACTAACCACACTTGTTGCTCTGGAAAAGTGGGGGCTAGAGAAAAAAAAAAAAATCCAACTGTGCTGGAATCTGTGGAGCCGTGACTATCAATAGATGCTAAAAACTAGAATTGGTTGAGTTGGTGAAAGGTCCTCACTTGTATGCAAGTAGTGTTTAGATGCTTACTGGATCTTTTTTTTTTTTTTCCCCCCAGTTACAGAGCCTCATAAATCCTCCTTGCGTATGGTGACGCAAACAAAAACGGGACCTCCGATTCACTCTGCATACTTTCCTGGGCAATTATCATCCTGATTTTTTTGAGACAAAATGGTTAGTTTCATGTCTAAAGCCCTTTCATCTGGAGGATGGAAACATGTTCATGGCTGAGCCTATGGAGAATGGATTTGTGGCCACAGCATACTCCTACGTGGACCTCATAGGTTTGGAAAGGTTGTTTGGGTCAAATGCTACTTCAGCTTTGTGCATGTTTGTGTGAATGTGTTTATTTGCATTGTACTAGGATGTACATCACAGGCTATTGGGATAAGGCTTTATACATTCATGTGAAGCTCTTCTGGCATGGTATCTAGTTTGTATAAAGTGTTATCTATGCCATAGCCTAATAGATCTGGGACAATGGACTTTTAATACTGTATTTTGCACATATTAATTTAACACTCTTAATTTAATTCCAAAGAACTGTGTAAGTGCTTCTACTACCTCTTGTCTTCTATGTCTGGTGTGTATATTTGTGCTCTGATCAGACTCACTTATTCAGATTGCATTGTATGTAATAATCTGATTAAACACTATGTACATAGTTAACTTTTCAGAAGAGTTGTTTTAAATTATTGGTCTTGTGTATGTTGGTAATAGGATACAGCCACATTAACTGTAGCATTGCTGGCTCTGATCTTAAGCTGTCTGTGTACTGGAACACTTTCAGAGGAATGATATGATACATATGCCTATGAATTTGACTGATGTCCCAGGAAACCCTTTTGGGCCTCTTTAACACAGGTTTTTTTTTTTCCCCTGCAAAAGTCATGCTTGCCTCTCTGCTGGTCCCTGTACTTGCTCTAGCAATGACATTTGACTGCTGCAGCCATCACATGTGCATGGTGAGGAAGCAGGAAGTAAAACATCATTGGAGGAATGTGCTCAAGATAATTGAACAACCTATTTAAAGAGGACCTTTCATGTCCTCAGGCACATGCGGTTTTACATACCGCTAGAAAACCGACAGCGCGCTGAATTCAGCGCAATGCCGGCTTTACCAGTATGTGCCCCGGGGCTGGAGATATCGGCGGTGTAAGTTTCACGGTTTACTGTCAGAAAGGCGTTCCTGACAGTCTAGCTGCGCTGTGAGGAACGCCCTCCTGACAGTTCTCGTTCATAGACTTGTACTGAGGGGGCGTTCCTCACAGCTCAGCGTCATCGCCGGGCAGTAAGGAACTCCCCCTCTGACAGTACAGCGCTATGGACGAGGACAGAGAGAGGGGGCGTTCCTTGCAGTCCAGCGATGATGCTGGGCTGTAAGGAACGCCCCCTCAGTGCACGTCTATGGACGGGAACAGTCAGGGAGGGCGTTCCTCACAGTGCAGCTAGACTGTCAGACAGTAAACCATGAAACTTACACTGCCGATATCTCCGGCCCCAGGGCACATACCGGGAAAGCCGGCAGTGCGCTGAATTCAGCGTGCTGTTTGCTTTCTAGCAGTATGTAAAACCGCATATACATGAGGACGTGAAAGGTCCTCTTTAACATGCATGTCAAAGATTGAAGCAGTTTAAGTGTGTTTTATGGTGTTTAAGACATTTAACTGAGAAATCTGTAGAGAAGAAAAAAAAAAAATACATACATACATACATACATACATACATACATACATACATACATACACACACACACACACACACACACGTACAGACCAAAAGTTTGGACACACCTTCTCATTCCAAGAGTTTTATGCATTTTCATGACTTTAAAAATTGTAGATTCACACTGAAGGCATCAAAACTATGAATTAACACATGTGGAATTATATACTTAACAAAAAAGTGTGAAACAACTGAAAATATGTCTTATATTCTAGGTTCTTCAAAGTAGCCACCTTTTGCTTTGATTACTGCTTTGCACACTCTTGGCATTCTCTTGATGAGCTTCAAGAGGGAGTCACCTGAAATGGTCTTCCAACAGTCTTGAAGGAGTTCCCAGAGATGCTTAGCACTTGTTGGCCCTTTTGCCTTCACTCTGCAGTCCAGCTCACCCCAAACCATCTGGATTGGGTTCAGGTCTAGTGACTGTGGAGGCCAGGTCATCTGGCGTAGCACCCCATCACTCTCCTTCTTGGTCAAATAGCCCTTACACAGTCTGGAGGTGTGTTTGGGGTCATTGTCCTGTTGAAAAATAAATGATGGTCCAACTAAACGCAAACCGGATGGAATAGCATGCCGCTGCAAGATGCTGTGGTAACCATGCTGGTTCAGTATTCCTTCAATTTTGAATAAATCCCCAAAAGTGTCACCAGCAAAGCACCCCCACACCATCACACCTCCTCCTCCATGCTTCACGGTGGGAACCAGGCATGTAGAGTCCATTCGTTCACCTTTTCTGCGTCGCACAAAGACACGGTGGATCTCAAATTTGGACTCAGACCAAAGCACAGATTTCCACAGGTCTAATGTCCATTCCTTGTGTTCTTTAGCCCAAACAAGTCTCTTCTGCTTGTTGCCTGTCCTTAGCAGTGGTTTCCTAGCAGCTATTTTACCATGAAGGCCTGCTGCACACAGTCTCCTCTTAACAGTTGTTGTAGAGATGTGACTGCTGCTAGAACTCTGTGTGGCATTGACCTGGTCTCTAATCTGAGCTGCTGTTAACCTGCGATTTCTGAGGCTGGTGACTCGGATGAACTTATCCTCCGCAGCAGAGGTGACTCTTGGTCTTCCTTTCCTGGGGCGGTCCTCATGTGAGCCAGTTTCTTTGTAGCGCTTGATGGTTTTGGCCATTGCACTTGAGGACTCTTTCAAAGTTTTCCCAATTTTTCGGACTGACTGACCTTCATTTCTTAAAGTAATGATGGCCACTCGTTTTTCTTTACTTAGCTGCTTTTTTCTTGCCATAATACAAATTCTAACACTCCATTCAGTAGGACTATCAGCTGTGTATCCACCTGACTTCTGAACAACACAACTGATGGTCCCAACCCCATTTATAAGGCAAGAAATCCCACTTATTAAACCTGACAGGGCACACCTGTGAAGTGAAAACCATTTCAGGTGACTACCTCTTGAAGCTCATCAAGAGAATGCCAAGAGTGTGCAAAGCAGTAATCAAAGCAAAAGGTGGCTACTTTGAAGAACCTAGAATATAAGACATATTTTCAGTTGTTTCACACTTTTTTGTTAAGTATATAATTCCACATGTGTTAATTCATAGTTTTGATGCCTTCAGTGTGAATCTACAATTTTTAAAGTCATGAAAATACAGAAAACTCTTGGAATGAGAAGGTGTGTCCAAACTTTTGGTCTGTACTGTGTGTGTATGTATGTGTGTATATATATATATATATATATATATATATATATATACATACAGCTTGTCACCTATCATGTAGGTGTTAGTTGGCCATCGTGGGCGTCTGACTACTGGGTCATATGAAGAGTGGTCCGCTGTTTCCCCTTGTGCATGGAGTGGCTGTCACCCATACCTACTTTGATTATTCATCTCTCTGGGAATGTTGAAGTGAAGCTGGATCCAGCCCTCCATCTCTGGCAGTCCCTGAGGGTGAATAACGTGGCAGTAGCTGTAATGACTGCTACTCCATGTCAAGGTAAGTATAACTCATGGGACAAACTCTTCAGAGTTCTAATCTCCCCCTCCAGCATGTTCACACTTACTTGAATGTCTTATTACTTCTCCCCCTCTTTTACTGTTAAAGCGTACCTAAACTTACCTTAAACTTTTGATTTTCTGGGAGCAATTGTCATTAATACATTTTGGCTCCTTTCTGTGAATTTCTGCACTTCTTTATTCTTTCCCGTTGGTGGAGGGTCACTTTAAACAGTTCTGACTTTATAAAATGTAGAAACTTGTGGTCACATGAAAGAGGAGCTGTACTATTTCCAGCTATTACTGGTTGAATATACAGTCAGTATTGGGATATTTATGACCAGTGCTATCTCTAGACATCAGAATCACATTTCTACATTTTATATGCCTGAGAACTTTTTGAAGCGACACCCTTATACATACAAGCCTATACCGTGAGAAGCAGAAGGAATAAAGAAATGCAAGATTTCACAGAAAGGAACCAACATTTATGACACACATACTGCCAGAAAATCAAGTTGTTTGCAAGTATAATTTCTTGAAGCTTTTCCCTCTCTGTTCCTGCCTATACAAGGGCTGAAATATGATTGTAGCAAGATATCCTCGTGCCCAAGAACATGTAGAATATATATCACACTATTAAACGGAGTACATTATCTAAGAAATGAAGCACTGGGCCGACTACAACCAATTTTTTTTTCCAGATAAAATGAGCTATATTTCATGGTTCGATATAAAAATATTTAGGTTTATTCATAAACGTACATCATTCAGATCTTAGCCAATGAGAAATGTTCAAAAGTACCAAGCAAACAAAAGTGATTCTATTAAATTATACAACACTTTGTACAGTACAAAGGAAACACTTTAAATAACCAAGCAAAAATATACACAAATTATAGATCATTTTAGAAGATAAATTCACATCAGTTATTTTATAAAGCTTTTTATTTTTTTTGGAGCTCATCCTCATTAAAGGTCTACTCTTCTAATATATCAGGTGCCGGGGTATGTATGGTCTATCAGCTTCTGGCATTATGGAGAGAGAGCGGTGAAAAAAAGGCCACAAATAGTCTCATTGTGCCAGACTGCACTTTCAAGTTTCGGAGACTGAAACATCCAACATACAGTGGTACATTATCTACAACAAAGGCTGAATGTTTCTAAGCAATTTTACTGCATTCCTAAACCATTTCTTACAAATCCAGGGCAAGTTAAAGTGACAATCCACTTTTTTTTTTTTTTAAGGGAGTCTGTCAGCACAGTTTACAATTAAGTATTTCTTATTCAGGATTGCTGCTCCATTCTTGTAAAAATCGTCCTTTTATCCCTATGCAAATGAACAGAAAAGGGCTTTAGGGGTGTTGCTTTCTATCAATGCACTTCACTATCTGCTGCTGCTCGGCTCCACCCACTAACTGTACTGTGCACGTCTGACACACTGCACCCATCTGAAGGCAGGTTCCTTCACTTCTGGGTGCAGTGCATACAGTGATTAATTTATATTACAATTTTGTGCTGACAGACTCCCTTTAAGCTATGCAAGGTAGTCAAAATATGCAACTACTGTCCCCATGTCTAGTTCCTGAGGAGGAGCACGGAGGTATTCTGACGGAAGACTGGGTGGGACTTTGAGGTCACGTGTAGTAGCTTTTAATAGTACCTGCAGGTACCAAAGATTCCTTCTGTTTGCATAGCAACACATGCTGCAAAAGAGAGGTCACACTGTGATCATGTTACTCATGGAAGATGAAAGGCAGTAGGAGTGGACCACTGTTACACCAGAGTGTTCCTTTAAAGAGTTTTCACCTTGTAGTGCTACTGATTGATTTTAAGGGACAGCTGCAGCCACAGCATTGCATACAACTCAATACATTCATTTGGGCTGCAGGTCAATTAGTAGTGCTGCAGAAGGTCACAGTGCAGCCTTATCTAGGGTGTGGATAAGTGCATGAGCGATGGGGATCTTGTGTTCCCTCCTATACAAACAGTGTAACAACTTATGTATGCTGCAGTTCTATTCATCTCTATGGGATTGTCAAAGAAAAGCTGAGTACAGCACCAAAGAGAAGGCATCTTTGCACACTTGCACCATCTGTATAGAAAGACATGGCATCCCCATTCTACTGTCAAGTGTGAGAATCTCAGGAAACAAACATCCTGTAAACAGGTGATAAATTTAGAACTTGGTAAAATCCCTTTAAACTTAAATCTATAAATGCACATGTAAGAAGTATTGTTCATGGTCCTGTCTGGACCAATAACATCTTTTATCAGCAGCTCCCTGGATTGCACAGCAATAAAAAGGTAAAGGACGTAGTATAACTAAATACTAACACTACTTGTGAATTTAGCCTTGGCGGTAGTGAATCCATAGCTAACTGAAGGTTCTGCCTTCTAACATCTGGCTTTGTCTTGTACTTCACCATTAAAGGGGATGTCTCTTGTTTTTATTTATACTGCAGTTTGTGGGACCATAAACCTAACAAACCAGTACTCATCGTTTCCCCGGTTGTCCATTTCCAGTAGTCTATATCCAGGTCCCTGCTGCAGCCAATCACAAGCCTCAGTGGTCACCACTTCACAGCAGACACATGCCAATTGTGAAGAGGTCACCGCTGAGGCCTGTGATTGGTTGCAACAGTGCCTCCCACAGGATGGCACTGGTGACCTGCATACAGAGAAACAGAGCTGTCGGTGCTGGAAAGAGGCCCAGGGAGAGGCAAGTACTGGTTTGTTATGTCTATAACAGACATATTAAATGATTTAAAAACAAAAACTCATTGGGGCATATGGACATAAAGGTGGGCTACATATATACACCTAAAATGGGATTTTCTTGTCCATTCAGTTATCCACAGGATAGAGGGTAACTTGCAGATCAATGGTGGTCAGGCACGCCTTACCTACCACCCCCTATCCTGTGGATAGACAGTAACTGATCAGATAGGAAAAACCCCATTTTCAGGCATCTCAAGGTAAGCCCACCTCCATGAGAATAAGAAATTATTGTACCCCGTTTTGAATGGGCATGGTGGTTGAGCACCAGCAATAGCTTAAAGTTCAGCAGTCTGGCTATAGCCGGGACCTCCCATTGAAACGAATAGTGCAGTGCACAATGCCCAAGAATATAAACATAAGAAATGAGTACCTACCCTCTCCCTATGCCTCAGTTTCCAGTGGCAGCTGCACTGTTTGTGCTAAGGGAATGCTGTAGCCAGTCACAGGCTTCAGTAGTGACCTCTTCACAAATGGAACAAGACTGCTGTGACGTGCCACTTGTCAAGAGGTCACAACCAAGGCCTATGATTGACTGCAATGACTTCCTCACACAAACAAAATGGGACCTTAATACAAACCAACAGAGCTAAAGCCAATGGAAATGGAGGGCCCAGGACACGTAAGAACCTGTTTGTTATGTTTATATCACAAGTAGCAGCCCAATTAAACAATAAAATTATCAACTGGACAACCCCTTTAAGTAGAATGAATATATTGCAAGTTATTCAACATTATATGGAATTATGAGGATCAAAACATTCACAGTGACCGAGCACCAAAATGAAAGTGATCCTGTCCAGCATTGTGAACCCTGAACGTAAATGTACAAATGAAGGGGGTGGCCAAGTCCTGTCAGAATTTTAGATTTCATTACAAGTAAACCATTAATATTGTGCATTGTAAAAAGGAGTCTACTAGCAGTCTAACCACCTCAAAACTACTCCCATCAGTATAGCGCAGGGGTAGGCAACCTTTTTTGTTTGGCGTGCTGATTTAAATTAAAAAATCAAAGATGAGCGCTGTGCAATAATTGTAAGGCTGACGACCCCCACACTAAAGTCATATAGCGCAAACTGTAACATAGGGGTGCTGTCATACTGTGCTCCCAGCCACATGCGCTTACCACTATTAGCCTTTATACACCTGTACTTTTCCATTAGAAGCAATGTAAGTACATGTGTAACCCACAATTAGTGGTAAATATATATTACTGGGAGCAGAGTGAGGTGACACACTATGTACCTGGATGCTGCATCCCTGGCCGCCAGTACCTTCACTTTTCTGTAAGTGAAACAGGGATTCATTTCAGCCACACTTTACACTTGTGACAGCACTGTTGCCCAGGGACTAGATTTGGCTATAGCTGCACCTGGGTACACAGTGTGTCGCCACTCGAAAAGAAACACCCCAAGGCTGAGGCCCAATGTTGCAGAAACGCATTTTTTTTTTGCTGTGTCTTTCTGAGTCAAAGCCAGGAGTGGATTGAGCAGAAGGGATACATATAAGAAGCTTCCTAGATATTTCCCATTCCTTTTTTTAGCCATTCTTGGCGAAAAAAAAAAGCAGCAAAATCTGCAACAAAAATGCTGCGTTTCCGCAACGTGGGGCCTCAGTCTTAGGCCTCCTGCACACAAATGGTACGGATGTGGTTTTCACTGACCTATACATTAAAAATGAATTGACAGGGCCGCAAATGCAGACAGATATAGGGTATGTATAGGAATGATATAAGACCTGCTTCATAATTTGCAGCTCTTCAATTTGGCCCGGACACACAGCCGCAAAAATGACAGCTGTGTGTATGGGCACATTTAAATATAATAGTCCATACTTTTATCCACAATAGTGGATAAAAGGTAAGATCATGTGCATTACAGTTTAGCAACTCCATGTGCCTCATAGTAATAGCAGTTAACCCCATCATGTCCCTCACATTAACGCCTGTGTACTTCACATAAGAGTTACTGATATGTGAGAGACATGGATGTAATAATTAAGCATCTTCATTATATCGGTCCTTTATTAGTACCCCCATATGTCTCACATATCAGTAACCCTTATGTGAGACACACAGGGGTTAATTGCTATTAATATGAGGCACATGGAGTTACTAAAACTAAATTAATAACCCCAAATGCCTGACATTAACAGGAATAGTAACCCCAGCATGTATCGGTAATTTTTTCTTTCACTTTGCTGACAGAGCTCTCCTCCTTCTCCACTTCCTTCTCCTCCTACTCGGGGAGCCTTTGCAGGATGCACAGGGCAGGAGCTCATCACTGTAGCAGGCAGGGTCCTTGTGCTGTACAGTGATGAGCTCCGCCTCCTGGGCTTTCCTCACTCCCTCTCATTGGTGGACAGCAAGAGAAGGGGGAGCGTCCAATACCTCAACTGTAGCAGAGCACTAAAGGGACACTCCCTCTTCATTTAATACCTGCAGGTCCCATCCGGGATGCTGTGCCAGCAAAATGTGGCACGCGTGCCAGGGGTTGCCGACCCCTGCTATAGAGGATAGGGGAGTGCACTGCAAACATATCAGCAGTAACATAGCTCATATTACTGAAAAATACAAGTTTAAGTATCCCCCAGCTCCGCAATCACAAATTCCCAGGAGGTAGGCCCTTCATGTGCAGGGCCCTGGTCTATCAATGCTCCCTCTGTACTCCTCAGGGCTGTGACTGGAAGCTAAAACAGGGAGAAGCAGAGGGAAGGGACTAGAGAACATTCAGTGCAGAGATCCCAGGACATTAGAACTTGGATTTCATCATCCCCAGGCATCTTTACACTGCTCTCAAATTGCTGCCAGGCTCCATAAGAAAACACCACTCATCCCCATATATTATTTATCTTACTTGTATAGTGCCAACATATTCTGCAGCTCATATTTCCTTCTATAATCCCTTATGTCAATGTGAATTCTTATCTCTTTGTCATAACACAAGATGCAGAAGTGAGTAGGTGGCTGGAGTCAAACTTTCTCAAATGCTCACCCATAGAACCCTCAGAAAGTATCAGTATATCCATCATTTTATTCTTACCAGATGTTTGCCCGCACTCGTGCCACGCAGCAGTTCATTTCTGCTATTACAACATGTAGCTAACAAGTTCACTTGGGCTTGAGTTAAGGCTTAGTGGTTCACACAGCTAAGTGTTTAATAGCATTTAATGGGATTCTAAAATTGTGCCAGGACAAGTGCAGCTCCCAGACTGGTAAAACCAGCTTGACTGAACCTTTAAGTGGTGTCATTGTAAACATGGAAGGTTTGCTCTGATTACCTACCTTTCCAAGGGGGAGGAAAATAAACGCTTGCAATGGTATAAGAACAGCAAATAAGCCAAGGAAATGGAGTAAGCAAAATAAGATGCGTGAACTTTGGCTATCGTAAAAATAAATAAGAAGAAGCGCTGGAGAGAACACAAACTGACACTACATGACCGAAGAACCATGTACATACAAGAGCTGGTAATGTGGCCCCCATAAGGGCTGTCTGCCCTCCTGGCGGTGTGGTGATGTGGTCAGCGGGCAGCCACATAGCTATCAACCCTTATGTGTAAGCATGGTTCCCCAGTATCTGACTGAAGAGCCTCTTGAGTAGCACGTGTCTTGTGCCATGCAGCAGGGTCACCTGCTGTCATTTATCTTGACCTGCACCATTTACATCTGTACATACAGATTTTCTTTTGTTTAATTGCAACAATCTGGCACTTAGAAGATGGATTACATTTACATCCGTGCACTCCTGCAATCTGGTCAGAAGTAGAAAAGGCTGGAGATTTGGCCCTGCTTGAATGGAGGACGCAGGATAGTCATGTTAGGCCAGAGGTTGGTCCTATGAGTGGGGAGGACTCTCGGTTGACCTTTCCTTTCATACTAATAGAAATTGGTCCTGCAGGTGCCTCAGCTCATAACTGAGTGGAATGCAACTACATGAGCAGCAGAAGTCAGTAGAAGTTGTCTTTTAGGCATTTGTCATACATTTGTGTCCTGCAAAAGAGGTTCTTTGCCCTCCCCAGGTGCTGGGGGACTATGGGGATGACTGTGCCCTGCTCCATGTTTTTTCCAGTTGCTGCTGCGCATGTTCAGATTGGTGTGTTCTGGAATAAACAAAGCTACAAGTAGAGCAAGAAGCACAGAGCAGGCTCCAAACAAAAATGGAGGTCCAGGGATGATAGAATTCTACAAAGAAAAAGAGAAATTATTTATGTACTATTCCATTCTTATCTGGTGTCCATCCACCATCATACATTAATACAATTCTAGAATAGCTACATTTTAACAGACATAGGATTGGGCATAACGTACAGATCCGTGGGGGTCCGACCAATCAGACTCCCACTGATCAGGAGAACAGGGGACTTTTGTCCCCCACTCAGAATGGAGTGGTCCTAAATTGACGCATGTTTTTTTTTAAAGCCAAAAAGAAGTGTTTACAAGAAGGAGGGAAAATAAAACACTCATAAGTAACTTGGGGTATGGCTCATAAATCTGTGTAATTTTAGCCGTAGAAGAGTACTCTATGGCATATATGCATGGTCCGACATCTATCACCAGAATGAGGGTGTTTAAATAGAGTGGTATCCTGTCCTCTCAATATGCCATAAAAGTCTACAATTATGGGATGTAGAAATCCTGTGCTAGCACCCCTTTTAGGCTGGAGTCACACAGTCTTCTTGTGGCAGCTAGAAGTGGATATGAAAGAGTAGAAGTTTCAGTCTTTTATACTTTGCCATCCATATGGATCCACTGCTGCTTTTGGCTCTAAAAACTGCCACAAAAGACTATATGTGACTCCAGTCTAAAGGGGCTGTCTGCTGAAATCAACCCCTTTCCACAGTCTTGGGTGGGAGGGTTACTGCTAATGGCCTTTCCCTGAGCCAAAACAGAGCTGCCCTTATCTTACAAGTACGTTCAATACTAAATTTTCCTGGAGGGGGTGTCTTGTCCTGACAAAACCAGGAGTCTTAAAGGAACAGTAGGATCAGCTGACTGCTGTGGAGATTGCATTAAAAGGGATTGTCTCTGATGACACCACCTTTAAAGTAATTATTGGTTTACACATGGGAGATCCGTGACAGAAATTCCTGCTGTGTCTGAACATACCGTGTGACAACCTTATTTCACCTGCAGGTTAGACTGGGCAATCCTGGTTCCGAGCCCTGCATTGGTTAAAGCAGAGACACACTTCAAAGAGCAAGCGGCCCATTGATTCCAACAGGGCACTGTAATGTATCATTCATCGCTCCATGTGAAATCATCAGACCTGTCAAGATAGTCTGTATAACACCACACATGAGATGAACCACTAAAGTAGCATTCAGAATCCATGGGAAAGGATTTTCTGACAAAATTAAAGGTATATACAATACTGTAAACTCAATTGTCACTTATCTGAATGTGTAAGTATCAATAAAGCACCTGTTGTGAATGTGACGTTGTCACCTTGTCCCTCGGCTCAGACTCTCCTATAGGATTTTCATTTAGCTCCACATGAAAAATGTAAAATATGAAACCATAGAGGGCAGGTCCTAGTCCATTACATAATCCCCGGATTCCTGTGATCATTCCCTGGACAACTCCTGCAAAAGGAAGGGGGGGAAAAAAAAAAAAGGTCAAGTTTTACTTTAGGGTTATGTCATACGAAGGCCAGCTTGGGCACTATCATATTCAGGTCAGTGATTTTTACAGGCAAGTTCTATAAATTCTGCAGTATCAGCACGAAACAGTCCAGAGCCATATTTGACCTGGAATTGCGTAATTCAGTCATGTTAGGGGTCAATTATTATCAGTCATTCACCTTTATAGTCATCCACATTAAAGGGGTTGTCTGGGCTTAATTTTTATTTTATTTTTTTATGGCCTATCCTCACCCAACCACTTCAGCTGTACAAAGTCGTTTCTGGCACCTGTCCCATACAGAATACAGTGCTGGAAGCAGAAAGCTCTGTCCACTGTATACTGGCCAGACGCCTTCACTACAGCTCACCTCTCACTGACTTCACTGAGCAGCAAAGAAGAAGCGGCTCTGTACAGCTGATCAGTCTGGGGGTGGGTGTCACCCCCCCACCCACCGATCAGGTTATTTATGATCTATCCTGAGAATAGGGGATAAAAAAAAAACTAAGCCTGAACATCTCCTTTATTAAGGGTGCTCATGATTCAATTACATACATACATACATCAACAGGGACACCAGAATGTGCTACCCAGCAGATGATATCACAGATATGCCTGTATACTACAAGCTCATTGTAATCCACCTACCTTGCTGGTCAGCATCTGCAGTCCGAGACACCAAAGCACTTACTGCAGGAAATGTAATGCTGGACATTGCAGCTACAGCTCCTGCTGCCCACATCATCCTGCAAGTGACAGAATATGGAAAAGTTACAAAAGTGACCAAAATTTTTATTAAGGAAAGTCTGACCCCTCAAAATGGCTGACATTGCTATATAGAGGACAAGGACTGCTCCCCACTGTGAGAAGGGCGTTCCTCACAGCCTAGCATCATGCCCCCCCAACTGTACTCTAACATATACTTTTTAATGTCCGATGGGGCTTCCCTTACCGCCCAGCGATGACATTGAGCTGTGAGGAATGCCAAAGCCCCAGTGCACTGTTGGATTTCTAGCAGTATACAAAACCGTACATTCATGAGGACATGAAAGGTCGTCTTTGAAGAGCTTTTCGCAGAACCATAAATATATTTAAATTTGTAGACAAATTCAACATTTTGGCAAGTATAAACAATTAAAAATTATTTTAAGATTTGCTCCACTATAATAAAGCCCTTAAAAGTGCAGTGGATGAGGAGGCTCCCCCCTATATGTCCATCTGCACGTTAAAGGACACTGATAGGTAACGGCTCATACAGCTTTATATATGTGTAATGACCTCTATTACAAAATTGTCTGACCATTGTTTAAGCAATGCTACCTCCAATGCCGCCCCTGCTACCTCTTGTGTCACCCCCTCTACCTCATAGATTGTAAGCTCTTGCGAGCAGGGACCTCAGTCCCATTGTGAGAATTGACTATTACTCTGTAATGTATCTTTTTAGGGAGAATATGATACATTAGGTGGGTAGGGCAATAACAAGGACTCTGTCGCAGCAGAGTCAAACAGTAAATCCAATAGCAGAAAGCAAAGACATATGTGAGAACAATAAAAACAAAAAGAGATTGAGGAAAGAAAAAAGCAAAAGGAAAGTTATGAAGAAGTAGAGTGGAAGGCAGACAAACTCAGCAGAGTAACAGAAGTGCTTCAATTCCGCAAGCAAGTTTTCCATACTGCGGATGCACAAGACCTCCTGAAGCAACACCAATGACAGGAAGGGGAGCGTCAGGGATTTCCACAGTTGAGGGATTAGCTATTAGTAGGAATCCTAACAGACTACGGGTATGTTTTTTGAATTTTCGCAGGAAGATAGAGGAGGAGGAGTGGAGCAGGGTCATCATCCAACACAATTCCAGTGACCGTCTGAATAATTTGACGGAGGAGGAGCGGTACATCTCCACCAGACATGTGCCATCGTACTCCGGCCAACGTTACATCTCCAGCAGCAATCCAATGTGGAGGGGTATATCTCATGGAGGACAGAGGAGACTCTATAATATCCTTTCTCGGTGGTACAGTTTGTTTCTTGTGCCTTGCAAGAAATAGAGAATTTATGGCACGCCTGGAAAGCCGAAGGCATTCCATAGAAATATGGTTATGTGTGTGGAAAACTCCTTTATTACACATTTATAGTTGTGTAAGCTTTGGTTTACATCTTCATTGGATGCTCCTTACAGATTCCATAAAAAAAAAAAAAAAAAATATATAGTGCAGTATGTGGCAGCTTTTATGGTAAAAAGACGGACCCCATCAAAGTCAATGGGGTCCACTGGGCTCTGCTGGTGTCAGTACATGACGGATCTGCCACTGCAGTTACTTTTAAAGAAAAAAAAAATTACAAGTTGTGAACTCAGCCTAGACAGTACTTCTCATAAGACAGCAGGACTACACGTGCCTATATAAGTACTTTTTGATATAACCTAGATAAATATGCCTCAGGCTGAACGGTTGAGGGAACTGGTTTGCGTCTTCAGCCTGATCACTCACCGCCTTCTCTAGTTTCAGGATGTGCTGCTGTATTTGTATTAACAGACTGTGAGCTCAGAACTGAAAGACTTTACCTCTATCAGTGCAAAACAACTGTCCAGGAGCAAAAGCAATAAAACATGATGTCCTTACCAAGGTTCTGATCCAAAGCCATACCAGGCCAACTGCAGTATCTGAAAACCAAGGCCCAGCAGAATTGTGTTCTTGTTTCCTATTGACCTCATCAGCAGACTTAAGACAATCGTCTGTGCAAAAGAAAAGAAGAATTGGATATAGGACACGTACACGACTGTAAGAAGTAAATGTGTACACATATTCAAACACTAGAAACCGGTGACACAAAACCAAAAGATTAATAGCTAAGAAGCACAGGCACTGGTAAGGAATCACCAACATGAGTCAGATGTAAGGACACTGGTAACGTGCTATTTCACATATCGACTTTTAGTGGACATGTGAAGTCTGTATAACTCACTGACTCAGGCCCACCCATTGTTTTGGTTTTTTTTTTTCCCCACAGACCCAAAGATGTAGAAAAGTATATGGAAATAAAAAAACAAAAACAAAACCCATAATTGATGATTCATGTTTCACAGACATGAAAAACAGATCAATCATGGGCACCACAAAATGAGCATGATCATGTGGTGACTGATTCACATGGATATCACATGGCCACAAACGGCATATGTGTGAATGAGGCCTAAGACGCTAAACTGATGAGAGTATTAAGGAGGGCTAGTCACCTAACATGTCTGTTGTAGTAAAGAACATATAAATCTTTGTCTCATCAGTTCCTCCTCCTGTATGCAATAGTACAAACCCTTTAAATGTATTCTAAGCCACAATGACCACAAAGACCATCTAACCTTAGAGCATGCTGGTTTACTGCTAGTTACATTTCTTTTTCTGATGGCTTCTCACCATAGAAGTGTAGTGAACCCGTAATAATGGGATCATCCTAGAACACAATCCTGCTGTGAACACAACCTGCATTTAAGTTTCATTTTTATTTCCCCACCTGAGCAACGATGGATAGAATTCCCAAAACTGCAATGAAGGCGGCAACGCTTTCTGATGAAAATTTCATAATCTAAAAGAAAAGAAGAAAAAATACAGACAAATGCTCAGTATGATGATACATAAATAACTGGATGCCACTAAGCCCACATCGCCTAATCTCACCTGTCTGAGGTACAGGAAGAAGCTGGAATACTGTCCAGCCTCCGGGAGGTAGGAGAGGAATACGGTGATACAGATGAGCAAAACAATGGAATCTTGGCCCACTTTCTTCAGGGACTGAGGAAGGGAAAACAACAAGTTGTAAAATGATAGAAACTACATTGAAGCCTTTCCGCCTCTTAGAGAAGACCACCTCCTCATCCAGATCAGTTTTCCAGTTTCACCATATGCATACTCGCCATGATTCTTTGAGAAGACCACCTTATACCACTTTCAGTGCAATTTTTGGTGGATGTCTCAAAGAGGTTTCCCTGTATTTAGCTACAGCCATCTGTTAATACAGTTTCAGCCACTAAAACACAAAGTAACAGCAGAGAAAACACAGGAGAAAAAACTGAACTAATACCAAGGTAATACCAATATAATACAGTACAGGTGTTTAATAATACAAAGGGAACCAGTCACCAGGTGCCATTTCCTACCAAAGCTAAACTAGTGGCTGCAATCCAGTAAACGTAGCCCCCAGGTTTATCACTTAGAGGAACAGAGTGCACCCCCTCTGACCACTTGACTCTAGTACAGTCTCTGTCCTTTGGCTCCCAATCTGCTGCCCAGTTACAACTCCCCACAATGCTGACTTGGTAGGCGTTTGTGACTGGAACCTGGCTAGGGGCTAGGTTTAATAACACTCACACATTTACACTGTAAAAGTGGGATTTTTGTGTACTCACCGTAAAATCCTTTTCTCGTTGTATTCACTGGGGGACACAGCACCATGGGTATAGACCTGGTCACTAGGAGACAGACACTAAGGAAATGAAAGCTGTTGGCTCCGCCTCCAGGCTATACCCTGCCACAGCCACTGTGCATGAATCAGTTTGTACCGTAGCAGTAGGAAAGAGACACAAAGGAACATGGAACCAACAACCCCCAACAATGCCCGAACCCAAAAAGGAACCAACACAGTTCGGGCAGGAACACTGAAAAAAACAAGGGAGGGATCTGTGTCCCCCAGTGAATACAACGAGAAAAGGATTTTACGGTGAGTACACAAAAATCCCACTTTCTCGTCTACTTCACTGGGGGACACAGCACCATGGGATGTCCTAAAGCAGTCCCAGAGGGTGGGAATAACACGGCCATGCAAACCTGTAATACTCAACCGCTTCCAGAAACTTACAACCCAAATTGGCATCAGCAGAGGCCACAGAATGAATCTGGAGAAACTTAGAGAAAAAGGATGGAGGCCCAGTGGGATACTTACAGACCTGGGAAGCATAAGCCTGATGCCGGAGGCCCCGGGAACTCCAACAGCTCTAGAGGAGAGAGCTGTCACACGGGAAGGCAGAGCCTTACCCTTAAATCGATAGGTCTCCCTAATCTCAGACCAAAGCCATCGGAAGATGGGAGCTCTGGAAGCAGGCAGGCCCTGGCAAGGGCACTCAGGGAGAATGAGCAAAGTGTCCGAACAAGAGAAAGGATCCGTGAGGAACAGTATACACGCAAATTGCCCGGGCAACAACCGGGCAGGGAAGAGCAAGCACTCACATGGACGCCTGGGGACCGAGCAGAAAGAGGGCAAGACCAAGTCCTCGAAGTGGAAGCAGGAAAAAACACCCTAAGAAAAAAAGACTGTGGCAGAAAGAGGAAAACCTTATCCTTGTGGAGGACCAGAAAGGGAGGCTGCCGAAAAAAAGGGGCAGCCAATTAGGGACCCCCTGCGGATGGAGGTAATGGCCACCAGAAACTCATTCTACCAGGACAGAAGGCAAAAAAAGGGATATCATAGGCTCGAAGGGGAGAACCTGAAGCACCTTAAAGATGAGGTTAAGATCCCACGGATCCAAGGGTTCCAAAGGAGCACAGAGTGGCACTCCTGTAGGAAAGTCTTTTAAAAAGAAAGAAGACTAAGACCTTGATCCAGACCAGACTGGAGAAGATCCGATGAGAATCGTTACTCTTCCAACGGTGGACGTAAGCCTTCCACGTTTGATGGCAGATCTAAGCTATCTGGAATTTCCGGGCCTTGAGTATGTTAGAATAACAAACTCCGAAAAAACCCCACGATGCCTCAAACCTAGGATTGAACAGCCACGCCGTGAACGCAGCTGAGTCAAGGTGGGGAGGAACAGCAGTCCTTGAGACAGAAGGTCGACCAGCAGAGGAAGAGGCCAGGAGCATCCGCCAACAGGAAAATGAGATCCACATACCAGACCCGGCAGGGCCAATCTGGTGCCACCAGGACAGCTTGAACCCCCTTGGTCTTGAGATTCTGGAGGACCCAAGGGAGAAGAGGAAGTGAAAAACCGAACTTACAAGAGCGCCAGCGGTGATGGCTCGAGGATCCAGAGACCTGGCAATTTAGCCGGGGACCTTGTGGTTCCGGCGGAGGCTAAAAAGGTCGACGTTTGTCACACCACAGCGGGAGCACAGTGGATGGAAGATCTGCAGATAAAGCGACCCTCGCCCGGAGCATTATTTTCTCGACTCAAGTAGTCTGCCACCCAGAAAAAGGTTGACCACCGAAAGAGCTGGAACAAGGCGCTCCACCCAAGGAAGAAATTGTGAGGCTTCTAATAAGGCCGCACGGCTTCTGGTGCCACGCTAAGGGTTCAAGTAGGCGACCATGGAGGAGAGGTCAGTCTGGACTGTGACAGATGTCCTTGGAGAAGAGAGGTCCAAGGAGTAAGGGCAAATAAGATAGCCCTGGGATCCAGCAGGTTGAACCAGAGGGAGGAATCGGCCCTGGACCACAGGTCCTGAACAATCAAAGCATCGAGGACCACTCCCCAGCCGGGGAAATTGGCGGCAGTGGGAATCACTTACCAACAGAGGGGAAGAAGGACTTCCCTTGAGAAATTCCTGGGGAGGAATATACACTAAAGAATCTCTCAGTGAACCAAGGTGGAGAGAGAACCAAGCAGATGAGGCTGTCCGGAGATTTGTCCCAGCAGGCCGTAATCTTCAAGAGGAGAGAACGACAGAGTGAATGAAAGGTACAGCCTAGAAGGTTGAGGCGATCGTGCGCAGGACCCACATGCCGATTCAAAAACAGCAAGGAGAGTACCTCCAAAGGTGGGACACTCAGGATCTTGGCCTCCGGAGGGAGAATCACACCCTGGAGCGAGCAGAGGATCATGTCCCGGATTCCATGTGCTTAGAGGACACGAGACATCCTCATAGATGAGCCAGCAGAACCGGCGAAGAACATCCAAGGTGAACCACAAGCTGGTCAGATTGTCTGACCTGGAGGGGCTTCACCAGGAGGTCGTCAAAGTCTGAAAACACGGCAGCACCTCTGGCGCAGAGGATGGCCATGAGAGACGCCATCACTGAGGGAAAAAACCCCCGGTGGCAGAGGCCAGCCTGAAGGGGAGAGAGACAACTGGAAAGGTCAAGGATCCACAGCAAAACGAAGAAACCGCTGACGGCACAGCGAGATGATGTAGATGGACGAAGAATTCGCCCATCTCCAGGGATGCCACCACAGACTGCATAGACTACAACGGAGCCTGCAGGCATGGAAGAACCTGTGGAGCCCTTTCAGGTCCATGATGGGACAGAGGAAGCCGTCCTTCTAGGCGAATGGAGAACAGGTAGGAATAGTAACCTAAGAAACACTCTGCAACGGGAACAGGGACGCTGACTCCCTGCCGCTGGAGATTGGAGACAGCCTGGATTGTCCGACATAGCGAAGGCAAAGAGACTCCAGCGAAAACTGGAGTAGCCGGACAACACCGCCTCTCAGGCCCAGGCTCCAGACGTCGCGCCATTTGAGATGCCCAGAGAGGGGAAAAAACTTCATGCCGAGGAGGCTAGGAAGAGAAAGACCTGGACGACCTAGTGCAGAACCGCCAGGGAGGCCTGGACTTGAAAGAAGCTTTCTGGAGCAGGAGAACGGCTGACACATAGGACGCCTCTGAGGGAGGAAGAATCTATTCCCCCGTGGCCTCAGGGATAAGCTTCTCGACGCCCTTAACAAAAAATTTGGCCCAGGACGACCTGGAAAGGGAGAAGGGCTGCGTTCGCCTTCTTGGAGGCGGACCCAGTATTCCACAACGGATCCCAACGGTATGGCAGATAATCACTGCATTGGCGGCCGCCTTAGCAGATTTGGGAGGCATCTCTAGTTATTGGGAAGCGTTCAGGATCTCAGAGACGAGCGGCTGGAGGGAAACTGCATCAGGGAGGTTTGACTGAAGCTGTTTGGCCCAGGAAAAGAAGGCCTTGATGACCCAAGAGGCAGCGAAGGAGAGCCGCAGGGAGAAACCAGCCACTACGAAGGCCACCCTGGTGAGGGAAGCCACCTTCTTGCAGCAATACAATAGCCAGCATTTAGGGCAATGCAATGTATCAGTTCTGCATTGCAAACAATACAACAGATGCGATCCGATCTCACTCCGAGGGATCACTGAGGTAGGCAAAATCTGCTGAAGGCAGACTAGAAGCCTTGGAGAGCCTAGCTATCATGGGATCCACCGTGGGAGGCTCTTAGTGATAGGAAGGGACACATGGGGCGGCTCGCTGTCAAGACAGGCCAGCTTGCGCTCACTAGTTACTGATATATAAGTACCGTGCGCTAACCGATTGCACCACTGGAGCAACCTGCTTCCCTTACCTCGGATGTTCATCATTGCTAGCCAGGGAGAGCTAGAGACGTGTGTCACAGCATAGCCTGGCAGAACTGCCCGAGCTCACCTTCCACTTAGAGACACACAGGTCAAGGGAAGGGATGTCCGATTTCCTAGTCGAAGACAGAGGATGGTCCAGGGAGAAGTCACTGTGCCCTCAAGATGATATCAAACATCCAGTGGCAGAAAGAGATGTCCACTTGAGAGGATGAGTCCGGGTCCTCAGAGATCTGTAGGGTCTCTATCGCATAGATGACTCCCGCGTAGCAGCAGATATAGATGAGCCTAGCTGAAGCTCCGAGTCGGAGTCAGAGGCGTCCCCAGTTAAATAGACCGAGCAGAGGGAGGGAGGTATCCGCCTGTCGGAGTGGAGCCGTGAGCTGAGTTCCTATCTGGGGAGTACCCAGAGGAAGGGGTGGCGGACCGTGAACCGTAGGAAGACTTCCTGGTCCTTTTGAAGCTCCTGGAGCTGTGACGGGAACTATGAGGGTGTCCATGGAGATCCCTAGAAGCAGCCGACTGAGCGGCGATCTGGGAAAGCAGCCATTCCAAGTTTCCAGCACTGACTAGTTAAGTCTGGTAAGGACACCATGGCCAAGGTTAGGGGAGGCCGCCCAATCCGGGGGATGGAAGAACCGGAGAGGGGCCAGGAGGTTACTGACTGGCTGAGGCAGAAGGCAGAGAGAGCACATGGGCTCGGGCTGTCCGCATGGCAACTGTTTTTGATACAGCGGGTGCACGTATAAAAACGTGACGCAACCAGAGGGGCCGGAGGGGGAGCCCAAGAAAATTAGGGTAACCCAGGGGGTTAGCCTACCAGACTGCAAAAGATGGCCGCTCACAAACTGCTGCAGCAAGGGTTCCGCAGGTGCAATGTCTCCCAGGGAACTGGGAAGAATCCCTGCTGTCCCAGCAAGCCAAAAAATAAATAAATAAGCCAATAAATAAATAAATTGAGAATATGAGGAGAGCAAAGCTCTTCCCCTGGTAAAAACAGGCTCAGTAGCTACTGGGCAGGCTGGATGGCTTGCCAGGACAGCCCCCTGGCCAATGGAAGGCCGTAGGCGGAGTCTGGGTACCAGAAAAGCCCGGGAAGGGACGGGCCCGTTGCGGCCTAGTTCCCGGCCAGGCCTCGGACTCGCGTACAACGCGGCCGACCGCGAGGCACCGACGGCGGCGCGGCGCGACCGCGAACTCCGGAGGTTCCGCGGAGGCCTGGGAAAAGGTACCGGGGGGCCAGGAAAGGGGGTCCCCACACGAGCAGGGGGGGGGAACCGGGTTCCCCCCCCCCCGACGGGGGCCGCTCGGTAGGAGCGACCAGAAAGCCCAAAAACGCCCCAGAAAAAAGGGGCTTATTTACTAAGATTTAAGGCCCAGTTCAGGGGAACCCTGTGATGCCCCCCTAAACAGGACCCATGCTATTGTCCCCCTGGGAAATGGCACTAAGGGGCTGAGAGGGGCTGAGGGGAGGTGGAGAGGGGCTGAGGTACCTTACTAACCAGCCTTCTATTCTTCTAATACTCACCAGTCTGGCGACTTCAGGCGCCGCAGGGTCACCCCCTCGGTAGGACCTCGCACGTGGGAGTGGGGGTCACCGGTACTCCGGCCGCTTTCGGGGTGCGGCGAATGGTGAGTGGGGACTGGGTGACCGGCGAGGCTGCTCTTTTGCAGAGCGCTGCGCCCACAGGAGGGTATGACTAGTGTGGCGTACACGCTGACTACCCCCTGCACCTGAAAGAAAGGTAAAAATAAAAACGATGCAAGACAGAAGACCTGAGTCAAGTCGTGTCTGCCTCCTATGACACTAGGTTTCAAACTGATTCATGCACAGTGGCTGTGGCAGGGTATAGCCTGGAGGCGGAGCCAACAGCTTTTGCTTTTTCCTAGTGTCTTGTCTCCTAGTGACCAGGTCTATACCCATGGTGCTGTGTCCCCCAGTGAAGTAGACGAGAAATACAAGTGTATAGACATTTAACATCCTACACATCAGCCCCTGCCCTGCCACAAGTATATTACACGTCCATGCTCACTGCTGCTGCTATTTTTTTTGCAGCATGGCCATTGCAATAAACTGATTGTATGGGGAGCCGTCACAATGTAGAGAACCGGGCAGGTAACAATCCCATTCACACACTGCAGCATATTTTAGGCCACTGCAGCATATTTTAGGCCATGCCAGTTAACGTGAACATCAACCAAACCCCCTTGGGGAAAAAAAATGCAGAGAGCCAGAACTTTACTGGGCCACGGGAAATTAAAAAAGATCCAAAAAAATCTGTAAGAAGATTAAATACAAGAAAAAACAAAAAACACTACTTTCACTAGAATTAAAACTGATACCAAAACGCATCAGTTCAGGATGTCTTTGTGCCGTCCTCAAGAACCACAGCACACATTATGTTCTATTTTAGTGTAAAATATAATGAATTTGCAGCGTGTGAAGCAGCCAGATTGAGAAGGGTGGGGCACTTCCTATGCTAAAAGGGAATTAGGACATTGATATTCCATACAAGAGCAGCAACGCCCTATAGATCAGCAGATAAGGTGCACAATTCCCTCTTCAAGTTTTCATGGACTGAAGGAAGTGACTAACATTGTTGGCTACAAATTTACCCTCAACCACAATATCATTGCTGGAGAAGAAGACCACCCGGCCCTCCATCAAGGAAATAAGACACTTGTTACCTCCTATACATTATGACAAATTTTTACCACTACATTTTCATTGAAGGAAGGATGTTACACCCTCTACTGGGAAAGAGAGAAGGCAAGGTTGAATAAGTCATTTATAAGACAGAAGTAAATTGGGAAAATCAGAAAAAAAAGTCAGTCTGTATATATCAAATTTACTTAAGTGGCCTCGGCTTCAGAGCGCATGCACCAGAACTCAGGCGCATGCGCAGTGAAGCCAAGGTATACTTCACCGGCTTCAGTAAAGATCTGTGCAGATGCTGGGGGCTCCAGAGAGGAGTCTGAAGAGTAAGTATAAAGATTTGTTTTTTTTAAATGTAGTCATGGACAGAGTTAGGAGTAGGCTAGTTGGAACACTAAGCCACTGGTCCATAAGGATGGGTGTTTTAGTGCCCTAAATAGCCCCGACAGGTTTTCTTAAAGAGGACCATTCATGTCTTCATGAATAGGCGGTTTTATATACTGCTAGAAAGTTGGCTTTCCCGTATGTGCCCCGGGGCTGGAGATATGCCAGAAGGGCATTCCTTACAGCTTAGCATCATCGCTGGGCTGTAAAGAACACCCCCTCTGACAGTACAACGAGCACTGTTGGGGGGGGGGGGGGCGTTCCTCACAGTCCAGCGATGACGCTAGGCTGTGAGGAATGCCTTTCAGACAGTGGGGAAATATCGGTGCCGGCACCGATAACTCCACCAATGGGGCACATACCACTGTCAGCTTTATATCGGTATATAAAAACGCATAGGACATGAATGGTCCTCTTTAAAACAGTGCTGAAAGGGATGGGTGAGGGTGGTCCTCATGAATATAGCCGGCTGATAACTATGAGTTCGCTGTTTATCTTTATTATGCAAAAGGCACCACCACAGTTAGAGATATGGATTATTCCTTCCGTTTTACATGTTTAGTATATGTATTCTGTATAGAACGTTGTTTGGTTTTCCTCTATTATATATCCTCTCATGTGTACTCATGACAACTGGCCATGTTGGCTGTCTTGTTGCTTTGTACTACTTGCCTACCCATCTTGGTGCTTGTTAACCATAAAAGTTTTCTTAACCATAACATTTTTTCTTCGATTGTCATTATAAACATTGACTAATTTACCATAATCTCCTTTACCCGATTCTCTAACATCCTATCCCTCCTCTTCCCACTTCTCCTACTCCCCTGCACCCCCTTTATCCCCCCCTCCTCTACCTCCCTCATTCAAACCTTGATACCCAGTTTATAATGTAAAAAATAGATGTAATCTCCATGTCACTATGATTATCCCTATTATTGTGGCTGATGTACATCATTCAGTTACAATAATTACATCAACTAATTATATAAAAAAAAAAAAAGTTTTTAATCCTATTGACAACCAAAAGGCACAACCACAAAATAATTCACAGAGGACCAGCGAATATCAAATGCACTAAATGTTAGCTACACATTAATAATTAGGATTTAGACACAGTATTTGGCCACTGTCGGTCTAAACCCTATATAACAAGCAGGAATCGACAAAATGTCCTGATATTTAGAGCTTTCACTTACGGCAAATGGATCTGCCTGCTCCCAAGAAATAGGAGCTCCCCAAGATGCTGGCCTCATTTTCTCCGGAAGTGACTCTGGAACGGCCACCAGGATGAAACAGATGTCAAGCAGGGCAATGGCTGTCGCCAAGAGTACCACGAGAGAGTCCCCATACGCATGACTCAGGTAAGCTCCGATGGCAGGACTTGTGACCAAACTAGCTGCAAACGTAGCGGAAACCTGCAAAAGTAACAGCACAATTCAACATAATGTAAGAAAGGGAAGTAAAAAAGAAAATTTGATTGAGCAACACATATAGCAATAGTCTGTAATCTGTAACTCCAATGATCATAGTGATGCAATGACTAAAACCATTAGCAAACCATTAGCAGCCTAAAGAGCTACAGAGTGCAACCCCGAACACACAGAGCAGAAATTGTATGAAAGAAGCAGCTAATATTCACCGAAAAACAACTTGAACATTTTTTGTTCACCACTCTGGAGATACGTTCTAAGAATAGTCTGAGGGTAGAATAGTATTTTGGGAAGGGACTCCATAGAGCTAAACCAATACAAGAAGTTACACTCACCACACAGATGTCCCACTGCTCCATTTTCATTTCCTGGTCCTGTCTTGTCACACAGGAAATGCCCCTCCAGCCAATCACTGGCTCAGGCGGGGTCACCACTACGATCAGTGATTGGCAGTGAGCAGCAGGAACCAGGTAAGGGTTAGAAAAGGAGTCTGGGGGGATCTAAGAGATGAGCATCACCTGGTATCCACCCTGTGCCCTTTCCAAAACTTTTTTCCATGCAGGCCTCCTCTAAAGGAAACCTGTCAGGTCGATCTGGGACACTAAACCACCCACACGTCCTTATGGACCTGGGGTTTAGTGTCCCAAATCACCCTGTTATAACGCAATCCATGGCCGCATTACAAATAAAAAAGCTTTATACTCACCCTGCCGCTGTACTCCCCACGCCTGCACAGTTCTTCAATGAAGTCAGAGGAGTACACCTCGGGTTCAGTGCTCATGCCCCTTACCTCCTGCACAGTGAAGCCAGGGTGTACATCTCCGGCTTCACTGAAGAACATCTAAGGCGCCGGGAGCACCAGAGAACAGTCTGATGAGACTCATTGGACCCTTCTCTAGGCAAGTATAAGGTTTTTTATTTTTAATGCGAACACAGATTGCATTAAACAGGGCGATTTGGGACACTAAACCACTATAAAGACCTGTGGGTTGTTTAGTGTCCCAAATCCATCTGACAGGCTCACTTTAAGAATGAAGCCATAACCCTTCTACTGTGATATAGGATATGTATCTATGTAAATAGCATGGTATTACACAGATTATATTCCACTCAGGCCCTGACTTTGCTGAGTGTTATCTCTACAAGCAGAATCTCTCCTGTGTTTACATGGGGATTTGCTCTGTTGTCTCTTCAGAAAGTGTAAAGGTATCTATGGAAAAAATGAGCAATGCTGGTCTCCTCACACAGAAATCACGTCATAGACAGTCTATGTGGTTTCCATTGTTTAAGCACATACAGAAAAGAAACAACAAAATGGTCTCCAAGAGAAGTGTATATAGGACATTATGTATGCAGAACAGCTAAGATGAAAAGCAGAGCAGTCGCACACAGAAGACAGACTCCAGCTTTCACAATATCAAGGTATTTGTAGCATTTTTAAATGGGGTTCTCAGATTTCTCATAAAAGTCAAGCGTATATGTAAAAACATCAAACTGTAATAATACCCAGTACGGATGGCATTTCAACCTGTGGCCGGCAAAAGATTGCCACAGGCACCTGTACAGGACATATGATAACACTGCCCAAGTACACAGAAACTGGTAGGGGACCAAGGCACTGGCAGCACAGGGTGTAGCAACATTGGAATATAGTTCGATTTTTTTTTTTACTTATCCAAACAGCAATTTTTCAGAGAAGTCTGAAAACCAATTTAACCCTTTCACTGCCAAGGGTTTTCGGATTTTTCTGTCCTCTGACTGCCAAGGCAATTTTCAGTTTTGAGATGGACAAATAAATTGCAACAAAAAAAAAAAAAAAAAAATCATACTAACCCCCCCATACCTATATATTTTCTTAAAGTAGACATCTGCAGCATTGTCAAAATGCCACTTGGTACTGTTTACTAACAGGCACCTTCATGCAATTTTGATTTAAAATGTATTTTTGATTAAAAAAAAAATGCAAATAAATGTACATATTAGTTGCTAAAAGTAGAAACCAAACAAAAAGTTATATGCACCAAGCCTCCTAAAAATAAGAGTTCAACATGTGCAGAGTTCATTCCTATCACTAAGGGAGCGTTCACACTACCGTTGCTGTCCGTCAGTAATGTCCGTTACAAGACTTTAGCAACGCTACACTAGTTGAACCGTCAGAAATCCGTTAAAATTTCCATTCATTTCAATGGGTTTTTATATTGTGTCCGTTAGTGTCCGTTTACACCCAATCCGTCAGAAGTCCGTTATTTTTTTGCGGACAAAAAATCCTACATGCAGGACTTTTTGTCCGTTTGAAAAAAACGGATTCTTGACGGACAGCAAGTGTCCGTTATTTTTTTAACATTGAAGTCTATGGGTAACGGACTTATAACGGAGAGTAACTGATAGCCATTAGTTACTGTCCGTTATTTTATGTCCGTTTACTTTCCCTGCGCATGCTCAGAAAGGAGAAACAAACAAACAAAAAAAACTAAGTGTTAAAGAGGACATTTCGTGTCCTCAGGCACATGCGGCTGCCGGCTTTCCTGGTATGTGCCCCGGGGCTGGAGATATCGGCGGTGTAAGTTACATGTTTTACTGTTAGAAGGGCGCTGCGAGGAACTCCCTCCCTGACACTTCTCTTCGTTCATAGACTTGCACTGAGGGGGCGTTCCTCACAGCTTGAGCGTCATCGCTGGGCAGTAAGGAACGCCCCCTCTCTCTGTTCTCGTCTATAGCCCTGTACTGTCAGAGGGGGCGTTCCTTACTGGCCGGCGATGACGCTGAGCTGTGAGGAACGCCCCCCTCAGTACAGCGCTATGGACAAACGAGAAGTGTCAGGGAGGGAGTTCCTCACAGCGCCCTTCAAACAGTAAGTAAAGTAAAACATGTAACTTACACCGCCGATATCTCCAGCCCCGGGGCACATACCGGGAAAGCCGGCAGTGCGCTGAATTCAGCGCGCTGTCGGCTTTCTAGCGGTATGTGACATTAAAAAACGGACACTACCTGATGCTCATCAGTTAGGGTCCGTTATGATAGGTGTCCGTTTATTTTTTTTTAACGGACACCTTCATAACGGACTCCAACAGTAGTGTGAACCCTGCCTAAGACCTACACCTGCATGCACATATCTTCATAAAATCACAAGAACTGGAAGGAACAAAAATCTGCTTTGAATCTGGAAATATCCAAAAAGTATCATCCTATAAAATGTAGGGATTACACACTGTGAAAAGCAAGTGCACTCCTAAACTCTACATATTTCTTGAAAGTAGATAACCTGAAGATTACATGTGTCACAATGGGTTATCAATAGCCATGTCCACCTTCATTTAACTTTGTCACAAACACAAATAATTTTTTGAAAAAATGCACCTATACACATATATTTGCACTAAAACTCCTATTCAATCGTACATTCACACACAAAACACATTTAAAATAATGGATCAAGGTGTACACAATTTATATATACCACAAACATCGACTACAACAAGAGCTCATACTCTCAAAAACACTGATACAGAAGACAAGCAATATTTTGCTGTTATTCACTAATATGTTAAAAATTTATACTGCACATAGCAAACTGTGACTGTGATACCAAAATCTAACTTTTTTGAGATTGCACAGCATTCTGTTTATAAAAGCACAAGTTGATATTTCATATATACAACCATCTTCATGCAACTTTGCAGCAAACAGATTACAGAGATTACTCGCAAAAAATTGCACAAAATTACAAATTTGCCACTAAAGTGAATGCTCAAGCAATCCCTTTCTGCAAACAAAATGTACTTTCCAAAAAACTGCAAGATGTGAGGAATTCATACATACCACACACACACACATATATATATATATATATATATATATATATATATATATATATATATATACACACACACACACACACACTGTATATATATTTACAGGTGCATGTGTTAAAGAAATGCCAAAATTGCAGAAATGCGCCAACCAATTTTGTGCATGCAAATTAAATAGGAGCTTACATAAGAATATAATTTTCTATCCCCCTATAAAATTTGTAGAAATCTATCTAGTTTATCTCTAGTGATAACCGTTATTGCTATTATTTTAGTGTGTAACGGATATCGCTAGAGAGGCGTATTTTACTCTATAAAGGTCAGGTATGGACAGGGTCAAATGTAAACTTTATTGATGACTATGTGTTGTGTAAGTGTTTGTGCAACTCTTTTGGTGCTGCGATCTGGACGATAGTAAATGTCTGGGTCACAGCGCCAATAAATTTCCTGGTTATGTTATGCTCAGAGAGGTATTACATTATCCCTCTTTGTGACAGAGAGCAAAAGTATAGTATGCTCTCTGATTGATAGGAGAGGGGATAACATGTACAGAAGTCCATGCTATCCCTCCCCCTGGGGTCACATACAGATTATGCACAGATGATGATGATGAACCATGTCTGTGCACTCTGCACCAAGAACATCATTATAGTTCTTACAATTTCGGAGCGATCTGCCGTTAAAAACGCTGTCGGGAATTGAGATCTGCATTGAGATCTCAATGCCGTATAGCGTATTCAACAACGAATCGCTCCAGATCTATAAGGGCTATCATGATGATCTTAATATTTTAAAGATGAGATTCTCTTCTTTAAAATGAACATAAGATCATCTTCATAGCCCTAACCAATCCTGAGATATGGGCATTAGGGCCGGTTTACATCTGCGTTCGGTTTTCGTTTGGGGAGCAAGCAGCATTTTCCTCTCTGCATGTTTCGTGCAGAAACCGAGCGGAAACCACACGGACCCCATTATAGTCTATGGGGTCCGCAGGTTTCCTTAGGTAAACCGCTTTTCTATGCGTATAGGTTTCCGTTCAGGTGGGGTCCCCAAGCGGACTCCCCCGAACGGAAACTGAACCGGCCCTTCGTAGTAAGGACATATTAGATACGTCCTCGGCTAGAAAAGTGCCACCCTGGGAGGATGTATAAGTACGTGGGTGGCAGGGAAAGGGTTAAGGATATGTTCACACATACACACAGTATACTAGAAACCTGCAACAGATTTACAGACTTTAATAAATCTCAATCGTACACTACAGAAAATCTCCACGTATAAATTGCCATGTATAGGGTGAAATCCGCTGCAAATACACCAGGTTTGTATGTTTAGAGAAAATTTGATCATTTTGTTTTAATTTTCCAAGTCTGTTTTTCAAAATTAAAACAAAAACAAAAAATAACGTGCAATTTCCACTCTGGCCACTAAGCCTAAGAGCTCTTTCGGTTGACAGTACACCTGAGGTTGATCCGTTTGCACAGATCTCTCATAGACAAAAAATGGTTGTGTGAATAGACTCATAAAAGTCTATGGAGTCATACAGATGTGGACAAAATTGTTGGTACCCCTCGTTTAATGAAAGAAAAAAACCCACAATGGTCACAGAAATAACTTGAATCTGACCATCATTTAAGTTAAGGGTACCATCATTTCTGTCCATTCTGTTGAAGCATGGTTGAAAAGTAATGTCTGACTTTCATTTGTTAATTTTCATAGAATTTTTATATATTATTACTTTTGTCAGATTCAAGTTATTTCTGTGACCATTGTGGGTTTTTCTTTCATTAAACGAGGGGTACCAACAATTTTGTCCACGTCTGTATGTTGGTTGTTAATACAACAGCTAGTACACGGCCGTTAAATCCTGTAGTGTGATGGAGAGTTAATAATATACTGACATTTCTGTAGGATTTTTGTTTTTGTAGCAGTCACCTCATTTACAGCAAAGACAAGACAGACGTTATTACAATAGTAGATAACATCTCTATAGAAAACACCACTGACCCATCACTGCATGACTACAGACAATAGATAATGTCACAGTTTATCTATACCCCCCCTGCACAAAGCAAGTCTAGAAATTTCTCACATACACCTCAATGAGTCGGCTCCAGCGTATCACTGCCTATGGCCATGTGATTGATGTAAAGCATATCACTAAGTGCTGTTACCACAATTAAAAAATCTACAATCAAAAAGTGACAGATGTGTAAAAAAGATATATATTTTACAATCTGGTTTTAATAAATATAGGTTTGGCGATATAATCCCTTTAAAATTAGCAATGGAGTTTTCCAGTCTCATAGAATTATGAGTGATAGAATAACATTTTTGTCTGCCTGAATCAACCGTGGATATTTTATGCATCTTTTTACACACCACATTTGAGAATGATGTAGATATATTCTTATGCAAGGCTTCTTTTCTCTATACTTTACTTCTGATAAAATGGCTGCTCATGCATATTCATTCAAGGTTCCAACCCTCCTAAAATACAGGATTTACAAGCTTTCGCTACACTGACAGTGAAACGAGCCAACACTCATTGCTGAGCAACAATGATGATCTAGTTTTCAAATTTAAAAACAGGGAAACCCCTGAAACTAATATATTTATTTGAGCCGAACCTGCTGACTTTGGCAGGAAACTCTGACCTTCTAATGTGTACACACTGACTGTCGCCTGACAGCAGATGAGAGGGAGATAAGGATCATATTGCTGGATTTCAAAATGCCCAAAACTTTTGTTCCAGGTGGTGGGGGCGGTGGTTTTCTCTCCTTTCCCTATACAGAACATATGCACACTTGGGCCAGGGGAACGTGGAAGGGGGTTCAGAAGAGATAGCTCATCTGGCTGACAGTAATCTCATTTTGGCAGGTGTCACCTACTATTATTTGATGGCAGTTTCTGTAACAAAATCAGAAGTGAATTCAAAAGGAACGGGAACTATAAAAGGAAGGACTTACACAGGACTTCTCCTTCCTGCTGGTCCTGGCTTTAGTGTAAAAATCTGTTGCAAAAAGACTGTACAACACCAGCTTTAGAGTACACAAGCTCAGGTTTGTGCAGTCTTTGAAGCCCAAAACATGTCCGGATCATAAAGGGTGAGAACCTATAAAAGATAGATGGTATGTCTCTGTTTTTCAATTGACTCCTGGTTTTGGCTTCAAAAACTGCATAAAAAAACCCTCAAGTGCGTCCTCACCCTTAGGGTGGTTTCACATATGTGGCTTTGCTGCAGTTTTTGAAGCCAAACCAAGGAGTAGATAGAAAAGATACACATTTATTTTTTACCAACTCCACATTTTGGCTTCAAAAACTGCATCAAAGCAATGTGTGTAAAACCACCCTTAAAAATGTACTTTAACTGTTCTACAAAGCTGTGTGCAAACCATCTTGTTATAACTAACGTCTCAATGTCCTGCAAATACATAGAGAAATCTCCTAATTTCACTTGCTCCAAAATCCAACCCTAAATCCATCACTTATGAAGCATGCTGTTGATTGTAATATCTGCAGCATACCCTAAAATTCACTGGTTTCTACGGTGTGTAGCTGGATTTCTGAAAACCCCATCCACTAATATGGCGTTGTGATTAATGGTGGATTTTTGATGTGATATCAACACTAAAAATCCACAACAATCCACTATTTAGTCTAAAAGGCCTAAAAGAATCTACTTACCAGTCCATATGCCATGCTTCTCTCATGCTCCTGTGTTATATCCGCTACATAAGCAAATACCACAGAAAAGGTAACAGCGAATACACCAGATACAGAAATAACTGCAAAGTACCACCTAAAAAGATAGCAAGAAAATGAACTATGATTTTGCACATCAGATATATTGATATGCAGATTTTTTTTTTTAGAATTGAACCACTTACCAAGGACTGATCTTCATTAGTGGAATAGGAGCACAAGTGAAAAACACAGTTAGCAGCAAGAAAGACTTCCTTCCCCAAACGTCAGACAGTGCCCCTATCAAAGGTGCACTAAGGAAGGACAACAAACCCTGAATGAGAGAAACACATGGCATGTTACAATTTGGTAAAAGACCTGTATCAGATTTTATGATGACAGCTCATGAGATAGCTCGGTATTTTTATATGTAACTAGTAACACCTGTAAGATCAGAAAAGGTGATCTCTGTATGGGAGCCGGAAATATTTAGTGTCAAGAACATTTCCAGTAAAGTCAAAATATGGAAAGCTTCACCAAAAATTCTGCTTTGGAAAGGTTTCTCTGCTTTTAACTCTCAGGATTCAGTCCTATTCTTGGCACTAAATATATAGCAAAAATAGTGAATGTTCCAACACTCAGGAAGTCAGTTTCTCCATTTATTCCTATGAGACTCACATCCAGGCACTCATAGAAGTGAATGGAGAAAGTGACTTCCTGTCCACACATGAGTAGCTGTATCAGTTGTAGAGAAAAGAATGGATAACTCACAAATACAGCCACCATAAAGAGATTACCTGCATTACAATTATATCATGTACCTTTCTCACAGGCCAGAAAATAAAGTTTTGCAAGAGTTCTACTTTAAATTTTTTTCTAAAAGCATTAAAAACATTTGCTGTGCGCAGCAAAAGAAAACATCCCATGACTGCCAAACAGTAAACCCTCCCATCTAAATATCTAGCTCACATACAGAACCATGTTATGACTGTCATAATGTAGTCTTAGGGCGAGTTCAAATAGATTCCAATGTGAAAAACTAATTGAAAATTTGATAATACTATTCCCCTTAACACAGAGATTTTTGATTTAACACTCATTGTTCAATAACTGCTGACAGTATTAGGCCACATTTACCAGCCTGAACACTATATGAGGGGATACTGACCCCTAGCATTATCATGGTTATCTATAACTCTAGGAGACCCTGCCTCCTCGCAAAATGCTGTCCTGTAGTGATTACAGTACAGGGCAGTATTTCGTGGAGAGGCAGGGACACCTAGCATCAAAGATAACTATAATACTAGGAGTTTGTCTCCCCGTATAGTATTCAGGCTGGTAAATGGCACACACAAAGAAGGCTCCACGGTCAAGACTGTGAAAGTGGCCTTAGACTGTGAACAGATATACTCCACTGAAACAGGGAACGGTAGCGTCCATTTGTCTTCATTCGGGTCTCCGGTCTTTGCTTACCTTCTGTCTGCACACAAGAGTGTCAGCCAATCAGTGGTTGATGCTCCATTTGATCAGAACATCAGCGCTCAGTCACTGACTGGCCTGCACAGGAGGGTGTTAGCCAAAGGTCAGGAACACTAGGGATCCAAACAGAGACTCTCTGCTGGATCCCCAGCCGAACAGACAGGTGTTATAAACTGCACTGGAACACCCCTTTAATAATCACTAGAACAGACAGGTACTATGAAGATTCCACAATCTTCCCTGGCTGAACAACTGCTGCTTCACTAACCAGAGCAGGAAAGAGGAAGCTCCATAGGACATTCTACCTAACCTATGCCAAAAGGTAAGAGGGAAAACAACACCTTCCTTTTTACAGTAATAAAGGGTTAATCATGGAATGACATGCTAAAAAGCAACATCAATACTGCCGAACAAGTGTCAATATGGAGACCTCAATTGTCACCGGTTAGCTGATCTTTTACCTTCACTCCTTGGATGAGCCCATTCATTAGAAACGTGTGCTTTGGGAAGGTCTCATGTAAAACCTGCACAAGTAACAGACAAATGGTGAAAATTTACAGGAGTCATTCTACACACAACATTGTGCTAGCACTAATACAGGAAGAGGCTGTGACTCATCTTGTGGTCTGAGCATCTGATGCTTCAGCTACAGCTGAAAAACTGAGTTAATGGAGTCTACTGCCAGAGGTAAATGTCAGGGTTTCTTCCAGACATATATCTCAAGCAAAGTGTGCACAAAGGTTTAGGTCTTATTCACACGTCAGTGTAAGCCAAATCCAGGAGCAGGTCGAAAAACACAGAACAGGTGCAAATCTTTCTATTATATTTTACCTCTATGTAGCCTGCACTGCTGGTTTAGGTTTGCAAACATTGACATGTGAATAAGGCCTATGAGTGTTGTGACATTACCTTCTGAAGGAATGAATTCACATTGTACAAGATTATTATTAATAAAAGTTTCCAAAAATAGTTAAAACTTGTAGCTCGATTCTATCAGCAACCAAAAAAAACACAAAAACATACAAAACCCCACACTAGTAGCCATATTTGAAGAATAATACAGCCCTCTAAAAGAATAACCATTATGCCTGACAAATCCCTGTGATTAAACAGAACTTACCACCAAAGTTGGAGCAGTGAGCAAACCCCAAGCAAAGAATTCAAGGAAGATCACGATGACAGCATGATACACGCTGGGAGAGCCAAACCCCTGAGGCTATAGACAAAAGGAGATCATCAGAGCTATACAACTTCATACAAAATGAATAGTATTTACAATAAAAACAGAATATCAACTCCCAGAAAAAGAAAAGGGAGGATATGCCAAAAAATGAAAACATGTAAAATGCCTGCTGCCAATTGCAGGGTGGTGGAATCACAAGTGTCTCAGCCAGCCCAAACATGAAAAATCATGAAAGGCTGTTTAATAAATTAAGTGGCATATGCTGCCAAAAAATTGATCCATAGCAACTGGGTGTAAAAAAGTGAAAGTATACGAGAAGATATAGTACTTTACTTCCTATGGATTTTACTTCTGTACAGTTCACCATTCATGCACTGCTGGGAAAACAACACATAGGGTGTGCGAGGGTGCGCACCGTATGCTTCTCCAGCTGTCGTGAAACTACAAGTCGCAACAAGTCACAGGTTGTAGACCATTGACCTATGATAAACTAGGCAAACATTTGTATGGTAAGTCTAAGGATAGGTCATACAAATTTTCCAACACAGATAGCGTCATAAATCCACAAAATCTGTATGAAGATTTTGTTGCAGGTTTTATACATTGCAAAACCGCAGGTCAATTTCTGTGTCGATCTTTTTTGTGTAGCATGTGTATGAGACTGGTAAGATCTTAGTAACTTTGATCCTACTGCGGATTTTCCACCCAAATCATAAACCTCCAATAATTACGTTTTCTGGCATATTGTGTTATATACTACATATATGTAAGTTATAATACAATGTAATATACAGTACAGACCAAAAGTTTGGACACACCTTCTCATTCCAAGAGTTTTCTGTATTTTCATGACTATAAAAATTGTAGATTCACACTGAAGGCATCAAAACTATGAATTAACACATGTGGAATTATATACTTAACAAAAAAGTGTGAAACAACTGAAAATATGTCTTATATTCTAGGTTCTTCAAAGTAGCCACCTTTTGCTTTGATTACTGCTTTGCACACTCTTGGCATTCTCTTGATGAGCTTCAAGAGCTAGTCACCTGAAATGGTCTTCCAACAGTCTTGAAGGAGTTCACAGAGATGCTTAGCACTTGTTGGCCCTTTTGCCTTCACTCTGCGGTCCAGCTCACCCCAAACCATCTGGATTGGGTTCAGGTCTGGTGACTGTGGAGGCCAGGTCATCTGGCGTAGCACCCCATCTCTCTCCTTCTTGGTCAAATAGCCCTTACACAGTCTGGAGGTGTGTTTGGGGTCATTGTCCTGTTGAGAAATAAACAATGGTCCAACTAAACGCAAACCGGATGGAATAGCATGCCGCTGCAAGATGCTGTGGTAACCATGCTGGTTCAGTATTCCTTCAATTTTGAATAAATTCCCAACAGTGTCACCAGCAAAGCACCCCCACACCATCACACCTCCTCCTCCATGCTTCACGGTGGGAACCAGGCATGTAGAGTCCATTCGTTCACCTTTTCTGCGTCGCACAAAGACACGGTGGTTGGAACCAAAGATCTCAAATTTGGACTCATCAGACCAAAGCACAGATTTCCACAGGTCTAACGTCCATTCCTTGTGTTCTTTAGCCCAAACAAGTCTCTTCTGCTTGTTGCCTGTCCTTAGCAGTGGTTTCCTAGCAGCTATTTTACCATGAAGGCCTGCTGCACACAGTCTCCTCTTAACAGTTGTTGTAGAGATGTGTCTGCTGCTAGAACTCTGTGTGGCATTGACCTCATCTCTAATCTGAGCTGCTGTTAACCTGCGATTTCTGAGGCTGGTGACTCGGATGAACTTATCCTCCGCAGCAGAGGTGACTCTTGGTCTTCCTTTCCTGGGGCGGTCCTCATGTGAGCCAGTTTCTTTGTAGCGCTTGATTGTTTTGGCCACTACACTTGGGGACACTTTCAAAGTTTTCCCAATTTTTTTTTGGACTGACTGACCTTCATTTCTTAAAGTAATGATGGCCACTCGTTTTTCTTTACTTAGCTGCTTTTTTCTTGCCATAATACAAATTCTAACACTCCATTCAGTAGGACTATCAGCTGTGTATCCACCTGACTTCTGAACAACACAACTGATGGTCCCAACCCCATTTATAAGGCAAGAAATCCCACTTATTAAACCTGACAGGGCACACCTGTGAAGTGAAAACCATTTCAGGTGACTACCTCTTGAAGCTCATCAAGAGAATGCCAAGAGTGTGCAAAGCAGTAATCAAAGCAAAAGGTGGCTACTTTGAAGAACCTAGAATATAAGACATATTTTCAGTTGTTTCACACTTTTTTGTTAAGTATATAATTCCACATGTGTTAATTCATAGTTTTGATGCCTTCAGTGTGAATCTACAATTTTTATAGTCATGAAAATACAGAAAACTCTTGGAATGAGAAGGTGTGTCCAAACTTTTGGTCTGTACTGTACATGTTATATATTACTAGACAACATGAAAAACACTTTCAATGCATTGTCCTCAATACCTCAATATTTTAGACTAATACGTACTTTTAGAATTCAAGGTTTCATAAACTCTAACAACCCATTCAGATGTAACTGTATAACAAATGCACTTACAGAGCCGCCATCTTTGATGATGATTTTTTTGGCAAGAAGAACACTGCGGTTCACCCTCTTCTTTTTCTTTCCCTGAGTCATTTTCACATAACTCGGGTCCCGGCAACATTCACCTACAAGAGGAAAACCCTGATGTGAGTGAACTGAAGTAACCTATTATCAGTCTTATTTATCCATAAACTATTAAGAGACAGGCATGGGCAATATTTATACAAGCATCATAACCAACAGATGTGAGAACAGAGTACACTCACCTATGAGCACATCTAACACATTACACTTACATAGATACAAAATGAGTCACTGTGTAACTACATGTTGTTATTCCTCAGTCCAGAGCTGCATTCAATATTCTGCTGGTTGTTATAGGAGACAGTCTACAAGTTTGTCAACACATACACGCCTAAAAGCTCAGATGTGCTCCTATAAAGTGGCGGGACTGTTAGCTTTCCCCCAGGTCACAAAACCACTCAGGGTATATCTGAGCATACACTGATCCAGCAAAGAACGCTGGGAGCTTTCAGCTGTGAAGCCTGTGCAACTGGATTTGTCTGGAGTATTAGAGGAGATTTATTGAGGGTTTTGTTGTATCAGTTCCAAGAACAAAAATTTATGCAAGACCATTAATTTCTACAAGAAATCTCCTGCAAGGCACTATACCAGGGGTCAGCAACCTTTTTTGGATGGTGTGCCGATTTTGAAAAAAAATCAAAGATGACGTAGTCAGTGTGCCATGTAATAATTGAAAGGATGTCGACCCCTACATGAAAGTCATAGAACACAAACTATAACAGCAACTGATTTGGTAGTCGATTAAACTTACATTTCAGTGGGATCCCTGACTTTTTTTTTTCCGCAAAGATGATCCTTACCTGGTGGATGATACTGGGCTAAACATGGAGGTTAGAGTAGTCTGCAGTAAGCCTGTTTTGTGGGGGGCAGAGGATACCCCTCACACAACCCAGTTTTTTTTCTTGAAGAAGTCCAAACCAATGTTTCCAGCCTTGTTGAAATGAACTAAGGCAATTTTAGCTGCCATATTATATTTTACACATGCAGTTGCTGTCCTCTGACTAGGCTACCCCATGGCCCAGACACTAGTACATCATGCCTGATGCTCTCCACCCCAGTGCATCCTCTCCTTCGACTGAGAGAGATTGCAACCTGGAGCAGCGCTGCCATGTGTTAAGACAGCAGAGAGCACTGTGCCACGTAGATAAGCCCGGGGTGCCGAACCCAGCACTAGTGCCAGGGGTTGCTGACCCCTGCACTATACCATAACAAAGGCTGTAACTCAAGATCAGCGCCGGTTAAAGAGGTTAATTTACGGGGAACACAAGATATATTTACTAAAACTGATGTGAAGAATGGTCCCCTTTAGGCTGAGGCCCCATGTTGCAGAAACGCAGAATTTCTTGTTGCAGATTCTGTTACGGTTTTTTGAGCCAAAGCCAAGAATGGCTACAAAAGGAATGGGAAATATAAAGGAAGTTCTTATACTTCTCCCTTCTGCTCAATCTACTCCTGGCTTTGGCCCCCAAAAATAGAAAATCACAGCAAAATCTGCAACAAAAAAAAGCAGCTTTTCCGCAACGTGGGGCCTCAGCCTTAAAGAGGTTTTCCCAGGTCGTAATGCACATTTCATATTAATGACCTATCCACAGGATAAACCATTAGTATCTGATCTGTGGTGGTCCGACACCTAGACCTCATACAGATCCACTATTCTGGCAGCCTCCAGGAGCTGGAAGCAGCTCTGCTCCTATTCAAGTTATAGTAGAGGTGCTGCTGCCCCATCTTGAATAGGAGCAGATTGCAGGCGTTCCCCATGCACTGCAGCAGCTTCCGGAGTCTGTAGGCTGCCAAACAGCTGATCTGTGCAGGGTCTGGGTGTCGGAACCCTACAGATCAGTGTGAAATATGCAGTGGAGATGGAAAACCCCTTTAATGAGGCCTATTCTTCACATCAGTTTTAATAAATTGTATTTCCCATAAATTAACCATTCTATAAAAATTATTTCTAAGATGAATTTTGTCATTCCTCCAGGAAATTTCTGAATAAACAGACAAATGGTAATGGCAAAGTGGTCAATTCAGTTATATCTTTTCAGGAGGAAAAGCAGAGTAATGGCACAATACGTCATTGCTCCAGCGCTGTTATTTCATAGACAATACAAGGATTTACTACAACAGACATGTCTGGAGTGACAACTGGTCCATTTTAAAGGAAATGTATCATCTAGAATTTTTTTTTTTTTTTTTTACTAATTTAGACCAGATAATGAAACATATTACTTTTTTTTCATCTGTTTTTACTTTCTGATTTTAGATCAGATTTTTATTTTAGGTTTTATTTAGGTTATTTCAGGTTTTTATTCTGTTTTCTGTACATGTTTATGGTAGCGGCCATCTTGTTTTAGCTGATGTTAACAGCATTTGGAGAGATGCTTTATAGCAGACACCTGGACACAATAGTCTGGAGATGTGCGCTGACTTGTATTGCAGAGTTTTCTAACCATGCTCTGTGAGCAGTGTAGAGGTCATTGTGTAGGGAAAGGACATAGATAAGCTATTTTGAATGGTAGTCCCCATGTTATTTATATATAGCTAATGTCTATGCTGAAAATGAGGTGACTGCTGCAAAGAAATTTCTTATACAACAGAAAATGGCAGCCTGCTATTAGGCTTAGCTGTCTGTGAGAACGGCAGGATTTCACTTTTTTTTTTTTTTTTAATCAAAACCCTCCCCCCCAATAAAAAAAAAAAAAAAAAAAAAAAATTTCAAAGCCTTTATTCACACGACAGTCTCAGCCACACATGTGCTCTATTTACCAGCTGGAATAGTATGCGGGGAGATATTTTATAACAGGATTTTGTGGAAAGGCAGGGATTACGCACATAATAGTTAGCTACAACCTAGGAATCCGTCTCCCTGCATGGAGTTCAGGCTGATAAATCTAACATACAAACAGAGTTTCACATTGTTCATGTGAATAAGGGCTAAAGCTAGCAATACACAAACTTTGTGTAGTCCTACTGATCGATTTAAACTATTTAGTGAAATCTGAAGTCACAAGATTGCATATTACTCAATACGTTCATTTGGACTTCAGCCACAGCTAAATAGTTAAAATTACAAAAAGTCACAATGTAGCCTGGACCTAAATGATGCCATAAAAAATACAACTTGTATTACAAACTGCAGGGGAAAAAAAGTGAACAAAAGTTAAAAAAAATGAGGTTATGGCTCTTGTCAAGGCAAGGATGAAAAAATAAAAGCTGGCTGCAGCTCCAAGTAGATGTAGAGATTTGCCCACAATACAACTTCAATAGAAGATATGTATATATTGGTAAGGGTTGAACCCCCACCAATCACAAGAAATACGGGTTCCTTGTAACCGTCTTACATTTATCTGTATGGTAATGCCAAAGATAGCTGAATCCCTTGTATCTCCATCTCAATAAAGTGACAATTGCACAGGTGCATTGCTACTACATTTATTTGCAGGGGACTGTTTGAGATCTCATTCTCAGGGGTGCTGATGCATACAGGAGGGAGCACCCTCCCTCCAAAATACCTTAGATGCTGTGACCGCTATTGACTGCGGCATCTAAGGGGTTTTCCGATCCCAGGTGTTAGGAGCAGGTGCCTGGCTGTGAGTACACAGCTGGGCACCCCCATCTGCAGGAGACCCCGCATTATTCCAGTAGAAAGTCAGAGGCAGCAGAATAAGGAACATTAGTGACAGATGTAAAAAGTTGCCCATCTGGAGCCAGCTGCCCTCCTTCATTTCCTGGTTTACAGCTCATTCTTGTATGGAGCTCCTGCTTGTTGTAAATCCCACAGTTATCTCTGGATTTACATGCGCAAATAACAGAGGCACTGCTCCAAGAAGCTTTACTAGCCCTTAACAGGGCTCAAAAACTAAAAGCTATATGCAGAAAGAGGGAGAGAAGAGAATGTGTGCGCTCAGGAGGAGGAACTGAGTAATCATTCTGACCTGAGAGCTGGTCTCTAACCTAGGCAACCAGCTATAAACACTGAGGAGAACGATTTAGGGTGGGTTCACACTTGCTGCGGCACTCCGTCCGCCGCGAATCCGACCTTAATGTCGGAAAACTGGATAGGCACTGGATAGGGAAAGGTTTGCAACGCTTTGCTTAAAAACCCATTCACTTGAATGGGTTTTTAAAGCAATGCGCAGGTGTGCGCTTACACCCTCTGCACCGCGAATCCAGTTTTTTTCGTCGGAAACAAAGTTGGACATGCAGGACTTTGTTTCCAACGAAAAAAACTGGTTCGGGGCGCAGAGGGTGTAAGCGCACACCCAAGCATTGCTTTAAAAACCCATTCAAGTGAATGGGTTTTTAAGTAAAGCGTCGTAAACCTTTCCCTATACATTTTTCCGACATTTAGGTTGGATTCGTAGCGAACGGAGTGCCGTGGCAAGTGTGAACCCACCCTTAGTTGTATCTGGCCAATGGAGCAAGATAGATAAAGCAATGTATTGGGTAAAACACTTCAATTAGGCTATAGTGCTATATCACTTTTTTTTTCTGATTGTACACAATTATGCGAGCTGCCATCTTGCCTGACCTTTTCCTCTGTTCTGCTAACAGCCATTAATGACATGCTTTACAGCAATTTCATGGCCATAGGCAACAATGGACTGGAGCTGACTCTCTGAGGTATATGGTTTAGTTTTCTAGACTAGCTCTGTACAGGGATGTGGGTGACATTATCTGTTGTCAGTAGTGGATGCAATGATGGGTCACGCTAGGTTCACACCTACATTCGGGTTTCCACTCATGGTCCCCCCCCCCGAACGGAAGCCTAATTCGCTTAAAAAGCGGTTACCTTCAGAAACCTGCAGACTCCATAGATTATAATAAGGGCAGCTGGGTTTCCACCTGAAAAGGGTAGAAAATGCAGAGAGAAAAGCGCTGCTTGCAGGACTTTTCTCTCCACATTTTTAAAGCGGAATGGGGAAAGGAATCCCCAGACGGACACCGGGCGCAGGTGTGAACCTAGCCTCAGTCATGTAGAGAAGATAGCTCAGTGGTGTCATCTATAGAGGTGTTATATTGTAACGCTATCTGAGATGTAATTCACGTGCTTACTGCAAAAAAAAAAAAAAAAAAAAAAACCCTACAGAATTGGAAAGTGTCAGTCTATTATTAGGCTTAGGAACCAGAGTGAAAATTGCAGGAATTATTTATTGATTCATTTAATATAGGTAGCGATATGGAAATGAAAAAAAAAAAAAAAAAACACTTAAAAATATGTTTAACACTAAACATTAAAAAGTTTCAATCTGCGTCAGAGACTCCATCTCTGGAAAATCGGCGGAGAGGTAAGTCCTGCATGGTAGACTCTTTCTCCGCTGCTTTCAGTTTGCATTATAGTCAATGAGGTCTGCCGGTCTCTGTGTGTAACCACAGTTTCAGTGATCCGGCTCTCCATCATTTGGGTCCCCCGGCAGACCTGAACGAAGAAGACCAAGGCACGGATGTGAACTAAGCCTTAATGGTTCATCTGTGGTTTTATAAAATGCATCAATACATCCAATCAGAAGCAAAAGTAGAGGAATCCGAATATCTGAGATTAAGATCAATCCTCAAAACAATATAAAAGCAGTAAAAAGTGCAAAACAGAGAAGAGGATGTGGAAATTTTTAGCATCAAAGCTTCCAGGCAGTTGAAAGAAAGAACTTTTCAACTACCGAAAGGTGGAAAAATAACAAAGACAATGAGAGCAGAATTTTCATACTGACAAAATAACTTCATAGAGACTGTAACAAGAAACAACGAGCCGGGAAAGTGAAAAGTGGAACCTGGCAGCCATTTATAGAGGAAGAGCCCACTTCTGAACAATAACAAGGTATATAAAAATGTATCTGTCGTATACTTCTCCAGTCATGTTTACAGCTTAATTGTAGCTGTTACCAGAGTGACTAGCATTGTGATGTCTCAATGTGACGTCTAACAGTAAAGAGAAGCTGCACTAATGCTCATTTGTGAAAGCAACCAGCAGAATTGTGAAAGCAGCCATGAAGAAATATATATATATATATATATATATATATATATATATATAGAAAGAAAGATCAGACATTAAGTAGTTAACTTAGCGGATGAAAATAATAAGCCAGTGGAGACTACACAGAGACACAGTACAAGAAAGATTTTCTGTGCTGTGGACCTTCCTTGGTTTTGTCTTACAAATACTAATGCAAAACACTGATGTGTGAATAAAGCCATATATTTATATATCTATTTATTTTAAAGCATCCACTGAGCCTCCACAAGCAGATGTTGGTTTGCTATCAGTATGCAGTTCAAGGAAATCTTGGACCACACATTGACATGGTCTATTCTAGTCTGTGTAAATGGACCAGAACAGGACATGCTGTGACTATTATCACAAGGACCCATAGTCTAAATGAAAAAACAAAATGTATTGTCCTATAAACAGGCCTGTGTGCTGTCATCAGACTCTGACTACACACAAAACTGATATATAGCTGTGTGAATTAACCCTCAGGCTCCATTCACATCGTGTTTTTACATACATTCAGCACATCTGTTTAAAGGATGGACAAAAAAAAAAAAAAACGTGGGGAAAAAAAAAGAGATGCAAACAGATGGCCATTTGTATACATAGACATCAATGTTAAAAAACAAACAAAAAAAAAACAACCTGATCCATTTCTGTCCTTTTTTTGATGTCCATCTGTTTGCGTCCGTTTTTTTTTCTATCCGTTAAATGTGATCTGAATAGAGCCTTACAGAGACACTACAGCAGACTGTAGAGACAGCTGAGGTTTGAGCAGCTAAAGTATTTAGTTCACAGAGCACAGTCAGACTGGATTCATTGTAGCAAGGGGGAATATGAGGCATGACCAGGGCTATGTTTACATCTGTGCTGGTTTTCAGATTTTTACAGATACGTTAAAAAAACAAAGCAGATCCAACCAAAAAAGGATGGAAAGACAGGTACAAACAGAACACCTTACATTTGCACTGCTTATTCCTCCACAACAGAGCAGACACAATGCTGACTACAATGGGTTTGTGAATGGATCTGGTTATATCAGTGCTTCAGTTTTACTGGGGGGATAGAAAAACTATACACCAATGCATATGTGAATGTATCCTAAAGCAGCACATAGTAATCTCCATCTTTCCCATACACTTGTAAGCTCCGTTCGGCCAAGTGTGCATGCCTAAAGGAGAGAAAGCAGAGAACAACTGCCTGATCCTTATCTCACAAGGCTCCCATTACACATTAAAGGGGCTGTCCAGGGAGTTTAATTTAACGTACTTCCTCCGGAGATTTTTCAAGATAGACCTAGGGGTTCCAGACTGGTTCTGACTCAGGATCACATGAACGGAACCAAGCACCTGTGTTGTGTACAGTAAGCCTCCACAGCACAGGCAGAACAAGCCAGGGGCCGGGCTCTGATCATGTGACCTGGGATCGGAACCAGTTTGAAAAATCCCTGGAGGACATAAGTAAAATTAAATTCCCTAGACAACCACTTTAAATGTTGACAAATTCAGCCAACATTTATTGAATGTGGATGGCCAGGCTTCCATGTGCTGTATGGAGTCAGATGCAGGGGCCACATTATATGACAGCAGTGCTGTGCTTTCTCTGCCCGTTCTACAAGCCAGGTGAGATGGACCTTGGCGCTGCCAGTGATAACTTTCAGTTACAAGTGCTCAGCACAGGGTGAAAGCTCCTGACCACTGTACGTAGTAGTCATCACGACAACCAGGTTGGTAGATGGTTGATCTAGATTTTTTAGTCTCCTCACGTAAACAGGATGTGCCGCAGACAATATGTGACATCCTTCTCTAGCAGTATCTTACAGATTGTGGCTGTTTAATGGCAGCGGTGTCCACTCACACACTGCTGGGTAACAGCTGGAATTAGGACTGCTAATAATAACAGGTCTCTGCTATATACATATGTGTGAGGCCCCACCATGCTCACCCTGGCACTGCTAGACATGTAGTGATATTACTGGCACACTGCTGTACCAGTCTGGTATAACCACACAGGGGCTTCTGCTGGAGCTGCCATACAATGTAAGCACACTACAGTCTCCAACCTGTCACTTCCTGCCATCTCCCTCCCTGTGCCCACCTGTCACCCAGCCCTCTGCTTACCACACGTCAGTGTACAGTCTCTCACAGTTCTCCCACCTCCCTCCCCCCCCCCCTCCAGCCCCCATTGCCCCGGACCAGTCCCTCCATACCTCACCAGCCTCTCTCCCTTCTCTCCGTTCCTCTCACTCAGCGGCCATGTTGCGTACGCTCCACCTTCTCACGTCAAATCGCGCGACCCGCCCATTGGTGGACCCGATGACCACGTGGGCTGCACGTCAACATCCGGACTCGAGTCTATGCACGTGAGGGAGTCACACGTCATTACTATGACCAGTCCGCGGGAAGAGCGCCGTGTAGTCGGGGGCGGTGTAGTCGTAGTGTGGTGTACGGAGGAGCTGCGGAGTGTGCTTTAAATAGTACAGTGTCTGGTTTTATTTTTTGAAAGGGCAGTGCTGCATCTTTTTAATATACATGATGGTTGGTTTTGATTTATTAGGGTGAGTTCACACTGGGAAAAAACGGGGTCAAAATCAGTTCTGCTTACAGCACTGGTCTTTGGAGCTGATTTCAAATTCAGCTGTTTTTTATGCCGTTTTTTCAGCCTCCTGTGGATTTCAATAGGATTTTGTGTGTTTTTCTGCCTAAAAATAGGGCAGAATCTTTTTTTCCCCAGCTAGCTGAAAAAAGAAGCTAGGTGTTTTCTGTTGAAATCAATGGATGAATTTCCAATTGTTTCTGAGGCAGAAAAGCTTCACAAATAGTATAGTATAGCTCTAGCTGCATGGTACTCTTGCTGCAAAAGTTGAATACAGTTACCCCCTGTTTCTGTTGTTGCAATAGACTGAGTATAGTTGACATAAACACTTGTGCACTACAGAAGTCACAACCGGTTTCCTAGACAAGTACCTCAAACAATGAGTGGGAGGAGAGGGAGTCTCCCTCTCTGCAGGAGGACTGCCAAAAAGATATGGTCTTCATGGAGTGCATGTGTTGTTGGTCACATTGCTTGCAGGGTCCCTATTTTGTATCACTGAAATATTCACAGTAAATAATTGCACAGTTAAACTAATTGTCAGTATGGTCTGTTGCCACCTTTGCACACCATTACATTCCTATGGGTGGAAATAAGGGGAGGGATAAAGAATAATAAATTACTGATAAGGGTTTATTACAAGTCCCCAAGTATAAGAGAAGAAAATCTACTAAGGCAAACAGATGAGGGAGAAAAACATAGTAAAGTAAGTATTATGGAGGCTGTAACTACTTAGATAAAAATTTAGAGGTAGAAACCTGCAGGTTCAACAAAGAAAACAGGTTTTTGTAGGTAATAAAACTCAGTTACCTTTCACTAGTTCACAAAATAAATTTTCAAAAACATCTTAAGAAGGGCCTGTGAGAGATCCATACTTTATTATGGGAATAAGCACATAATAGCAGATGTGAAAACTAACATAAGTGGTACAATAAATGATAAAAAAGAAAGATACTATAACTAGAAGATGGTGATATTAAAGAAATATAAAGAGAAAAATAAATTGTGCACAAGACAAAGTGGCAAAAAATAAAACATAACTAAGTTGCAGAGTAAAGTAAAAATAATCAACATTTACTTTCAACTACATGAATAATAAGAAACTGATAGTGCGGCCCCCTTAAAATAATTTGGGTGTAATGGTGGAGAAGAAGGAAACTGCAGATCTATGAAATACCTTGTCTCTAACTCTATTTACATAGGAGAAATCCAATAACTGATAACATAATTAAGGTTAATGTAAATTCTCCATTAAATGTCATTTGTCATAACCAAGGAGGAAGGGCGGCACTGCCTTCAAAATACTAAAATAGACAAATCACAGGGTCCAGATGGCATACACCCCGAGTTCGGTGGGCATTGTGTACTGTGATAGACAGACATTATTACTAATATATAAAGATTCAGTTATGACCAGGTCTGTTCCACAGCATTGGCACATAGCAAATATGGTGCCAATATTCAAAAAAAAAAAAAAAAAAAGTCAAAATGTGAGCCTGGAAACTATAGGTCAGTAAGTATAATCTCTGTTGTTCGAAAAATAGTTGAATGGTATCTCAGGGTACGTTCACACGTAGGAATTATCGCACCTAATCTGCCTCCCACTGTCTTCAATGGGAGGCATAGATCGCAGCAGGACGCTGAAAAAAATCAGCGTCCTGCTTGATCTTGCCGTGGATTCCACAACTCAAGACGACCTGCTGATTGGGCCCTGCATCGGCATTCCATTGCAGCTAGACTGCGGCCGAATACGGAGGCAGAAAATGAAGAGGAACTTCTCTTCATTTTCTGCTGTGTGAACATACCCTTAGAGATACTATGCTGGAGTAGCTCAAAAATAACTTTATAACAAAGTATCAGCATGGATTTATGAGGGATTGGTCAACTTTTAAGAAGAGGTAAGTTCTAGACTGGATCTGCGGTTGGCCCTAGATTTAGTGTAGCTGGACATTTCAAAGGTGCTTGATACTGTGTCAAATAAAAGGTTGGTACATAAAATAAGAATACTGGGACTAGGGAAAATATGTGTAACTGGGTTAACAACTGGATCACTGTTAGGAAACAGAGTGTGGTTACTAATGGTACGTACTCTTATTGTGTGGCAGTCACTTGTGGATTGACGAAGGGTCAGTATAATAATAAAATAAACTTAATAATAATAAACTTTATTTATATAGCGCCAACATATTCCATAGCACTTTACAAATCACATGAGATATGAACAAACAGTATGAGACATTATAATGAGACAAAGAAATAAACATATCAAACAATAGGAGTAAGAGCCCTGCTCCCAAGAGCTTACATTCTATGAGGCGATAGGGGGACACAAGAGGTCAGAGGGCTTGTTTGCTACAATGGTCCAGCCATCTTTTGATAGAAAAGATTGTGTAACTGAAGCTGTATGAACCAGTCACCAGCCAGTGTCTGTGAATAAACAGATACTAAGTGCAAGGAGTGCAGTGTAACTTCTAGATGGAGAGGACAGGATCTGAGGAACAGAGGAGAAAGGATAAAAGGTGTTATTCTGCACCTCTGCACACTACACTGTGATCAGGTCACGTAATAAGCCTGACCATACAGATGTGATTTTAGGGCAGTTTTGAAGCTGTAGTTGGGGATTAATCACATTGTCCAGGGTAAAGCATTCCAGAGCACCGGTGCAGCTCGAGAAAAGTCTTGGAGATGGGAGTGGAATGTTCGGATAACAGAGGATGCAAGTTTAAGGTCATTGGCAGAACGGAGAGGACAATTAGTATGGTAGACAGTGATGAGAGAGGAGATATAGGGGGGCGCAGCGCTATGGATGGATTTGTGGGTCAGTGTGATAATTTTATATTGTATTCTGTGATGGATGGGCAACCAATACAGCAACTGACACAAGGTAGATGCGTCTGTGTACCGGTTTGACAGAAAGATTAGTTTGGCGGCCACATTCAGGACAGATTATAGAGGGAAGAGTTTAGTAAGAGGAAGCCCAATTAGAAGAGAATTGCAATAGTGAAGACAAGAGAGAATCAGACAATGAGGGTTTTTGGTGTTTCTATGGTGAGAAAAGGGCCAATTCTAGAGAGGTTTTTAAGGTGCAGGTGACAAGAGCGTGCAAGTGTCTGAATATGTGGGGTAAAGGTGAGATCTGAGTCAAATAAAACCTCCAGACAGCGGGCATGCCGCCTCGGGGGTAATAGTAAGGCCACAGATAGAAATGGAGATCTCTTTATTAGAATATCACATGTATTGCCCAAAAAACATTCAAATGGATTTTCATGTACATTCACAGAAAAACTGCTATTTCCAAAAAAATCCAAACATTACACAGCAAAGATAGCCACACTGGTCATATTTATTAAACACTATACACAGGAAATATTACCCCTACAAGTTATATGCCTCATGGAAATGCCTACTAAAGGTTGCTGCAGTCACGGCAGCTTTAAGGTTACTTGCAACATTTCAGGGTGACTCGCCGATGTGGACTAAACTTTATGTTCTATTTTCAAATGTTGCTTAACAGTTAGATCTGCCACCTCCAGACATGTCAACCTGCCCTGGGTTTCCCAGGAGCCTCACCTGGCTGCCAGCTCATTGATCACTGCACAATCTGCCATTCATGAATCACCCTGTTCTCCCCGGTTGACAGCTGTAACACCTCTATAGCCATTTATTTCAAATGTATAGATGGCAGTCTGTGTCAGGCACTGACTGTGACACAGTGTATCTGTCTTTTTAGACAGTGTTACAGTGAGTGTGAGTGAGAGTGACCTGGTACAGCCTGCCACTAAATTAACTGGCTGTAGAGGCAGTGGGGGAAGAGAAGTGAAAATGGCTGCTTCTTCTAGTTGTGCTGCTAAATGTAGCCAGAAAAGTGACGTTGTCTCACCTCATGGCAGATGGAACCCTTCATAAATGCACGGATTTCAGGTGGAGGTCTGAGTTATTTGATTTGTTACACAAATTCAACAATGTATGTAGTAGAAGTAAGGTGCGCGAGTAAGTTATGGGAAAGAGAGCGCCATTTCAATTTTCGTCTCAGGCAGCAGAAAAGTCATCCGTCCTGGATGTATGGTCCATTTTATTTTTTTGTACATTATTAGTGTACTTACAGTACAGACCAAAAGTTTGGACACACCTTCTCATTCCAAGAGTTTTCTGTATTTTCATGACTATAAAAATTGTAGATTCACACTGAAGGCATCAAAACTATGAATTAACACATGTGGAATTATATACTTAACAAAAAAGTGTGAAACAACTGAAAATATGTCTTATATTCTAGGTTCTTCAAAGTAGCCACCTTTTGCTTTGATTACTGCTTTGCACACTCTTGGCATTCTCTTGATGAGCTTCAAGAGGAAGTCACCTGAAATGGTTTTCACTTCACAGGTGTGCCCTGTCAGGTTTAATAAGTGGGATTTCTTGCCTTATAAATGGGGTTGGGACCATCAGTTGTGTTGTTCAGAAGTCAGATGGATACACAGCTGATAGTCCTACTGAATGGAGTGTTAGAATTTGGTTTATGGCAAGAAAAAAGCAGCTAAGTAAAGAAAAACGAGTGGCCATCATTACTTTAAGAAATGAAGGTCAGTCAGTCCGAAAAATTGGGAAAACTTTGAAAGTGTCCCCAAGTGCAGTGGCCAAAACCATCAAGCGCTACAAAGAAACTGGCTCACATGAGGACCGCCCCAGGAAAGGAAGACCAAGAGTCACCTCTGCTACGGAGGATAAGTTCATCCGAGTCACCAGCCTCAGAAATCGCAGGTTAACAGCAGTTCAGATTAGAGACCAGGTCAATGCCACACAGAGTTCTAGCAGCAGACACATCTCTACAACAACTGTTAAGAGGAGACTGTGTGCAGCAGGCCTTCATGGTAAAATAGCTGCTAGGAAACCACTGCTAAGGACAGGCAACAAGCAGAAGAGACTTGTTTGGGCTAAAGAACACAAGGAATGGACATTAGACCTGTGGAAATCTGTGCTTTGGTCTGATGAGTCCAAATTTGAGATCTTTGGTTCCAACCACCGTGTCTTTGTGCGACACAGAAAAGGTGAAGGAATGGACTCTACATGCCTGGTTCCCACCGTGAAGCATGGAGGAGGAGGTGTGATGGTGTGGGGGTGCTTTGCTGGTGACACTGTTGGGGATTTATTCAAAATTGAAGGAATACTGAACCAGCATGGTTACCACAGCATCTTGCAGCGGCATGCTATTCCATCCGGTTTGCGTTTAGTTGGACCATCATTTATTTTTCAACAGGACAATGACCACAAACACACCTCCAGACTGTGTAAGGGCTATTTGACCAAGAAGGAGAGTGATGGGGTGCTACGCCAGATGACCTGGCCTCCACAGTCACCAGACCTGAACCCAATCGAGATGGTTTGGGGTGAGCTGGACCGCAGAGTGAAGGCAAAAGGGTCAACAAGTGCTAAGCATCTCTGGGAACTCCTTCAAGACTGTTGGAAGACCATTTCAGGTGACTAGCTCTTGAAGCTCATCAAGAGAATGCCAAGAGTGTGCAAAGCAGTAAGCAAAGCAAAAGGTGGCTACTTTGAAGAACCTAGAACCGTGATGGCGAACCTATGGCACGCGTGCCAGAGAGGGCACGCAGAGCCCTCTCAGTTGGCACGTGCGCCGTCACCATATCTCACTAACGGGGAATCCGGTCCAGGATTCCCCATTAGTGAGCGATGGCTTCTTTCAGCTGTATGTGCAAATGCACATACAGCTGAAAGCTGTCAGTGTAAGCTGCGGTCCACAGGACCGCTGCTTACACAGTACATGCTAAATGCTGTACTCTGAAAGGACCTTCTGATGTCATAAGGTCACATGACAGGGTAGGCGTGTCTTTGCTTGTAAGAAGCTCCTTCCACATGAAGAAAAGTATCACGAGCAGTGGAGGAACATGCAGAGATGTGGGGTGCAGGGTGTAGTGTGGGGAGGAGAGATGTGGGGCTCAGGGTGTAGTGTGGGGGGTAAGATGTGGGGTGCATGGTGTAGTGTGGGGGTTAGAGATGTGGGGTGCAAGGTGTAGTGTGGGGTTAGAGATGTGGGGTGCAGGGTGTAGTGTGGGGGTTAGAGATATGGGGTGCAGTATCTAGGGTGTGGGGGTTAGAGATGTGGGGTGCAGGGTGTTGTGTGGGGAGGAGAGATGTGGGGCTCGGGGTGTAGTGTGGGGGGAGAGATGTGGGGTGCAGGGTGTAGTGTGGGGGGTTAGAGATGGGTGCAAGGTGTAGTGTGGGGTTAGAGATGTGGGGTGCAGGGTGTAGTGTGGGGGTTAGATATGTGGGGTGCAGTATGTAGGGTGTAGTGTGGGGGTTAGAGATGTGGGGTGCAGGGTGTAGTGTGTGGGGAGAGATGTAGGGTGTAGTGTGGGGGGTAGAGATGTGGGGTGCAGTGTGGGGGAGAGATGCAGAGTGTAGTGTGGGGGAGGAGAGATGTGGGGTGCAGTATGTAGGGTGCAGGTGTAGTGTGGGGGTTAGAGATGTGGGGTGCAGGGTGTAGTGTGGGGGAGAGATGTAGGGTGCAGGGTGTAGTGTGGGGGGGAGAGATGTGGGGTGCAGGGTGTAGTGTGGGGGGAGAGATGTAGGGTGCAGGGTGTAGTGTGGGGGAGAGATGTGGGGTGCAGGGTATAGTGTGGGGGAGAGATGTAGGGTGCAGGGTGTAGTGTGGGGGGAGAGATGTGGGGTGCAGGGTGTAGTGTGGGGGAGAGATGTAGGGTGCAGGGTGTAGTGTGGGGGGAGAGATGCAGGGTGTAGTGTGGGGGGAGATGCAGAGTGTAGTGTGGGGGATAGAGATGCGGGGTGTAGTGTGGGGGTGTAGTGTGGGGGAGAGATGCAGAGTGTAGTGTGGGGGAGGAGAGATGTGGGGTGCAGTATGTAGGGTGCAGGGTGTAGTGGGGGGTAGAGATGCAGGGTGTAATGGGGGGTAGAGATGCAGGGTGTAATGGGGGGTAGAGATGCAGGGTGTAGTGGGGGGGTAGAGATGCAGGGTGTAGTGGGGGGTGCAGAGATGCAGGGTGTATTGTGGGGTGCAGAGATGCAGGGTGTATTGTGGGGTGCAGAGATGCAGGGTGTATTGTGGGGTGCAGAGATGCAGGGTGTATTGTGGGGTGCAGAGATGCAGGGTGTAGTGTGGGATACAGGGTGTAGTGTGGGGGGAGAGATGCAGAGTGTAGTGTGTGGGGGGAGAGATGTGGGATGTAGGCTGCTTGCAAGAGGGAGGAATGGGGGTGCAGGCTGCTTGCGAGCAAGAGGGGGGATGCTGGGGAGGCAGGTTAATTTAAGGTGAAATTGCCGTGTTGGCACTTTGCAATAATTTAGTGGGCTTTGGGTTGCAGTTTGGGCACTCGGTCTCTAAAAGGTTCACCATCACTGACCTAGAATATAAGACATATTTTCAGTTATTTCACACTTTTTTGTTAAGTATATAATTCCACATGTATTAATTCATAGTTTTGATGCCTTCAGTGTGAATCTACAATTTTTATAGTCATGAAATTACAGAAAACTCTTGGAATGAGAAGGTGTGTCCAAACTTTTGGTCTGTACTGTACATAATCTGTCCCCTCATATGTTTTTTTTGCCTTGCTACCAACAACACCCAGCACATGTCCATGAAAAACGAACATGTGAATAAGCCCTAAGGCTATAGACATACCTTGACAGTGGTACAAAAACTGATTTTAGAGTATATAGCAGTGGTTACATAACTTTTAATTATACAAGGATTAAGCATTATTTACTAAAAATCAAACACACCTCTTTAAGGCTAAGGCCCCACGTTGCGAAACGCAGCTTTTGTTGTTGCAGATTTTGCTGCAGTTTTTTGAGCCAAAACCAGGAGTGGATTGAGCAGAAGGTAGAAGTATAAGAGCTTTCTATATATTTTCCATTCTTGGCTTTGGCTCAAAGAACCGCAACAAAATCTGCAACAAAAAAATCTGAGTTTCCGCAACGTGGGGTTTTAGCCTAGGGCTGGCTTTCCATATTGCGTTAGCACCATGGCTAACCAAATTGTGCCTATCTACTGGCGTGAATTTGTTGTATGCTGGGTGTACCTCAACTGCAATGGAAACCCATTCACCCCCACATAATAAAAACTGTCTAAATATAACTACGGTGCTTCAGTAGTTAGCACTATTGCTTTGCAGTGCTGGAGTCCTAGGTTCGAATCCAGCCAAGGGCAACATCTACAAAGAGTTTGTATGTTCCCCCCATGTTTGCATGGTTTTCCTCTGGGCACTCCAAAGTCATACTGATAGGGAATTTGGATTGTGAGACCTATATGGCACTGTGATTGACAATGTCTGTAAAGCGCTACACAAGCACGTAAGTTAGATAGAAATGATAAAATAACTACTATAAAAAGGCTTGCATACACATTATACAGACAACTAATCTCAGGTGTTGGTAAAAAACTTGCTGTTTAGCAGTGCCCGTCTTCCCATTAACTCTAGTGGCATAAAGTGAAAACATACAAGCTCTTGTACAGTAGCTCTGACTACAAAGAGCACTGTATATAGCACCCCTTGGTGAAAGGGTGATTATGTAGTTTAGGCTTTGAGAACTCTTTCACAAACAATTCATTCATTCTTTCCAAACAATTGCATTCGAGGGACCACAGCAGTTGATCACTGACTATCCAGTAAACAAAGACTAGGGGGCAGTGAAGCGGTGCGGGGATGAATACGTAAGTAATGCTTATTTTGCTATATCCTTGCCTTCATTCACTTCAAATTTAGTCCAATCGCCAGCAACCCCTTTAGCTAAAAGAGATAGGGTTCAGTGAATCTGTACTATTCTTCGTTTGTCACATCTCAGTGGGGAATAAATACTTACCAACGCCCTCTGGCCATCTGATAATGTTTGGAATAGTGCTAGTAATGTCTGAAAGACTCGACAAAACTAATCAGAGCTGCAAAGCCTTAAAGGGGTTTACCTACAAACATACCCATATTTAAGTATGGAGACAATTAAAGGTTAAACATTTCTGCAAATATAGTTTTAAAGATTTTCTCTGACCATCTTAGTGGTGACAGTCTCTTATCTTGATGTTGTTAGTGTATATGACTATAAATGCAGGAACATTCTATGATTTGACACTTGTCAGAAACCCAGCCATGATTTCCTTATTGTGGCCGTTTATCTACTTGTTCTTAGAGATGGGTGAACAGCTTCAGCACAAGCCGTGTTTGATCCCAATATTCCAGATTGTTCAGTTTTTAACTAAACTGAACAATTGGGGATTTGTCTCTAATAAACTAAAATGGCGGTTGCAACATGCATTGAGGTAAATTGTTATACTCTGGGGACTTCAGACCCCAGAGTATAATATGTGGAGGCCCAGGGGAGGTGAAAAAAAATAAAACATTTATAATCACCTCGTTTGGGTCTTCTTGGGTGTCCAGGTCTCCTGGTGACGTAACGCACCCAAGGTCACCTCTGAGGTCTAATCTCAGCGTTGACTCCGGGCACATGATGTCACCAAGGAAACCCGAGAGAGTGCTGGGTGCTGCGAGGAGGTCCAAAATAGGTAAGAGACAGTGAGTATAAATGTTCTTATTTTTTACACCTCTCCTGGGCCTGCACTTATACTCTGGGGTCTGAGGAGACCCCCAGAGTATAATAATTTCACTTCCGGTTCTATCCAAACTTGTTTGACCCAAAACAAATCAGGGATCTGAGCCACCCGAAACTAAACAAATCTTGGGAGGTTTGCCCATCTCCTTGTTCCCGATAACCTTTTGACAATAAGGAAATCATGGAAAGTCCTAGACCGATTGTGTTATACACATCTTCTAATAAAAAATAAAAAATCTTCAACTGATCTTGCATCGTACAATCTGATTTCTGCCAGAGGAGACCAGTACCGGGATAGAAAGAAAAAAAAAAAATGTAACCATAAAAGACAACAAGTCCCTAACCATAGAAAATTCCTCCATTCATGTTCTTATCTATTGGCAACCTTTCAAAACAAAAGACTATCAATAACCAATAAGATAGAGAAAATCTTTAAAACCCTGCTGATATCTACCATATTAGTACGGCAGAGCTTTCAAGGAAGTTGGTGCACTTTGGGAGGGGCTTCAGCTTCCTGGAGAACTGCTCTTGCCACTCAGACCCCTACCATCCTCTGCTTGCGCAGTAAGAGTTGATCAACTTTATTACACATTGGAGACTTGACAGCAATGCCTGCGATCAGAGTCCTCTTAGATCACAGCATTAACCTATCCAATGCTTTGGTCAAATGTGACTGACCCATCGGATCACTGGCAGTGTTCGGGCACTGCCATGTTTAAGAACATCACCATCTCCTTGAAAGAGATCTTGGAGCGATGACCTATGTCCATGGCAGGCAAGAGCCTATTAAAGGCTCCTAGGCCTGTCTTCAGAATACAGTAAGAAAAGTGAATGGATTTCTCAATATACTACATTACTAGTACTAATACTTATCTCTTATATATATATATATATATATATATATATATATATATATATATATAAACGACTGGGCCTATCCTCACCAAATTTGGTACACAGGTACTGTACATCAGGTGTCCGGGAAAATTTTAGACCGGGTCTCAGCTCTCTAGGACGTACCGTTCCTGAGATAGAGTATTCCGAAAAAATGACCTGCATTAGCTAATACAAGCCTGCAAGTCTTTCACTCATATTCCAACTGCCATACACACTGTCACATGTCCCTTATCAGCCAATAGAAGCTCGCAGGCGCTTACTCTCCACAGGCACACAGGTTTCCATAGCAACCAAGCTATTTATGACCTGTATGAGTCAATAGGAGTTCGCAGGTCCTTAAATATTCAGTCATATCACGTGTATCAGCCAATATAAGTTCACATCTAATTTACCAGGTTTCCATAACACAGCAATAGATAGACTGTACCTATTCTAGACTCAGTGGCGTAACTAGGAATGGCTGGGCCCCAAGATGAACATTTGACATGGGCCCCCCCTGGCAACCCCCCTCCCCGCACAAACTGCATTCCTGCACACACTATTATGCCCCATAGTGGCCCCTGAACACACTACAGGTATTATGCCTCATAATGGCCCCTGCACACAGTATTATGCCCCATAGTGGTCCCTGCACACAGTATTATGTCCCATAGTGGCCCCTGCACATAGTATTATGCCCCATAGTGGCCCCTTCATATAGTATTATGCGCACTCCCCGCTACCTCTTCAATGTTGGACCAGACGTCACGTGAGCCAGGCATGTGTTGCAACGCATAATGACGTTGGACTGGCTGACTGACGTCTGGGACGTCACCAAGGAGGCCCGAAGACTGCCGAAGCACAGGAGAAGTAAGTAACGTTGTTTTTTATGTTCCCTCACCTCACCTGGGCCTCCGATCATTATACTCTGGGTCTGAAAAGACCCCAGAGTATAATGATAGCAGTGTTTGTGGGGTTCACGACCCATTGCCTTACTTACCGATCCAAGCTCCTGCTCACAGCCGCCTGCGCTTCACCTTCTGCGGAGGCGGCTGTGAGCAGGAGCGGGGATTGGTAAGTAAATAGGGCCCGTTACCTTCTGGTGTTACACCAGCAGGTAACTGCCTATTAAAAAAAAAAAACAAAAAAAAAAAAAAAAAAACACATCAGGGGTCCGCCGGGACCCCTAATGTCCCGGGCCCTGTGGCAGCCGCTACCGCAGCTACCCCAGTATTTATGCCACTGACTGGACTGCCATACTGGATGTCAGCATTCTTATAAATTGAAACGTTTTTAAACTACTCATGCCTCCTGCAGCAAATGCATGGCTGCTGCTCGAACTAATGAAAACTCTCAGCAGACCCAAGCCCGTCTCCAATCTGACAAGGCATGTCACAGACAACAGTGAGCAGCTGAAACTCCCCAGTAGACCCAAGCCCATATCCAATCTGACAAGGCATTGTCAGCAACATCCACACAGCTGCACTCCATGTTTCCATAACAACCCAGCCATTTTTCTTCACTGCTGTAGGTCAGCTTTAAAAGGGGCAGGGCACTATGGATGATACTGTTACACAAGGTCACATACACACAGCTTTACTCCAGGTTTTCCATAACAACCGATCGCAGGTTTTTCACTGATATCCAAACTGAGATACACATGATCACATGACGCTTATGGACCAATGGAAAATCGCAGGTTCTTCAGTCTTGACATACACACAGCTTTACACCAGTTTTCCATAGCAACCAAGCTATGACCTGTATGAGTTAATAGCAGTTCGCAGGTCCTTAAATATTCAGTCATATGACGTGTATCAGCCAATATAAGTTCACATTTCATTTACCAGGTTTCCATAACACCATAAATAGACTGTACCTATACTGTACTGCCATACTGGATGTCAAGTGCAAAACTGGCCAATTCTTATGGGGCCACTACACAAACAAAAAATGAAATATACCCGTGCAAAGCCAGGTCCTTCTGCTAGTGTATATACAGTGTGTGTGTGTGTATATATATATATATATATATATATATAATTATTTTCAACTGTACTCAAAATAGTATAGATAAGAAATACTATTAGCCCTGCAAAAAAAAAACACAAAGAATTTTTATTATTTTTCAAAGTTTTGGATTTTTGTTAAGGTATTAAAACATAGAAAAACTATATCAATTTGGCAGCGCCGTAATCACAATGATCTGCAGAATATAGATAACTTGTCATTTGGGCTGTTCATTGAACAGTGTGAAAACAAAATCAAGAAAATGGCCACCACATTCTGAATTCTTTTCCAGCTTCCCAGTGCATCGCAAAGGATATTAAATGGCACCATTATGAAGTACAATTTGTCCCGCTAAAGATAGGTGCTCGTACAGCTCAATGAATGGGAAAATAAAAAAGAAAAACTTTTTGAAGGTAAAAAACAAAAATGAGAAATTGAAAAAAGGCTGCGTCAATAGTAGGTTAACAAATCCAAATATTTAATTTATTTAAATTTTTCACACCATAAGGGCATTGATGCTGATATTTTTTTTTCATTATGCAATGATTTAAAACTATTTTTTCCAACTAGCTCAAAATAAAGGTACATGGTTTAGATAAAAATGGGTGTGGCTTAAAATTTTACAATTGCTTCAAAATTTTGAAATTAGTCAATTTTGATATTAGTCGACTAAGACTGGGTTCACATCTGCTCCAGAGTATCCAACGCAGAAACCACTGAGAATCGGCGGAGAGAAAAGTCCTGAATGGAGAACTTTTCTCTCCACCACTCTCAGTTTGAAAATGGAATACATCCGGCCATTGTCCGTGTGAGACCACGGTTTCAGCAGTCCAGCTTTCCATCATTCAGGTCCCTCAGTGGACCCAAACGACAAACACCAGCGCAGATCTAAACCTCGCGTAAACCTAAACCTACACAGTCTAAAGATGCTACAGATATTATCCAGCATCAGCCACTGTGATAACTTTGGCATTTTCAGACTAAGTTTACACTGTCAGACTATTAGTAAATGTTGACCAATGTGTCCAAGTCATCTGAGACCATAATAGATACAGCTTCAAGTCCTCTACATTCAGGCAGATAAAGAGATTTGCAATGTAGTCAAGATGTGTGCTTACATATGCAAACCTTTATATGGGTCTGTCTGAAGGGCATCACACATTGAATAACCTTGTAAACAAGACTGTGCTCATGTTTTGTAGATACATTGATGACCTCTTTCAGGTATGTGCCTAAGCAGAGGCTATGAAGTTTGTGGACTATCTGAACATTAAAAGTTTTTTTCCGGTGGAATGGTTTTGATGGACCCGGGGGTTAAAGGGACGTCACAACCCACGAGTTATTTGATCGGAAGCAGCGTTCGGCTCCTTGGGTCACTCCACCCACCTCTCCCCTGATCTCACAGGTAATTAATTACCTGTGCTGTGGGGACTGGCTTTACTAGTCAGGCAGCCCCAATAGAAAAGATAATTTACCTGTGGATCGGGGAAGGGGGGGGGGGGGCCGATTGCTCCCAATAGGGATAGTGTTGACTTTTTTGACCTAGTAGGAAATATTTCTATTCGTACACATTTTACATTAGTAGATGGTAATATCTATATTGATTTTCAGACCACCTATTATCCACTCTGCCTCAGAGATATTCCATTTGAACAACTTAAAAGGGGTTTTCCGGGGTTAAACTTTTTATGATCTATATTCAAAATAGGCCAGAAATACCTGATTATTGAGAGGCCAACAGCCAGGCCCCCAGACCGATGAGTTGTACGGAGCCACTTCTGGTGCGCGCCCTATACACTATACAGGGTCAGAAGCAGAAAGGTCAGTCTTCTGTATAGCAGCCGGCGTGGTCATTGCAGCTCAGTGCTCATTGAAGACAATTGGAGTTGAGCTGCAGTGACACTACTTGGCCGCTATACAGACAAATCAAGTATTTATGGCCTATCCTGAGAATAGGCCATAAAAAGCTTAACCCTGGACGGTCAAGATTATCTTAACACATTAGTAGGTCCAGTCCAAAGGTTTTATAGGTCCATCCCCCCCATTACCATCACTTAGACATACCTGACCCACCCAAATAATAATGGCTCCCATATAGTATAATACTTCCTTAGTAGTCCCATACAATATAATGTCCCTCAGTAGCCCATCACAAAGCCAAATGCCCTTGCAGTGGCCCCATATAATATAATAGCCCATCAGACATTAAACTGTCCTTGCAATAGGTATGATGTCACATCATCATACCTATTGCACCCAACACATCGGGAGCAGAGACAGGGTCCGAATGGTGAAGCAGGGAGCAGACCGCTCTCTGCTTCACCATTGTCTTTAACTTGTCTGCACCTGGAGGACATGGATAAGTTGGAGTTAGGACAGCTCGGACCCACTGGCCGAAACAGCACTCTAAATGCAGGACTGTCCCAATGGGGCCCCCACTACCATAGGGCCCAGTGCAAGTGCATCATTGGCCCTATGGTTAAAGCGGCCCTGCCCAGACAACCCCTTTAAGCATAAAGTCTAAGAAAAAAAAACCAAAAAAAAAAAAAACCACACACTAGTCAGACGATGAGACTTTTAGAAATCAGTGTAAAATACTAAGTGCTTCAATGACAAAAACTTTGCTAAGTCTTGTACAAGGTGTGTTAAAAAAGGCATTTTGATACAGACAGGAGAAAGGTCTTGAATAGAAGGGCTCTGTCATTAATGAGTCTGCCACTCGAGTAAGGCTACATTCACATCTGTGTTGGAGTATCTGATGCAGATCCGTCAGGCCCGGATCCTGCAAGCCCAACTCTCTTGTCCGGTGATTTCACTTAAAAAGGACGGTCATCCGACAGACCCCATAATTGACAACCAATGAGGTCCATTGGGCTCTGTTTGTGTTGGTCATAGAATGGATCCGCTTTTCGGTTCTAATGGTCCTCTGACGCAGGAGTGAGCCCAACATAAAGCATAAATTGTCACTAAATTTAATTTAGGTCACAAAAAAAAGTTAAGAAAATCTCATCTATGGCACAGCCTTCTAAATGACCATCCATGTGCAAATGTATTTTCAGGATTACATTTAGGAGATCGAGCACATTGAAAATTATTTTGTCCTCTAGCAGATTATATTATAGAAAAGCAGTCAGGTAAGTATAGGGTTTTTTTTTTGTTTGTTTTTTTTAAAAGAATCAATGTTTTCTGCAGTAAAAATAGCAACAAAATCTAGGTGATTTAGTACAGAATGGTCATGGAATTTTTCAGCTATGTATAAACCAGCCCTTATGGACATTGTGGTGATCTCATGTCCTTTTTAATCTTTAGCTTTTTTTTGTTCAGAATGTTTGACTACAGTTTGATCTTTACATTATATGGTATTAATACTTTTTATTTTATCATTTTAACAGCAACTGAGTGAACGTTATTATCTTTCCCATTATATTCTGCACAACACACATGCACACCGTGATGCCATACTGCCCCATGGGACCTTCTCTTTGGGCCTGAGCAATAGGGTCCTTTCAGATTCTGTACTGCACAAAGTTATTTTGTTCAGTTTGTTTCAGTATCATGACTTTTTTTCCTGACCTATATCTTCTGTTCACTACTGCCTTCCAATTCTGTACTCTTCCCCAGTGTCTCCAGCTAGTGTTGCATCAGCTTTACTAATGGATATCACCCTTGTAGTTGTGACTTGGGGCTTTCTTATAGCCCTGTTAGGGGGTTTAAAGTATTCATGTAATCTCTTAGACTCCAATCCCTGGTTTAGCCCCAAGTCAAATCCACTGTAATTCAGCGTGTCCACACCCAATATACCAGTGATAGTAGAAAGGTGAAGAAAGGAAGAGGGAGGAAGGAAGGGAATAATAAGAAATAGGAAAAAAGGGGGAAGGCAGTAGCAGACTTAGGTGAGGGAAAGAGATGTGTTCCTAAACGGTAACATTTCACAAAATAAATGGTCATGTGTTGCAGATGACTCCACCCAAAAGTACCACATTTTATAAAACTTAGGGCCGGCTCACATCTGCATTCGGTTTCTGTTTGGGGAGTCCGCTTGGGGACCCCCTGAACGGAAACCTATACGCATAGAAAAGCGGTTTACCTAAGGAAACCTGCGGACCCCATAGACTATAATGGGGTCCATGTGGTTTCCGCACGAAGCAAGCGGAGAGAAAAGTACTGCAAGCAGCTCTTTCCTCTCCGCATGTTTTGTGCGGAAACCGAGCAGAAACCACATGGACCCCATTATAGCCTATGGGGCCTGCAGGTTTCCTTAGGTAAACCGCTTTTCTATGCGCATAGGTTTCCTTTCGGGGGCATCCCCAAGCGGACTCCCTGAACGGAAACCGAACGCAGATGTGAACCAGCTGGGAGCTCATACGCCCTCTGTTGGCTGTAACATATCCTCAATTTGCTTTTGACTCAACGAGTCTTGAGACAGCAAAAGGGATTCCTTCACTGGTGCTCTCCTCAAGGAGAGATGTCCCTGTCCATAATAGTTAGACAGACAGTGTAAACCGAGGTGCAGTTTGAAAATACGCCAGATTTATCACTGTGACTGAGGCTGGATGATAATCTGTATCTTTATACCAGACTTTGTTGGTTTACTTTTAGCCAGAACTTTACAACACTATTTTGCCACATTTAAGCCACTCACCTTTGACTACGACTTCACAGTGCTGCAAAATACATCAATTACTGTGTAACAAAGCCTAAGCTAACTAAGACTATTTGATGGACTGATTTTACTTAAAGGCTTTATGTGCATTTTCACAAACTTCTATTTTATTGTCAGAAAGCAAACGAAATGTACAAAATGAAGCTATTTTACAATAGGTCTTAATAGAAATTTCCAGGATGCTGATATTCATGACTGATCCTTACAGGGTGGGTAGGCTTGAATTTCCACCAGAGGGCAGCATTATTGAACAAACAAGTGATTAACACACCTCAACTGTCTGCAAAATTTGAATGCGTGAATAAGGTCCTTAAGATAGGTTTACAAGATGAAATATCCATGTGGTTTTCAGAGCATATTCTGCCTTGAAATCCACACTGAAACCACCTGAATTCTGCCTCCCTTTGTTTTTAATGGCATTCCATGCTGCCGTTCATATGGCGGTAGAAATTTTGGAAAAGCTGAAAAAAAAAAAAAAAAAAAACTTTGGTGGGTAGCCACATACGGATAAGCGCCATTCAAGGGGACTAATCCTCATGTGAATACTTGGCAGGAATCACATTTTCAAAACAGATTCCAAATACCTATTGAATTTTCTGTGTGAACATGCCCTTACTGTTCTTTCAGTAAATAAATAACCAAACAACTGAAACAAGATTAGGTAAAAATGTATTTAATTTCCCTTGTTTTAGTCTATACAATGTAGGACACTCCCACTGGCAAAGACAGTGAGTCATTCAAATATATACAAAACACATCCAATGGTATTCTTTTGTCTCTTCAGTAAAAAATGGTCATGGAGCATAATCCAGCTACAAGCTGCACCTACGCATATATCTGAGGTCACACGCAGGTGGGTATCCCGGCCCAGAAACCACCATATTAAATATCTCCAATAGAAGAAACACAATATCCTATACCTGATCAGGTGAGTTCTGTGCAGCATCCTGAAAACAAAAATCAATGCCTCCAAGTTCAAGTATTAACAAAATATATATATAGCACTTTTCTTTAAAATAAAATAGGGTCCATCACAAGAAAGAGTAGCAGTGCCTTGACTTGCCGACTCTTTGCATTCAGCAGCATATGTGGCTTTGTTTTTGCACAGCCCTGCTCATCTCTGAAGCAGCAAGGGGGTGCTCCATACAATTCGTCACTGCAGACTTCATGCTTTTATAGGGTTTACAGATGGTTTGGGGTCATAGCCGTAGAGGAAGGTAGCAGAAATCACAAATATTGCTCCCAGGAAAAACACACTGATAGAAGAAGAAACAGGGAAAAGTTAATATCACTGTACGGAAAAATTGACTGATTTTCCAGCTGCAGCGATGACTGTTTTCTCAGCACGTAGCCAATCCTAAGACATAGCTGTAATGTCAGTGAAGCCCTTCTACAGAGCTTAAATAGCACATCAGGCACCAAAACTAACTGCACTTGTTACTTGGGATTGTGGGGGCTAAAGAGAAAATTCCACCTGTGCTGGAATCAATGGAGCGGCGCCTATTACCAGATTTTAAGAACTTAAATTGGGGAAGGTGGTGAAAGGTCCTCTTTAACACCACCAATGCTGCTTCATGGGAACTCATACTTTCTGTTCTTGATGGTGGATACCACAGATTATGAATGTGCAGAACTCCATTTTAATATCCTTCATACCACATTGCTCCTTAGAACATATCAAAATGGGCGGAAGGTGGTGAAAGGTCCTCTTTAAAGATCGGAAGGGAGTTGGACACCTGGGACCCTGGCCAATCAGCTGGCTAAAGAGACTTCAGCTTTTGGATGAGTGCCACAGCCTCTTTAGTGCTTACCCAGAACAGCACCACACATTTGTGAGACTGTGCTTGGTAAAGCAGCTCATCTCATTTATGAATGTTGCCGCTGACCAGCTGATCCATGGGGTCCTGGTTGTTGGACTCTCACAGATCTTTAAAAGATGACCTATCCTAAGGATAGGTCAATAATTAAAAAGTCCCAGAAGATCTCTTTAACTGCCTCAATACGGTTACAGTGATACCAAATATACAGTTTATGATATGTATTACTACTTTTTTTTATTTAAAGTCTGCAATCGAAATGTGTGATGGCCTATTTTTTTGTAGGGCGAGCTGTATTTCTTACCTTTTTGGGGTACATAAGACTTTTTGGTAATTTTTTTTTATTCAGTAATTATTTGGGAAGTTAGATGACCAAAAACAGCAATATTGGCATTGTGAATTTTTTACTTCATAATTAAGTAAAGAGGTTGATATTTTAACGGTTCAGCCATTTCTGGATTTGGCAATACCAATTATGTTTTTTTTTTTTCATGGTTTAAATGTCAAATGGGAAAAGTACTATTACATCATGAGGTCATGTCAGAAGCTAAGCCCTCTCCATACATGCCAGGTGCTGGGTGTATTAGACAGCAGGCACCTTTCACTAATAGCATCCAAGGCATCAGAACAGTGGTGGTACATGGTCACAGATTTTGCTGCAATTTCCCGAGTCAGACACAGAAGTGGATTTAGCAGAATGGAGAAGTATTAGGGTTTTCTTTATATTTCCTATTCATTCTGAAGCCACTCCTGGCCTTGACTCCCAAAAAAACATAGCAAAATCTCCAACAAAAACACAGCTTTTCTGCAACGTGTGGTTTTAGCCTAAAAAAACAAAACAAAAAAAAAAAAACTTGTTTTGCAGATATACAAAAAAAAAAAAAGAGTCACTATACCTGGTAGGGACAAAGTCTTGCAGCCAAAAGTAGGAGATTAGTGTTGACAGAATGATTGAGAGAGAAGTCGCAAATCCTTTCAAGATATTGTCAGCATATTTAATCACAGCAGCGATCACTAATCCTCCAAGGGCCTAAATCATCATTAAGGAGAAAAGAAAACCGTGGTCAAGGTCAAGAGTGTATTGGCTTGGAGAACACATCACTGATGCATCCACTGCAAGGCAAACATGGTTAACAACATCATGACCGTTGCCTGTTTCCAAAGCATTTTTTTTCCGTTCAGGTTACTCGAATACTTTTTTTTGTGTGGTTATGCATATAGCTTTACTTAAATAACTGTAACAGGGCTTTTTTTTTTTTTTTTTTTTTTTTTTTATACATGACATATGTCTGTGTCACCATCATCCTATGATGTGGGTATGTTAGTGCCAGGGCTGTTTTACTGGTGGGCCCAGTGCAAAACTTTCGTAAGTGGGCCCTCTACCACTTAGGCATACCTGACCCACACAAATTATAATGCCCTCACATAGTATAATGCCCCCTCTTAGTGACCCATGTCAAATGCCTCTGCAGTGGCTCCCTGCTTCACCATTGTATTCAACTCATCTGCACCCAAAGGACGCAGGTGAATTGGAGTCTGGACATCCCCCATTCCAACAACTCCCTTCTTGGTGTGTTATTTTGTCAATGAGTGTACATCCTTTTGTTGCATGATATTCCCTGGGGGCAGGAGGGATGAACACAGCATACTATACAGAGACATTGAGACAACCATTTTGTACAATAGTCATGTAGTCAAAGTTTCACTTTTGACTGGAGGGTTGTTTAAATAATGACTACTGCCAATGCAGAAACATGTGAAAATTTCATATTATTCCAGTACCTGAAGAGCCACAACCGTCCAGGTCAGATTATTGTATCCTTGAAAGAATCCCTCTTTTGAGACACGATCTCCATCATAAATAAAAACTCCCATCAAACCAAAAATACCACCGAAAAAACCTGCAAGGAAGACAAACTCAGCCATGGCAATCACTGGTTCTCCAAAAGAACAAGTCAGTAGTACAGATTGTTACATATTATACATTCATAGGCAAAGCTTCATCTTCTGATATATCTCAATGGTTACAAATGCAGTACAAAATTAGGCTGGTCATACACTTCATAAAGCTGTCAGCTATCCCTCTTTGCCTTCCCATACACATGCTTGCTTGGTTTGGCTGAGTGTGCATGTGTTCAATAGGGAGAGAAAGGGGAGTAAGTCGCTGCCAGAGGTTATTGAGAACAAACGGATCAGCATGTTGTGCCTGGAGCTGGGCAATGCATCAAATTAATTAATTTTCAATTTCAGAATTGTGAAATAAATGTACGGCCTCTTGCACACGACTGGATAGCGCACTTCCCCATTCATTTCAGTCCGGGCCGCAAAACTCAGGACAAGTCCTATTCCTGTCCGGTTTTGCAACTGTGCTTCAGTGGCCCCCATTCATTGAAGCATGGCCGATGCATGGGCAGAATACGGATGACATTCAATCACGGCTAGTCGTGTGCATTTAGCCTAAGCCCCCGAAGTCTGATATATTTCATGCAGGATTTCTGCTTCCACTGGAAACTATGATGAACAGTTTCTTCACTGCAGTCAATAGTCGGATAAGGAAGCCTGTATCAAATTTATCTGACTTCTCCCCCTCATGCCGACTGACTGAATTTTTTTTAGTCTCCAAGCAAAAACATGAAAATTGAGAATCACCCATGGGTTTGAATAAAATTGAGGTTTTATTTTAAGACAGAAACTACCCAGCCCTAGTTGATTGACCCTCTCCACCTGAAATGTACCATTGGGGTAGAGTTGGGATACACATCAGCTGGTCCTGTCAAAATAGGCAGGGAAGTTCGGTGCACATTGCTCCAATGTGTATGGACACCTAAACACTTATGATGGTGCTCATAATACTACGGTAACACCTTGACCATTAGTAGATCTATGGTTAAGACCTGAAAAACGGACCCACAATGGCACTTGTGTGTTTAAAATGTTTTCTATTGATATCTGTAGGAGTTCTTACTGTGGGCCACTAAAACAGTCAAGTAGTCTGGAGAAGTGTCACTGGCCCCTTACCTCATTGTGTCTGTACCTGCCCTAATCTATATGGAATACTGTACTTTGTAGTCTGGGACAATCCCCTTTGCTCTTGGATGGACCAGCTGAGATCAAGGGGAGTGTTTTAGACTACCAAAGCGTAAGGTGCATAAGTGGACATTTTACAGCAATGAAGAGAGTGAGTGCAAGACAGAGAGGCAAAAAGATTAAAATGAGAGCGCCAGATATTTTAACTATATATTTATTGTGAATTGTTCATAGTTAGGGGGTTAATGTTGCGAAATGTTCCTCTTACTGGGTACTCACCAAGCTGTATATTTCTAATCCACACAGACTGCTTGGTTTCTTTAAGAATTTTTTCAAAGTAGACACCAGCAAAGCCACTTGAGAAACAGGCAGTGAGGACAGCCATGAGACCAACAAAACGTGAGCCGACTGATACTTCCTTAGAGGGAGTGCTGGGAGAATCTGTGGGCCACTGTGCAAGAGGGATTTACAATGCTCACATTAAAGTCAAAGCAATAAATTTAGACATGCAGAAATAGTATATGAATAGACATTGGACATGTATTTACCATGTGTCAGAGGGTCATTCTTAGGCGGATTTATGCGTTAAGTAAAATCTATAGAAAAGATTGCTAATCCTGACTAACATATAGTTTAAAATGTTGAAGGTCATTCACCTGCAGGGGTAGCTAACTGCACAGGGATATGTACAGGCTCCCAACAAACTAATGTTAACATAAAGAAGAACATCTTTTATAGGGAATGCATTGTCAGAAAATAGCCTATTAACCCCTTCCTGCCACAGCCAATTTTAATTTTTTTTTCCTCCCCGCCTTCCAAAACCATTTACATTCACATAGCTGCACAAAGGTTTTTTTGTTTTTTTTTGGAGGGACAAATTGCGCTTTCTAATGACAACATTTCATATTCCATACCATGTATTTTATTTTGGAGATGGAATAGGATAACATGGTTGCGCTTTTTTTTTTTTTTTTTTTTTTAATGGGTATGGTTGTTCCTGTGCTCACTGCGTGGTAAAAATGACATTACCTTTATTATGCAGGCCAGTACGATTACGGTGATACCACATTTCTATACTTTTTTTTGAAAAATAAAAATCTTTGCATTGCCATATTCTGGCAGCCTTAATTTTTTCATATTACTGTCTACTGGCTCTTTTTCAGAGCAAGCTGCAGTTTTTATTAATATCGTTTTGAGAAATGCGTGAAATTTTTTTTTTTTTAAACTCGTTTTATTGAAATCATATTCTACAGTCACCATCATATTACAGACAACATTACAATGATAAGCAACATAAAAGTCAGTTTTGTAGATTTGAAGAAAAACCATTTTCAAGTTTGGACTGATATATGATCAATGAAAAACTCATCTATTTTGTCCAACAGGCACAGAAAATGCCTGCGGATCTGGTCCCCTTGGGTGAATTACACCATCCCCTCCGCTTCTGACGGACTAGTACTCTCCATGTAACTATTGAATATCTCCCCTAGGATCATCAACCCCATCTATCCCACAGCAATGATGCATTTCCGTCCTCTCTCTCCCTTTTTATCACTTCTCTTTCTCTCCATTTTCGACACTAGACCTTAAATCATAGTCTGCCTGTTTTTGCATTACCCTATGGGCTCTTCTTCCCTCTAAATGGAGGGAAACCCTGACTACTGGCGATAAATGTTGTCCCCTTATTTCCTGACATTTCTATGAACATTATAATTTATATATATATATATATATATATATATATATATATATATACACACATATATACACAATTTTGAAAAGTTCATAAAAAAAAAAAAAAAAAATCCTGTAGATAGCTCTGCTTCAAACACTATAGTCTACTTCTATATCCTTCCCTTTATGATAGGTTTTCACAGCTATTTCTTGGGCTATATTGAGTTTAGTAAAGTAACGTCATTAGGATTTGCTCTTCTCCCAATTTTAGTGAAAAAAACAAAAAAAAAAAAGTCAGGTTTATTACTGGGTAGAAAACTGATCCATATTATATTCAATGGAACAGAATAACAAAAGGTGTTACTGTGAACTGTCTTAAAGGGGTTGTCCAACTAACATTTATTGATGACCTTTCCTCAGGATAGGTCATCAATAAGAGATGGGTGGGGCACCAAAATTGGGACCCTCCACCAATGGGTGTTTGAAGGGCTGTAGCAGTCATACGACCATTGTAACCTCTTCCCTATTTACTTGTGGCCATGCAATGTCATTACAGTTTTATACTTATTGTGAGAAGATAACCCGGCCACAATAAGGAATTCATGGCTGGGTTTTTGCTAAGTGCCAGAGCACAGAAAATTCCTGCATTCATGGTTGTATCCTCTCACCACAAACAACGGTCACCACCAAGAGGTTTAGAGAAAATCTTATAAATTTTGCACAATTATGATTTATTTATATTTTCAAAAATATTTATTAATTGTCTACAAATGTAGGTATGCTTAATCTCTGAAGGGGGAATCTATAGTGTAATATAGGTAGTAAGTGATATACAAGAGTGCACTTTCATTACTGCAAATCATTCATCATAATAAACAAGTCACATATTACCTGAACAAAGGTTACACCGACCATAAGAATTACAAGAGAAAGCCACTGATACTTTGTCAGCTTTTTTTGCAACATTGACACAGAGAATAAAGCAGTTGTGAGGATTTTGAGCTGATAGGTGACCTGGAAAAGAAAAAAAAAATGACATCAAGCTTATCAGCTCCATGCAAAAAAAAAAAAAAAAAAAAAAAGTAATTTCTTTAAAAGGGGTTTCCCAGGCTTTAATATTTGAGGACAAATCCTTAGGACAGGCCTTTAATAACATATTGGTTGGGATCCAACTCTAGGTACCCCCCACACAGATCAGTTGATCAAAAGGGCTTCAGCAAGTGTTTTGGCCGCTATAGTTTACCAGGCAAAGCTCAGTACATTTTGGGGTGGCTGTACCTTCTGTTGCAGCTCTGTCATTTACCTGGATGGGAGAAAGCTGCAGGACCAGGCGCAGCCACTCCAAAAACAGCCGAGCCAGAGAAATGTCAGGAGGGAATGTCCTACGTTTAGGTCATCAAACATTAGGAATCCGGAAACCCCCTTACCATATCTGGTACTTTATACTGTAGGTATAAGAAATGATACAAAACTGTATAAAAAATATTTTGCATTCACCTGGTAAGTGGCAGCATCAAGGTTGGACAGTGCAACATAGAGGAGGTTATTCTGCAAAGTGTAGATCCCAGAAGGTATGGCAAGCTTTAGAGTCTCCATTGGTTTATTGATAATCTCATCATGAAGGACTCTATTCAGAGCTCGGAGACTACAGCCTATAGAAAAATTGAAAGCACAAATTTTGGTATTTAAGTGAATTTCTCAGGATTGGGATATTTATGACCTATCCTGGCACTCCCACTGATCGGCTTTTTGAAGCTTCTTAATCACAGTGATGTCATTTTTACCTGTTCCAAGCACTGTTTGCAGCTCAGTCTCATCCTAGTAAATGGGACTGGGCTGCAATATGGAGCACAATCACTAAAGTGACTGCTCAGGTTCCAACTCTCCTGGGGGGGGCTGGAGCCTCCCAAACCACCCACCATCTAATATTGAGGCACAATGGCTGATAACCAGAGACAGGTATCAGAAGAGGTCATGTCAAATGGGTTGTCCGGGATAAATAGAAATTTGTATACTAATCTAAACACCCTCCCCCGCCTACTTTCTAAATTACATAATTCAGCGAAAATGTATAGTTACCCATATGACACATGACCGCCCCAGGGACATTTTATGATTATCCGGTGACTATCCGTTTCCGCGTGTGCAAAAGAGCCGGAGTCCCGGCTTTGCACTGTAGCCAACACTCCATCTCTATTGCGCAAGCGTGGGAGCCCAAAGGAGTTGCCCACGCCTGCACAGTAGAGATGAAGTGAAGGCTACAGCACAGTGCTGGGAGTCGAAGAGGAGGAGCCGTTCCCCGCAGAAGGAAATCTGGACAGGAAGAAGACAAGTAAATATAATGGGGTAGGGGGGGGTGGGCTGAGTTAGTTGGGAAGGGCTAGTAGTGGGCGGGATATCTAGGGAGACAGGGAGGGGGTGTTAGAGAGGGAGGGGGAGGAGGAGGAGTGAGAGGGAGGAGTGAGAGGGAGGGGTGAGAGGGAGGGGTGAGAGGGAGGGGTGAGAGGGAGGGGTGAGAGGGAGGGGTGAGAGGGAGAGGGAGGGGTGAGAGGGAGGGGGAGGAGTGAGAGGGAGATAGTGTGAGAGCCTACAACTACCATAATGCATTGCATTAGCTAAGGCAGCAGGAAACTACACTATATAAACAAATGCAGAAGATGCCAGGCGCTCCCAGAGAAACCCTGAAACCACTGCTAAAAGGTATTTGGTTGCACTTATTAACCCATTAATAGCAATAACAGACCTTTTTTTAAAAAAAAAAAATTTTTTTTGCCAGGAAAAGCCCATTGAAATGAATAGGAGACGGAAATAAATAGATGCAGGTTTTGATACTTTTTCTTTTCCCACCTCCTATTTGCAATGTGGAATCTGAATAAATACAGGTCATAATGCTCCCCCCCACCCCAGCTCTAATCAACGGCGTTTTCTGAGGCCAATTCCAACTAAAAATCTGCTTGCAAAAAAAAAAAAAAGTGAACCTAGCCTAACAAGGTAACTATTAGGCTGTGTTCACACGGCGGAAAATTTTCCGCCCCTGGAGTTTTCGGCGCGGTCAGCCGCGACGGGATTCCGATGCCGTGCATCAGCATTCCGTCGCGGCTAACTGCTCTTGACCAAGCCCGAATGAATTAGCCTAATCAGGAGCGCGGCTCGAGCCGCGGACACCGTGGGCAGAATCCGCGGCAAGATCATGTTGCTTTTTTTTTCTGCTAGCGGAAAAAAAAGCCGCTAGAGGTAAAAAAACGCCACTGACTCCCATTGAAATGAAAGGAAGGAGTTTTTTCAGGCTGATTTTGAGGCGGATTCCACGTCAAAATCCGCTGCCAAAAAACTCATTACATTAATAAGATCATTGTCACAAGCTAAAATAATACATTTGTATAGAATATATAACATTATACTGTAAAACACTGAAACGTTGCAAACAATGTGCAAAAGAGCAGGTATGCTGGTCACAGGTATTAAGGTGGGGGTCTACATGTTTACAGGTTTATCTTTTGTTGCACTAAATACTAAGTTGTGCGATATTTGTATTTAAAGGGGTTCTGCACTGCTCAATACAGGCCATCACTGGCATGGAACTAACAGCTCATTCACATGACAGTTTCATTTTTCTAACTTGGTCCATGTATGAGCTGTATTTACCGGCCTGAACACTATGCCAGGTGATAGATTTCTGGCATTCTATTCTTCTATATTGCTAGGCGTTCCTGCCTCCCACTGACATACTGTTCCATAGTGATAACAGTACAGAACAGTATGTGACACCTTTGAATGTTCTGATATCCTCATTACACAATGATTCCTGGGTTAACCATCACATAAAAGACACACAACATATCATCGTTACAGACATTTATGACGACTGATCATTTACTTACTGTTGTCTTTATACACTAAAAAGATACAGGCTACAATTTTCAGCACCTCTGCTGCCACTACGGCAGTGGAAGACAAGTACCGTGGCCCTTCCTCTTTGAGTGTTCGAGAGTAGCGCATAGTCAGGACTAAGCTGGTGGTCTGAAACACTAGGATTCCTAAGGAGATATACTTCAGGTGAGACGCCATCGTGGATTCTGGTTCCCTCTGCAAGCAAAAACAGAGAGGTTCACATAAATAAGGAGACTGATACTGTATGTATGAAAATGTCTATAAAAGGAACTGATCCAGTTATCGCTTATACTTCGATGAAAGCAGTGACTTGAGTCATTTATCTGCAACTCCTTTACTTTTCTTTTGAGCCAGATTGTTTGCCACGTTCCTAGTTTTTAGCCAGTTACCAGCCTAACTGGTTCGACAATTAGTCGTCAGACAATCAAAAAGGCTCACTATGTAAAACAGGCATTTTATATTGTATTACATCTAAAAGGGCTTTACCACACAGTTTCTTAGTCTGTTTCCTTGTTTTATATTTGTGCCAGATGCATTAGTTTCTATGGGGCAGGCAAAGTTTTAGCATACACTTGAAACATTTTTTGCCCAAATGCTTACAATGAAAAATGCAGCTGGCATCAAGATCCCACTGTATGGCTTTATGTGCACGACTGTGTGCTAGCCTTGTTTATGAATGACCCATTCATCTGTATTTCCTCATATATACACGTTTGTATATATAGCAGTGAGAACGATGCAAAACTTAGGACAGGTCCTATACCTGCGTTTTGCAGCCTGGGCTCACCAGATGAAGTGAATGGGTCCAAGCCATTGTACCACAGACCGGGTATATGCACCCTTTCTCAGGCATTTGCACAGAAATTAATTCAGTAAAGGGATCTGAATCTACACCAAAAGAATATTGCAGCCATATAGTATAAATATGGCTGGTATCAACACCCGCCCAGAATAACTTAATGTAATTGTTAGGGTGTGTCTACATGTTCAGGATTTCAGATGCAGTCTTTAAAAGGGGTTGGACAAGAATTTTTTTTAAATTTATAGTCTATCCTTACGATAGGACATAAATGTCATCAGTGGGGAGCTGACGAGTGGCCCCTGCATGGATCAGCTGTACGGGGCCACTTCTGATGTCTGTACTATACACAGCATGGAGATGGCTCAGTGCCCTGTACAGTGGCTGGGCGCTAACTGCCTCTGTGTTGTATATAGGGATTGACCATAAATAAAAAGAAAATTCCTGGCCAACTCCTTTAAAACCAGGAGACTGAAAAAAATATAAATACTATCTATTCTTTGTGTGTTGTCATCCTTTATGATCTACACCTGATCACGGCTGCAAATGTAGCATCTGAAAACCTGCATGTGTAAACACACCCTTGAATACAAAGTTTCTACGGTTTCTACAATTGGTTTCTACAATTCCCTGCAGGCACCATAATTAGAATACAAGCAGTGTTTATGGCAGGCTGTGATGGTGGCAACAGTCCCCATGAGAATGAGATTTACTAACGTTAATAAGGGTGGCTGTATTATACCTAGAGTGCCTGCAGGGAAGGGGCGGATAATTGGAGTCCCTAACGCTGCCCTCCTTGTTCTAAGCACTGATAAAAAGGAAGCAATTGTCATGACACCAGGTCATTCCCTTAGTGTAGTGCCTTAAAGGGACTATGAAAAAGTCTTGAAATACTGTTTGGAACCATTTTATTAAACCAGTAACTTAAAGGGGTATACTGCTAGCTTATGTAAATGAAAGAGTTCTCCTAAGTACATTGCTTTGGCAATACCGCTTCATTTTCCTGCTATGTGATATTATTCCTTCCATTATTTACACGGTTTCCTTGGTCCCGACCTGTACCTGATCTTAGGTCGGATGACATGACTCACTCACTGCTCCCGGGTGCTCTTCTTTACTGCTCTTCTGTTCGGGCAAACAGGTCAGCTAATTGTAGTTTGTTTCTGGCATATAAAAATAAATTTTTCAATTTTTCTTGCTATTGCTTCCATATGTCCCCCCCCCCCCTGGGCTGCGGAGAAACAGGCTCTGGGTAGAATCAGTTTCCTCCCCCCTCTGGCAGGTGACAATGTAATCCCCTTCTGGTATCCTCTATAGGAGGAGACTTCTTACCTATACTGCCATGCATGCCATAGAGCCTCTGTTCCTTTCCTAAGAAGCAGGCCAGAAAGTCATTTCTATTGGCTGACCTGCTCAGGCATCTGGTTGTGGGGAGTGTAACGGAGCATGTGTGTCCACCAGTACTCAGCTCATTACATGATGTGGACACTGCTACACACTCTGAAAACCAAGCTATGTGATGCTATGTTCACACTAGCGTTCAGGTTTTCATCTTTCGGATACACATGGGGACCCGAAAGACAAAGAACCTGTCCGCTTAAAAAGTGGTTACACGCGGAAACCTGCAGGCCCCATAGACTATCCTCCTCCACTAATTACCTGAACACCCCGCCCCCAAAAAAAAAGAGAAACATTGCAAATGATAACTAAGACATTTTAGCCCCAAATTTGCAAATTTTCTCATCTCTTAAGAAATTTGAAAAGGGACAAAATAAAAAGTCAAAATTTATTATTAAAGTAGCGTGGTAAAGGTGACAATCTATGCCCTCAGAGGCAAAAAGGCACCAAATTAGTTAAGAGACAAGCACCACTTAATAAATTTGTCACAGATCTTTCCAACCAACTCCTTTACTTATAGGATAGGAGCTAACATGCAGATTAGTGGGGGGTCCAACTGCTCAGACCCTACTGATCAGGAGAACGAGGGACTTTCATACTCCATTCTGAATGGAGTAGTAGTTGGGCAGCACAAGCACTATTACATTAATTTCAATAGCCATGCCCGAAGTACAGCGCTTAGATATCGCCTACTTAAAGAAATAGAGTGGTGCAAGCTCTGCACAACCATCTATGGATAATAATTTGATTTGTGGAAAAACCCATTTAAGCTGGAGTAAAACCCACCAAGTTTAGTAAATTTGGGCCTATATCTTTTAATACAATAATGGCTTTTTACCTACTATTATATCTGCTCAGTGAGCACATGCCCAGGTAAAACCCCGCTTAGATCCCAGCAACTATATCAACATAGTAAAGAGGTTTGTTAGGTTACAAGGTAGATTCTACATATAAACACTTCCTATTTGCAGATTTAATCCTTAATATTTGCCCAGTAATTAAATACAAGTTTTTTTTTTTTTTAAACTCGTTTTATTGAAAATTGCGTATCAGACAAAGGAAAAGAAATCAAAACAAATACATAACATGTTGCGCACCAAAAAACGAGAATTTCAATGTAAATTCACTCAACGCACCACATCCCACCTCGCCAGGTCCTCGTCCCATCCGGACCATATAACGTAGACTCGGTACAGAAAGAATATAATCAGGACATGCGTAATACTGTATACATCAGTTATCATGTACAAAACATGCAGTCAATAAGTCAAGGGTAACAACAAGGATACACTCCAAAATGAGAGGTCGTGGATACTCCTGGTGTCTCGCGCCCCTCACGGCATGAGTAAATTAATGGCAGAGCGCAATGAGGGAGCCGTATATTGGGTTACCGGAGAATTGCACCATGTTCCCCACACCTTATGGAATTTCTGAGGGCACCCTCTCCCTTTATACACAATCTGGTTATAAGGAAGAACAGTATTAACAAGTTTCTTCCACTGAGATACTGATGGGGGTTTCGGAGCCATCCATCGCAGTGCGATAGCTTTCCTAGCATAAAATAAAGACTCCCTCAAAAGGATTCTAACATGGTGTTGCCATATTTCTTCATCTAATACGCCGAAAAGGCATATCTCTGGGGTTAATGGTATAGGTTTAGCCAGAACTTCCGCCAGGAGATCCACGACCCCTTTCCAAAAACATTGTATGATCGGACATTCCCAAATCATATGCCAAAAGTCTGCCTGTGGACAAAGACACCTAAGGCATCCGGGGTTGGGCAGACGTCCCATTTTGTATAGACGGGAAGGTGTCAAGTAACATTGGTGTAGAATATACGTTTGAATCAGTTTGTTGTTAGCTGAAGGTGACACATGTTGAGGAGATTCAAGGATATCTTGAAACATCTCATCTGTGAGAGTTGGGATATTTATGCTCCATCGCGTCAAGGCCGGGGCGTCCAAAGTGGACACCTTGGCCTGTATCAGATGTGCATATAAAGTAGATATCAAACCCCCAGGGCCCTGTGAGCGAAGTATGCCGATAAGCGGATACTCAGATATATTGTCCAATCGATCCGGGAACTGAGAAGAAAGTGCATGTCTAATCTGTAGATATCTAAAGAACTGCGTTCTAGGGATGCCATAGGAGGAGCTTAGCGAGTCAAACGTTTTAAAAACCCCTTGTATGTACAGGTCACTAAGAGAGGACACGCCATACTGCGACCAGGCCCGGGCGCCAGGCAGGGCAAATAACGTCGGCAGACCAGGGTTGTGCCAAAGCGGGGTCTCCGCAGGTATATCAGAATAAGTGGACACCTTTTTCGCCTGACGCCAGACCTGTCCCGCCAGGGCATGGATGGGCAACAATTTCCCCCTAAACAAGGCCGGGTGTTCCAACACCGGCCACAGATTATGCAGACCCAGGTGGTGAGCCAGATGTGCCTCGGACCCCGGTAGGGAATCAGATGAGAGCCACTTCCTAATAAAACGGAGCTGTCCTGCTAGGTAGTAAAGAAACAGATCAGGGAGTGATGTGCCCCCGAGCTGCTTCGGTCGTTGTAGAGATGACAACCTAAGCTTAGATCTAGAGTTTCCCCATATAAAGGAGATAATGAGGGAGTCCATTTGTTTAAAAAATCTAAGGGGCACGGACACAGCAGAATGGCTTATAGCATATAGACATTTGGGTAGTACTATCATTTTAACTAGGTTGATTCTACCAGCCACCGACAAAGGCAGTGTAGCCCAAAGATTAAACTTAACCCTAAAGTGCGAGATGAGCGGAAAGATGTTCTGTTCCAAAAAACACCTATGGTCCCTAGATATAAAGATGCCCAGATATTTGCAGGTTGAGACTGTAGTCAATCCACATACCACATTCCCCTCAGCTACACTTGACGCACGGCCAATATGCATGTATGAGGACTTAGCCCAATTGGTCCGTAGGCCAGAATAATTACCAAATTCATCAATTATAGCCATGGCTCTGGGCAGAGACCGGGAGGGGTCGCTCATAAACAGGAGTAAGTCATCGGCATATAGTGCTGTTCTCTCCTCCCGGGTGCCTATCACTATGCCTTTATATATGGGGTCATTCCGAAGCAGTATTGCCAAGGGTTCCACCGCCAGAGCAAACAGTAGCGGTGACAATGGACATCCTTGTCTTGTACCCCTACCCAAAGGAAAGTAGGAAGACAACGCGCCATTAATGGACAGTGCCGCTCTAGGGGAACAGTATAGAAGGGAAATCCAGGTAACAAACCCCTCTCCAAATCCGTATCCTCGCAACACCTGCAATAGAAAAGGCCACTCGACAGAGTCGAACGCCTTTGTTGCATCTAAAGAAGCCATCGCCCAGTCATGTGAGGATGATGCCCCAATCTGAGTTATCACCTGAGCCCTTCTAAGATTATCCGATGTGGATTTTCCAGGCATAAAGCCTGTCTGATCCGGATGGACAAGGTCGAGAACAACAGAATTTAGCCTTTTCGCCAACATTTTAGTAAGGAGTTTATAATCTATATTAAGCAGTGATATAGGCCTATATGAGCCACAGTCCAGCGGATCCTTGTCGGGCTTAAGTAACAGGATAATGGTGGCGTCATAAAAGGACTCCGGGAGACTGCGACCCACAAAGGCAGCGTTATAACAGTCAAGCAACACCGGGAGAAGCAGGCCCCCATACTGGGCATAAGCCTCCACCGGGATGCCGTCCGGACCCGGCGATTTGCCCCTTGCCATATCTGCCAGGGCACCCGATAGCTCCTCTAGCGTAAAAGGGGAATCTAAAAATTCACGTTGGTCTTCTGACAATGTAGGAAGGGGGATCAAGCCCAAATAGGTGGCAAGCTCTCCGTCAGTGACTCTAAGCTTGGAGAGGTATAACTCACTGTAATACCTATAAAATCTGTCACTAATGGCCAAGCTATTGGACAGTACCTCCCCCGTCTCTGAATGCACTCGTAGTATGGCAGGTGAGGCTGTGTTTTGATGTATTAGTTGAGCTAAAAAGCTGCTCGACTGGTTGCCGAGTTCGTAAAACTTCTGTTTGCTAAAAAACAGAGACCTACGTGCCTTGTCATGCAGTATATGCAGATATTGTCTACCCGTCTGCAACCATTGAGACCTAGCCTCATCAGTTGGATTAGCCACGTATGCGGCTTCGAGCGAGGCACACTGGGTCGCCAAGGTGGTCTCCAACAGCGAGGATTCCCTCTTTACAAAGGAAATGGAGGACTTAATACAACCCCTAAGATATGCCTTCATAGTTTCCCATAAGAGGAGCGGAGAAGTGTTTGGGGAATTAATGGTCAAAAACGTCTGAAGTTGATCAGGTATTCGATCATGTGGTACAAATAGTTTCAACCAAAATGGGTGGATTCGCCAACCCTGTCGTGGCTTAGCAGCTGTACTACTATTTAATTGGACCAACAACGGGGAATGATCAGACACTGCCCTGGGTAAATAGGATATGGTCTGCAACAAAGAATATGCTTTAGTATTTCCAAAAGCATGGTCAATCCTGGACAGAGTATGTCTGTTGGCAGAGTGACAGGAAAAGGTGCGGGCCTCCGGAAACCGGACCCGCCACAAATCCAACCACCCCAATTCACGGATCACTCCGGCCATTGTAGTAGGGCGAGGCAGAGAGGGGGAACCTGGCTCCGCGGAGAACCGATCCAATGCAATATCCATAACTTTGTTAAAGTCACCCAAACATAATGCAATAGCCCCAGGGAATCGGGTCGCAAACTGCGCAGCCTGCTGGAGCACAGCAAGATCAGACGCCGGTGGCAAGTACACACCCAGGATAACATACAGGACAGAGTCAACCCAGGCCTGGACAAAAACGTATCGTCCCTCGGGGTCCCTTACAATGAGGCCTGGCTCCCACCTGAGTCTACGATGCACCAAGATGGACACCCCCCTGGAATAGGAAGTGTGTGTAGAGTGAGCCGCCCACTGAACCCATGGCTTCTGAAGTCGCCTGGAATTATCTGGAACCAAATGAGTTTCCTGAAGGCATATGAGGTGTGGGTCAGCCCTCCTAATCTGAGAGAAAACCAACGACCTCTTTCGTGGGCTACCCAGGCCCCTCACATTCCAAGATAGTACACTAAAGGACGCCATGGTCGTCTAAGAGTGTAATGTAATCATGGCAATTCAGGACCCCAAAAGTGACCCGCCTATGAGTGTGTAGTGCGTGGCTGAGTGAGACACAAAGTGGTGTGCAGCAACCTAAGAACAATATACAAACGAAATGAACCATTACACCCCTAAAGGGTGTGAGACATACTACTGGCATAAACAAACAATATTTGTTAAATTAACCGTGGCTACAATTAACGGGGGAAGAAGTGCACCCAAAGTGGTTGGTATACGGGGCACTGTCTTAAAGGTATGGATAATCACTAGGCTAGGAGATATACTATTCAACAGAGCCAGGTTCACATGAGTAAATGAGATACACCGGCGCCCCGGGGGGTCGCCAGCCCAGGTAACTATAAGACTACAGGATACTATAATAACAGAACCGCACTTTTCATAAAACTACTTATGCAATAAACAAGAGCATCCCGTAATACATAAGTCCTTATGTATGGTCCGATCGGACCTCTCACCACACGCCGTCAGGATCATCGTCTCGGAGATCGAGGAAGAAGAGATAGCCAGTCCTCCACATCCCTCGGTGAAGTAAAGAAAAGGGACCCGCCGTCATGGACGACCCGAAGACGCGCTGGGCAAACCATGGAGCATTGTATAGCCTCCTCTCTCAACCGCCTCTTAACGGCCACGAAGGATGCTCGGGTCCTCTGGAGAGCCGCCGAGAAATCCGGAAACATGGCCACTGCCGCTCCGCCGTACTTAAGCTCGCCGGCCTGGCGCGCAGCCCGCAACGCCGCATCCCGATCCGCGCTGTTAATCAGACGGGCCAACAAGGGTCGAGGAGGCGCGCCCCGAGGCGGCGGTTTAGCCGGAACCCTATGGGCCCGCTCCACTGCAAATACCGGCGAGAAGTGAGCCTCCGGCAGGACATCTTTCAGCCACCACTCCACAAAGGCCCGAGGATCTTCACCCTCCGCCCGCTCCGGCAGGCCCAGGATACGGAGGTTGTTTCGTCGCAATCTATTCTCCAAGTCATCCGCACGCTGGGTCCACAAACTTGCAGCTCTCTCCAGCTCCTGGAGTTTGGCAGGAAGTGGGTTAACAGTGTCCTCTACCTGAGAGACCCGATCCTCCACCTCACACACCCTGCCTCGCAAGGTCTGAAAGTCCCGACGGAGCAGGCCCAGGTCGATTTCTACCTCCTCAATTTTCCCGGTCAGCGAGGAAGTGCCGGCATGGATCGCCTCCAGTAGCTGTCCAGTAACTTGCTTTAAAGTGGGCTCGGGGTCCTCCTCTGGAAGGGCAGGAGAGGCTGCCTCAAGCGATGGTGATGTAGAAGAGGATGCCGCCCTGGAGAACCCCCTCAGGCGATCAGAGACAGAGGTTGATTGCGGGCGACTCATTTTAGAGAGTCGGCGGCCGCTCTTCCTGCGTTCCGTACGGGTGGATATGTTGGCAGAGGAGGAGGTGTGATGGTAGCAAGACCGGGCCGGCCCCAGAGGATTATAGACAAGGTCTCTGGCTAATAGCAGTTGCACAGTAGGAGCCTCTATGTCAGGCCACAAGGGCCAATAAGCCAGCCGAGGACAGACAGTAACTCAACAGTCCAATAGTATCGATGGCAACAGACTCTGGATTATGAGCGATGTCTCCAAGAGAGAGCCGTCAGCAGAGTAATGAAATAAATAGATTGCCAGGAGGAACTAAGAGGGAACGGATGACAACTCAGCGATCCAATAGTGCCGATAGCAACAGTCACTGGATTATAAGTAAGGCCTCCAAGAAGGCCAGTAGCGAAGTGATGGAGTAGATAGATTGCCAGGAGGAACTAGAGGAGGACAGATGGTAACTCAACAGTCCAGTAGCACATACAGCAACCGTCATTGGATTATAAGTAAAGCCTTCCAGAGAAGCAGTCAGCAGGACGATAAATCGTACAGAGGCACACACCTTCAATGGGTCAGAGACAGTTGATGGCTGCCACAGATATTGCCTTGCACTACTGCCCAGAGGAGCCAGGGGATGGTCCTATCGTGCCCAGCAGCAAGCAGGAGAGAGGAATGCCGGCTCCCAAACTTCCAGGCAGGGATAGAAGGAACCGTCAGAGATAGGCTCAGCTCGCCAGGAACGCCAGACTCAGCGCCCCCTCATCAGCAAATGGCCAAACCGGCCAGGGTTAAAATGGCCGCCCGCCACGTGGAGAGAGGGGAGACCGCCGTCCGGGTGCCAGCAGGACCAGCGGCCCCAGCGGTGCCTGCACAGCCCAGGCCGGCCCACGAGCGCAGCCCCAGAACGGCAGCTCCACCCCAGCTCCAGGCCACAGCAGCGCGGGACAGAGCGGCTCCGGCAGCGGCGGTGGGAGTGTATGGCCGCCGGCCACGTGTAGCGATCACCGACTACCACCCAACGGAGAAGGACACCGGCAGAACGGGAGCTCTGGAACCAGGAGGAGGGCCTCAGAAGTGCGTTCCAGCGGACAGCGAACCCGGGCACCGGTAAGCAAGGATGGATTTCAGGATGGATGAGCGGCTCTAGCCGGAGCTCCGCTCACATGCGACCGTCCATGTCGCGCGCTAGCCACGCCCCCCCAATTAAATACAAGTTTACATCTGCTATAAGATATCTAATGGCGGATAGTGAAGATGTGGCTAATGCTATTTACATGGCAAACACTGACAATATTTATTCTGCATATTGCACACAATACCTCCATCTATCCATGCAGCCTAATAACAATTAATTGGATAATACAGAATTATATATTTCCATCTGGGTCATTAAAGGATATCAGATCAGACGACCACGGTTAATGTGCTAGGTCAGCTGACACAATTTAAAGGGCACAATCACTTTACGGGTCACACAAAGAATAAATGTTGGCTAAACATCTCATGTGTATGGGGGGTGGGGGGTTCCAACGCTCCCCTGATAGTAGGGAGAAAAATCAGGTAGTTGAATTTCAACATGCTGGGTCCTTTTTGTTTCCCCCCTCACACAGGCTGAGTGTGCATGTGCTTTCAATAGGCAGAGGAGAATAAAACACTGTTACACATTTCCCTTCAAAACAAAAAGGACCCTACATCTGTTGTCAAGGCAGAGTTGGGAAAACTCTGCGGACTTTCTGCTTTAATTATACCTATATGGAAAAAGCCAGTGTTTCCATAGGTATAAATGACATGCTGCGATTTACAAACATGCGACGGTTTTTGAAATCACAGCATGTCCGCTGTGGATGTTTTTCTGCAATGTGTGGGTAGGATTAGCCAGAATCCCATCCACTTTGCAGGTACTGTGAAACGCCGCATTTATGCTACGTGGGGCCCCAGCCTTAAAGGGGAATTGTCATGTCCACTGACCTTTATAAGGTGTATACTGGAGCCACTCCACACTTTTTCTCTACACCCCCTCACTATAAAGACAATAGTGGTGTTACTGTTGCCTAGCAGTATACGGGTACTATCAAGATTTTGGTCCTCCACATTGATGATATTGAGCAGTGGATACCTCCAACTTGACAGGTCTTTTAGTGGCTGGTCAATTAAGGAAACTGAAAAAAAAAATGGAGTCATCATTTTTCACGATCGTTTTTATACAAAGTTGCGTAGATACAGCCACAATTGTTACCATCACCACTGGACAAATAAGGCAGGCATTCTTTGTGAGAATTTAGAGAGCACCAGGGACATCATAACAAGTATGTAATCGTAATATATAGACACGGCGACATTTTCAAGAATGATTCCAGCTGAATTGTGACACAGTGTATCGTGTAATTTAAATGGAGTGTCACCAGAACAGCATATCAACCCAGCCCCACAGATAGAAAAAAAAAGTCTTTGTACATACCTGGAGAATAGCCCAATAAATCTCATCAGACTCATTGTTCATGCTCCCACTACATGTGCGGTTCTGCAAAAAAAGTACCTCAAAATACCTCAACTCCACTACGCATGCATTACCCAGGCAAGGACAGGCTTTCAATAGGGATATTTGGGACACTAAACCACTGGTTCATAAGGACCTGCTGGTGGTTTACTGTCCCACATTACCTGACAGTTTCCCTTACCAAGAATTATAATAGTTAACCATGGGACAGCCAGTCTAAGCCTTCTTGCTACTGTTGGGTGACTAAAAGACCATACATGGATTAAGACACAGAAGCTGCGGTAACACAAAGGACAAGATGTAAAATTACTTACAGAAGCAATAGTAAGCACTAAGGTAATGGCCATGACTTGGCTGGACATGGATAGACGTCAACCAGAGCACACTCCCTGACTTTTACTCCCATTTGCACAGAATAAATACTGGCCAGTTATTGCAGAAATACATCCCACAATGCAATGAGTGTGCTGTAAAGTATAATAAAAGCCTCCTTATCACAATCCAACACACCGGATCACTTAATATACACAGTATGACCTTCCTGTCGGAATAAGCCGCTGCTACATCATCTGATAGAAATACATTGTAGGAAGGATTTTATTATAGACAAGAACCGGATACAGCATTAGACACAAGGCAGGTGCACACCTACCCCTTTACTACTAGAATATGACTACTGGTATATACTGCAGGTAGCTGGGCAGGGAACACACGGTTTAATTACAGATATGACGTCAAAGATGTATCACACAAGGCAAGGGGGGTGGGATATGTATCCTCCCATTGTTTCTCCTAATGCAAATCAATGCCAGCGTCCTTTACATTACATTATTATGGGTGGTCTGTATTTGATTAAAGGGGAAAAAAAAAATGTACATGTGCGGATAGATTCATATAAAGTTTCCATATCATACAGACACCAGTTACAAGAAAATTATGACAGGTGTTTGTCTACCCAGAACCTTCCCATCTTGTGCGGCTCAATCTGCACACGTGGCTATATAGGGGTTATCAGCTTTCCACACCCACTCTTAGGCTAGGTTCACACTAGTGCTCGGTTTCCGTCCTTTGGGTCCGCATGGGGGAAAAAAAAAACAAGAAAAAAAAAAAAAAAGTCACACTGGCAAAACTGCTCGGCATACCAAATCTGAAATATTAATCTGAACCAATACTCTAGCAAATCCTTGAGATTGAGAGCAGAGAAGCAGCTGATCTCCTTAAAGGGGTTATCCCATCTTCCTGTTTCAGCAGCTTTGCCTGATGTCTCTTCTGAACAGGACACTATAAATATGCACATGCCTGGACTCCATGTTATCTGTGTGTTTACATAGAGAGATAACAGACAGGGCTTTATCAGAAAACTGCAATTAGCTGAACTGATTGTCCTGCAGGCAGAGCAGTAGATAACAGTGAGAGCAGTGAGTGACTTCACTTGTCCTATCACACAGGTCCGTTGTTATGGAAACGCTGTGTAAACAATTGGATATATAATTTCACATAGCAGGAAAACAAAGCAGCATTTCTAAAGCTATATATTTAGCAAAAGTCTTCAATTTACATAAGCTAGCAGTATAGATAGGATCCTTGAGATGGGCATATCCCTTTAATCATTAATACATATCTTGGTTGTCTGGTCAGCTGGAACCACACACAGAAACGTGGTCTTTCTCTGCAAATGTAACCTTGTCTCTGGAAGAAGACATAAGCATAATTTACTATTTGTCTAAGGAGATTTAAAGAGCTTTTCTTTAGGAAAAGTCATCAATTTCAGAACGGTGGAGATCTGACACTTGGCACCCACACCGATCAGCAGCATATGGATGAGCACTGGGACCTCTTCACTATTTTCCATGCTAAGTGCTGTACATTGTAAGGCAGCTGTACTTGGTATTACAGCTCAGCCCAGTTCACTTGAATGGGAATGAGCTGCAAACAGGCTAGGTGACTGATGGATGTGACATGAGAAGTGTAAATGATGATCACTGGAATGCCACTCTCTCTTTCAACAGCTGATCTGTGGGGGTCCAAGTTGTTGAATCCTAAACAATCTAATATAAATGGCCTATCTTAAGGGTAGATCATTTATATTATAGACCCGGAAAACCCCTTCAATAATGAGACACATGACTAAAATGTAACTAATAGTGCCAAAGTGCATATTTCATATACCAACAAAGGGCCCCATATTAGGTGGCACAGAATTTGAGGCTTCTACAACACTGAACTATGTAGCCATCCAATTCAACAACACTAAAAGGTAAAGGCAAAAGATTTTTGTCACAGCACAGATTCCACACCTAACTCCAGATAACATCTGCTAATTTACATGATCCTTGTCTTTATCCCCGCCCAATCCCTATGTGCTCTCATATACAATAATACCCTCTTAGTGGCCCTGACAGGATATAATGCCTTCATATAGTACTAGGCCCATTTGTGGCCCTCCCACACTATAATGTCCCCGCAGTGGCCCTCACACATTATAATAATGTCACTTTTGTGATCACCACAGTGCAATGCCCATTCATCTTGGCCCCACACACACTATAATGCCCCCTCCTTTTGGTCTCCAGAGTAAATTGCACACAAAAAAAAAAAAAAGTAATACTCATGCTGCCCCGTTCTGTAGCAGTCCCTTCCTGTCTCTGCTGTTGCCAGCTTGTAAGCAGCAGGCGCGATATAGTGACTCCACTACAAGTTGCTGGAAGCAGAAACAGATGCTGAATGGAAGGCTCCCCTCCTTCACCATTTAGTCAACTGCAGATTAGTTGAAACAAAGACATCCCTCCCTCCGCCTGGGACCAGCACCCAAAATCCAGGATGGTTGGGAGGTATGAAACTGAAAATTAATGGCATATCAACAGCAGAAACCCAAAGTTCGTAGTGTTGTTGCAGAAAAATACATATCACCTTTTGCCATACCATATGTGGGCTGTACAATAGGTGCTCTGATTTCTTCTTATCTGGCAGATACCCATGTTTACTTACAGATTTGCTTTAGAACAAGACACCCAAAATCTAAAAATTTGACTGAAGCTAAGCTCATTTCAACATGAAATCCCCCACCACCAAGTTATTTTCACAGAACTGAGTGACCTGAGCTACTGTATGCAAACTCGGTCCTCGCCCTAAAGTGGTGATTAACTGTTACTGTGCTGCACTGGAAAGCAGAGCTGTAGCTAGGCCTTCTGTCACCCGGGACAAAGGTTCATTTCACTGCCATTACTCTGCATCTAATTGTAACAAAGTGGTGGACACCCTTCCAGTCAACCAGCACCCTGGGCACATGCCCCAGTTGTCCCCCAGCTATGCTCCTGGGCAAATGTAGGCATCACAGGATTGCTTTCACCAACTAAAAAAAGTAATAGCTGAATAAGGCTATGTTCCGGAGTCTCTGTTGTGCAGTGTCCGCCGAAAATTGGATGAAAGTCCTGCACAGAGTACTATTTCTGCGTCTGGTTTCAGTTTAAAAATGACGCACCCCCGTTGGATCCCATTATAGTCAATGGGGTCTGCTGGGTTCCGTGATTAACCACTGTTTTAGCAGTCCACCTCTTCATGGTTATGGTTCCCTGATGGACCCAAACAATGGAGAGCCAGTGCTAGTGTGAACCTAGCGCAAGTGAAAAATTATAGTATACAGACCACACCAAGAGAATGGGGGAGTTTTGTCCCCTGTTCTGAATGGTGTCGTGGTCGAACCAGCTCATGTACCTCTCCAGTGCCAGAGATTGCTAAAGTATTGTGTTTGGCTTACTCCAGCGCTTATTTTGAAATGAATGGAGTGGTACGCGTGCTGGCCTAACCACCGCTTCATTTAGAACAGGGGATAGGACAGTGTTAAGGGTCTGAGTGGTTGGACTCATAAAGTTATCCCTTTCCTATGGATATGGGATAACTTGTTAAGGCACCATGTAGCGGGCAGCAGCAAAAAAGCGATGCGGGAAAACCGTGGGAGTTTCTGAAGGTATAGTTGACATGCAGTGATTTCCAAAACTGCAACAGTTTTGGAAATCGCAGCAGGTATTTTTCTGCAATGTGTGGATGGGATTCGCTCCACTTTGCAGTGATTGTAAAACGCTGCAGTTTTTGCCGTGGTGTTTCCACCACATGGGGCCCTGGCCTCATGTGGAAATACACCTTTAACACCGCCTCCCCTTCCCCAAGCCTTGAACACACCCCATCTAGGGCTTGAACAAAATACATTTCAGTTTATCCCAAGCAGGATACGCACAGGGAAACTGCAGAGGGAGCAGTCAGAGCTTTAAAATATGATCAAGATCATGTCTGTAGCCCACATAGATTTTGAGATCACTGGTTAAAGCAGCCCTGTATATACTCGCATCTTCACTTTAACCAGTGTCTAGGGGAACACGTGCAGCTGATAGTCTGCAGGGAGAGAAGGATTTTATTATTTTTCTGTCCTTGTCATTTCCGATAACCCCAGGGAAGGGGTCTCCATGGACTTTTCATTATATCACCCCCCATTATCAATCAGAAAGCATACTTAGCGTTCAACCCCTTATATGCTGTGAAAATAAAAACCAAACAATTGGTATTCCCAGATCTGTAACAACCCCCAAAATAAAATTATTCTAGGTAATAAGTGCCATAAACCTTAAAATTCAGATGCCAGAATTCATGTTTTCTGATCACTTCACCTCACAAAAAGTAATAAAAAACTGAATCAAACTCTCTTGTACCCACAAAATACAAGGTCTTGTAAAACTACATTGAAATAACATTTAAAAAGTTATAAAAGCAAAGAGGGATAATATGTTACGCTAGGTTCTACCAACGCCTCCTCTGCCAGACTGCTAAATCATTGATTATAATGGGGTCTGTCCAGTATCCACCATTTTAAACCTGAAAGCGGTGGAGAAAGTCCTGTGTGTGCAGGACTTTTTTTTTTCTCCGCTGATTTTCGGCAGTCTCAGCAACGGAGTCTCCAACACAGATGTGAACCCAGCATTATTGTTTTAAATCTAAAATGTGTTATATCACGTGACATTTTTGGGAGGGTTTTTGCAATTTTAATGTGACCGGGGGTTAAAGAGGACCTTTCACCATCTCCACCAATTCTAGATCTTAACATCTGTTAAAAGGTGCCGCTCCACTGATTCCAGCACAGTTGGAATTTTCTCTCCAGCTCCCACTGTTCCCGAGCAACAAGTAGCTAGTTTTGATGCCTGATGTGCCATTTAGACTCTAATGTCAGGAGGGCGGTGTCAGACAGGAGGTGTGATTCAGAGCTCCAATCAGAGACAGCCAGTGTCAGAGCTCAGAATCACACCCCTTGTCTGCTCCTGTCTGACACTGTCCTCCTGATAATACAAAGCCTAAATAGCGCATTAGGCACAAAAACTAACATCACTGATTGCTCAGGAATGGTGGGGGCTAGAGATTAAAACTGCAGCTGTGTCAGAATCAATGGAGAAGTAACTATTAAATGATGTAAAGAGCTGGACTTGTGAGAGGTGGTGAAAGGTTCTCTTTAAGCAACGGGTATCCCACTGCTGCTGTAAACTGTGGGGGGAACCTAGCAGTACCACTGTAGGGAACACAAAGCATTATACAGTGCCCACTGAAATTAAATTAAAGGGATTGTCTCATGAACAGGCAGTCTCACAGCTGAATGGAGCAGCAATGGATGTGCAAGACGCCACTTTATTCAAATGGGGGAATCTGTTCTCATGATTGTTGGGGTTCCAAGGGTTGTTTATCTTTTAGCAAACACATGCCCCCTTGTATTGGCCACATTTCCCAAATGCCTGGCTGGCCACTGCTTTCCCTGGGAAAAGAGGTGCTTGCCAGGAGTTCCAGTAGTGGGGCCAATGGCAATTAGTTGATCGCTTTGGTGCCTGCATTGTGAAATGGGTTGTCTTAGACCCATTTCATTGGATTTTTCCTAATATTTGCCACAGACTTTCAAACAAAATTAATAGCACAAAGTGAAATTCCTAACAAATACAATGATGACTGGCAAATGCAGAATAATGTTATTCTTAAAGGGAGTCTACCACCTTCAACTTCTACCACCACATTACAGTGATAAACAACATAGCTTTGTTATGCAAGTCACTTGTAAATTTGGAAAAAAACTACTTTGAAGTCTTATGCAAATGAGGCAGTTGGTGCACTGGGGGTGGGCCTTCACTCACCCTTGGCAGCGCTGTTGCTGCAGGATGGGCGACTTCATAACAGTGGGCTCTTACTGCATGAGGCTGAACAGGCAGGAGATGGTAGGTGTGTGAGTGGGTATGTTCACACGTTGGAATTTGAGGCAGATTCACTAGTTACGCTAATCTAGTACGGAAATTCCACCAACATATCACATGCTAACAAAGGCAAAACCCCCAATCTACAGAATAACCCTATTTTACAATTTCTTACTACCCACTTTGGAGTACTCTACAGCAATCCACAGATTGTCAAAACAGCTACTCCATTTTCCTAACACATCTTGGAATTTACTGTCAGGGCTATCCTCATTGAAAATAGGCCACAGAGTATATATTTTCCCTCTTGTAGCCACCACATAGGTTAGATGCGGTAGGTGAGTGGCCTAACACTATTGGTGCAACGACACCATAATGGGCTATTTTTGGCCAAACCCTAGCCCCGACAATATATAAATCTCGGTCGCTGCCAGAAATTCCATTCAGCAGGAAGGGATAGCATTGTATCGCCCCTCTACAACTATTCCTTCGGTTGGACATAATTGACACAGCACTACAAATGGAGAAAAAGGTAAAAGACAACTTCTCTCTTTGGAAACTATTCATCAATACCAATTCTGCCAAGAATCTGGGCTAAACTGCACAACTATTTTTGGTACAATCAAAATTAAAAAAAATTTATAGTTTTTTTTTTTTTTAAAAGCAAGTACTTTGAAAGAAAAACCAGAATAACGAACAGACGGACAGCTAAAATAGTGGACACATATGGAGCCCAATGGATCCCATCCCTAATTTCAGGGGGACACTGACAGATTGTCCTAACGGAGACTCTGACGCAGATGCGAACATAGCCTAACTGGAACTTTTATAGCATAGTTTACCTCAATGTAAATACTACAATAACACTAGAGTCCCAGGAATTAACAGATTTGGAAGAGGTCAGCAATGTAAATGTAAGAAGTGGTATATAGTACACATTACTCAGGCTCCCTCTAAACCAAAGATACATTATACATACAATTTCAGTGATTTTAGGGTCTGCTGTGTCCTCGTCCCCTGGATTACTCATGGCAAATCCTCTCTCTGCAAGTTCCTCATGTGAAAAGGCTCAGTATAAATGATTCTTTTTCCAGTTTTACAAGCTGCCCTATGTGTGTGCACCATCGTCCAAGCAGAGAATATTACGTTTTTTTGATCTCGTGTAGCAAATGTGTGTTATAGGAGGAGCAACTCTGAAGCTCTACTGCCATGTCACAAAGCAGGATGTAAGGGATCAATGTAAGCAACAAGGTGACATCACAAGTCGACGTACAAGCCTAGATGCTGCTTTTTTTAGTCTCCAGAGGTTGGAGTATTAATCCAAGGATCTGTTCACAGCAGTACACACTGTTCCAGGATGCAGAATGCTTCATCCAGCGAGCTACATGTTGGCAGAGGGAAACGCAGTGCAAACAGCAGTTCTTTGTGCACAGTGACCACGCAAAGAGTCAACAAGATACTGGTATAAATCTCCTTCCTCTGGTCTGCTAAAAGCTAAGCATGTAACCACTGCAAGAAATGCTCAAGGACTGAATTCCTTAAAAGCCTTACAGAATTTAGTAACAAAAAAAACATATATAATGCTTCGGTCACACTTGCGCCTGGTATCCGTCCGCTTGCAAACCGTTAAAAATAAAAAAAAAAACGGTTTGGTATAAAAAGGATTCCAGACGGTTACACAGCAGATACCCGAATCTGTTTTTTTTAGACGGATAGTCAATGGGTGTCCATCAAAAAAACGAACCGTGTGTGTCAGTTTGGTGTCAGTTTTTCACCAATCCATTTTTTTTTCTTTTTCTTCATTCTGAGCATGTGCAGAGGGAAAACGGATTGCAAAATGGATACAAACAGATGAAAAGATGAGCCAATGCATATCCAATCCCCCCCTGCACCCAACTAGGACATCTGCTCATTTTGACGTTGTTTGGCATCTGGACTGAGGAGATTTTTGGCCTATTCAGTTCAATTCTTGCGGTAGGCACAGACATAAGTGGCACATGTAACCTCTGCACATACTGAAATTTTATTCCTTTGGAAGTGTATGTCTTAGGGGGCGTTCACACTACCGGTGGCGACCGTCATTAGTGTCCGTTGCTATTGTCCATTACAAGATTTTAGCAACGACACTAGCTGAACCGTCACAAATCCGTTAAAATTTCCATTCATTTCAAAAGAATTTTATCATGTCCATCAGTGTCCGTTTACACACAATCCGTCACAAGTCCGTTTTTTTCGCCGATAAAAAAGTCCTACATGCAGGACTTTAAGCATCTTGACGGACAGCAAGCGTCCATTATTTTTTAACATAGAAGTCTATGGGTAACGGACAGTAACTGATAGCCATCAGTTACTTTCCGTTATTTTGTGTCTGTTTTTCCTGCACATGCTCAGAAAGCAGAACCAAAAAAAAACAAAACACGGACTGTGTAAAAAAAACAGACACTAACTGATGCTAAATGGATCAGTTAAAAAAATGGACACATTAACATCAGTTAGTGTCCGTTAATGTCTGTTATGATAGGTGTCTGTTTTTTTTTTTTGTTTTTTTTAACGGACACCTTCATAACGGAATCCAACGGTAGTGTGAACCCTGCCTTAGGCTCTGTTTGGCTCTTTACGAATGTATGTGACTTTTAGCCAGATACATACATTTTTGTACTTTTTTTTTTTTTTTTAACAAAGCATTCAAAAGGGACATTGTTGGCAAAAGAGCGATTTAACAAATGTTTATAAAAGATTATAAAAGGACTAATTTGCCAGATTTGCTTATAGACAGTTGCAAACTCTCTGGCTCACCTCTAAAATCGGTGCCTAATGTCTCCCCTTTAGCTGTGATTGACATTTTAAGCCTCTATCTGCATCACGGTAGTCTGAAGGCAAATCTGGCAAAACAGGCTCCGCCTCCATTGCACTTGCATGCTGATTTCCATATTCATAAAAAGATAATTATATCTGCATTGCTTTATTGGACTGAGGCTGTAAAGATAGGTTCTACTCCTATTAAAAGGTTGCTACATGGCACAATTATTATTTAGGGAGGTATACTGAACCCAACAGACTTCCATTAAATTGTAGCAAATCTGCAGTTACGCAAAATCCCTGAAGAAAACCTTGGCACACTTATCGGTTCAGGAACAAATTACCCTGGATTAGAGAATCAATGAGTCTGTGTTCTGTTCATATAGAAAACAAAAAGTGAGCGCACACACAAATCATTGAGGTGTGAATAGGGACTGAGGAGCCAAATCAGAGGTCTTGTCTGTGTGATGGTCGCATTTCTCGGACTACTAAGGGGTCTAATGTGCTGTACTCATAACATCATTTGAGACAGGGCCCTGTCACAGGACTGTGTAATAGGTCTGAGGAATACGGTCTGTGTGGGGGCCACAATTCACAACCTGACAGCAGCACCTCTGAACTGATCTCACAATATCAAACTCATTTATAATGCTGTGAGATTCAGAACAACCGCAGAGTGCACAGCACAGAAGAGGCACATAGTAGTACTGAAACGTACATCACAATGCATATCAGTATGACGCTATGCGTCCTTGTCCAGTCGCCAGGGCATGCGGGACTTTTTTGCCCGGCAAAATGATGGAGGAAAGAGTGGACACTTGACACACCCCATTTAGACAGATCTGTTTCTACTGTTTAGTCCATCCTTCTGTTCTTATAACAGAACAGCAGAAAGGATAAAGTAAATGCAGATATTAACTTACCCTTACAGAAACAAGACAATGCAGAGTTCTAAGAAAAGATGCATGTCACCTGATCAGAAACTATAGGTCACTTTTTTTTTTTAATTTTCAGCAAAACTACTGTAGAATCCTTTTATGTACATTATGTCAATTAATAGAATTTCACAGAGAATACACAAACAGACTTAAAGTTATTGCTGCTCCCTACTCAAAGGATAGGGGATAAGTGTCAGATCACTGGGGGTTCTTCCTCCAGTCCCAGAAGTCCCCCTAAAGCTTGCTTGTGAATGAAGCACTAGTGCTCGTTGTGTGACTGGCAATCCATTCACTTCAATGGGGCTGCCAGAGATTACAGTCCCAGCAGCCAGGGCTGTGGAGTGGGAGAGTTGGGTCCTATTTTGGGTAAAGTCAGAAAAAAGTTACTGACTCTGACTTCAAAATAAAATGATTAAAAAGAGGTTGTCCATTCATTTATTTTTAATGCTTGGACAACCGAGGGAGGGTTTAAAAAAAAAAAAAAAAAAAAAAAAAAAAGAAATTCATACTCACCTGTCCCCGATGCTCCGGTGTCCTCCCGGCATGTTCTGGTCCTTCTGCTCCAGCGTCTTCTCAAAGTGAAACTGTTCACTGGCTGTGATGTTACGGATCCCTTCCACAGAAGCTGCTGATTGGCCTTAGTGGTCACGTGACCACTGAGGCGGATTAGCGGCCTCAGCAAAAGACCTGTGATGTCACAGGTAGTGACATCGCATGCCCTTTGTTGAGGCTGCTGATTGGCCTCAGTGGTCACGTGTGGCTCGGACTTCCGCCACACGTCAACATAGGACTGAGAAGACTGGACAGCGCAAGGAGGTACCATATTTTTTTTTCACTGCCCCCCGCCTATTTAAAACTTAAACAGGTTGTTCATTTTTTCCTGGACAACCCCTTTAATTATACAATTTTTATATCGTACAATTAATTAGATGTATAGTTAGTTGCATATCTACTTTCATAGAAATTTATGACTTTTTAATGCATTTTAAGGAATTTTACTGCTTCTGGCTGAACATGGTTGTCAGCCATTTATAAAGGATTCAATTGGGCTGTGGAAAAATAGTGGCGTTAGAGTCGGAGGTCTGGCCGACCGACTCCACAGCCTTGCCAGCAGTCCCACTGAAGTGAGTGGAACGCTAGTCACACAAGTGTGCTGGTGCTACATTCACAAAAAGGCTTTAAGCAATCTGACATTTACCTTCTACCCTGTGGATAGGGGGTAAGTGCTTTTAATGGTACAACCCTTTCAAGGAAACTGCAGTTCTGGAAGTCCCAAAGAAGTGAATGGAGCATTGTTGTTATTGCTGGGGTCCTAGTGGTTAGACCTCCAGTGATCAGACACTTACAACACAGTAAAAATGGCCCCATGTCATCAGTTTTCTGAAGGGCCATCACATGCCTGTTTTAAAACCCATGAAAGTTTGTGTATTCATCTCAGATTTTCTGACGGTCCATTTAAAAAAACGGACATGTTAATATATCTATAGTGTTTCATGGGTTTAAAAATGGCCGTGTCATGACTTTTCAAAACATGGATGCCACATGCCCGTTTTTCACCGTTTTGTTAAGGCCTAACACAACTAGACAAATCACACTAAACAAAATCGACTATAGAGAGAAGTGGACAAAATTACAGAGTCTTTGGAGCATTTACCAAGTCTGCCACGCTCTTTGTCCTACAGGAGCACAGCTAGTTAATGAAAACCAGTAGCGTGTTACACACACAAAACTGGCACAGAAGTGGTGTCAAATATCCGGACAGTGGACATTGTACAGCTTACCCAGCATGAGGACCTGTGGGGGACCTCTTTGGGATATTTCCTACTAATAAACCACCCTAATGAATCACATATGTAAAGTATAGACACACATACGTATTACAGCACATGTGTCTAGCACAGGGTCAGTACACTGTGCTCGTAACCTGAAAATTGTTCTGAAAACCAAGCCATGTAGACTTGTGGCATACGAGGATCTGTATAAATATTATGATAAAGATATCTAAGCATCCTATCCGTAAGGCAGCCATGGTATCTTACTTGTAGCAGTGGCATTAGGGTATTTTTACATACACATTTGTTCTCACACAGATTTCTGCTGCAGAATCAGTGTGAATAAAATGCTTTACTGCGCTATAGATCATATAGTGTGGATTTTCCTGCTTGTGGAATTCAATTTCTACAGTCATGGCCAAAAGTTTTGAGAATGACACAAATATTCTATTTTCACATGATCTGCTGCCCTCTGGTTTTTATGTGTGTTTGTCAGATGTTTTTATCACATACAGAAATAGAATTGCATTCATATTATGAGTAACAGAAGCTTATATTGACAGTTAGAATGAGTTAATGCAGCAAGTCAATATTTGCAGTGTTGACCCTTCTTCTTCAGGACCTCTGCAATTCTCCCTGGCATGCTCTCAATCAACTTCTGGACCAAATCCTGACTGATAGCAGTCCATTCTTGCAGAATCAATGCTTTAATTTTGTCTGAATTTGTTGGTTTTTGTTTGTCCACCCGTCTCTTGATAATTGACCACAAGTTCTCAATGGGCTTAAGATCTGGGGAGTTTCCAGGCCATGGACCCAAAATCTCTATGTTTTGTTCCCTGAGCCATTTAGTTATCACCTTTGCTTTATGGCAAGGTGCTCCATCATGCTGGAAAAGGCATTGTTGAGCGCCAAACTGCTCTTGGACGGTTGGGAGAAGTTGCTCTTGGAGGACATTCTGGTACCATTCTTTATTCATGGCTGTGTTTTTAGGCAAGACTGTGAGAGAGCCGATTCCCTTGGCTGAGAAGCAACCCCACACATGAATGGTTTCAGGATGCTTTACAGTTGGCATGAGACAAGACTGGTGGTAGCGCTCACCTCTTCTTCTCCGAATAAGCTGTTTTCCAGATGTTCCAAACAATCGAAAAGGGGATTCATCAGAGAAAATGACTTTACCCCAGTCCTCAGCAGTCCACTCCCTGTACCTTTTGCAGAATATCAGTCTGTCCCTGATGTTTTTTCTGGAAAGAAGTGGCTTCTTTGCTGCCCTCCTTGAGACCAGGCCTTGCTCCAAGAGTCTCCGCCTCACAGTGCGTGCAGATGCACTCACACCTGCCTGCTGCCATTCCTCAGCAAGCTCTGCACTGCTGGTAGCCCGATCCCGCAGCTGAAACACTTTTAAGAGACGGTCCTGCCGCTTGCTGGTCTTTCTTGGGCGCCCTGGAGCCTTTTTGGCACCCATTTTTGTGCAGTGCAATGATGACTGCACGTGTTTCTTTAGAGATAACCATGGTTAACAGAAGAGAAACAATGATGGCAAGCACCAGCCTCCTTTTAAAGTGTCCAGTGGTGTCATTCTTACTTAATCATGACAGATTATGACAGATTATAATCATGACAGCCCTGTCCTCATCAACACCCACACCTGTGTTAATGGAGCAATCACTGAAACGATGTTAGGTGGTCCTTTTAAGGCAGGGCTGCAATGATGTTGAAATGTGTTTTGGGGGATAAAGTTCATTTTCTAGGCAAATATTGACTTTGCAAGTAATTGCTGTTAAGCTGATCACTCTTTATAACATTCTGGAGTATATGCAAATTGCCATTAGAAAAACTGAAGCAGTAGACTTTGTAAAAATTAATATTTGTATCATTCTCAAAACTTTTGGCCATGACTGTACATAGCTGGTAAAAGAGAAAGCAGTGTGTCCTTTCTAGCTGCAGTTCCGGTGTCAACACAGTGGTGGGGGGCTACACAAAGACCACCTCACTGAGATCCAAGGCTCAGCTTTGGATTTTTACAGTGAGATTCATAGCAAAAATAAATATCAGATTTTTCCACAGTGTGGCACTCAGAGCCCTCTCTGTCAGCATTTGCACCATCAACTCAGCCAGGCTCCAATTATCATTAATGGAAAAGGACCCAGCGTTATATGATGTCTGTACATGCCATCGGGCTCCTTACCAATATTAGCTCGCCAGGGGAGATGATTAAAAAACAAAAACACTTATAACTAACCTAGTTGTTGCACCCCCATTGATCTATTAAGGTTAAATTTCAGTGTTAGCCCTTTGCAATAAATTAGTGGGTTTTGGGTTGCAGTTTGGGCGCTCAGTCTTTAAAAGGTTCCCCATCACTGCCTTAGGGTATGAAAAACCTGTAGTATAAATTGACATGCTGTGGCTGGAAAAGCTGCACTACGTTTTTAGAGGACCTTTCACAATCTCAGAGATGTGTGGTATTACATACCACTAGAATGCTGACAGCGCGCTGTCAGTTTCGCCGGTATGTGCCTGGGGCTAGAGACATCCGTGTTGTTCATTTTGGCAGTGATATCCTTCCACTGTCAGAAAGGCAGGCATTACAGCCTAGCATCACTAATGGCCTGTGACGTCATATCAGTGCGCACGGAGCAAGAAGGAGTGGGACAGGGGAGCAGACAAGTAAGCAATAACCTATTGCTGCCATAGGAGGGTACCAGTGAAGGGGCTACTGTATGGGCCGTAGTGGCCCCTGCACTATTCCCCCCCCCATGTAGTGGCCCCTGCACTATTCCCCCCCCCATGTAGTGGCCCCTGCACTATTCCCCCCCCATGTAGTGGCCCCTGCACTATTCCCCCCCCCCATGTAGTGGCCCCTGCACTATTCCCCCCCCCCATGTAGTGGCCCCTGCACTATTCCCCCCCCCATGTAGTGGCCCCTGCACTATTCCCCCCCCCCATGTAGTGGCCCCTGCACTATTCCCCCCCCCATGTAGTGGCCCCTGCACTATTCCCCCCCCCCATGTAGTGGCCCCTGCACTATTCCCCCCCCATGTAGTGGCCCCTGCACTATTCCCCCCCCATGTAGTGGCCCCTGCACTATTCCCCCCCCCATGTAGTGGCCCCTGCACTATTCCCCCCCCCCCCATGTAGTGGCCCCTGCACTATTCCCCCCCCCATGTAGTGGCCCCTGCACTATTCCCCCCCCCATGTAGTGGCCCCTGCACTATTCCCCCCCCCCATGTAGTGGCCCCTGCACTATTCCCCCCCCCCATGTAGTGGCCCCTGCACTATTCCCCCCCCCCCCCATGTAGTGGCCCCTGCACTATTCCCCCCCCCCATGTAGTGGCCCCTGCACTATTCCCCCCCCCCCCCCCCATGTATGGCCCCTGCACTATTCCCCCCCCCATGTAGTGGCGCCTGTACTATTCCCCCCCACCATGTAGTGGCCCCTGTACTATTCCCCCCCCATGTAGTGGCCCCTCCCTTCACTGGTCCCCTATACGGTATGGGGACCATTGATGGGGCCATGATATTGTGGGGGGGCAGTGATGGAGGACAATATCTGGGGGACATTAAAGGGGTTATCCAGGATAACATTTTTTTTTAAATTAGGCTGGGGCAGGTGAAACACCCCCCAAAAACTTACTCTTTTATGCCCATTGGCTCCCACCGTGGTTCGGTCCTACAGTTCTCTTTTCTTCCCACTGAGCATGACTACCTGTTTCAGTGAGGAATTCCGGCAAAAAAACAGCAGAGCTGCAGGACCGGACCCGGCTGTTTTTTTTTGTTGTTGTTTTTTTTGGGGGTGGGTGTTTTTTCACCTCGCCCAGACTAATAATTTTTATTTTTTTTTATTAATTTATTATTATGCTGGACAACCTCTTTAAAGTGTGAGGCATTAGGGGGGTATATTAAAGGGGATGTCCAGACAGAATTTTTTATGCTTTATCCTCAGGATAGGCCATAAATACCTGATCTGCAGGGGGCCAACACCCGATCCCCAGACTGATCAGAAGTACAGAGCAACTTGCGGCGTCTGTTGTGTACGCAACATGAGACCGGAAGCAGAAAGCTCTGTCTACTGTATATTAGCCGGGCACCTTCAATGCATCTCAGCACATATTGAAGTCAGTGGGAGCTGAGCTGCAGTGAAGGCGCCGGGCTACTATACAGCGGATGGAGCTTTCTGCTTCCGGCCCTGTACTGTGTACAGAACGGGCGCCGGAAGTGGCTCCGTACAGCTGATGGTGCAATGTGTCAGCCCCCTAGCGATCAGGTATTTATGGACTATCCTGAGGATAAAAAAGGTAACCCTTGGACAACCCCATTAATATGGCCCACACAGTTTAATGTACTCCCCACAGGATGTTAGCCTCCATCACTGCCCCCACATAATATAATGGCCCCATCACTGTTTCCCAGTATGGGTGACAACTGAAGAGGCCACTGTAATGGGGGCCATTGAAAAAAAATTGGCCCAGACAATCCCTTTAAAGAGGTTGTTCATAAATTGGAGCTACCACTGTGGAGGCCAGAGGTGTAAAAAAAAAAAAAAAAAAAAAAAAAGCATACTCACCTGTCCCCAGAAACCCGTTGTGTCTGTTCTGTCTCATGGTGGAACTCATTTCTAGAAATCCTGTACCTAATCGGTCTCAGCAGTCACATGAGGTGCAGGACTCACAGCAAGAAGGCGCTGGCACGAGACTGAATGAACACTGGTGGCGGACAAAGGAGCACCGGGGAGAGGCAAGTATGCTTTTTTTTTTTTTTTTTTTTTTTAAATTATTTTACACCTCCTGCTTGCCACATGGGTTGCTCCAATTCATGGACAACCTCTTTAAAGGATTTATCCATCTTTCTAATATTGATTGTCCTTAGGATAGGCTATCAATATTACATCTGGGGGGTCCAATAGCCAGGACCTCTGCAAATCAGCTATTCCAGGACAATGCGGCTACAGGTAATGGTAACAATTCTAGGAGCCACACTGTTCACTTGCCTTACAGAGTGTAGCTTAGTTTAGTTGTAGTTTAGGTAATGCAGAAGTGCACATCTTATGGCAGGTGAGCAGCATGGCTCCCGACATGTTATTTCCTTTAGCCGCCCTGTCTCTGTACAGCTGATCTGCAGGGGTCCTAGCAGCGGGCCCCTAGAAACAAATTCCAACACTGCCTGCGACTGTCTGTGGGCAAATAAGGAATGACCTCAGTGCACAGTCATCTTTTATGGCTATCAGTTTGTAGCCACAAAGGTATGAGTCTTCTCCTATTAAAGGGTCCTACATAGCATCATTATTGGTTGGGACATTTTGGATCTCACAGATTTCCCTTAAACAGAAGCCAACAAATTCAGTTCTGCTACATTTGTATGTACATACAGAGACATGATCACCACAGCGAGAACATCACATTGATTCTATACATGAGATCATTACTATACATGATGGACCACAATAAATATATATATATATATATATATATATATATATATAACACACACACACACACACAATATTTCTTAGTTCAGTGAGACATGAAAATTGGGAATTTTCACTTCTCCCACACATTTCACATGATAATAAGGGCAAAAACCAGATGTGGCTACAAACCATATGTGACACACAAGTGAATGTAATTTATGTCACCTGATTCACTGCAAAAGGCCATAAAGCTAGCATCACAGACTGCCCCAGACATTGCACTTCTGTAGACATAGCCATACAGTACAGAGAGTGAATGGCCAGTGTACACTCACAGGTGACACTGCACTCTCATCACTGCTACTCCAATTGTCAGTGATGACACATACACAGAAAAAGAATGCAGACCACAAATACAGAAAAGCTGCAGGATATAGCGGAATGACGGCAGCGGCACAGTCGTGTTTATCCTGCACACATGACATGAACATACTCACTCAGCTCAGCTCAGCTCAGCTCAGCTACTCAGCTCCCTGTCCTCACTTAGCCTGACACATACACATACTTCCGGGATCCGGCCCCGCCTCCTCTGGCTACTGACAGAAGAGTACGTCACTGTGACCACGCCCCCTGCACGGCAGTCTCCTCACATGTAGCCCGCCTTTTTATAAAACATTGATGGAGAAGGGTGTGGAGGGAGGAAGATTGTTGTGTCACTAGGGATGTCACACCTCAGTCAGGTAGGGACATCAGGACTGGGTGTGCAGGAGGAACTGGAATATCAGGATGTAATATCCTGTTGGCTATTATACTGGACCATCATGGCAGGAGTGTAGTTGTTAGTCACTTCACCAGGACTATTTTACTACATATTTTTGATATGACACTCTTACCAGAGGCAGTGTTCACACATGCCAATCCGAACTTGGCGTTTCTTGGCTGCTGTGCTAAAATACAGCATGTAAGACGCAGGTCACACGCAATGAAAACCCTGCTGAATGTCTACAGGGAAGTTCAGTAACCATTTCTTCTGTAAAACTGAGTGTTTTATGCTGCAGCTTAACTGCAGATTTCTCTGTAGACTGTCCCTCCCCTCTGCGGCTCTCAACCTTTGCAATAACCCTTAGCTTATACCCATCGTGTCCCTAGGCAGTGGCCTAGATTTACTAAAAGTTTGACAGTGTAAACTTAGGGTGGGTTCACACTTGCGCCCGGAGTCCGTCCACCACGAATCCGACGTAAATGTCGGAAAACTGGATAGGGAAAGGTTTCCGACGCTTTGCTTAAAACCCCATTCACTTCTATGGGTTTTTAAAGCAATGCGCGGGTGTGCGCTTACACACTCTGGGCCGTGAAGCCAGTTTTTTTCGTTTGACACAAAGTCCTGCATGTCTGACTTTGTTGCCGATGAAAAAAAACAGCTTCGCGGAGCAGAGGGTTTAAGCGCACACCCGCGCATTGCTTTAAAAACCTATCCAGTTTTCCGACATTTAGGTCGGATTCGCGACGGACGGAGTGTCGGCACAAGTGTGAACCCACCCTCAGCAGTCTAAAAATGTGCCAGATTTATCACAGTGGCTGCTGTTGGATGTTAAACCTGGCAAAACTTTATACTATACCTCCAAACTTTCAAAGGACTGAAAGAGGGACTGAATGTGCATTGCATCTATTCCCATCAATGTCTCTTTGTTCCCCTACACAGTAAATACCCCTAGCCTGGTATACCCACAGTATAATGTCTCCTTACAGTTGTCCTAATAGTATACAGTTCCTATCCAGTTGCCCCCACAGTATAATGTCTCCTTACAGTTGTCCTAATAGTATACAGTTCCTATCCAGTTGCCCCCACAGTATAATGTCTCCTTACAGTTGTCCCAATAGTATACAGTTCCCCTCCAGTTGCCCCCACAGTATAATGTCTCCTTACAGTTGTCCCAATAGTATACAGTTCCTATCCAGTTGCCCCCACAGTATAATGTCTCCTTACAGTTGTCCCAATAGTATACAGTTCCCCTCCAGTTGCCCCCACAGTATAATGTCTCCTTACAGTTGTCCCAATAGTATACAGTTCCTATCCAGTTGCCCCCACAGTATGTCTCCTTACAGTTGTCCCAATAGTATACAGTTCCCCTCCAGTTGCCCCCACAGTATAATGTCTCCTTACAGTTGTCCCAATAGTATACAGTTCCCCTCCAGTTGCCCCCACAGTTTAATGTCCCCCTCCAGTTGTCCTCAAAGTATAAAGTCCTCTCCTGGTGCCCAGAGTATAATGGATCAAACAAACAACAACAACAAAAATCAAAGCTAAGTTCACATCTGCATTGGAGTCCTGCGGAAACCGCCAGAAATCACAAAGGACTTTTCTCTCCACTGGTTTCAGTATAAAAAGAACAGACACCTGTCGGAATCATTATAGTCTATGGGGTTCACCGGTGTTTTAGGACCCGAACAATTGACAGCAGTGCGCAGATTTGAACCTAGCTTAATTCTCACCTCACCCCATTTCCCTGGTGTTCTTCCCTGTCCTTGCTCCTGGAGGCTTCAGAGAGAAGAAGGCGTGATGTAAGTGACATCAGCACATTGCGCATCCTGCTCCCAAGACACTGGGAGCAGAGACAGGGCTTGATGGTGAAGTTGCTAGAGGATTGCCCCCTGCTTCACCATTGTAGCCAACTTATCTGTGTCCAGAGGAGACATTCCTCCTGCCAAGCGGGACAGCAATTGCCCCATGTCAGGGGAAAAAATTCCTTCCCGACTCCAAATCCAGCAATCAGTATAAAACCCTGGATCAACTTGTGTTTACCAAAATCTAAAACCCATAACCTGTAATATTTTCTGTTCAAGATAGGTATATCTTGCACAATAAATCCAACATCACCACATCCTGAGGGAGTTCCATAGTCTCACTGCTCTTATAGTAAAAGATCTCTGTGTATGTTGCTGGTGAAATGTTCTCTTCTGTAGACATAGAGGATGTCCCCTTGTCACTGTCACAGGTCTAGGAGTTATTAGAAAGTTCTTTGTGCTGTCCAGAGGCGTAGCTAGGGTTTCAGCACAGGGGGGGCAAACACCTCCAAGTGGGCCCCGAGCTCAGGTATACCAATACTATAACTATACGGTGACTGTATAATGGTAGATATTGGCTCTACACAGGTTTGTGAAGACTATTTAGGTAAATACAGTACTGGAACAATGTTGTGACTTACAGGTGACGTCTCTGACTGTAATTGTTCACATTTCCGTCTCTTCCATCCATGACCACTTCTTCCGGCTGTGACTTGTCTCTGTAAAGTTTGCAGCACAGACATCTTTGGCTCCTCACTTTCCAGGCATCTGACCCACATTGTCCTCATCTACACAAAGTCCCCATCCGCTAATATAACCCCTACCAGAATAAATCATTTTGCCAATTGATCTTTAAATTAATAATGTCCCTGTGTACCCCCTTAAATAGTTCCCCTTATTAATAATCCTCCTTTTGTTTCCTAATTAAGGCTAAGGCCCCACTTAGCGAAACACAGCAAAAAACCGCTGCAGAAAAAAACGCAGCGGAAATGCATCGCGGTTTTTTCCACAGCGTTTTTCGTTGCATTTTCGCAGAGTTTTCCTCTGCGGACTTACTGTCCTTATACCGATACAGAAAACAGCAGCATTTCCACAGGTATAATTGACATGCTGCGATTTTCAAAAATGCCGATGTTTTTGAAAATGCAGCTTTTCCGCATGTGTGGATGGGATTAGCCAGAATCCCATCCACTTTGCAGGTACTGTAAAATGCAGCGTTTTCGCAATGTGGGGCTTCAGCCTAAAGGAGTTTTCCAGTTCAAGAATAAAAAAAATGAGTGGGGTTCCAACACCTGGGACCAGCTGTTTGAAGGGACCATGGCACTTGTGTAGGGGCCGTGACCCCTTCTCTGTTTACATTATAGCATTTATTTCATAGTGACCATGTAATGTAACTACAGCCTCGTACTATACACATCTATGTGACAAGGCTGTAATTACATTGTACGATCACTATAAACAGACAGCGAGCAATGTGAACAAATGCCATGGCCTCTTCAATCACGGGGAGCACCAATCTCTTATTGATGATCTATCCTGAAGCCCAAGTGCCACCTTAATTAAATTAATTGCTCTCTTATATTATAACCCCTGCATAAACCAGGGCTGTGGAGTCGGAGTCGGAGTCGTGGAGTCGGAGTCGGTGCCTATTTTGGTGGAGTCGGAGTCGGTATAAAATGGACCGACTCCGACTCCCAAAATATATAATAAATTGGTACAGTTAGTAGTACAATGCAGTATGTGCTGAATATATTTTCATAAGAATTTGGGAAAATGATGAAATGTTGAAAATGATGAAATGTCCTGTAAAGGTTTGTTCTATTCCTCATATAATGATGGGACTGAGTTCTGAGTGAACCTATAAGGTTTAGCAGTGCCAGGGCTGTGGAGTCGGAGTCGTGGAGTCGGAGTCGGTGCCTATTTTGGTGGAGTCGGAGTCGGAGTTGGAGTCGGAGTCAGGAGAAATTGAGGAGTCGGAGTCGGGGCTTTGGCGTACCGACTCCACAGCCCTGGCATAAACACAGCCAACATCCTAATGGCCCCTTATATAAATGATACCTTAGGTCCGTGATGGCGAACCTATGGCATGCGTGCCAGAGAGGGCACGCAGAACCCTCTCAGTTGGCACGCGCGCCGTCGCTATGAGCGCTCACTAACGGGGAATCCGGTACAGGAGTTAGTGAGTGATCACTTCTTTCAGCTGTATGCAGGGCCGCTCCGGATGCAGATGAGTTAAATACAGTGATGAAGCAGGAGCCGTCCGTGGACAGCCCCTGCTTCACCATTGTGTGTGAAGCACATCCTTGTGTGCTGCGGTCCTCACAGAGCAGCAGCGGAGCGAGGAGGGGTGAGTATCAGTGTTTTATTATGTTAAACTGGTGGCAGATGAAGGGGAGACATCAAACTGAGAGCAGATGAAGGGAGGACATCAACCTGGTGGCAGTTGAAGGGAGGACATCAACCTGGTGGCAGATGAAGTGGGCACTTTAAACTGGTGGCAGATGAAGGGGGCACATTAAACTGGTGGCAGATGAAGGGGGACGTTAAACTGGGGGGAGATGAAGGGGGACATTAAAAGTGGGGGAAAGTTGTAAGGGGGCATTAAACTGGGGGCAACTGGAGGAGGACATTAAACCGTGGGGGTAGCTGGATGGGGACATGTCTGCCTCTAGTTGCCCCCAGTTTAATGTCCCCATCCAAGTAGCCCCACGGTTTAATGTCCCCCTCCAGCTGCCCCAGATTAATGTCCCCCTGCAGCTACCCCAGTTTAAACTAGGGGCACCAGGAGAGGGACTTAATACTGTGGGGCAATTGGAGGGGGCCCACTGTGGAGCATATAATACTGTGGGGGGACCCACTGTGGATCATATAATACTGTGCAGGGGCCACTGTGGAGCATATAATACTGTGCGGGGGCCACTGTGGAGCATATAATACTGTGCAGGGGCCACTGTGGAGCATATAATACTGCGCGGGAGCCACTGTGGAGCATATAATACTGTGCGGGGGCCACTGTGGAGCATATAATACTGTGCGGGGGCCACTGTGGAGCATATAATACTGTGCGGGGGCCACTGTGGAACATAATACTGTGCGGGAGCCACTCTGGGCATATAATACTGTATGGGGGCCACTCTGGAGCATATTATACTGTCTGGGGGCCACTGTGGAGTGCATTGTACTGTGTAGGGGACCCTCACTATTTATATCACACAGTATCTGTTTTATAGCAGACTTGTGATATTACAGGCTGTAATAACATTGCATGGTCACTATAAAACAGATCCTAGTTAATTTAAGGTTAAATTGCCGTGTTGGTACTTTGCGATAATTTAGTGGGTTTTGGGTTGCAGTTTGGGCACTCGGTCTCTAAAAGGTTCGCCATCACTGCCTTATGTTCATAATATCCCATAATGAGCCCTTATATAATCGTTCCTCCCCTTTATAGCCATAATGCCCTGTGCACTAATATCCCTGTCTTTTTCAGTGACAGTCTTACCCAGTAATTTACTATTAAAGGGGTTGTCCAGAATAAACTTTTTTTTATATTAGGCCGAGGAAGGTGGAAAAAAAAAAACATACTCATTTGTCCCGTGTCTCCCAGTGTGGTCCAGTCCTGTGCTCCAGTGTTTCCTTGCGGTGAAAGTCCACACCCCATGTGACCGCTTAGACTAATCGGCAACCTAAGGAAAGAGACACGGGACGTCACAGTGCAGCAGGACTTCTGCCGCAAGAAAACACCGGAGCAGCAGGATCGGACCTTCCCTGGCCTAATATAAAAATCCTGGACAACCTCTTTAAGTACAACATTTTTCTACTGTAAACTTAATTTGCCAAGTCTCCACCCATGTTTCCAGCTTCCCTAGATCTGTAATATTCTACTATCCACCTCAGTTTTCATTACTTTACATAGCTTAGTATTATCTGCAGATATGGAAACCCTGCTCTGTAAACCCTCTACCTGGTAATTAATAAAAATTAAAAGGAGAGAACCCAATACTGACCCCTGAGGCAGCCTGGTATTTACCATTAACAAGCACCCTCTGTTTCTTATCAGTGAGCCAGTTGCGAACCCAAATGCATATGTTTTGCCCCAGTCTCAACATTCTCATTTTGCATACCAACCTTTTATGTGGTACAGTATCAAAAGCCTTTGAAAAGTCTAGATACACCATGTCCACTGCATTACCCATGTTCAATATAGAACTGAACTTTTCATAGATCTGATCAGATTAGTCTGACAGGACCGATTCCTCATAAACCCGTGCTGATCGGGTGTTATAAGATTATTTTCATTAAGATACTCCAGGATAGCATCTCTTAGAAAACCTTCAAATATCTTACCGACCGCTGAGGTCAAACTTACCGGCCTATAGTTTTCAGGATCACTTGTAGACCCCTTTTTGAATATTGGTGCCACATTTGCTATGCACCAATCCTGTGGAACAGACCCAGCCATTATTGAATCCTTAAATATTAGATCTAAGGGTCTGTCTATCACTGTGCATAATTCCATCAGAACTCGGGGGTTATGCCATCTTGACCCAGCAATGTTTCTGTTTTACTATTTTGAAGGTGGCACCATACTTCCTCCTGGGTTAAACCAGTGACATTTAATGGAAAATGTATATTACCCCTAATCATGTCTTTAGTCATTGGATTTTCTTGTGTAAATATAGTAAAGAAGACATTTGATACATCTGCCTTTTCCTCATCCTCCTCCACCATTACACCAAGATTATTTTTGAAAGGGCCAACATTGTCAGTTTTTATTTTTTTTATTATTTATGTAGTTATAGAATAATTTTGGATTATTTTCACTTTCCTTGACAATTTTTCTCTCTACATCGATCTTGGCCTACTTTATTTGCCTTTTACACAATTTATTTTTCTCTTTATAGTTTTTAATGCTGAGTCACTACCTTCATGTTTTAGTAATTTAAACGCTTGATTTTTATCCCTCATTGCACTCCTTACCATTTTAGTTAGCCAATGATTTCTAACTCACTTAGTCCCGTAAGGTATTTCACTGGCCCTATTTAGGATGTTTTTGAAAATGTCCTATTAATTTTGTGTTCCCTTCTCTTTGAAGATATTGTTACAGTTTATGCTGCTAAGCTCCTCTCTCAGCTGAAGTATAGTGTTTTTGTAACCCCTCTACTTAACTTCTTTTTAAAGTTTACATGAAAACTTATTATGTTGTGGTTACTGTTACCTAGATGATCCCCGACCTCCACTTTTGACAATCTGTCAGGCTCATTTGTCAAAATTAGGTCTAATCTGCCTCGCCTCTTGAGTTCTGCACTAGTTGCGAATGGTAATTTTACAATAATATATGGGTAGTTGAAATCCCCTAAATTATGACTTCATGCCAACAAGAAAAAAGATCATACATATTTAGAAAGAGTGATCAACCCAAAAATGTGTAAAATGTATAAATTTTATTTGCAAAAGAGTTAAAAACACTTAAAAACAGAGAATAGATAACACTCGCTGGGATCTATTAGTATCAAGGATATCAAAATATGATGTACACCAACTACAATGTATAGATCTCCAAAACTCTCCCTACACTAAAATGCCATGGGTAATATAAGGTGTATATGGCAGCCTATAAAGCAAAACAAAAATAAGCAATATAATTAGAGATTATACTATATAACACATGGAGCACAATATGTACATGAAAAAAGAGGTCAGATTGAGACAATATAAGTGTCAAAAGTTAATAATAACATGCCATTATACAGTGTAACTATACTGTCCTCATACACGTTAGCATGGTGTGTAGTCTGACATGTAGCTAAACCCTCTGTCCTCTTTAAGAAAAAGGCTGTGAAGTTATAAACCTTCTCTTTATTGCAAGTTGACAGGAAAGGTGAAACTATAAGAAGAAATAATGGCACTTAGAATAAGAACTGTACAGTACATATAAAACAGATAATCACAAGTATAGTATAACATGAGGCAATAATACAGGCTGATTCAGAGCTATGTAATGCAGCAAACACACAACAAAACAAGGCATAGTGACATAAATATAACACTCTTGCCGACTATGCTTGAAACAGGCTTGAGATAGTGAACATGACGTAAAAATGGCATAGAGTGTGACCACTTCACACTGAGACAGCATGTAAAATGTCTACTGCTACTACTGAACAGGAAGGAAGTAGAAAAAAACAGGAACTACCCATAATGCATGGGGCTAGAGCTAAAAAAGAGCATACAGTAAATGACCTGTAGATGGTGCTGTTACCACACAATATAAACAAATTCGCCTATGAAGGCAGAACAGTATCCTCCGCACCACTAATAAGGCAGGTGTAGCTATGTAGTAGGAGAAGGTAGCCAAGTAAAAATTCACATGGTGTACAAAAGTAAATGAAGAAAATCACCACTCACATATAATCCCAGACTCGGAGGTTTTAAGCCCACATCCCAATGCGCATTCATCAGGGTAAGCCCTGTGACAGGCAATACAACGTGATGAGCACTGTATAATGGCATGTTATTATTAACTTTTGACATTTACAGTGGGGAAAAAAAGTATTTAGTCAGCCACCAATTGTGCAAGTTCTCCCGCTTAAAAAGATGAGGCCGGCCTGTAATTGTCATCATAGGTAGACCTCAACTATGAGAGACAAAATGAGAAAACAAATCCAGAAAATCACATTGTCTGATTTTTATAGAATTTATTTGCAAATTATGGTGGAAAATAAGTATATGGTCACCTACAGACAAGCAAGATTTCTGGCTCTCACAGACCTGTAACATGCTCAAAAATAAAACAATACTAAAAAAAGCAGCCATCACATGACCTAAGCCTTAAACATCTTCAGCCACGCTAAAAGTACCAGTCTATTTTTCATATAGACCAGTTCTCACATTATGGGCACCCAGATGCCTAGAACTGTGTACCCTACCTAATATTAGGTAGTAGTAGGTATTTTACGATTCCTAGCTGCCCACTACTGTTATAAAGTGTCTGCCATAGAATAATGTCTGCAAGGTTCCCCCTTAAAGAGGACCTTTCACCACCTCCAACAAGTTCAACTCTTCACATCATTAATAGCTGCTGCTCCGTTGATTCTGGCACATTTGGAATTTTTTTTTTCTCTAGCCCCCACCGATCCCGAGCAATCAATGCTGTTGGTTTTGGTGTCTGATATACTATTTAGGCTCTGTACTGTCAGGAGGCAGTGTCAGGCAGGAGCAGGGAAGGGGTGTGATTCTGAGCTGTGACACTGGCTGCCTCTGGTTGGAGCTCTGAATCACATCCCTCTCTGACACCGCCCTTCTGATATTACAGAGCTGAAATAGTTCATCAGACATCAACAATAACTGCGCTTGTTGCTCTGGAACAGTGGGGGAAAAGATGCTAAGAACTGGAATTGATGGAGGTGATGAAAGAGCACCATGCTGGTTCTGCATGTCACATTTAGCAGTGCCTTAAAGCATTATGCTGTAAATCTATGACATTGCACTTGTTGTGAGATCAACAGTCAGTAAAACCTCTTTGAGACAACCACCCAAATTAGTATTATGATCAAGAATACATGATATATGTAGAACTAAAAATCTGTCACAGGAAATATGGTCTTGATAAAGGGGTGTACTTCTCAAAGACGCATTTTTTTGGAGAGATTTCCCTGCAGTTAAAAGTGTGATAATTATCCATATGTGTATATTACCAACATGTAATCACAATTCTGTTCACCCCTAGAGAGAGCTGTCCAACTATTAATTACTTTACTGTTTGCTTCTTTGCAAAATTCCATTTGACTGTGCATTCAGTACAAGACCACTAGAGGTCAGCAGCACATATTGTATATACTGTATGCTGTGGATGGTGGAATCAAATGCTAGTAATTTCAATAAACAATTAAAGGTCTTGTATACATGGAGCCGCTTCCATCCTCTAGAGCAGTACTTAACTTGACCAAGGGCCGCCATCAACTAAAAGTCTGAGCTGAACATATCCAGTATTTATAGTATTTTTCAGACAAAGAGATGCGTCTCATTATAAGACGCACAAAAAGAATTAGGAAAAAATATTTCCTAATGTGGCATTATACAGTGGGTGGGGGCACTAAAGAGAATTATATGGTGGGTGGGGGCACTAAGGAGCATAATGCCCCATTATTGTGCTTCCTCACATTATGCTCCTTAGTGCCCCCACTTCGCAGTATAATTGGCCATCAGTGCCCCAACACATAATTAACATTAACAGCGCCCGGGAGAAACCTTCATCTCTTGACCACTGTCTCAAAGCCCTGATACCTTACACTAGCAGCAGCAGGGATCGGAAGTTGTCTGTGCTGCCTGTGCGTTGTGTGAAGCCAGCAGGGATGATTACTGATCCCTGCTGCCACTAGTGCAAGGGCTTGGGGGATAGCGGGTGGGAGATGAAGGTTTCTCCCACCAGCTTTCATAATCAAAGTGCCAGGAGGCAAGGAGTCCGGACAGCTGGCGCCCACGGTCCAAGTTTGAACTGAGGTCTACCAGTTGAGTAGACCAAAGTGAAAAAAAAACAGATCCAGGTGTAATTACCGCACAGGTACAAGCTGTAAATAACATGCCACATGACATTTTCAGTGCATAAACCACTTATGTTACATGCTGAAATACGCAGACAGTGTCATTGTTCATGCAATACATATGTTTGCAGCACTGTCTTTCTGCAGGGGCTTACATAGCTGTGAGAAAAAAACAAATGAAAGCAAAAAGTGCCTAGATTTTACATGCTGATTTTTTTTAACGGACATAACATGGCAGCATTAATTTCACTGTCAGTGAATGGGAACCGTCAAAATATAGGTCATGACCTATTTTTGGCCGTTTTTACAGATCCCTCTATACACTGATATGTATGCATGTTTTTCACAGTCGTTTTGTACCTCTTTTGTGTAAATCTAGCCTTAGGCTTTCTTTAGGGTGGTTTTACACAAAGCACGTGGGAAACACAATTTTTTGTGGTATTTTTCATATTGTTTTTTGCTGCATTTTTAAAAAAATGACTGCCAGCTACTTTGCAATAGTGGATTATACTACAAGAAACGGTGCGTTCTGTGGTGCTTTTTTGGCATTTTTGCCATTTTCACATTTGCTTTTTCAAAATATTTTTTTTTGTCATTTAGCCAGATGTTACTTTAAAGTCTATATTGGATTATGCCATGCAATAAAGACAAAATATTTTTTAATGGTGTTTTTGCTTTCTGTTTGCAGTTTCAGAAATCGCTACCAGGACTACACACGCACTTCTGTCCCCGAATACTCCTGTCTGTCTCTGCCCAACGAAAAGTCTCACTGCTAGAAAACCCTGCTTAGTCACCTCTCTGTGGGTGCCATGGCACTTGTGCCTTACATCTCAACACACGTGAGAATGCCAGGACTTCAGATACACAGGTGACGCAGTATATAGCACCCTTGTGTCACCATGAAAGTGTGTGAAAGTGGATACAACTAATCTTGCTATGTTTGATGGTCCTAGAGCCCTAACCATCAAACTATCCCTGCAGCCGAGACACAACCAGCACAGAACCATAACAAATATAACAGTGTGCAAATAAAGACACCAGGGTATGGGTATACACTGAAAATGCAGCACTGAAGCAGTTCTTGGTATTTCATCAGCTATCCAATTTATCTTCATAATGAGCTTCTGCAGCAGCTGAGGTATGTATTAGAAGCATTACGGTAAGTAAATATTATTAACATAGTCTGTGAACTTGTGCTTTTATAGGGTGACAAGACAAAAGTCTTATAATTTACAGCAGGATGTGCATCATCTCATGTACTACTCTACAGGTAGGTAGACTACACACTCTTTGAATTCTATGGTTTTATGTATCAGGACACAAAAAACAACCTCACATAATGAACAACACACGACAAATTCTATAGCCTTACTGTGTGTGGGTACAAAAACTGGCTCCATTATTTTGCTGGGCACAAATGGGGGCACTTTTACTGTGCACTATTATCACTTGCATCACTGTTCTTTTAAGACCCTGATAATGCTCTAGATATGCTAAACATCACCACTGCAGAATTCAGCATGCCACCTTCTGAAATTGACTATATTAGCACAATATTTCTGTATTTGGGATCTCATTTCTAATTTTGGCCAGGGCCACACTTTTTCTAAAACTGGCCCTGCCCCCTCCCCCCTTCCCGCAAATCAAATCAGTTTGCTGAGGGCATATTTTCTATAATTTTAAACATTACTACCACTTAATATGATAGATAGTAATAAAAGGGGTTGTACAGGAATATGAATTGTATGGCCTAAACTTAGGATAAGGCCAAAAATATCTGATCAGTGGGGAGGCCACATGGCACCTATACTATATACAATAGAGGGTCGGAAGCAGTTGGCTCTGTACCCTAAGTAATGGCCGGTACTGCAGCTCAGTAATTAAGGATAGATCATAAGATCCATATTCCTGGACAACCTCTTTAAATATTGTCACCAGTCTCCAGGCAGTAATACCAGCTGGGCTGGTGATTTACCAGTCTAGTGTCAACCCTACTTGTATACCAACCAATCTAACATTTGCCATCTACCCAGTGGATGGTTGATAAATGTTTCTTGCTGCTATAACCCTTTAGATCAAACAAAGAGGATGGCAGGCAAGTAAAAGATCAGGTAGACTAGATGAGGACTGATATACCTAGAATAGAGAAGCCTAGAAGATTAGATCTAATTCTGACAAGAGAGTTTATATATCTGGTGCGGAGCTTTAATTGATAAAATTCTTCACCTGCACTTTTATGTATGACTGACCATAGATATAAATGTGAGGTTCTTAGCGCACAGTTTGGTGAATTGTGCGAGCCCATCTGCCACGTCAAGGCGACCTCATTCAGATGGGTCCCTACACTAAGACTTTATTTATATAATTAATGCTATACTCCCCCTATAGACAAGACCCTAGGAGACTGTAACATTCTTAGAGACAGCACTGTAACAGTGAGTTTAGAAGAAAGTTATCTCCTGCCCCATATAGAAAGTGTTAGTATAGGGACCCATCATAATAAGGCCACTAAGTGGTTGATGGGCTCTATATACACATACTGTATATAGAGATTGTTATTACTAGAATATATATATACACCTACTATATAAACATAAATTTAGGTTTATGTTAGATGTCTTCCTCCAGCGGCACATCCTGCTTCCATCGTAGAACTTGGAATACTCTGCACCTGTTGAGATGTAATATGCATGGTGAGGTTCTGGTGTCTATGATGTCATAAGTTCTGCAATGTCATAGATACTCATTTTCCAACCTTCTAACAAGTTGAATATCTGTCAAGGTTATAATCACAGGCTGTCAATATTTTTATTGCACTGCTATACCAGATGATGCAGGAAGTAGGTAATTTATAGGGCATTTAAAGGGATTTTCTAGGAGTGTGAATTTGATGACCTATAGATAGATATCTATAGATTTTGGATATCAGGTCGGATGGTATCTGACTCCCAAACACTCCTGCCAAGTACTTGAGATTTTGGTGTTGGAGATGCAGTACTGAAATTGGAGCACCCCATCTCCCCTCCCTTATGTGTGAACAAGGCTGAAAAACATTAAGTGAATAAGCAATATATACCTAGACCTGTCCTCTTCAAGATGTCTTCCTCAAGTGAGAAAGCCTGCTTCTGATTTAGAAATTTCTATTCACTTACCTGTTGTAATGCACATTGTGATGTCATGGGTCATGTGATGTCATGGGTCATGTGATGTCCTTACAACATTCCAGCCAAGTTGAATATGGCGGCAGGGTAAAACTGCGGTCTGTGGATATTTTTATTGCAATTAATATTTCATATTTTTCTCTTTCTTTTAAGAGATATGATGAGTTGTACCATTACAGAGGAGTCCATTTCTTCCACATATAAGTGTCTAAGCTGCTTCTTTTGAGAAAATCCCTTTAAATGTCTCTTATCAGTAAAGTTCCCTTGAAACATCCCATCTGTGTCCACCTACATATATGTATATGCCTTAAGTAACCATCTGTGTCCTCCTACATACAGTATATGAATTCTGCATACACAGACATAACATACATGCTTCGCAGAGTCAGCCATGAATGATTAGCTGAATGATAAGCTATGCCAGTGGTTCTCAACCTGTGGTACGCATACCCCAGGGGTACACACCACAACCTCAGGGGAACGCGCTAGGGTTGAGAGGAGGATCACTGCACGTTTGTCGGCTCCAGGCCTGGACACCTGTATATGAGTGTACTAGCTTCTGACATAGATGTATGCAGGAGCTGTTCAAGGTCCTCCAAAGCTCCTCAGGCATTCAACACTACTTCTAAAGCTAGGTTCTGTTCAAAACTGGCAGAGAGAAAAAATCCTATGGGGTTCGCGGGTTTAAACGGACAGGGTCTCTGTCTTTCAGGTCCACATGTGGACCCGAACACTAGTGTGATACACTAGTGTATCAGTTTTATCCTATCTGCTCTGCATATATGGCCTTGGATTAGCACTACTACTCTTATTCTGCATATATGACCTCTACACAGCACTGTTACTCTTATCCTGTGTATATGGGTAATGTATAGTACTACTACTCTTATCTTGCATATATGACCTCTGCAAAGTCCTACTACTCTTATCCTGCATTTATGGTCTCTACACAGCACTACTACTCGTAACCCAAATATATGACCTCGACACAGCACTACTACTCTAAATTGCAACATTAAAAAATCATACTAACCTCCCATATCTGTATATTTTCTTAAAGTAGACACATGCAGCATTGTCAAAATGCCACTTGGTACTGTTTACGAACAGGCACCTTCACAATTTTGATTTAAAGTGTATTTTAGATTAAAAGAAATGCAAATAAATGTGTATTAGTTGCTAAAAGTGGAAACCAAACAAAAAGTTATATGCACCAACGTGCAACGTGTGCAGAGTTCATTCATATCACTAAGGCCTACACCTGTATGCACATTATTTTCATAAAATCTCCAGAACTGGAAGGAACAAAAATCTGCTTTGAAGCTGGAAATATTAAAAAAGTATCGTCCTATAAAATGTAGGGATTACACACTGTGAAAAGCAAGTGCACTCCTAAACCCTATATATTTCTTGAAAGTAGACAACCTGAAGATTACATGTGTCTCAATGGGTTATCAATAGCCATGTCCACCTTCATGTAACTTTGTCACAAACACAAATTATTTTTGGAAAAAAAGCACCTATACACATATATTTGCACCTAAAACTCCTATTCAATCGTACATTCACACACAAAACACATTTAAAATAATAGATCAAGGTGTACACAATTTATATATACCACAAACATTGACTACAACAAGAGCTCGTACTCTCAAAAACACTGATACAGAAGACAAGCAATATTTTGCTGTTATTCACTAATGTATTAAAATCTATACTGCACATAGCAAACTGTGACTGTTACAGGTTATGCACAGATGATGATTTATCATTGTCTGTGCAGTCTGCAGCTCTGCTCCTTCCCCTTCCTTCCTCCTTCTTCCTTTTACTCGCAGCTCTAAGATTCTGCCAGAGGCTGGAGGGGGGGGGACACTTTAGAGCCCCATATCTCAGGATCTGTTAGGGCAATTAAGATGAGCTTGGATTCATTTTAAAGATAATCATAATAGCTCTTTCAGATTTGGAGTGATACGCTATTAGGAATTTTGATCTGCATTGGGAACTCAATGCCATATAGCGTTTTCACCAGCGAATCGCTCTGGATCTGTAAGCACTATCATGATGATCTTGGATTCATTTTAAACAAGAGAATATCATCTTTAAAATGTTATCATATAATAGCTCATATAATAGCCATAACCGTGGGGATAGTTGAAGGGTGACATTAAACTGGGGGCAACTAGAGGCAGACATGTCCCTCTCCAACTACCCCCACGGTTTAATGTCCTCCTCCAGTTGCCCCCAGTTTAATGTCCTCTTCCAACTTTCCCCAGTTTAATGTCCCAGTCCAGCGACCCACACTGTTTAATGTCCCCCTTCATCTGCCCCCAGTTTAATGTTCCCCCTTCATTTTCCCACAAAGTTTAACATAAAGAAACACTGATACTCACCTCTCCTTGCTCCCCTGCTGCTCTGTCTGTCCAGAGTGTACAGGGAGTTGCAGCACGATGTGAGTGACGTCGGGGGATGTGCTACAGGGATGTGCTTCACACAGAGTGGTGAAGCAGGAGCTGTCTGAGGATGGCTCCTCTCCTGCTTCATCATTGTATTTAACGGAGGACTCAGATGAGTTGATACCGGGACGTACCTCCCTCTGACCGGGAGAGTGGGACAGGAACCGGAATCCGGGACTGTCCCGCTGAATTCGGGACAGTTGGTAGGTATGCTGGTGGGAACTAGGCACAATAGTCTCACACTGACTTAGCTTATACTGCAAATGATTCATTTAAATGATGTGATCATGACCCCAATGTGTGGTATACATATGTGCGTCGGTGTGTGATAAGTGTGCCTGAGCTGGTTTTTAGTCCCAATCTAGTCTAGTCTCAAAGAAATAGATTTGACTCTCATTTGTGATATCAGCTGTATCAGTTTGCCATGCTTGATGGAGTCTCAGTACTAGAATGTATTGATGTATCTAAGTTGTTCATTGCTGATACAGTCCAAAGATCTGTATGTCCTATTCAAGTGAATACCAGAAAGAACAGAAATGGTGCTGCTTACAGGAGATGCTATTTTTTAATCTCTACAATTCTTTTAATGCAACCCATTTTGGTCTTAAATAGGACTTGTGAGCTCTCCTGTATGTGCAATAGAGAGAACCTGTCAGACCTGACAGCTCCTCTGTGTGCCGAACCCAAAATTTTTGCAATATCTTTAATGAACGCTATGGAACATTTATTGTGTGCAGGGTCCACTATGGGATATTATACTGTGTGGAGGGGCCACTATGGGATATTATAATGCGTGGAGGGGCCGCTATGGGACATTTTACTGTGTGCAGAAACTCCTATGGGACATTATACTGTGTGGAGGGGCCACTATGGGACATTATACTGTGTGGATGTGCCGCTATGAAACATTTCACTGTTTACAGGGGCCGCTATAGGACATTTTACTTTGTGGAGGGGCTACTTTCGGACATTTTAGTGTGTGGAGGGGCCAATATGGGACATTTTACTGTGTGGATGGGCCACTATGGGACATTATAATATGTGCAAGGGCCGCTATGGAATATTTTACTATGTGCAGGGGCCACAATGTGACATTATTCTGTGTGCAGGGGCCATTGTGTGACATTATACTGTGTGGAGGGGCCGCTATGGGACATTATACTGTTTGGAGGGGCCGTTATGGGACATTATACTGTGTGCATGAGCCGCTATGGGACATTATAGTGTGTGAAGGAGCCTCTATGGGACATTATACTTTGTGGAGGGGTCACTATGGGACTTTATACTGTGTTGATGGGCCGCTATGGGACATTATACTGTGTGGTGGCCACTATGAGACATTATAGTGTGTGGAGGGGCTGCTATGGGATATTATACTTTCTGGAAGCCACTTTGGGACATTACACTTTGAGTAAATGGGGCTTATACCGTGTGGGGGGTAGGAAAGGGGATGCTATATCCTTTGTGCGTGTGTGGGTGGGGGAGTCAAAAGTTTGCTATGGGGTCCAGTCTTATATAATTACACCCTGCTGATGGTTAATCCTAGAAATAGAATATCAGTGTTTTATTAAATGTTTTACTCCTGGTAAACATGTAGCAAGATGCAGCTAAAAAGTGTTGTGGAGAAACACAGCTCAGTTGATAATAGCCCTTTAATACACCATAATGTAGCTGTAAGTAATGTTTTTCTTACAAAGAGGCACCATGATGTACAGTTATGTTATGGTAACTGGGTGGGCACAGGATCTGTGATTGTGCTATTACCATGGTAGCCTGGTGGTGACTGTCAGCTGGGTTCCTGCTGTAATGGTCAGGATCAAGTAACCTCTGATCGTGGCTGTTTAAACCCATTAGAAGCAATGAAGTGATGACGGCTTCAAGTCTCCGAGAGGAATAAAAAAGTAAAGTCAAGGTGAGCAAAGCTAAGTAAGTTTCCCATCAAAAATGTATCAAACATATTTTTCAGCCTCTTTCTCAAAATAAAAATGATTTTATTTTTCAAATATAATTTACAATTACAAATTCATATCTTGTAGAATAAAGTTAGCTACAACATAGTAAACAGCAAAAAAGAAACAAACACAAACATTGATGTTATTTACATTTTTTTAATCAACACCCGCTCTCAAATTTATAAAATTAATCAATAATTGAAATTTCAACAAACCTTCATATGTGTAGTTTGACAGAAAATGAAAAAAAAAAATAAGGTCCTTAGAATGTGACAGCACAAAATGACCTTTTACCATAAAACATGTCTTCATTGTACAAAAGTATCACTGTATTTGTACCAAGCTGTAGAATATTGTTATATTGCACAAACAAATTGCATAAAACAATGGTGAAATAACTATAGTTTTACACTATTCAATTACGAAAATTATTCATAAAACCAGTAGATGGTCCAATACACCAGAGTCCTCCTATCCCTGCATTCCCATGGCCAAGTTTCACCTGTGAAACTCAGTCTGTGTGTTGGCCGGTTTTTGGGAGAGGGACCCCTAGCAGTATAGTTATCTATGATGCTAGGAGTCCCTGTCTCTCCTCTAGCATCATGGGTGAATCTCGGTCGTGTGAATGCTGGGTTAGTGTAAGGCTCTACATGTCACGTCCACTGTGGTAGGTCCACTGTGGTATGTCCACAACAGACAGCCACAGCAAAAAAAGCTGCCAAAAATGACTGTTTTTCTTTGCAGCATTCAGCTGCATTTCCTGAGTGGTTTGCTTCACCTCAAACCTTTGCGTTAGAAAGGTTGAAAGCCACAGATGAAATCACAGCAATAAATGACATGCTACATGTTTGAAACACAGCACCATACAGTTTGCACTGCGGGTTTGTTTCTGTGGATTTCATCCACTACACTGGTACTGTACTTACCAGTGGGTTAGGCGCCCATGATTTTTCCAGCAGCTAAGCCACTGCGAGTAAGGTTGAGCTATTAAAGAGAACCTGCCTGCTGTTTTTTCCACCATAAACTGGCCATATGTACAGAACCAAGTAATTCCCTTTCCATTGGTGTCCTCTGTGATCTTTCTGTTGCATCAAAGTGAAGTTATAACTGTTTGAAATTACCCCGAGTAGTCACGGTGGGCAGGGAGAAGCTTCAGCCTAGTCACACTGTCACCTTACTAATCACACCTCTAAGGTGTGACTGACATCTCCCTTGTGACATCAGTGAGGAGACTGTGAGGGAGATGTCAGGCACTATGGTTCTTACACAAATGGTTGCAAGGATTTAGCAAAATGTGTATAAACTTGTCCAAATTTATTTATGTAATGTTGTTTATTGCGTTTTACTTGAAAAGTACCTGCCCATAGACATTGATGGTCTCCTGGTCATACCAAATTCAGTGGGTTCTAACAACATTCATCTAATGTGTATGGCCTCCTTAAGACATAGCTGATGTGTTAATACAAGCCTCAGCACAGACTTACCCCGCATTAGCATGACCGAGTTTCAGTATGCTAGGTGAGGGGCTCGTAGCATTGTAGTTATCTATGATTCTAGGAGTCCCTGCCTACCAGCAATATACTGTCCCGTAATGATTATAGTACAGGACAGTATGTCGCCGGGAGGCAGGGACTCCTAGCATCATAGATAACTGTATTGCTAGGAGTCCCTTTCCTGGCATACTGTTTAGGCTGGTAAATCCAGCCAATACACGGACTGAGTCTCATGGCTAAAATTTGGACATGTGAATTCGGGGTTAGACTATTGCTTCCCCATTTTGCCTTTAGAGTAAAGTGGTATTCTGACTACTCTTGGCTAGATGCTGCTAGTGTGATCCCATTTGGGACAGGCTTAATAAAGCTATTCAACCCTGATATATTATAAAAGACTCTCCCTCTGGACAATCACCTTAAAGCTAACCTGTCAGCATTATTATACTAATAATAATATAAATCCTTGCAAATGAAAGCGCCATTAATGTCTTTATAATACAGCTGTTGTGATATTGACCAACAGATATACTCAGACTTCCATGGTAAGTTGCGTTCATCTTCTCTGTCTTGTGAAACTATCTGAACAGGAGTTTGAAGTTTTTGGTGTTAAAGGAAAATATTGTGCATGACATTTGAAGGGATGCCAACCTGGAAAATATCATTACATTAATTCCTCTTCATGCCACTCTAGACAACACCTATATTGGTAGACAAATGTGCAATGTTCCTAGATGTGCTGAATCCATTTATCACCTCTATGACAGTCCAATTCCCACAAGCAATGCAATGAGGAATGCCAAGTTCCCACACAGGTAGATAAGTAGTAGGTAAACCTCATATTTCATCTGAAATAACCAACATGAAAAAGAATTAGAGTGAAAAAAACAAATAAATAATAAATATATATTTTCTATATAAGTACTCTCCCAAAGTCATGTCCTCTTTTGTATTGTGTAGCATAACTGTTAAAGGGATTGTCCACACTGGACAGTCCCTTCTGAACTGAAAGCCACCAGGTTACTGCAGAGGAAATTCAGTATTGTACGGAACCCATTGTATGGGCAAACATTTAATACATAGTGGCATCATTTCTATCAGAATATTGCTAGGCTGATAACAAGAGGTGCCATCTGAAGGATTAAAATCTATCTCTTGTCCTTGTTGCTTTGACTACTAGAAGCTTTGTCATTTGACACTTTAAAATTATAGCCTCTATATATGGTTATCCCTCAGAGCTCCCCTCCATGGTATAATACCTTCTTCCCTCACCTAGGGTTGAAGTCTTAGTAATTTCTGATGCAACACAATTGTGGCACTAGTTTCCTATCCTACTGAGTCCTACTACTTTTCTTTTCCTTTTCTTTACTAAAATGACTCTCCAGTTCACAAGAAATAATCCACAAGAAATAATCTCTGGCAGTCCATTACACATGAATTGAGTGACAGAGCCTGAGAGAACATCGCTCCATTCAGACAGGGGTGCAAAAGACTGCCTTTCCCTTGCCTACCGATCTACAACTTATTCCCTATCCTGTGGTTAGAGAATAAATTGTATTTATGCGTAAACCCCTTTAAGATTAAATCCTTCATTATTTCATATTACATAATCTTTCTGCATTTTTCTCTTATTACAATTCAACATTTCCACTTATATTTTCTACAAAATGATACATATATTCTATATTTAAAGGAGACAACTTCCCTATACAAGAGTAGAATAGTCTGGTGACAAGACCGTTCTCTTACGAGCCCAAATGGCACAAAAAATTACTAAGCAAATTGTGCCAGGATTCTAGTGTAAATTATGCCACAAAATTGTCTAACATGCCTTGCACCGCATTTATCAAGTGTTTTAGACACATTTCCAACTTGAACAAAAAGGGCCTAGTTTATTGAGAAAGGGGCATAGCAGAACAGAAAGTGAGTGTACATTGCCAGATTGTTCATCAAATGTGCGTCAGAGTTTTGGCGCATTTTTCTCCATCTATTAGGGAGTGTAAAATTCCAGTCTAAGGCCAGGGCCCCATGTTGCGAATATGCATAAAAAAATGCTGCGTATTACAGTACCTGCCAAGTGGATGGGATTCTGGATAATCCCATCCACACATTTTTGGCAGCAATTCACTGCGTGGGGCCTTAGCTTAATAATGCAACACATTTATCATCCTGCATCAGCCACTGTGGCACATTATAAGTCTGTCTAGTGTAACTTTGCATTGTCTAATTTTTATAATCTGCCCACTGTCTGTAAATGTTCGATTGTGAACCATAACAGAATACACTACTATATTCTGCCATATTCTATGACAGCTTCCAAGAGCCACACAATATTTTTGTTTCTTTTGGGCTAATTAAAGCAAGTCCCTGTCCCAACACATTTCTGCACTTACATACAACAACATAGTTTGATAACAAATCCACTTTAATTGAGATAAATATTATTGAAAATTACCGAGGCTTTGGTGTTTTCCATATTTGCCAATTTTTGTGTTTCTAAAGATAAATAATAAAGAAAAAGATTTTTAAAATACAGTTAGCAAATGTATTCTCAAAGTTTGCCTGTAGTAGTAAAAATGTACGACATGTGGCCTGGTGAATGAAATCCAGACTAAAGACTGTTTAAATTATTTTAATAGAAAGTTAAACTGTAGCTCCAGTAATCCACTAGAAGCCAGGGACGTACATAGATAACATGGGGCCCCATAGCCAAAGTCAGGATTGCCTCCCCTTCCAAAAAAAAAAAAAAACAAAAACGGTAAAAGTGGGTGGTTATAGAAATAATGGGGCATATTTATTATGCCTTTTACTCTAGGTTCGCACCTGCATTCGGCTTTCTGTTCTTCGGGTCCTCTTGGGGACCTGAGAAACAAGAACCTAATCCGCTTAAAAAGCGGTTACCCGCGGACCCTACAGATTATAACGGGGTTTCCGCCCAAAAAATGCAGAGATAAAAGTCCTGCTTGCAGGACTTTTATCTCTGCATTTTTAAAGCGGAATGGGGAACGGAATTCCTGAGCACTCACCAAGTGCAGATGTGAACATACCCTTGTGCCAGTTTTCTGGTGTATAACATATAAGAGGTTGCAATTTTTGTGCAAAAAATTGTGACATTTTCTCTTCTGTGCTGCTATTGTCACCTATGCGAATAGGGCACCTGATAAGGAAGGGGGCGGAGACATTGGCCTACCAGAGTTATCATTTATGCCAGAAATCCGGTGTAACTGATGTGGGAAATGTACGACAGCTACAAGCTGGTATACATTTGCAAGTCATTTATGAAGAAGTATGCTCCTCCTCATAAATGAAGCACACCCTCCAATAGCAGAGAGGCTATGAAGACTGGTGTGAGGAATGCCAGTCTTTACAAATCACACAAATGTGAAGAATTAAAAATAAAAAACCTGCAGCACCAATTACAACAATTGTGCACTTACCTTTGCCTATAGAGTTCAGGCAGAATATTGTACCCTGGCATCTATATTTTAACATCATTGGAAGCTGAGACTCAGCCCCGAATGTCAGCTCTCCAAAGATTAAATATTTATGGCCTATTTGTAGACAATCCCTTTAACATATACTTATGTACTGTACATGAGGCTTTAAGAGTACTGTGACTTTTTTCACTGGAGATAATGGATGCTAACTGGATGCTAACAGAATGCGATGTTTATTGTTACATTATATCCACCAGATAACAATACAAGTAATAGTTACTTTAATATTAATAGTTATGCAATTTTGTTACCTTTCCTTGCCATGTCAGCATTGAACTCCAAGAAAATTATGGTTAAAGCTTCCCAGCCAACAAAACCTCCCATGACTTTAACCATCCATCCAAGTCTATGATCTATGAACTGAAAGCCCAGGAATAGATTTGCCACTGTAAGAGATGAGTTGTATTAACATAGTTGCCAGTCTTTATTTGTTAGCAAGCAAAATTTCAACTCTTGTCATTTGTTTTTGCTGTAGGTAAAAATGTTACACAAACCTGCTAAGACTTTCATCACCAGGGCATTGACACCATGAAACCAATTAAACATATATCTCCTAATGGAAGAAAAATATTGTAAGTATTCCCTAGGAAAAAAAAGTGTTAACTTTATTTTGTTGACAACTTACTGGTTGCTTTGTGGTGAAGGTCGAAAAAAGGCAATTAGGGGTTGGAAAAAGGCCAGAATCATCACAATGCACCCAAGAATAGCATGAGTGCTGACATCCTAAGACACACGAGAAGTGAAATGGTTAAAAACTAGAAGCCAACTACATTATTATTGCTTAATTTACGCTATGTTCACAGAATCTGGCAGAAATCCTGGACAAAAAAATCCTGCAAAATTGGGCTTTTTATCCAGTGATATCTGTTAAAGAATAAAGAACACCCATGGACCCCATTATAGTCAATGGCGTCCCTCGGGATTTGTTTTTGTGCAACATTTAATGGACATTTTTTCAGTTCTTTAGGTCCTAGTAATAGTAATAGTATATATATTATAATAGTATATCCATGATCAAAAGATCTCATGATAAAAGTTTGATTTTCCTTTGATCATAAGATTTTTGAAGAGAGAAGAGAGGGAGTTTGGAGACTGAGTTGTCAAGCAGTCAGTTTAATGGATTTTCTAGTTAATAGCATTTTGTAGGGTACTATGTAGTTAATATACATGGTCAGTCACCAATTGTGATGTCATAATGAACCACTGTGATGTGACATTGCCTCACTGATGTTACAATGCCCCATTGTGATTTCACATAGCTCCACTGTGATGTTATAGAGCCCATTGTGATGTCATAATGCAGCATTGTGACATCACAATTCTCCTTTGTAATGGCACAGTGTTCTGTTGTGATGTCACAATGCTCCATTTAAATGTCACATTGGCCTATTTTGATGTCACATTGCCCTATTGCAATATTACATAGTCCACCGTGATGTCACAATTCCCCTATATATGCCCCATTGTGATGTTACAATGCCCCATTGTGATGTCAGAATGCCCAATGACATTGCTATGGCCTATTGTGATGTGGCAGACCTCATTGTGATGTCACAGTGCCCTCTGTGATGTCATAATACCCATTTTTTGGTGTCACAATGCCTTAGTATATTGTCACAAACATGGAATCAGCAATAGTCAAATGATCGAGGTATTTTAATTATAGCCTTTATATTCAATAGGAAGTTTTAAATGATTAAAGTAAGTCTGCATATGAATTCCTACAGGGAAACACTTTGAACCCTGTCCAACCCAATGATGGTGCTGTGGTAAGCAGTGTGTTCATAAAATTCTATCTATATCTATGAAGGGGTTTTCCAGTCCAAAAATATTGATGATCTATCCTACAGATAGGTCACTAAAATCAGATCTGAATGGGTCCGACCCTTGGCAAACCCATTAATTAGCTGTTCTCAGCCACTGATACACAGAATATAAGACAGGAAACAGACAGCACTGTACCCTGTGTAGTGGTAGAACTGAGTCACTGAAATTTAGTTCCCATTCAAATGAATGTCAGCTGATCTGCAGTACCTGATGTGGCCACTACAAAGAGAACAGCGCTATCTGCTTCCTGTTTCATTCCCTGTGTATCAACTGCTGAGAACAGTTGATTGCTGGAGGTATCTGATGTTGATGACAGAGAGGTCCCTGTGCAGCAAAAATGAAATCTAAGCCAGTTCTGGTATAATTTAGACAGTTTTCTAGCATGAACGATGGTAAATCTGTTGTGCTGAGGTGTCACTACCCCAACCTGCATTGATCTCCATCTGCTCCGCCCACTTTCTTAAAAAGCGGTGAACAGAATGATCAATGTTCTTAGGATAGGTTATCAATTGAAGATCAGAGAGAAGCGGATGCCCAGGACCCTGCCAATTAGCTTTTTGAAGAGACCGTAGCTTTGAGTGAGTACCACAGCTATCTCACAATATACCAAGCACAGGGCCATACATTTTTATAGCGACTGTGCTTGGTATTGCAAGTCAGCCTATTCACTTGAATGGGAGTGAGGTCCGGTTCACATCTGCGTTCAGTCCCCAAGCGGACTTCCCGAACGGAAATCTATACGCATAAAAACCTGGGAAACCCGCAGACCCCATAGACTATAAAGGGGTCTATGTGGTTTCTGCTCAGTTTCCTCACGAAGCAAGCGGAGAGGAAAGTGCTGCAAGCAGCACTTTCCTCTTCGTATGTTTCGTGCGGAAACCACACGGACCCCATTATAGTCTATGGGGTCTGCGGGTTTCCCAGGTAAACCACTTTTTTATGTGTATAGGTTTCCGTTCGGGGGGTCCCCAAACGGAAACCCGAACGCAGATGTGAACCAGGCCTCAGCTGCTAACAGACCATGTGACTGTTGAACATGATGTCACATGGCCCATGTAGCAGAATTGGAGCTGACTGATGATAAGGATAGTTTATCAATTAAGTAAGTCTAGAAGAAAAACATTAACATACTTAACATGTATTTACGTTGTCAGTAACTTTACAGTGTTGTTACTTACGTACAACCATCCTTTACCCACTACAAATGATAATACAAATGACACTATTGTCGCAGCCACTGTCAAAACCATGAAAACCAGATGAGCCTGCAATTTAACAAAAGAGATATAGAACAAGGTCAACAAACTCAAGCTGAAGCTAGACATCAGATTCTTTATAGTGTTTGGTATCAATCAATCATGTACTGAATATTGTAATGTACACACAAAAACTATTGCTTTATATAGTCTATGTCTATGAGACAGGTGCTAAATTTGCTCCGATAAATCCTATTTGTGGCTTTTCATTACCTGAAACCAAAGTGCTTTGCCCAGAATAGGTGTCTTGGCAGCAGTTTTTAGATATCGAGCAATAATCATCCCTAAACTTCCTGTAGTCATCCAAGCAATAAGCATGAGAGCCCCTGCAGATAGGAAAAGATATAACATAAGTAAGTCAGATTCTTTTTATTGTAGGACTCTCTCATTCATGCATGAGAGTATTACTGTGAAATACATTAAAGGGGTTGCTCTGTAGGGGAAGCTACAGCATCCGTTTCTATGGAGGACACAACATACACATGTGTTACAAGGATGTACCAAGGGTTTGTCTGGGCTCTGCCATATTTTTGATACTGATACTCTATTCACATGATGAATGATCAGTATCAGATTGGTGGAGATCCGACACCTAGTCCCAGCACCATTCAGTTGGACCGGTTAGCTGCACTAGTGTTGGAAGATATACAACAGATGGAGCCAGAAGTAGAAGGCACCACCCATTATATAGCCCCAGAGTATAATGATCGGAGACCCAGGGGAGCATACAAACATAAAAAACAATGCTACTTATCACTCCCTGGCTCCGATTCACTCCGGTGCGCTATTTCGGCCATCTTCAATGTTGGACCGGATCTCGCGTGATCCAGGTCGGCGTCGCAATGCATAATAAGGTTGGCTGACGTCTGGAACGTCACCAAACAGGCCCAACGGAGAGGTAAGTAACGTTTTTATGTTCGCTCACCTCCCCTGGGCCCCTGATCGTTATACTCTGGGGTCTGAAAAGACCCCAGAGTATAATGATAGCATTGTTTGTGGGGTTTGCGGTAGCGGCTGACACAGGGCCCCAGGCCCCTTAATGTCCCGGGCCCTGTGGCAGCCGCTACCGCTGCTACTCCGGTATTTACGCCCCTGCCTGCTCCTATTCAAGAGAATTGGAGCAAAGCTATAATACTATGATGGAAAGCTCCTTCTGCTTCTGTCTCCGGTAACTCTTCCAACATCGGAGGCTGGCCAGTATAACTACCTGATCAGTGCAAGGTCCAAGTGTCTGACCCTCACCAATGTGATACTGATGACTTATAATGTGGATAAGTCATCCGTATAAAAAATGTGACAAAACCTGGACAACTTATTTAAGGGCTGTGTCCTCTCAAAATCTGTAAATTCAGAAACTGAAAAGTTTGAGTGTTGTTATATACTCAAGGACAGATCTAGTTGTTTCTGATTCATCATAAATGTGTCCATTTGTGGTCACCATAGAATTTCTTACTGATAGGGAATGTAGATTGTGAGCCCTATATGGGACAGCAATTGACAATGTCTGTAAAGCGATGCAGAATATGATGGTGCTATATAAGTAAGCAAAATAAATAAATGATAAATTTATGGGGTTTTTAGTATAGGTCATAAATTGAAGATCAGAGGATGTCTAACAGCTGGAACCTTGGAGTAACAGCAGTAATGGTAGCGGTAACACATTAATAGATCACATGTTGTGTTTACAGCTCAGTCCCATTCGAGTGAATGGGGTTGAGTTGTGATACCAAGCACAGCGTCTGTGTAATGTATGGGGGTATGCTTGGTTTTCTCTGATGAGGCGGTGTCGGACGCACAACGAACTTCAATTGACGATCTATCCTAGGGATAGGCCATCAGTTGATAAAGCCTGGAAAACCTCTTTAATAAAGATAGTTCATTTGCAGTACTTGAGAGTTAATCATTTATTTTTCCCTATTACATGGCAAAGTGGTCAGACATCAGAGTTTGAGGTTACGAGCAACCTCTGCCAACAGTCTTACTTAGATGCGTTCTCTGAAAGATGGAGGAGAGTTTCATACTAACCATGTGTCTTTACCATTATGTGTGAGCTGTGCTCTTTCTGTGTCACATTAGAAGTGTCAGAAAGATTAACTTTGGTGGCACTGGAGAATACACCTGGTCCATGAAATTGAATCCTACCTGAAGAGCAAAGCAGGGTTAAAACAAGTTTCTCACTAGTTTGTAGCTATAAGTAAACAAAAGTATCATCAAAGATACCAGTTGGGGATGTTTTACTACACTTAGGCTAGGTTCACACTTGCACTGGGCTCTCTGTCGTTAGAGTCCACCGGGTTTCCACCATTTTTTACACTGAAACTAGCAGAGAGAAAAGTCCTCTGTGTAGGACTTTTCTCTCTGCTGATTTTCCGTGGATTCTGCGCCGGAATCTCCGGCGCAGATGTGAACCTAGCCTGAATGCTTCCGAATTTTGTCTAAAAATGAGGCAAATAGTTTGGTGTATTTGCTTTGCAAATGCGCCAAAATGTATCAAGTTTGCACCAAAGTTTTGGCACAAAGTACCCAAGCAATAGATACTGTCAAGTATGTCTAAAGATACACCAGATTTATCATAGTATGAGCGACTGTGATACATTTTGTTCATTGTCATGTTGAACTGTGTCTAACTTGTAGTGAGTACCATAGTGCAAGACCCTTAGCTCATGGAAAAGAGTCTTCCCTCATGTTTGAGAAAACAAGTGGAAAGAGATTACCCCCGCATGGAGTTACAAAGTCAGGTTATCGAAGGTGACAAAGGGGAAAAATACTTCGAGACTGTGTGGGTGCTGTAGGTTGGTGATAAGGGTGCTGAGTCAGGAAACTGACAATGAACTTGAATGCTGAATGAGATAGTGACCATATAGAATCTGAGAGACAGGTGAAGTAAGCAGACTACCCACAGAAGCCCAGAAAGTAAGATAAAGCTGTGTGAATGATTCAGGAATAAAAGGAAGTGCAGGTCAAGCCTAGAAGAGCTCAGAGTTGATCCTGCTATAAGTGAGACCTCTAAATCAGGGAGGAGAATTTTTTTAAGTAACTTTTTAGTTTTGTACCACTCCAAGGAGAAGCCTGTGTGTATACCCTTTGAGGCCGTACCACTGTTCTGAGCCTGCCAAAACTTTCTGGAGCCACAAGCATGAGTGCAACATTGTAGATAGAAGCCTGTACACACTGCTTCTATTTTGCATGTGTCAAATTTGCCCCAAAATTTTGGAGCAAAGTACTCAAGCAATAGATGGTGTCAAGTTACACAAAAATATCTAAAGAGGCACCAGTCATGTCTCTTAGTTTTCATACTGTAAGCCCTCCAATACGTTACCCACCATTATCAGCAGGTCCATAAGCCACTAATATATAGTATGAATCAGAAGTATTACTGGATCGGGTTTGGCGGGTGGGAAGTTGTGTTGAGATTTCATTTCTTGAAGTGAAGGAACATTGTATCACACCATCGTTGAATGACGCCATCCTGACATCTACATTACTCTGTCAATTAGGATAAAGAAAAAGAACACCTTAGTAAGATTGATTGGCAATATGGAAATATATGTGATGTGAGAAAAGACAACAGTACAATGTAGTGCAAAAATAGATTTACAAGTACATTATACACTGATTCCCAAATTCTCCTTGTTATAGAAACCAGCTACATGAGAAACCTGTCTGGATCTTTTGGATATTGATGATCTATCCTGAGGATATGAAATGTTATTCTAGTTATACTATTTTTGGATTCTATGTTTTATATTCTAAAACATACTAAAGATTCATGGGTATATACTGAGAATTAATATGAATGAATAGAAAGAATCAAGTAGAAAAAAACAAGCACAGTATACAAGAAATCACTGTGGGTAATATTTTAAGTGGAATTTATTAATTTGATTTATTGTAATAAAGAGGATTCCAACATGATACAAAAGAGTACAATCTGAGAATAAAATAACTTCTCCCCTATCTTATCTGTTTGATAAAGAATTCAAATTTCTAAAGAACCCTCGTAATCTCTCAAGAATCGTCCATATTATCCGAATATACGATTCTAAAGTTTGCAATTATTTCGAGTTTATATTTGGAATCAGCGCGGTCATTTTAGTATAAATCACATGTTTTTCTCTCAGTAGCAAAATCATTGTTGCGCGGTGTTATGAACGTAATGACTTAGTATTAAGTCATCATGTTGTATGCCTTCAGTGTAGTTCACAAACTTCTTACACTAGTGATGATAAACCCTAGGCCAAACTAATAGCAAGCCCAGGAGAGTGGCAAGGTGAGAATTAATGTGAGACTTAATATAATTCAGTAGACTTTGCCACACTATATATAAACCATTCAGAAGCCATGCAGCTGGGGCTAAACTGAAGACTTATCATTGTCTAAATATTATTGGTGCTGTTTTACTTGGCTCCAAATGGGCAAATTCTGGCACTATTTGAACATTCAAATGTAGGTATCTAATAGATTGCTTCATGCGTGCGCTTTATGACCATATATCTGGGTTAGGTCCAGTATTCTGGGCAATTACATTTACACAGTGGTGACATTTACTAATAGTTAGACAGTGTAAACGTAGACTAGACAATCTTACAATACACCAGATTTATCATAGTGACTGATGTTTGATGATAAGTCTGACTAGTCGGAGTTTATACCACCTATATATTGCTTATTTTGGCTATTTATGTTACAATTTTAGTGCAATTGGGGTGCACATTGTTACATCTTAAGCCAGGTTCCTTTTCACCCAACTCATGCCCTTTGCCCAGCTTCTCAGAAAAATGGTGCCATCAAATGTACCTATTTGATGCCAGAATTCAGACATAGCCACTATAGTAGATTCCCTTCAGTGTGTATGGAATATTCCCTGGTAGATTCTCTGTCGTGTGTAAAGTATAGAGCTAAACTAATGTAATGTTGACATGTTACACAAGAGGTGATAAAAGTAAATCAGTAAGTACAATGTACCTCATCCTACAATAAACAAGCCCTCATACAGCAATGTCTATGGAAAAATAAAAAGGTCCTAATGCTAAAACAGCACTGGTACATATGGGGTTAAATCCTCAACTGCATCTGTCACCATGGTAACTGCAGCCACTTACAGCCAATCGGATTGCTGGATCTGAATTTGAAAAACCAGTTGTCTACTGTTAGTTACTAGTCAGTGATGATGGGAAGAGATGGATGTCTACATGTTGGGCTCTATAGTGCATATAACTTTATGGTGTCATAATACTGAGGGTCTTAAGACATGACCAAACCATGTATGTAATGTCCGTGTGTGATGTATGTATATGTACATAATGTTCAGGTGTGATGTATGTATACATATGTAATGTCCATGTGTGATATATGTAATGTCTGTGTGTGATGTATGTAATGTACTGTATATTTATATGTTTAGAAATGTCTAATTAGTGACCACTTCTAATGAACATAACTCTATCTACTAATTGTGTACTGTATATATGCATATTCTATAGAAATATCCATGTATATTGTATATAAAATATATCTATATATGTCTGTAAATAGTGTACACTTATATACAGTATGTGTATTATGTAATACATTTTATATATACAGTATATGTAGGGCTATGTTCACATCTTTATCTGAGGCTCTATTAGGTGCTTCTGTTGCAGAGTCCATCTAAAATCCTGCGTAATGAAATGACAGAGAATATAGCGGGGACCCAAGAGACCCTATTATAGTATATGGACTCTCTTGGGTTTCAATGGTGTCCGCCATTAAATAGATCTGTCTTTACAATTTAGTTCATTCTTCTGTCGCTATGACGGAACTGAGGAAAGAGCAACAATAAATGCTGATGTGAACTTACCCTAAAGTGTGTATATGTATATATAGATGTAGCAATGGTTAACTTTACAAGCAAATCATTTTAACTAACTCGTGCTGTGGGAAATTCAAATGAATTGCCAGGCAGCGCCTTCCTCCTCTGTACCATCCCCGCCCCCCCTTCCCTGAATTTGAATTGACAGGCAGCTCCTGGTAAGACATCCAGGGTATTGCTCAAGTGAAATATTGTGCCAGCAATGTGCTTGATGTAATGTTATAATTTCTGTATACAGTTTAAGCGTGTCTGAATACTGTCAACTAGTCTTTCGTCTTGACAGGTTGACAATGGATATGGTCATGAATTGTCTAAAATTTAAATGTTCATGGGAAACTTCCTTTTAATGTAATTGGTATCTCTATATAGAGTATATGCTAGGTGTGTGGTGTATAGTATGTAAATATATATATATGTATACAGAGAGAATTAGAGATGTCTGAAAGAAGTAAATCTCTATATACTGTACAGCGTGTGTGTTTGTGTATGTGTAGGGGCTGTTTTACTAAGCAAAATGTGCCAGAATTCAGACATGATTTGCACCATTTTTTTAGACACTTTTTCGACAGTTAACAAACGCTGGCAGTTAATGTTTGCTACATCTGTATATACATATATATTTATATGTAATGTGTTTGAGCAGTATATAATAATGTAAAAAGAATCTCTATATACCTATAGAGCCCATCAACCACTTAGTGGCCTTTATATAGTATATAGTATATCAAAATGAGTATCTATGACATTGCAGAACTTATGACATCACAGACACCAGAACCTCACCATGCATATTACATCTCAACAGGTGCAGAGTATTCCAAGTTCTACGATGGAAGCAGGATGTGCCGCTGGAGGAAGACATCTAACATAAACCTAAATTTATGTTTATATAGTAGGTGTATATATATTATAGTAATAACAATCTCTATATACAGTATGTGTATATAAAGCCCATCAACCACTTAGTGGCCTTATTATGATGGGTCCCTATACTAACACTTTCTACATGGGGCAGGAGATAACTTTCTTCTAAACTCACTGTTACAGTGCTGTCTCTAAGAATGTTACAGTCTCCTAGGGTCTTTTCTATAGGGGGAATATAGCATTTATTATATAAATAAAGTCTTAGTGTAGGGACCCATCTGAATGAGGTCGCCTTGACGTGGCAGATGGGCTCGCACAATTCACCAAACTGTGCGCTAAGAACCTCACATTTATATCTATGGTCAGTCATACATAAAAGTGCAGGTGAAGAATTTTATCATTTAAAGCTCCGCACCAGATATATAAACTCTCTTGTCAGAATTAGATCTAATCTTCTAGGCTTCCCTATTCTAGGTATATCAGTCCTCATCTAGTCTACCTGGTCTTTTACTTGCCTGCCACCCTCTTTGTTTGATCTAAAGGGTTATAGCAGCAAGAAACATTTATCAACCATCCACTGGGTAGATGGCAAATGTTAGATTGGTTGGTATACAAGTAGGGTTGATACTAGACTGGTAAATCACCAGCCCAGATGGTATTACTGGAGGCCGGTGACTGTATTTAATTTCTACCAACCATATTAAGTGCTGAAAATGTTTAGAATCCAGCTGCATATAAATACCCCAATCCCGACTGTGTTTTCAATCAGTGATATCTCTGTAAATCTTCTGTGTAGAACTACATCCTTAGTAGCATATGAAAGATGAGAATCTATAAAAGAAAGTCTCTGCAATTTTTATTCACCCTCCCCACCCCCTTTTCTCTCGATGTCATACAGCCATACACCATACATAATGAGAAGCAGGGTCAGTTTTCAATAGAGTAGATGCTAGAATGGCGTGAGTAAAATCAGCTGCTGCCTGGTATGCTGTGGATCCAGTAGGTGGCACTGCCTCCTATGACTGTCAGTATGAGACACCACCTGCTGTATCCACATAAAACCAGGTGAGTTAGGGTTGCATATAGGAGAGGCATAGTTAGCCTCTACTTCAACAATGCAACACATGAAAATGCTGAGGCTCTGGTTATGAAAATGCAGAGGCTCTGGATATGTTAGCTGTGATGGGCCACACAGCTAATACTCCCGGAGACAAGGCAGTGCCATTTACTGGATCCACAACATGCCTGATTTAAACTACTCATTCTAGATTCAACCCTCTCAATAGAAAGGGAGGGAAATAGTAAAAAAATGCAGGATTTCACACAAAGGAGCCAACATTTGTTAATAAAATATATTAATAACACAAAAGCTGTCAGAAAATCAAAAGTTGTCTGAAAGTTTAGTTGTGCTTTAAAAAAGTCAGATATACAGGGCTACATTACATCAAGGCAATTATTATTAAACATCAGACGGCTCTAGCAAAGAAGAGTGCAAAGGGGGATATGAAAGACTATGCTATTGTAACAGCTGCACAGTCCTCCTTATGATTGGGCAGAGCGATTCAGGAGTGCCCTCTACTATCATCTTCTGAAAGAATAATGATGCCATTTCTTTAATAGAGCCTCAGTAGACCTTGGGAAGGGGTGTAAGAAGTGATGTCACAGTACAGGGATAATACACACATTTATGTTACCAAACAGGGATAATGCCCTTTATGACATCATAGCACAGGGATAATGCACACAGTAAACGATTACTGTGTACACAGTGACATCATTTTATATGAAGAAAGTAATACTAATGATGTCACATGCAGGCATTATGATGTCCCAGTAAAGTAATGGAGGCCCATTCAGTTTTCCACATCCCCTTCCATCATCCATAGTTATCACTAATTTCACCCTAGGTTGAGCCCCCTTACTTGTTGGGCCCCATAGCAGCTATGATGTCTGCTTCCCTGGTACTTAAACCCATGCCTTAAGGGACACTTTCTGTTTTTCTTCACATAAACTCACCAAAGGTAAAATGAGAGGTGATTTCTTTCCTTCTGAATAGGCATGCTGAATTTCTACTTGTCCATTTGAATTTATCACACAGATATATATGTCATCTTCTCCCTGGAACACAAAGACTAAGGGTTCACATGTTTTGTACACTGATGTATCACATATGATTCAAGTAGTGGTAGGGTCACACTAGCATTCGGGTTTGCGTTCTTCAGGTCCGCATGGGGACCCGGAAATCAGAAAACTTATCTGATTAAAAAAGTGGTTACCCGCGGAAACCCACGGACCCCATAGACTATAACGGGGTCCACCAGGTTTCCACCCTGGTTTCCGCGTGAAAATGGCAGAGAGAAAAGTCCTGTTGCAGGACTTTTCTCTCCACCTATTTTAAGTGGAATGGGGGACAGACTCTCATAATGAGACAAATGCTAGTGTGAACCTAGCGTAAGTAGTATATAGGCAATTTCAATTTTCTCACCATGAGCCGGTCATTTGAAAAGCCAATTGACACATATCCTCCAGATGGGCCACTTATCTCGAAATTATACGCACCGTCATTAGACATAGCAGACGACATGAAGAAACAGTTAGTAGTTTTGGAAGGGTCACAATTAGAAGGACTGCTGAGGCATATTTTCTGAGTTCCACAAGTATTACTGGAAATATAAGTAGGAGGAGGATGGTTGGGGGTTGGTGTAAAACCACTAGTTTGTGAAGTGTTTGGCCTGGTAGTATTTGGAGCAGCAGTATAAGACACACCTGGGCTGCTTGTTGCGTTGGCATTAGAAGAATCCTATTGAAAGGGAAGTAAGTGGTTAAGATATTATTGTAAACAAATTAAATATAATCACAATTTAACATATATATACAGTATATGGTATATGAATAGGTCTTCTACAATTTCCTGCACAGTGGGTTGCCTGGAACCCCTGGACCATGGAAAACTGTAAAGCAGAGACATCACTAAATCAGTGCTGCAGCCCCTGCATTCTCAAGATCAGTAGGGTACCCAGAGGTCAGACTCCTACCAATCATATATTAATGGATATGCCAACACTTTACAAAATGGCAATAACTCTAGGAACTAAGCAACAAGACAAGAGCCATTTAGCATAGCACCAAAGTCCCATTATCATTGTCAATTGTCAATAATAATAATATATTGTCAATAATATATAATAATATGTAATATAATTATAATAATATAATAATATAATTGTCAATAATATATAATAATATGTAATATAATTATAATAATATAATAATATAATTGTCAATAAAAAAAAATATATACAGTACAGACCAAAAGTTTGGACACACCTTCTCATTCCAAGAGTTTTCTGTATTTTCATGACTATAAAAATTGTAGATTCACACTGAAGGCATCAAAACTATGAATTAACACATGTGGAATTATATACTTAACAAAAAAGTGTGAAACAACTGAAAATATGTCTTATATTCTAGGTTCTTCAAAGTAGCCACCTTTTGCTTTGATTACTGCTTTGCACACTCTTGGCATTCTCTTGATGAGCTTCAAAAGGTAGTCACCTGAAATGGTTTTCACAGGTGTGCCGTGTCAGGTTTAATAAGTGGGATTTCTTGCCTTACAAATGGGGTTGGGACCATCAGTTGTGTTGTTCAGAAGTCAGGTGGATACAGAGCTGATAGTCCTACTGAATGGAGTGTTAGAATTTGTATTATGGCAAGAAAAAAGCAGCTAAGTAAAGAAAAACGAGTGGCCATCATTACTTTAAGAAATGAAGGTCAGTCAGTCCGAAAAATTGGGAAAACTTTGAAAGTGTCCCCAGGTGCAGTGGCCAAAACCATCAAGCGCTACAAAGAAACTTGCCTCACATGAGGACCGCCACAGGAAAGGAAGACCAAGAGTCACCTCTGCTGCGGAGGAGAAGTTCATCCGAGTCACCAGCCTCAGAAATCGCAGGTTAACAGCAGCTCAGATTAGAGACCAGGTCAATGCCACACATAGTTCTAGCAGCAGGCACATCTCTACAACAACTGTTAAGAGGAGACTGTGTGCAGCAGGCCTTCATGGTAAAATAGCTGCTAGGAAACCACTGCTAAGGACAGGCAACAAGCAGAAGAGACTTGTTTGGGCTAAAGAACACAAGGAATGGATATTAGACCTGTGGAAATCTGTGCTTTGGTCTGATGAGTCCAAATTTGAGATCTTTGGTTCCAACCACCGTGTCTTTGTGCGACGCAGAAAAGGTGAACGAATGGACTCTACATGCCTGGTTCCCACCGTGAAGCATGGAGGAGGAGGTGTGATGGTGTGGGGGTGCTTTGAAGGTGACACTGTTGGGGATTTATTCAAAATTGAAGGAATACTGAACCAGCATGGTTACCACAGCATCTTGCAGTGGCATGCTATTCCATCCGGTTTGCGTTTAGTTGGACCATCATTTATTTTTCAACAGGACAATGACCCCAAACACCTCCAGACTGTGTAAGGGCTATTTGACCAAGAAGGAGAGTGATGGGGTGCTACGCCAGATGACCTGGCCTCCACAGTCACCAGACCTGAACCCAATCGAGATGGTTTGGGGTGAGCTGGACCACAGAGTGAAGGCAAAAGGGCCAACAAGTGCTAAGCATCTCTGGGAACTCCTTCAAGACTGTTGGAAGACCATTTCAGGTGACTACCTCTTGAAGCTCATCAAGAGAATGCCAAGAGTGTGCAAAGCAGTAATCAAAGCAAAAGGTGGCTACTTAGAAGAACCTAGAATATAAGACATATTTTCAGTTGTTTCACACTTTTTTGTTAAGTATATAATTCCACATGTGTTAATTCATAGTTTTGATGCCTTCAGTGTGAATCTACAATTTTTATAGTCATGAAAATACAGAAAACTCTTGGAATGAGAAGGTGTGTCCAAACTTTTGGTCTGTACTGTATATATATACATATATAGTCAACATCTATAGTCTTACATCTCGGAATTTGTGTACAATGTTTATGACCATTTAACATGATATAGTAGTTCTGATCAACTCTACTTAACCTTTTATTGGCACAGCTCTTTAGGGCTTTAAGGTGGCCATTTCTTTGTTTTATCTCTGCATTCCTAAAGTCATCTATTTTTCATTTTTCAGTCCAAATTAAAGAGGTTCTGGTTGTAGTGATGTCTGTAGCTCAGCGTTCATCATGCTTCCCTGTCGCCGATGTCATCAGCTGAAACCTGAATGGTGGCGCATAGAGCTGATAGGCAGATAGAGTTAAACACACTGCCTGCCACCCAGAACAGCAGGATAACACTTAATAAGCAGGACTGTCATGCTTGAATGGTGTCAGCAGAGGGGCTCCCACTACCATAGGGCCCGGTGCAGTTATACAGTTTGCTTTATGGTTAAAGCGGCCCTGGTTACCGCCCACTTGGCTGGTATACCCTAATTTCCATCAACAATAAAAGGGCTTATATCTTTGGAATGGCTGAATAGATTGGATTAACAAAATGCTCAGGGTGACTGCAGCGATCAGATGAAGTACGTCTCGGCTTTTCAGACCAGATGACAGGTCCTATTTAAAGGGTTAGCATGCAGACCCTCAAGCCTTCCTCAGCCAATTCCTATCATCCTGTGTATATAAATGTCTGCTTCCCCACCCATACCTTTCCTGATCAATATAAGTTCACAGCTTAGCTTGTTCCTGCAAGGGTTATCTGCTGGTTTATCATACTGATGGTTTTCCTGTTCCTGACTTAATATTTGTCTGCTCATCTCGATCTGCTTGATACCTGTTACCGATTTTGGCTTGTCTTGACCCCACACCTATCTACTTATTCTCATTCAGATATCTGTATCTGATCATGTTTCACCTGATCCTTCAGTGCTTTGCATTAGTGTCTCTGGTCCCTAACCAGCTTGGGAGCGGCCCTCAGTTTGGTGGCACAGTAGGTCCACAACCCACTATCTATTACATATTTGCTAGTTTATTTACTTACTATTTGTAATGATTTGTTATTGCTGTAATTGGACAAGTTTTGACTTAGTAAATATTACAAGGTTTCTGCTTGTAGTTGTTATTACAAAGGACACGAGATTTAAAAGGGCCCCGTGTAATACTGAATTTCCCCTCCAATATTGCCACAGGTTATCTAAACATATATCGATAGGTTGTACAACATATTAAAAGTCATGACTGAGGATCTTAGGAGGGAGACACTTTGTAACTAGTTTTTTGTCAAAGGAACCTTCAAACAAGTAGAGATTGCACAAAGCAAAGTGAGTCATAGAAAATCAAGAATGACAGACGGTCATTTGCACGTTATTTTGTTTTTTACCTCAAAGACACTCCCAAAAGACAAAAAGCAGATAAGCCCTTTGATATACGATTGCATAATTGAATATAGTGTACACTACAAGAGCTTAACAGTCTTTCAGTAACATTATGACAAAGGTCTCTTAGTAGCAGTATAGGAACAGTGAATATTTGGAAAAAGTTCCAAACCACAGGGGTAAGAGTATAACTATAACGGGTGCTCAGGTAGCAGTCACACTTGGGTACTGGAGCCCTTAAATGTCCCTCAGAGTCATATGGAAAGATCAGTACTAGTAAAGATATATTATACTGTAATTGTTAGACCCTAAAGAAGAGTTTGCACTGAGGTCCAAGAGCCATTTCATATGAGCCTACGTTTGGAGGGTCAACAGTGAGATAAGTGGCGACGGTCAAGTATCGCTTTGAGTTCTTGGTTAACCATTTCATTGTATTGTTGTAGCCCATATTATCAAAAAATTCCATTTGCACATCAGTTACTTAGATAGTACTTGAAACCATAGTGAGGATAAGCCAAATGTCAGGCTTTGGTTTAGTGATGATAGCAATTACGGAGACTCTTTACCATAGAAAAAACAGCTTGAAGCACTTACACTGAGTTCAGGACTTTCAATCCCCACCCAGAATATAGGCTTTGATTGAAGAATTGTTGCTCTAAATCAAAAAGAGATGTGTTAATGTGTTAGCCATTCGGAAACATGCATTTAAGTAAATCACATTTTATAAACTGTTCTCTGTAACTTTCATAGCAATCTAAAATACATATTATAATTACATCTTTTCTTATTTATCACATCCTCCTCCTAGATAGAGGATGTGAAAAAAATCCCATCTGCGTCTCTGCTCCCCCCTCTCAAAGAAGGTTCAGCAATGTGATAAATAATCAAATATCGAAAACAATCCTTATGCTATGCATCAGGCTCCTCAACAGATGGGACATAAATACTAACCATTTCTCAAGTTTATTTCTTGTTCATTTCCTGTAATGCTCTCAGTCTAGGGAAGACAGACATTGAGAGTCTGGTGGAGCCACCAAGAAGTCTTGTATCAATTGTGTTGAGCAATATGCTTACACTTGGACAGCTAGGGATGTTGCAATGTATAGTTAGTGGCCAGACAGTAGCATTTATTTTTGTGACTTGTTTGTCATGTGAAAAGACACTAAAGCTGGTTGCTGAAAGTTTTAAACCAAAATCCACTGTGCCGGAATGAAGGTTCTTCATGTGCCAACCATCTAACTTAGAAGTTGCCAATTCCCTGAGCTATCTTCCCCCTGAGTTGTGTCACACCATATAATTGAATATCAGAAGATAAAGCAGGTTTAGTGATTGTGTGTGACCATTTTTGCTAAATTGACAACAGTAAGTTTCACCATACTGATTGTCAAAATGGTATTTGTCAGATAACTTGTCTGCAGAAAATTTTAGTGTGTATTACCAGCTGTTATGGGGCTCATGATCCCAATGTTAATTAGTGATTGTCACAGCAGAACCCCTGTGGTTTTGTTACCTCTGACCTTAGAATGGTATCCCCTTTTGCAAACTTACAACACAGATAAGCTTCATGGTTTTAATGACCCAGCTGTTACCAGAGAAAGTCAGCCCAGCCATAATAAAGAAGGTTGTAAACTCAAGACACACAAACTTCTTTCTGGACATCAGGAAAAGGAGGACACACATCTTTCTGGATTCAGTGGTGACAAAGAAGAAACATTTCAACCCCTATTCTATAAGGGGGGGTGAACTGACAGGGAGTAGGAATCATTAACAGAGGGGGCATCTCTGAAACAAGAGACAAAGCCCAACATTATAAAAACTCTTGATACCAAGTAAAACATCTTCCCAAGCTCCATGGAATCAGAAGTACTGTAATTTGTAGGGTTTTTCTCCCTTTTTATTTTATAACTGTTTGCATATTCATGGCACCTTTTGTTTTCTCTATTTTTGTAAGTACTGAATCTTTTTGTATTACAGTGTTCAAATCGCTCCCCTTGTGCATTGCTGTTTGCAATGGTGGTCCTAGTATGCTGTACAGGTCCGGTCCATTACCTTTTAAAGTGTGTTTGCCGTATCACAATAACTACAACTAGAAGAACATGTTCAAGATGGTTCAAAGGTTGCATCAAACTATTGTGTGCACATGTATATTGTATGAATGATGAGCTGAAAATCTTATTATTTTAAGTCTAAAATTTCCACCAAAATCTGGCATAACCTACTTGTTCTCTAAAAACACTGTTGTGAATATGCCATGAAAAGGTAAATTTGATATCAGAGTGGTCTAAGTCTTAGATTCATATAAAACAATTGGAGAAACGTTCTCTTTCATCATCAGACAAAATGTATTTCATTTGCTAGTTATATCTACGAGAACCAGAGTTTGAAGGCCATGTATTGTGCCTGACATGCAGCTGAAAAGGAAATCCAACCGCCTCAGATTCAACAGGATAGTCCAATATTTTGGGTGCTGTCCCAGGCGGCAGGTGGTATCTCCTGACCTCAATTCTCTCTTCATCCAGGCACATCTCTAATCTGGGAACTGATTAAGACTGGTGTACAAGACGCCATTCTTAATAAATCCCCACTATGTATGGAAACCCCTTCACATATAGTATATACAACACCATGGAATTGTTGGTTAATAATATGTGAGGGACACAAAGAGGGGTCATTAAAATGTGTCTGGGGGCATCAAAAAAGGGGCATTATAATGTGTGGAGGCAACAAGGGGGGCATTATACTGTGATGATGCCAGGGGGGCAAGTTAAATTGTGTGGGGGCAACAAGAGGGCATTATACTGTGTGGGGGCACAAGGGATGGATGGGGATGAGCGGGGTCATAGTGGCATGGGTAGGATGAGAGGTGTGACTTATCATACAAAAATTTTTAGTGTACTATGCCACTGATTTTTGCTGTCATATGAAAGTTGAGAGGTAAGAGCATTGTGAGCAGCTGTCTCTCAGTCAGTCAAATGTTATCATCATGAGAGTCCTCAGCACTGCTGACTGTCTCAACTCACATTGCACCTCATACAAGTCCTTTTCACCTGCACACCAGGCATAGTATTCAACTAACCCCCACAAAAAAACACTAATTCATATTTAAAGTAATAGGAAGCAGAATCAAGATGCATGGAGATAATACCAGTTACAGCAGGCTGGAACATAGTGAGGGTGGCGCCTGTGAGGTACGGTGACAGGTGCTGAGTGTCACAGAGGATATCAGATGTATAGCAAATATCAGCCACATTAGGCTTGCACTTTATTGAATTCTGTTGCTTTCAAGTAAAAGAATACTCACTTAAATATTACACTGCCTACTGATGCCGGTGCCACCCACAGCGCTGAGATGTTGGATCTTTTGCTTGAATCTGTATGTGTAACAGAGGAATCCTATAAAAGACACAACAGATAAACCAAAAAATAAGTTCATCAACATTTTCTTTTGTTGGCCTCACTTTCTTAAATGTATCAGTGTACTAGCTATATATGATGAGAAATAGTTTGCAGCAATTAAATGATTTCTTCCTTTAGAGATTGGATCTTGCCTTGCCGTCTGTCTGATGGTGCAACTGGAAAAAAGCAATTTCGTAGTATGTGTTATTATCAATCCCTGTAAAAGTGGGAGCATCCTCATAAGCTATGAGTAATTCAACTGTGTAGACCAATGATTCCCATCCAGGTGTCATGAAACCCCTGCCAAAGATACCATGACAACATGGAGAGGAAAATGGTTGTATATCCTCTTTCAACTACATCAGCATCTTTAGAACGGTGAAATAGTTGAATATAATGGTGGAACAGGAAGCCTACAGCTTACTGCTCCACCATTTCTGCTGGCGATGTCTGTGGCTCAGGGCAGACCAGCTGCATTAAGCTGCAGACAAGAGGAAGAGCATGGCAGAGCTCCGTTGGAACAAGGATGGGCAAGGATCACTTGTTTTTTATTATTATGGCACAACTACAGCATGGGGGAGCATTATTACATATCTGGAGGCCATTGGGAAGCATTATTACTTGCCTGGGGGCCACTGGGGAACATTTTACTGTGTTGTAGCTTTAGGTGACTTTTTCTAAATTTACAAGTGAAAGAATTTATGTTTCAGCTCTAAATTTAAAAACTGCAATACAGTTTTTGTGTTTTGGTAAAAATTATTTGGCAGAGGTGCCCCGAGGAAATTTTTTTTTTCCAAGGATGCCATGAGTTTGAAAATCTTGGGAAACACTGGTGTAGACCCTGACTTCTGTTATTAACAGAGCAATCTGAGTTTCCCACAACCATGCAGTCTTATTTGGATCATCATGCTTGTAAGTGAAGTACTTCCTACATTAACACTGTAATACTGAGAATGTACAAAACTCAATAAACATGGTTGCTTTCTTCCAAAAATAGCAATACAGCTATCAATGGGTTGTGTTTGGTATTACAGTTAAATTCCACTGAAGTGAATATAGCTGTGATATAATACTGGTCATGAAAAACATTTTTAAGTGTTTCAATTGGCCACAAGGACCATCACAACATTATGAACCCATTAGGGCAGATTTACTAAGCAAAATGCACCAGAATTCTGGCTTCATCAGCCCCAAGAAACTGACCTACATGCTATGCACCACATGTATTATGAGGTGCTGTATGTACTGCACTGAGTTTACTGTGCCAAGCACCATTCTTGCAGGGGTTGGGGTCTAGGGACCCACTATTCCCCCTGGTTCAGGGGCCTAATGGGGGATTCAACTGCTCCCCTGTGAACCAGTCTGTGTCCCTTTGTTTTTAATCTTCATGACAAGGAGGGAACGTCACTATTTTGTAAATTGTGTTTCCCCTCAAAATTCCCACAACCTAAATCTTAAATGAATAAAAACTGTGATTTGCAGGGTAGATCTAGTACCTTGTCTTATATTCTAACATCTAGTTAAAGCAACTCATACATACTCACCACATTATTGCCACAAGTGAGAGTTTGTGATTTAGGGTTTGTCACAATAAAATGACCGACAATTTCATTCCCTGGTATAGTGCGTGCTTGCAGGAGAAACCCATCAAAGTATGTTTCAAGATTTGCCTGCAGAGTGACTTCAAGAAGTTGGAACAGTTATTGTAACTTACATGTTTTGGTCAATAATTGAAGACATATATTACCATTCTCATACATAAAAGCTTGGACTACACAACTACAAGGTGAAACCTTGCTGTGCAGCCACAGATTGCACTTTTACTCTGCCACATTGCACCATAATAGAAGTAAACAGGGGCAAGTTGCAATTTGCAGGTTACTGAAACCACCACGCTACAGTCGCAAGAACTCTATGTGCACTTATAACCCTATTCCAAAATGTAATTGCTACATTACATTCTTAAGTTTCTTCTACAGAAAACATAAAGGTGAACCCTTCTTATTTCTATTTAAATAATGTATTATATGGAAAAATAAAGTTGTTGTAACTGTATTAGTACAACTATTGAATATTGTATTCAGTAATAATGCTTATTATGTAATATGTTAAATTAGTTGAGAGTTTTAATGGGAAAGAGAAGACACCACAATACAACATATATTAGCACTGACCTGTGATTTCATCTGCGGGTCTGTACAAGTAGCTGGAGGCAGACACATGGTATGGTGGATCTGTTGTCTGTGGTACAGAGGTGCCGTGTTCTGGCATCATTGTGTTGCAAGCTTTAGTCACCCGCCCATTGCTATAAGTGGAGACATGTGAGGCCAGGAATCCAAGAATCAAAAATCCAAATCCGTAAACTGTCATCTAAAAAAAATACACCATAAAATATTTGGTATTAAATTTATTGACAATAGTGAAATAAAATTAAAAATGTTTAGCTACTAGTAATATATAACTAATAAGCAAGGAATATCAGTTAATTGAAAATGAACCACTTGTTCACATATGTAGTAGACAGTATGTAGTACATTTGTAGATCTCCTGGTTCTGGGAAGAAAGGGGGGTAGGGAATGGGTTACAGCAGTAAGACCACCTGCAGTTGACTATGGTATGGTACTATTGGCAATATCTAATGATTGTCCAAATCAAATAAACTTACCTCTAACCATGAACATAATTCCTGTGCTTGTATCATCTGTCTGTCTATGGGTGTGTTCACACGGAGGAATTTGCTGCGGATTTCAATGGGAGGCAGAGATCTCAACAGGACGCAGAAAAAGAAGCGTGCTGCTCGATCTTGCCGTGGATTCCGCCCGCGGTGCCTGCGGCTCGAGACTCCCCTCCTGATTAGGCCCATTCATCCGGGCCTAATCATGAGCGGGATGCCGCGACGGAATGCTGATGCACTGCATCGGCATCCAGTCGCAGCTAGACCGTGGCGAAAATTCCGGCAGCAGAAAATGAATTCATTTTCCGCCGTGTGAACACAGCCTATCTCCATCTATCTGTCTATCTAAAAAGGATAAAAAATTGTCAGCACTCCAAATCTCAAGTGGTTAGTTCCAAATGGAACCGAAACGTCACTTTGGAATAAAGGAACACTAACCATTTGAGATTTGGAGTGCTGACAATTTTTATCCTTGGTATGTACTGGGAGTAGCCAGCTCCCTCAGGATTTTGCACCCATACTTTTTATTGCTGTGCTGCTTTGGATTTTCTTTTTCCTATCCATCTATCTATCTATCTATCTATCTATCTATCTATCTATCTATCTTTCTATCTATCTATCTATCTATCTGTCTATCTACACTATCTATCTACATATTTAAACAAAGCATATAATTATAAATGTGTATTCTAACTGTGTATAAAGAATACAGTGGAGAAAAACTTGAAAGCATTGCCAAGTTGCTGCTTTATGGTCACCTCACCTGCTAAAAAAGTGAATAAAAAATCAAAGTTGTACCCAAAATAGCACCAATGAAAATGTCAACTCAAAACAAATTAAAAAAGTTATAGCTCTCAGAATATGGAGACTACTATATTCTACTATATGAAAACTGATCTGATATAAATAAAAAATGTATTTTTAAGTAGTTAAACGTAAGCTATAAAAACTTGGTATGGCTGTAATTTTACTGACTCGAAGAATAACTTCAGAATAACCTCATTTATATCACATGGTGAATTTTGAGAAAATGAAACTCAAAAAACAAACTCTGAATATTGCTTCATTGCTCTGTTTTTTTCACATTCCCTCCAGCACAATAACATGAAACATAATCATCAAATATTTACCCCAGAATGGTGTATTTGAGAAATATAACTTATGCTGCAAAAGACAAGCTGTCATACAGCTACATTGATGGGAAAATAAAAGAAAATGTATATTTCCTGGAATACAAGGATGGAAAAATGAAAAACATAAATAAATACGCAGGTCAGTCTGTGCCTATAGACTCCTGGGATGAAAATCCTGTGCTGTGAATGCCGGTAATCTAGATACAAGAATGTGAATTTCTTGTAGTCTTACATCTCTACATGTCACAAAGGGTCAGTGCTCAGTAAATGTATCTGTTACCGTTAAAGTGCAGAAATCAGTTAATCTGCAGATTACCTAGGTAATGTACAGATTCACTAGGGTGATCCGTTAAAGTGCGGAAAACTGCTTTCATTTCTGACATTACCTAGGTAATCTGCACATTACCTAGCTAATGTGCACATTACCTACTAGGCACTCGTTAAAGTGCAGATAACGACATGTTTTGCCGGAACAACAGCAACGTTGCTGTAGGCTTAAGCAAACGTAATGTAAGCAAAAAAAATTTTTTTAAAAGGATTGGGGACAGTATAGGGGAAGGTTGAAGACGGTTTGCTTTCAAAACCCATTCAACTTGAAAAAAAAGCCAACTGCTTCGCGGCGCAGAGGGTGTAAGCACACACACACACACACACACACACACACACACACCCGTTTGCTTTCAAAACCCATTCAAGTTGAATGAGTTTTGAAAGCAAACCGTCTTAGCTATGCTACACACTGGGCAGCCGACGGCGATTGTGACACATAAAAAAACACAACCAGCAACGACGAGACGCTGCTGGCGAAAGAAAACTGTTTAACAGTGGAGGGAGAAAAATGTGCACATTCACTGATTTCGCACTTTAACGGTAACATATCTACTATATAGAAAACCGGTCACTTAAAAGGATGAGTAATTTCTAGGGTGTGAAAACTACTTTCCACCATGTTTATAATGTAACCTAATTGACTTAGTATTAACTTCAAGCACTGTAAGAACATTTTTAGAACACAATGACATTATTACCCCTTATTATTTTCACATCATCATATCTAGCAGTTTTGTACAATCAGAGATTTTATGCAACTCAAACTTAGGCCTTACTTAATTTTGTTTCCTCCTCTATGCAAAAGACAAGTACCAGCTAATATAACACACAGGGTACACAAATAAAAAAGTGGACACTTTATCAGTTTTTAGCCATTTGAGTATTATACCATATAACTAGAGATGAGCAAAGTATTCAAAAATTTGATTCGGCAACTTCGCCAAATTTTGCGATGCAATTCTATTCGATCCAAATTAAATCGCAGCGAATCGTATAACAAAAACAGCTATTGGCTGCAGAGAGCCGGGGTGGGCAGGTGGGCGACAAAATGGTGGAACCCCTTGGATGCTGCAGTCATGATTGACTGCAGCATCCAAGGTGTTCAATCCCCTGATCGGTTATGGAGCAGGGTGTTAGCTGTCAGTTACAGCTAACACCTTGCTCCATAACCGATCAGGGATTGAACACCTTGGATGCAGCGGTCAAACATGCCATGTGCGCTTGCGAAGGGGTTAAAGGGATGTGACATCACAGGGCTGTCTGCTGATTGGCTGCACGCATGGCATTGTGGATGATCCCACATTCCCAGAGTTCCTTGCCCCATGTCCTAGTATGTACAGCAGCCATTTTGAACTAAATGCAAATCGTTACCACAAAGCGTGAGGAAATTCGGATTCAACGTGAATCGAATATTTACTGAAATTCGGATCGAATTCCAATTCTGCAGCTTCGATTCGCTCATATAACCATTTACCTGACTGACCAAATCATACAGAATCTACTGGATTTTGTGGAGGAAATTTACCTGACTTTGCACAGCAGTCCACATAGCAGGCAGTGAGGAATATGGACAGTGACAATGGAGGTCATGTGGTATAACACTGGACCCAAGTGGAATTAAAAAATAGATTGTTAAAGTACCTAGTAGATTTTATTGCACTCACTTTGGTGTACTTTTTTTTATATAACTCTTATCTATATGAATGCTTTTTGTTGTACCTATTTATGAATTTTGGGTGTGCACATTTTTTACACTTATTCTGAAATAAGCAAGAGTGCTCAGCAAAATGACAAATACAAGTATACTTCAGACAACTCCACAAGTAACAAAATATAAAAGAGGGCCATTCGCCACCTCCAACAAGTTTAGTTCTTTGCATCCTTTAATACATGGCACTCCACTGATGCAAGTGCAATAAGAATCTTGTCTCTCGCCTCTAATGTTCCTGAGCAATCAGTGAGGCTTCAGTGCAAAGAGCAAAGGTCAGAGCAGACAAGGGGCTGTGACACTGCCTGTGTCTGACAGGAGAATTTCTCAAAAATTTTTGTCTACCCCTGCCTGAGACCACCTACTTAAAAGCTAAGATCTTAATTAGCATATAAAACATCAAAACTACCTGCATTGATTGCTCTGGAGTGGTGGGGCTTGAAAAAATTCTAGTTGTGCTGGAGGCAGTGGAGTGGTACCAATTAATGGATGCAAAGAACTGGAGTTGGTGGGGACGGTGAAAGGTCTCCTTTAAGTACAAAAACTGAAACAATTGCATTATACCATCATCCCCATGGAGAAAAAAAAAAATCACATATTTAAAAGGGTTGTCCAATTTCTGCAAATAAATGTTATTGTTTGTAAATTGACCATAGACTGATTTTTATTCACTGGAAATAACCAAAGAATAAATGACAGCAAGCAGAGATCTAGAAAACCGTGACAAATCGATACAGCAAGCATATTGTACAATGGCAAGTTATTTATTTGCTGAAATTGAACAGCTCCTTTAAATTCATGCAATGTTTGGAAAGTAACTGACAAGTATCGCTTTTATCACATGGCATCACATTGTCAAAATTGAAGTGCAAAATCCAAAATAAGACTATTTGCAAAATCCATGATGCCAGGCTCCAGTCAAATCTGAACTGTATTGAAGGGAATCTCCAGGAGCTAAAAGGAAAACTGTCATGGCAAACATGGTGTTTGATCTTCAGGCAGCATACCATAGCCCAGAAGGAGTTAGGCAGATTGATACATAGCTTTGTGGAGAAAGATGCCATATAACATGAATGTTTTTCATTTAAATCCCTGTTCACTCTGGGTTTATGAGTTAAGTGGTGGGTCCTACTTAGTGACTAAGCTTATCACTGCTGACTCTGGGTTTAGGAGTCAAGTGGGCGGTTCTACAAGAAACAAAACTATATCTATCTTCTCAGCTCCTCTTGTTCTATAATATGCTGCCCACAGCATGTACTCAGGCCACCCCTGAGTTTTCTGTAATTCTTGGACAACTGCCTTAAATCTCAGAAAATCCATTAGTTCATATTAGCAATTACAAGTCACATGTAAACTCAGCATTAGCACTTTGGATTTTGCAAAAAATATTATAGTCCCTAAAGAGTTCACATGCTATCATTCTGAAATGTTTGTGCTGGACTGTTTTATGTGCAAGCCGTTGAGAAGTCAGTTTTTTTAGTACAGTACTATAGAGATGAACATACAAGTACTTTGTTTTCCTATAGTCCAATGAACTGTAACCTGGAGAAACTTCCTGCACAAAAGAAATTAGATTTTATATACGACTAATATTGCCAAATTTGTAAATGAGCTTTTTGGGATATTTACATGATATGTTGCATGCTGTTGTGAACTATAGAGCATACTGATACAAGGTAGTCATCAGGATGTACTGTAGCTGCAATGTGCAAGTAGATGGTTATTCCTAAAATACTCTAATCCCAAAAAATTGAAGATTAAATCTACTTACCTTGTATATTTTAATCAATCTTAATGTAATAACGTTATGAGAAGCATAACCTGTGGTTGTAGTTTATAGATGGTTTGCAGAGTATGGAGCCAGCCTGGCTGATTCCTCACCTTCTACTCACGTCATTCAGTTACAGCTATGATGAGGAGGATTGAGAAAGTAATGTGAAGTATTACCACACCCAAAATCTCTGCAACCAATTACTGCACAAGAAATATGAGGAAAGTTTTAAAGCAGCCTCCTTCTGACTGTACCAACAAACGTCACATGGTCCAGACTGCAAATAATAAAAATGATGGCGTGGAAAGAAACAGTAAATGTGCTAAGGAGCTAGATACAAAAACAAATAAAGGAGAGGAATGGAAATATAGATATGTCGTACAGATAATAATAAAATAATAATAATTTACCATTTTCATCCAAAAAGAGCAACTCATCACCCTACAAATATAGCATGATGAACACTTAGGGCTAAAGTACCACGTTTTTGAAACACTGCATTTCATAGTACCAGCAAAGTGAATAAGATTTCATTTTTTCTCATCCAGGCGTTTTTGAAAATGCTGCTTTCTTCCAGAAAAATGGCTACACCTGTGTATGGGTTGTGCATGGTATTGTGATTCAGCTCAGGTGAAGTGAATGGGACTTATGGGCAATCCTACACGCAACCTGTGGACAAGTATGCTGCTTTCTGGGTGCAAAATGAGGGATTTGGTTCTCCTACTACTATCAGCATCGGACTGGCCTATCGGAAAGGGACCCGATGTCATGTGCTGCTGGCCCCTTTCCAATAGAAGCCTGTCCAGTGGAGGGAATAAAATAACAAACATCCCCAGAGTATGCCCCCAAAGTAATAACACTGAAACAAACCAGAGGGCTCAACCTCAAGAATATTTCTCGAAGCGAATTTTGAGCGGTTTGTCTGAAGAGGCTTAAGGCTCTTGGGAACATATTATACGGTTTGGGGCAACTGTGGAACATTATACTGGGGGGAGGGCCTCTGGGGAGCATATTAAATTGTGTGGGGCCACTGTGGACTATTACACTGGGGGGCACTGAGAGCCTATTATACTGTGGAACAATATGCTGTGTAGAGCTGCTGGGTAGTATATTATACTGTGTGGTGCCATTGTGGAGCATTATACTGTATAGGGGCTCTGGGGATCATATTATATTGTGTGGGGCTGCTGGGGAACATATTGTACTGTGGAGCATTATACTGTGTGGTGTGGGACCACTGTGGGGAGCTTGGAGCTTTTTAGACTTTGTGGGACCAATGTGGAGCATTATCCTGGGGGGGCACTGTGGAGAGCCTAATATACTGTTTGGGGATGCTGGGGAGTATATTATACTGTGTGGGGCCACTGTGGAGCATAATACTGTATGTGGGGGGACTCTGGGGAGCATATTATATTGTGTGGGGCTGCTGGCGAACATATACTGTGGGGAATTATACTGTGTGGTACCACTGTGAAGCATTATACTGTGGTGGTGGGTCAGGCTCTGGAGAACATATTATACACTGTGGGGCATTATACTGTGTGGGGGCTCAGGGGAGCATATTATACTTTGTGGGTTCACTGCGGAGCATAATACTGGGGGGCCTCTGGGGAGCATATAATATTTTAAGGGGCCACTGTACAGCAGTGAGGAGCCTATTATACTGTGCAGGGCTGCTGGGGAGTATATTATACTGTGTGGGCACACTGTGGAGCATTATGCTGGGGGGCACTGTGGGAAACCTATCATACTGTGTGGGGGCTTTATGGAGAATATTATAATGTGTGGGGCCACTGTGGAGCATTATACTGTGTGGGATCACTGTGGGGAGCATATTATAATGAGTGGGGCCACTGTGGAGCATTATACTGTGGTGGGGTAGGCTCTGAGGAGCATATTATACTGTGTGAGGCCACTGTGGAGCATTATATACCATGTGGGGCCACTGTGGGGGTTCAGGGGAGCATTTTATATTGTGTTGGGCTGTTGTGGAGCATTATATACCATGTGGAATAGACAGTACTGTGCATGAACCGGCCATGGAGCTATTGGGGCATGCACAGTACTATATCGGATTACAATATAGGAAAAATACTCAGTTATGCTAAATAGTCAGCACATATGCCAGATTTCAGTGAAGGAGCCATGGTGTACGCTATCAGCAGGAAGTTGTTGGGTGGACCCCCAGAAAAAGTTCCTCTGGTGGGCCCTACGTCCTTCAGTTCGACACTAACTGCAATTACGACATAAAAAGTAGATTCAATTTACATTAATTTTATACATAAACCATAAATTCATATAAAACTGAAAATTTCAAGACTGTTCCAATACTCTTAAGGTCTGACACTTGGCTAGGATCTACAGATCCTGTATCCTCTACATACTTGTCTATGAAGAAAGAGAAATGACAGCCTCTATAGATTCCCAAACTAGCTGCCAGTACAGTGGATGCATTCTAGACTCCAGATTATGCAAAGCTCTTCTAAGACCACATGAACATGACACATAGAAAGAAATTAACCCTCGTCCGGCTGAGTAGGTACAATTGTACCTATTCCTATGGAGCCTGTAATGTTGTAAAATTATGCAGCCTGACAAGGGTTAAAGTGTTCTGGTTAATATATACAGAGCTTTTTCAAGAATTCATATTCCTGGAGAACATTAGATATGCTTGTGTGGCTATGTGTGACATCAGATATGCATGTGTGACTATGTTTGTTTGCTTTTTGCTAGAAGGTGTCATAATCCATATTTTTGACACAAGTAGGACAACCAAACAGTCATGAACTGATAACACTTGTCACCTGCAAATCTGGAATTTGAAAGGATAATCTCGCAGAAAACAGATAAAAAGAAACTTACAGTTTAGTTACTGAAAATCCAGCTTGCTCCTGATTCTGCAAGGAAACAATTGTGATTGTTAAGAAAATGGCCTTTATAGCAAGAAAGACATAATCATTATATGCTCAGAGATAGCAGAGGACGCTGTGGACCTATATTATAAGGTTTATATAGGTAGAGGGAGTGGCCTGTGTGCAGAATTAATTCCATCTGTGTCAGCGAACAGACAAGATGTGTACAGAAATGACAGCAAATAAATGTATAAGTTAAAGTGGTTTTCCCTCGAATATAACCATATTTAAATTTGTTGACAATATAATAAATTAAAAATTTTGCTAACTTTAAAAGATTTTCTTTAACCACCTTCCAGGAACTTTCTATGGTCTGGTACTTGTCAGAAACCCAATTAAAAGTGAAACATTTTTGCAAATATAAGTAAATAAACATTTTGCAGATTTTCTCTAATCATTTTAGTGGTGACAGTCTTTAATCTTGATAGGTTGACAATGGATGTGACCATGAAATCAGGAGCTTTCTATGGTCTGGCACATATCAAAAACCCAGCCATGATTTAGTCAAGAGCAGTGGGCTGAAAGTCCTCCATGCCTTGTCCTTGTGGATAGAGTCCCTTTTTCTCCTGATCACTGGAGACCTGGTGGTCGGACCCCCCCAGCGGCCCTGGGGATAAGTGTCCTTAAAGGGGTTGTCCAGACTAAATTTTTAATGTTTAAATATGTTTAAATATGTTGGGGACAGTAAAAAAAAAAAAATACTCACCTGTCCCAGTTACTTCGTTGTCGTCCCGCACCTCTCAGTTCGTTTGCTCTCTCGGGTCTCTTCCAGTGTTGTGCTGAAGCCGCTGTTTGGTCATGTGACCAATCAGCGGCCTCAACAGGCCTCAGGAAGAGGACAGGTAGTGTAGTAACATTCAGGCCCTTTGCTGATTGGCCTCAGCGGTCACGTGACCGCTGAGGCCAGTCAGCGGCTTCAGCACAATGCCAGGAGCAGATGACACAGGAGGACACTGGAGGACACTGGAACATCGGGGACAGGTGAGTATACATTTTTTTTTTCACTGCCCCCAGTTTATTTAAACTTTAAAAGGGGTGTCCATTTTTGCCTGGACAACCCATTTAATAAGACAATCCCTTTAAGTCTTAAATTGTCTGTTGTTTTCTGTAAATTAATCACTGAAAACTGCTTTACATAGTAATACATTATGTATACATAAACGCCACAAAAATATACATTTATACAAGCATACACAAAATATCTTATGTTTGCCATGGTTGTGGAGAGAGAAGCACACAACTTTAAAGGGGTTAAAGATCATTGTGTATAAGTAAATGGTAGCGCACTCACCAAATAAGACTGTGCAAATATCAAATATTTCTCTGTTGCTCTGCCTCTTTTCAGAAGCCAGAGAGGCACATCCATTATCAGGGGATGCCCACAGAATTATAAAATAGCAGGTAAACCAGACGCTGATGGAGGTAATTCACAGAAGCAGGGCCTGTTAAAGTGAGTCTACCACCTCCCCCAATATTTAACTGCTGCAAGCACATTACAGTGATAAATAACATATGTATGTTATCTTTGTACATTTGGAAGGAAAGCAATATGCAAATGAGGCAGTTGGTGCTCTGGGAGGGGCAGGCCTTCAGCCCTGGGAGCACTTCTCTTTCTGCTGAACTAGAAAGGGTATTATCAGAGCAGTGGGAGGATCAATTCCCACTGCATGGGGTGGCACAGGCAGAAGATGGTAGGAATCTGAGTGGCAAGAGCAGTGCTCGAGGGAGCTGAAGGCCCGCCCCCAGTGCATCAACTGCTTCATTTGCATAAGACTTCAAGGTTGTTTTTCTATCAAATCTGCAAAAGTGACATACAAAACAAAAGTATGCTTATCACTGTAACATGCTCTGTACCATGGAGGTGACATATGAAGTATGCATCAAGAGGGAGTAGACTCCCTTTAAATGAATACATTTATTAATACTACTTGTCACAGTGCCGAACTTCCACCTTCATCAGGATGAAGATAGCAGTCTGGCACCATAATACATAGTATTAATAAATGTAATAATTAAAACGGTCTGGCCTCTGTGAAATACCTTCTTCAGCTCCTGAAGCACCTGTTATGAATCGACCGATTCTCTGTAGTTTCATAAACAATTTGATTCGATCCTAATTAATTTGCTGCAAATCACGTTAACCCCTTCCTGACATCCACTCTAATAGTAAGGCGCTGCCGGGAAGGAGTTCCCGGAAAACCATGGTGGAAAGTATGGTGCGCACACAGAAACTGTGTGCGCACCCTGCTTTGCGGGTGTCAGTTGTATATAACATGACCGCAGCATCTCAGGGGTTTTATTATATATTGGGGTCCTGGGTCTGCCCCATCGCTGTCCCTCCACATACCTCGTTGATCCTGCCTTGAATGGAGTCTGTCAGCTTATGTGTCTGCACGGGCTGACAGCCTCCTTTACACTGCAATACACGTGTATTGCAGCGTATACCTATTGAAGCAGCGATCAGAATATCGCTGCTCCAATCCCCCCCCCTATTGAAGCAGTGATATTATCGCTGCTCCAATCCCCCCCCATTGAAGCAACAATCAGATATCGCTGCTTCAATCCCCCCTCCCCCCCCCCCCAGACCCCAGAGTATAATGATCAGAGGCCCAGGGGAAGTGATTAAAAATAACAATAACTTCACCTCTCCTGGGAATCCGGCTGTCTGACCGTCCTCCTTGCACCTCTTCTTCCTTGCGAATGAAGTCCTGCTCCCCAGACGTCACTGTTGGGGCCTGTTATTGGGCCTCAGTGGTCACGTGGGGACGTGATGACGTCATTACATCGGCACATTACGCCGACGTCAATACGCCCAATCACAAGCCCCAGCAGTAAAACCTGGAGAGGAAGAGCATCCGGAGTTACTGCTGAGCCCAGGACAGGTGAGTATCAGATTTTTTTTTATTTTTAATCACCGCGGGGGGGTGTCGGGGGGGGACAGGTAGCATGGTGGAAACCCTTCGATGCCACGGTCATGTTTGACTGCGGCATCCAAGGGGTTAAAACCCCCCAATCGGAAATGTGCGCTTCAATACATCGAAGCGTGAGGAAATCCGGAATCGATGTGAATCGAAGATTTCCTAAAATTCGGATCGAATTCCACTTCATCAGCTTCGATTCGCTCATCTCTACTGCTATGTTATGTGCATATTTTAAAAGGTCCCCTTTATCAGCAAATTCAGCAAGGTCTCATGCACATGTCAGAGTTCCGATGTTCCATTCCGTTTGGAATGAAACCTCCCTATTAAAATCAGTGGAAGATAGAAGGATCTCAGATAACACACATTAAAAACTCGGTTATGTGTATGTGACCTAAGATAGTCTTCCATAATGGTTGACATCTGTCCAGTATTACCTGGATGGTCATTTAAATGTGTGACTAGAGAAGTCTTCATTTGACAATAAAAGCTGCTACCATCTACTGCACATACCATGATACCATGTGCTCCTATTTAAATTTTGACACAGTCATTTTTAATATTATAAAAAGCTAAAACAAGAGTAAATACAGATGCAATACAATTCTATGTAAGATAATTACAGGTCTTTTGAGCGTCTGTATTTTGCATATAGACTCTGATAAAAGTTTCTTTAGAAGATCATGACATAGCATGTATTAAAATGTGCCTTATCTTATATGTTTGATTTATTTCATTGGTCCCTGAGTTGTATTTGGTTTCCGGAATATATTGGAGTTTTTGTGCATTGTCATCACGGTCATCTATCCCATTCATAGCTGTAAATAATGTAATATATGGTCAGCAAATAAATTGATATGTCAGTGCCAGTTTGACATATGTGGACTCATGTGGTTTGTGTCTGGGGCATGAAGAAACTGGGAATTTAGACTAAATTTCAGTCTCCTGCATCAACACTGTATATAAGAATGTTCCTTTGCTATCCATAATAACCATATATAATATATTACCATAGATACAGTATATATATATATATATATATATATATATATATATATAGTATATACCGTGTTTCTCCAAAAATAAGACAGGGTCTTATATTATTTTTTGCTCTGAAAAAAGGGCTAGGGCTTATTTTCAGGGTAGGTCTTAATTTTTTCCATGAACAACAATCACATATTTGACCGCTTTTTATTTCAACTTTTATCAGACATGAAACAGCGAAAAAAAAAGCAGTTCGGCACTTTTGATCTTTTTTTTTTTTGCTACGGCATTACAGCATCCGCTGTAATCGCACGGCAGATGTCGGAAAGAGGTTAAATTAGCTAGGGCTTATTTTTGGAGCAGGGCTTATATTTCAAGCCTACTCCAAAAAACCTGGAAAACGTAGCTAGGGCTTATTTTCGGGGTAGGTCTTATTTTTGGAGAAACACGGTATATATATATATATATATATATATATATATATATATATATATATATTATTATTATTATTATATCCATATATATTATATGTTATTTCTAAAAATAAATGGGAAAATCAAAGGTGAAATATTTTTCTGTGTTATTTTTTTTCTAAGGCCAATCAGAGCTAAATTAGTATGTTGGCATCCATGTGATTGTTAGTCTACTAGACATTGGTGGGACCATACAGTAGTATGGCACTGCTGCCTTAGTTTATGTTCTCCTTATGTTTGGATGGGTTTTCTCTAGATACTCTCATTTCCTTCTACCCTCCAACCTTGATACATTCATTTGGAATTTAGGTTGTGAACCCCAATAAGGACATGGACCGATGTAAATGTTATCAATGTACCCACTGCATAATATGCTTGCTCTATATGAATGAATTAAAAAAAATGCCTTCCTTTCGATTTACTTGGTTTGGAAATATAAAGCAATAAACATGATAGACTTAGGTGTTTTCTGACAAGTTCATTTGCCATTTTAGGTTAAGGCCCCACGTAGCGGGCCGCAGCAAAAAAGCACTATGGGAAAAACTGCGACGGCAATGCATCATGATTTTTCCCACATCGCTTTTCAAAGAAAGTCCGCAGAGGTTTCCCCTGCGGACTTTCTGCTTCCATTATACCTATAGGGAAACCATCGGTGTTTCCGTAGGTATAACTGACATGCTGCAATTTCCAAAACTGCAATGGTTTTGGAAATCGCAGCGTGTCTGCTGCATGTATTTTTCCGCTGTGTGTGGATGGGATTTTCTAGTGACAGTAAAACACCACGTTTTTTTCCACGGCGTTTCTGACGCTTCCAAACCGCGGCATTTATGCCACGTGGGTCCCTGGTCTCAAAGTGTTCTTCTGGTTTTCAGAAGAATTTTGGTTCACTAAACAATGTCCCTTGTAAAAAAGTGAAAGGTCTCAACTGAATTATCAAGAGGTTCCACCTCTTAATAAATCAGGCACACGCCCGGGTGCCAGGATGGAATTCTATAGAAGTAGACATGAACTGAAGTAGAATTCTTGTATAACTTACGCCAGAAAAATTATAATAAATATGGGTGATAATATAGTACATCTTTTGTGTAAGGCCCTTTGTTGTGCCAAAGACTTTGCATGTGGGTGGAGTGGAGCGGAGAGTCGACCACAGCAGGGACACACCGCATTATCAGAAAAATGACATATATGAGTTGATAAATTACCCTCAATGTGCTTTTGTTATGAAACATCTATAGTATGCAGTATGGTGCAGTCGCCATAGTTAATAATTTAAAGGGGTTATCCAGTTTTTGAAAAAAAATGGGCCAAAAAAATAGGATGCATCAATACAAAACACTTGCTCGTATATATTCTGTTTACAGCTGTGACATTTACATTTGCAAGCTGACATGACCTCCTTGCCCCTTAAAGCCACTCATGGGAGTGATTTATTGCCAGGTCAGATATGCGGAGGAGACTGATGCTGCACAGACTGAAGAAGTGAGACACAAGACAGACACCTTGACACAAAATAGACTCTGTAGCAGGGAGGAAATTTGCACACAGGGAGCAGTGGAGAAGTGAGGGGTACACAGAGTGAGAGTGGCAGATGAATCATGGGAAATGTAGTTTGTTAACAGATTCACTGAATGTAAATAACAGTGATACAAGGAGCAGCAAGTAAAATAAAGCCAAGCAAAGGGTGCACAAAGGAACAGTGAGTATTTAGCACTGCTGTGGATGTATTTGCAGATAATTTTTGGAAGCTGGATAACCCCTTTAATAGTTAATGTGATTTTAATTTTTAATTGGTGAAAATCTAATGTCTAGGACCCACCACCAAGGCAGAATGAAGGACTGTTAGAGAACATTCAGAGAGAACTTCAGCCCATAGGTAATAGTAATATTAATTATTGTATCATTCTGTAAAGTATCGCAAGGATGAACTTTGGTCCACAGTGGGATAGTGAACGTGCATCAGATTACAGGAGTGTTTGCATAGGACACCTGCACTTTTTCCAGTTACCTGTTAATTATCTATATTGCATGAGGTTGCTGATTCTGTATTTATTTTCTACTTATACAGTAGCTAGCGGTTGTGTATTTGTATTCTATTTATTCTCCATATACAGTGCCCTGATTTATTCTTCATTTTTTTCGCCTTTTTCATTTAATATTTGTTTTACCTAGAGATATGACAAAGACAACCTAAATTTAAAAAAATTACAAAATGACAATGTATTTAAAGGGGTTATCCAGCTTCCAGAAATTATCTGCAAAGACATCCTTTTCTTGGCTTTATTGTACTTGAGACTCCTTGTATTATATTTACATGCAGTGAATCTGTGAACAAACTACATTTCCCATGATGCATCTCCCTGCTCTCCCCTGCAATTAAATCACAGGTAAAAAATCACTCCCACATCTGAGGTCACATAATGTTGTGATGTTTCATTTGGAAGCTCAAATGTAGTTTCCCACTCACTCAATCTTGTACTCACCCTTCACTCAGGCTGCAAATTGAGCGTAAATCACACCCGAACACAGTCCACACACCCTCAAATACACATAGCCACCCTATTGTATGCAGAATCATGGACCAATAGGAATTCCAGACCCAAACACACTTTAAATAACCTCAAATTTAACAATTTAATGCCCAAAGGGTTCAGTGTTATGTATAAAAAGAAAAGAAGAATAACAAATGAGACGACAAGCAAACAGCCTTAAAATTAATAGGAGAAAAACAGAGTAATACTTAAGAGTCTTTCTTTCCAGGAAGCTTGGAGGAGCTATGGCCGACATCCAGCTTTGTTAGCTGACTTCCACAGATGTAACATCCATTGTAAGGTATCATAATCTCTTATGGCTTGTGCCTAGCCACATCTCCCTGCCAGGGTGCCCCGCTCCTACCCCCTCTTGAAGTGGGGAATGAACAACTCATCTCCATCTGGAAAAGATGAATGTTCTATCTTGCAGAGCTGTGTCTCTGCTGGCCTCTGAGAATAACCCTGGGTCACGACACCCCTCTTCCCTCTGCATGCCTGACCAGTTTATTAAACTGCACCTAATCATAAAACAATGAAATCCTCTTCCTTGGACATTTGTCTTTGGGCTGCAGGAAGTTAATACTTTAACATTATTCGCAGATGCAGAGGAAAAAATACGGAAAGAATGCGCTCCTTGTTGGAACCGTGTATTTCTTATTTAGGTACAGTTGGTCCCCAGTTTTCCTCAGAGTGTGGGGACACGTCTCTGGTCCCAATCTGGGATAGATATTGGTTCTAGGACAATATCAGCCAAAATATGAGGGTCGCATTCAACTGCAATACCAGCCATCAGAATGACTAGAGGTGCTAGAATAGATATTCAGAACAGAGCCTATAGCTCAAAAAACAACCAGGAATTGCACTCCTCAACACCAAAACACTGGATAGTTAATAGATATGGGTATTTCGAATTTTATTAAGATAATGCGTTTCGGGGTTTACAGCGTTCAGAATAATGCACCCCTTCTTCAGATCTACATAAATAACAACAAGAAAAAAGAAAACAAATATATACATTTCATTTAAAAAAGAAAAACATCAGACACTGGTGTGTTCAATATATCTTACACACAATGGGATATATAGCTGTTCTAAACATAAGTTATATATTTAAAAGGATATATAGCTGGTCTAAATGTCAACCGTAAAAAGTTATAGGGGTACATTGTTATTTCATATACATTGTAACCTTGTCTACACATGTATTCTAGCATCCATATACTGATCATGCTAATCCCATATAGGCTATTAAAAGAGTAAACGATTGAAAGTGTATCTTTTAAAAACTTGTTAATTGTGTAATACACATGTATTGCATGTGTATTCTAGAAACCATATACTGACCATATTAATCCTATGTAGGCTATTATAAGAGTAAACAATTAAAAGTATATACTTTAAAAACATGTTAATTGAGTAAAAGTGCATTAACTAAAATGTGGTCCATATTGGGATGTTTGCACATACCACCATTGTTGTGTTATGTCTTTATGTATGTGTCTCTATAAAATAGTAGTGTTTAAAGGACTTCAATACGTAGGTCGCACCACACTTCCTTTCCATCTCAGATTTACTGTAATAATCACAGGTTCAATACATGCAGGGAATACCTCAAACATGGGGTATCTAAACATGTAAAATACTTCCAGAATAGTGAGTTTTCATCATTCAGGCTAAGGCCCCACGTGGCGTCCCGTAGCAAAAAAAGTGCTGTGGGAGAAACCTCAGCGGGATCGCATCACGGTTCTTTCCGCAGTGCTTTAGACAGAAAGTTTGCAGAGTTTTCCTCTGCGGACTTTGTTTCAATTACACCTATAGGGAAACCACTGACGTTTCCGTAGGTATAAGTGACATGCTGCGATTTCCAAAACTGTGCCGGTTTTGGAAATCGCCACATGTCCGCAGTGCGGTTTTTCCTGCAAAGGGGGCATGGGATTCACTAGAATCCCATCCACTTTGCTCTGACTGTAAAACTCCGCGATTTTTTCTGCGGCGCTTCCTCCGCGGGCGAATCGCGGCGTTAACGCCACGTGGGGCTTTAGCCTTAAGGTTATTTTGATAGAACAAATTTCCGCTACAACAGACAACAGATTTGAGATGTTAAAGAAACGCGAAATGTTCTGGATATTCAAACTTAAAACCTTAAACCCAAACGGTCTTAATGAGTTAACAGAAATTGTTACTAACTAAAATAACACTAACATTAATATTTATATCAATAATACTCATTAGAATAACACCAATATCTTAGTAATATCAAAAACACTAATTTACATGCAAATATAGACAAATAACCAAACATATAAATATATTTATTAAATATATTCATCCCATACATCCCCGTCCCAATCAGAAACTCCATATCACCTTCACTCCCACCCAAAATATACATTACTTATATAAATACATACCATTGTAGTAGATTGATAACACATACATTCACTAGAGGTGTGTACAGTAATACCTCGTACATTCGCGAGGTTAGGGTCCAGAACCGGTCGCGGATCGCGAGGAATCGCGAATGTTTGGTACAAGCGCTTAGAAACGCTTACAATGCCGATTTCTAATGTTTAACCCCTAAATATCAATAAACTTTACCCTACAGTACTGTACAGTATACTAAAGTATACTGTACAGTACTGTATATTAATACATTCATTCATTTTTCTTATACACTCACAGTAAAATGAAACTAATTACCGGGTACGTAACGAACAGGACGCTACTACCCAATAGCGAAGGTGTTTTTTTTTATTAAATTTCACAGATCTGAGAAAAAAAGAGCAAAATCTATATATGTTAGTTGCCAAAAAAATATCGCGAATCTGTGAATTCGCAAATTCGGAAACGCGACTGTATGAGGTATTACTGTATATATATATATATATATATATATATATATATATATAACACACATGTAAGATTCAGTAGTAATACATACACAAATAGGTTCCTTACATCACACCAATATACTTGTATACATAAAAAATGATGGTTGATATTTAGCTTCCATCATCACTAACTGTATATTAGGTAACATACTGACAATTATTGCAGTGTTTACATCTCTCTCTTCCTATAACTTGTCAGTTGGGTCTATAATAGCTCTATAGTGATTACTTGTTAGGTTATGTTCACATCAGTCTATTTCCAATGTTATTAGGAGAAAAACAATGAAAATATGGAAGCTCGGGATGCATCAAACAATGGATGTGTCCAATGTCTTACAGACCCCATTGACTACAATAATGTTTTTTTTTTTTTCAACCTTATCAACTATGTAATTGAAAATCCAGGACAACTTTTAAAAGGGGTTTCCAAGGACATATATATTGATAGCCATTCCTTAGGATAGGTCATCTACATGTGATCAGTGAGGGTCTGACATCCCTTTGAGATTAGATTATACTGTAGCAGTTTCTCCTTTTACCATACATTGCAAAGTCTTTTAAAAATATTCTCCTTTGGGTTTTCTTCTTCATACTTCTCTTTACTTCTCAGTGATACATTTTGCTGTGTAACAGGATGTTCTCTTTCAGACCCACTGCAGGCCTACGCAACATCATATAGACACTAACGCCTTTTCAATTATGGTATTCTTTAAATTATCTTCTTCTGGTATTACTGCTTGAATAAACTCATTTAACTTTGAGATCTCTTCTCTCTATGCTCCTTGCCCTGTGATACAACTCTAATGGTACATGTTGATGTTTAGCCATTTGGTCAAACACACACCTATTTGACATTGATTTCATTAGACAGAAAGGAATTATCCTTGAACAATATATCAGCAGTCAAACTAATGATACCCAAGTTAATATTTATAGAAAGGAACATGCAGGGAGTGGTTGTTCTGATTCTGTTCTCATAATCTTATTGAGTTTATCAGTTTAACAGCAACATTTGCTGTTAGCAGTGTGTCCATTTCTATTACTAGATCAATACATGACATTAACCAGAATTTTAGAAGAAGGTTCAATTGTTTCACTTATGGTCGATTCTCATTATATATTCGTGTCATATCACATCAGTTATATAATGTATTGCAAAAACATAGCCCTGTTTCTATTTGTAAATGTTTAGCAAAATAACAAAAATTATATCTATACCAGAGCCATTCTTTTCTGAGGAAGGATTCAGTATTAGAGATGGGCAAACCTCTTTGGGTTTAGGTGGTTCAGTCTCAAGATTAATTTCAGGTGAAATAAACTGGATTTGGAGTTTACATTGCATTAAAACATAGTGTATGGCATTTTCATTACTAGCTTTCTAATCCAAACACAGTCAAGTAATATTAAAGTGACAGTGAGATGCACGTCTATGGGAAAGTGAATGATATGCAGAGGATACAAAATGCTTTTTAACTATAGACTGCACTGTTACCTTTAATAATAATAATAATAATAATAATAATAATAATAATAGTCCTTTAATAGTCCCACAATGGGGAAATTCAGTGTGTTACAGCAGCAAAGATAAGCAGATACAAATACAAATACAACATGTACAGGAATGTTCCAAGGTAAGAGGCATTACATTGATAGCCGACAGACAGATAGGAAGTAGTGGGGGGGGGGGGGATTTAACAGGCAGAAAGATATTTCAGTTCTCTGTGTGTAATGATCTACGCTTAGGTCGGTGTTGGTTATACAGCCTAACCGCGGTGGGGAGGAAAGACTTCCGATAGCGCTCCTTCTCACACCTAGGGTGGAGCAGTCGGTCACTGACAGTACTGCTCAGTGCGATCACAGTCTCATGCATGGGATGGGACTTCTTCTTCTTCATGGAGCTCACCACGGACAGTATCCTTTTGTCACCCACCACCTGCACTGGGTCCAGTGGGCTCCCCAGGACAGAGCTGGCCCTTCTAATCAGCTTGTCAAGTTTATTTCTGTCCATGGTTGATATACTGCTCCCCCAGCAGGCCACTCCAAAGAAGATGGCTGATGCCACTACCGAGTTGAAGAAAGTTCTAAGAAGTGCCCCCCGGATTCCAAAGGCTCTCAGTTTCCTAAGCAGGTAGAGCCTGCTGTGGCCCTTCCTGTACAGGGCCTCCATATGATCTGCCCAGTCCAGCTTATTATTAAGGAGCAAACCCAGGTACTTATAGGTGTTCACAATCTCGATGCCCGTCCCCAGGATGTCCACTGGTTTAGGAGGGCTTCTGCCTTTACGGAAGTCCACCACCATCTCCTTGGTCTTCCCCGCGTTAATCTTCAGGTGGTTCCGGTGGCACCAGTCCACAAAATCCTGGTTCAGTTCTCTGTACTCCCTATCATCATCATCTGTGATGAGACCCACTATTGCAGAGTCATCAGAATACTTCTGTAGGTAGCAGCTGGATGAGTTGCACCTAAAATCTGCAGTGTACAGTGTGAAGAGGAAAGGGGTTAGAACCGTACCTTGAGGTGCCCCCGTATTACAGATCACGGTACCTGACACACAGTTTTGGGCTCTCACGTATTGAGGTCGATTTGTGAGGTAGTCTAGGATCCAGTTGGAGAGGTGGTGGTCCACTCCAGCAAGGCCCAGCTTGTCCCTCAATAACCTGGGCTGTATGGTGTTAAAAGCACTGGAGAAGTCAAAGAACATTATTCTCACTGTGTTCCCTGGTTTCTCCAGGTGAGACAGAGCCCTGTGCAGAAGATGGATGAAGGCATCATCTACCCCAATGCCCGGCCGATAAGCAAACTGGAGGGGGTCCATAGCGGGGCTCACTAGAGGGCGGAGATGTGTGAGAACCAATCTCTCCAAGATCTTCATCAGGTGAGATGTCAGTGCTACAGGTCTGTAGTCATTGAGGTCCATAGGGTGGGGTTTCTTTGGAACTGGTACCACACAAGAAGATTTCCATAATTCAGGGACTATTTCCTGCCTCAGGCTCATATTATACATATATGTAATTATACCACACAGCTGGTCCCTGCAAGTCTTAATTAGCCTTGCACTGATGTCATCTGGCCCTGCGGCTTTCCTTGCCTTGATCTTTTTCATCTCCTTCCTCACCTGGGCCCGTGTAAAGGTCAGACTGTGGTCAGATAAAGACAGATTTCTGGATTTACTGGTCTGTTGGGAAGTGGCCGCATGGGGAGAAGTCATTGTGGTGGGGGGAGCTGAAGGACATACTGGGGTGGGAGGAGCTGGTGTGTGATCAAATCTGTTGAAGAATAGGTTTAGTTCATTAAGCCAATTAACATCTGCCTCAATCTGGCAGACAGACTGTTTATGACCCGAAATTGACTTAAGCCCCTCCCAGACCCCCCTTATGTCTTTTCTTTCCATTTGCTTTTCCATTTTTCTTTATAACTGGCTTTTTCCTGCCTGATTTGATGCCTCAGCTCCTTTTGTACTTCCCTCAACCCCTCCTTATCTCTTGTCCTAAATGCCATCTTTTTCTCCTTAAGTAGTGTTTTTATATCAGAGTTAATCCATGGTTTGTTATTGGAGAAGCCCCTCACCACTTTTGTGGGTACTGTGTTGTCCACACAAAAATTAATGTAGTCCGTTATGCAGTGTGTGAGTCCTTCTATATCTTCTCCACTTATACACTTTTTAACATGAAACGTGCTCATTTTTGAGGGAAGATGCCTGCCCTTGTGTTTTTCATACCCACACAGTGGTAATATAGGTTGAAAGAATGATTTTTACAAAAATTAGCCATTTTGGAGATTTGTGAGTGCAACAGGTTTGTTATTTTTAGGAAAAAATTGTGGCATTGTACCTTGACGAAAAGGGATGAAAAAAAAACCCCATAACAAACATGATCCTTTTATGGGAGCAGAATGCTGCGCCAACAGAGACAAGGCATTTAGGGTAAATGCAGCCTAGCACTTCACTGCAGAAAAAGAAGAAATACTATATGGACTGATGACATAATACATTTTGTTGTAAGTGTCCCCTAAGTGCACATAAGTAACTGACACTGCAAAAAATGTATGTGTAGTTTATTACTGTTTGTGGAATACTCGGTTACAACACAGCCATCTGCAAGATACACTGAGATTACACTCAGAATAATACACAAATCATACATATCCCCACTCAGAGGTCTGAAAATGGGAATTCACTCATCAGATGCTTGTTTAGATGTGACAAGCCCAGAGCTGACTTGTTTCATTGTCTGTAGGCTTGTGGGATGATCCAGTCCTTGTGGAGGATGGTGGAGTCCTTCACAAAAACACACTTGTCCCATTTAATGCTTGTTGGGACCACAGAACTCAGAGATGTGATTGGGGATCTCGGAAATCTGGTATCGGCAGCAGCCTGCAAAACAATTCTACAAGAGTGGATCACCCCACATCTGCCCTTGAGGCGACTATTCCTACAAAACCTGTCATACTTTTTTAAATGGATTGGGTGAAGGCAGCCATAATGAAAGAGGAGAGAGTGGAGAAATGTTTTGCAGTTTGGGAGTCATGTATGTCTATATTACCCACTAGGATTTAAAAAATGTTCTGAGACATATTCTGTAATACCACTTGGTATCTCAATTGAGTATTAACAGGAGACCCTCCAATTCAGTCCTAAACACAGAAGTGTCCTTATGGAGCATCTGGGGATCACCAGATCGGACTTACCTCTCTCCCACCACCTTTCCTTTCCCTAACTTTTTCCTTTCCATCTGTCTTAATTTCCTCAATTTAGTGTTAACTTGGAAAACAGCTTAAGGCTGTGGCCCCATGTGGCGTAAACAGTCACTGCAAAAGTGGATGGGAAAAAGCACTGTGGGAAAAACTGCGGTAGAAACACATTGCGGTTTTTCCTGCAGCGCTTTTCACAGAAAGTCTGCAGCGTTTTCCTCTGTGGACTTTCTACTTCCATTATACCTATAGGGAACTGACAGCATTTCTGTAGGTATAACTGACATGCTGCGATTTCCAAAAACGCAATGGTTTTGAAAATCGCAGGATTTCTGCTGTGGGTATTTTTTCTGCATTGCATGGACTGAAAAATGCTGCGGCCAAACCGTGGCGTTTATGTCACGTGGGGCTTCAGCCTAAATGATGCTGCCCTTAGATAACTGGATGACCATGTTGACTTTCTAAACAACTTTGATACCAAGAATTCCATCTTGAACTCTACAGGATACATGTTATGTATATTAAATGTCTTGTTTGTATAAACAATGTTAAAAAACAACAATAAACACAAGTTAAAAAAAATACTGTGTGTATGTTTTATAAAAAAAAAAAACTCTGGACAAACGCTACAGTCACATGATAGCTCTGTAGACACCATTACATGGACGTGACAAGCTTTCCTGTGCTGCCTGCGGCCATTTACAGATGGAAATTATTACACTATATGTAAGTGTAAAAAGAAAATGTAGCGGCATTTGTGGGGCTTCAGTAAGTGTTTGTCAGGAGTTTGGAATTTTTACTTTCTTCAGTCCACTTCTTGGACTTTTTTGCAAACTTGAGCTGACACTTCTTATGACAATATTGAAGTCAAGGCTTTTTTAACTATTTTGGGCCAACATCCCAGACTTGTGTAACACACGTTGCACGGATCGTGATCTCACTATTACAACACACTTCACTACTATGTTTTTTATGCCAGAACTGATAGACCTTGTGATGAGCTGACTTGAATGGATGGATTTCATTTCATATTCTTCCAACTGTCATGGCACTCACATGATGCAGTTTGGCAATTTTCTTGGCTATCGATGAGCTGGATGATGCTGTTTCTCTTTCCTTGTGAAATCTTCTTCATGGCTGCTCCTCGATTTGAACCAGTGACCTTTCACTTAGGAATCAGCCTAATAACACACTGAGCTATTAGTGAATGTGAGAAGAGGTTGTAATTTGTAGTATTTTATTGTTGTTTATTTATATAGCACCATTAATTCCATGGTGCTTTACATTTGAGGATTTACATACGGCACACAAGATGTACAAAACAGATAATACTAACAGTGACCAACTGGCACAGTGGGATAGAGGACCCTGCCCGCAAGGCCTTACAATCTTTGAGGGAAGAAGGATAGAGACAGAAGGAGGAGGCAGAGGCTGTACAGGTGGTGGTATGGTGACAGTAGTGTTATTGGGGGTTGTAGGCCTTCCTGAATAGGTGAGTCTTCAGGGCCTTCTTGAACCTTGTGATTGTGGGGTTCAGTCTTATGTGTCTTGTTAATGAGTTCCAGAGTATGTGGGATGCACGGGAGAAGTCTTGAAGACGTTTGTGTGAAGAGCAGAGCGGAGTAGGAGATCTTTGGAGGATACGTGCGGGCAGGTAGCGGGAGATTAGGTCGGACATATATGGAGGGGACAGATTGTGGATGGCTTTGTATGTCAGTGTTAGTAGTTTGAACTTTATTCGCTGGGCGACGGGTAGCCAGTGAAGGGATTGGCAGAGGGGAGTGGCCGATGAAGAACGGGGGGGGGAGGTGTATTAGGCGAGCAGCACAGTTTAAGCTGGACTGGAGGGGAGGGGAGGGGGGTGAGAGTGTTTGCTAGGAGGCCATGGAGAAGGGTGTTATAGTAGTCTAGGCGGGAGATTATGAGGGCGTGGACTAGCATCTTTGTAGTTTCAGGGGTGAGGAAGGAGCAAATTCGATGGATGTTCTTGATTTGGAGGCGGCAGGATGTGTTGAGGGTTTGAATATGTGGCTTGAAGTATAGATCAGAGTCTAAGGTTATCCCAAGGCAGCGGACCCGTTCGACTGGGGTGAATGTGGTTCCGCTAATTTTAATAGATGGGTCAGGTAGGGGGGCTGTGCAAGGGGGGGTGAAGATTATGAACTCCGTTTTCTCCATGTTGAGTTTGAGATAGCGGGAGGAGAGAAAGGAGGCTATGGCTGCTAGACATTCTGGGACTCTGGACAGTATACGAGAAGAAAAAGATTTTTCCACCACTGGAGCCAAACAGTAACAATGCAGTTACACAACAAGAATTTGCATAATTAATCATATGCTAAATAGTTACAAGTCAAATTTATGTATGAGATAGTGAAGATGTTTGTCTATGAAATGATGGCAGTCTCACGTTGGAAGCTGTAGTGGATGGTGAGATAGGGAACCTGGAAGTCACAAGTTCTAAACATTCTTACCCTCTTGCTTGTCAGTGTAAGATACATTTTTTGCAGGTTTATGCCAATTTGGAGAAATGCCCCATCCTAGGACAAACACTTTTAATTGATTTCAGATATATTTTCATATATGAATTTTGTATAACTTATACGCTGAACTTCTGATCTCAACATTATACCACGAGCTATTAAATTTAATGGTTATTTGAAGTGCTGGAAACTTCTGCCCAATGACTCATGTTTATTTTTTGACTTATTTGGAACATTCAGAATAGTCAGGGTTGGCAGCTGAAACAATGTAAGTGAAAGGTCAAACGTTCCACACCTTTAACATTATTCAGAAATATATTTAGGCAATAGCAAATCAATAAAATGATATTGTTCCTATGAAACTTTAGATGAATCTTTGTTGAACCTCTGGTTAATGTCCTACTTGCTCAGTCTGTGAGAATTGGAGGGAGCGGTGGTTTCTTGTTAGGATTGTAGTTAGAGGTGTAACTTGAAGTTTATGGGCCCCAATCCAAAATCTTTACTCTGACCCAATACCTACCTAGCTTCATTTAGGATAGTGGTATATTTTAGGTGATAGAGGAACCATTGGGGTTGCTCCAGGGCCCGGTAGCAACTGCTAGCGCTGCACCCACTATAGCTATGCCTCTGATTTTCGTTGTGGCACATTCTTTCCATTTTGTTATAATAGATTTAATTGTGCTCCATGGTATTTTCAAGGTTTGGGATATCTTTTATCTATACTTCCACACAACTTTGTCTCTGATCTGTTTGAAGAACTCCTTGGTCTTAATGTGGCTTGCTTAGTGATGGTGCAGACTCAGGAGCCTTTCAGAACAGGTGTACTTTATTGATACGGACATCATTTGACACGTTGCACTCACAACATTTAAATCATTTTTTTTTTACATTAATCCCTTAATGACATTGGACGTACTATTACGTCCTGGGCGCTAGGTACTTCGCGCAACAGGGTGTAATAGTACGCCCTGTCCTTAAGGAGTCTCCATGTCTGCTTGAAAAAAGACGCATATTGGGCTGGGCTAATTATCAGCTGCTGCCTGAAAAAAGACACATATTGTCTGAAGTAGGACAGAGATAAAAATCTGGACTTACAACAGTCATATATATGTACATTTAGTTGGATAGGGGAGTATTATTATTATTTATTGTTCTCTCCATCCCTACTCAATGGTGAAGTATTCTACTCACCATATGAGATAAGTAGGCACATGGTGTTTATATTATCTGGGGAGATCCAAGACTGGAACTTGTCTAACTGTGACCCCCTAGGAGGATTTGACGCTATTATATATTATAAGCGTCGGCCTTTGACATGAATACACCACTACATATATTCAGACTTTAGCTCACAAGTGTGGTTGAAAAAGTTTTGAACAGTGATATATATTAACTTCAGTATACCACTTGAGGCTGTTTTTGTATCATTAGGGTGGACAAAGCACATTGTGGGGGATGTTAAAAGTGTTATAACAATATCGCCTAACGCTAATGTTCTATCCACACATGGTCTCCTTGGTGAATTAGTTTCCCCATATGTACATTGTTTATTGGGGTTGTAGTGTGTGGTGATTCCGTATTATTTATATAGCTTTTATAACTGGGAATTTTTAAAGTATACATAGCACCAATCCCTGTTGAGTGTTCAGGGGGCATGCAGTGGTGCCACCCACCGAAATTATGCAATTGGTCAGTCTGCACAGGTCTCTGCAGACCAACCAATTGCAGGCACACAGGGCAGTGTAAACTAATGGTCACTGTTCTGCTCGTGTCACTCCTTCTGGGAATTGCGAGCAAAGCAGTGTCCGTGCTGTCCTGTGTGCGTTTTGGTGCGTTACCACAGCGATTTACTGTGGTCTTCATCTGTGTCTCCTCCAGTGTTCTCCAGCCTCTGCCAGCCCTCCACCCTTCTCTGCCAGCCCTCCACTCTCCTCTGCCAGCTCTCCAAACTCCTCTGCCACCCTCCAAAATCCTCTGTCACCCTCCAGCCACTGTCCATCTGTGCAGAGCCTCCCCCCACCTTGCTGGCTGCTGGTTAACCCCTTACCAACAGCCCTTTTTTTTTGGGAAAGCCCTTTTTTTTGCTGTTTTCCCTTTTTTTTTTTTTTTATTTCCACCTGTGACTGCCACTGAGCGCCGATTGTATCTGTCCTCAGGGGGTTTTTTTGGCGCAGGTTTTTTTTCTAATAGTAGTTAGAATTATTTAGTCAAAATATTTTTGACTTGCAGTCCCCTGTAGATGGACAATATACCATAGACACAATGGTCTGGAGCAAACCCAATTAATTTCTAGTGGAGAGTTTTCTAGCAATGCTCTAATGACCTCTGGAGAGGTCATTGCACAGAGAGGGGAAGTAGATAAGCTGTGAAATCACTTATTGTGACTGGTGGATTTTGTGCCTTAATTATAATATGCTGGCACTGTATATGTATGGCTTAGTGGCCAAAGCCAGAACTGTGGGATTTTTAGGAACTTTTAAAAATATAGATAATAACTAGAGATGGGTAAACCTCACGAGATTTGTTTCAACAAATATTGTTTGCCACAAAACAGAAGCACAATTATTATACTCTGGGGTCTACCAAAACTTTTGGAAAATTCAGGTTGAATCTGGTTTTAACCAAATTGGTTTGCTCATCCCTTATAATAACCTGGAACATTCTTAGATAGATAGCTTAATGGACTATGCTTTGCTGGTGGGGATGGCAGATGACAGAAGATAGCAGCTGGTAGAGGAGGCAAAGGAAGAGAACAGGCAACCTCTTTTTTTCTTCCTGTTCTGCTCTCCTGCAGAATCTGTGGTCTCTACTACTTAGAGGTCTACCACACAGTGTACTATAGATATCTTTCACCAGTCACCTCAAATTAGGGTGCCAACTGTGATATTGTATGGGTACTAAATGCCACTGTTACTTGTTTACTGTTTGGCACAATTGTGTAAGCATGTGCCCATGTTATGTTGCCACCTTGTTTGTAAGACTACGTTTACACTACCACTATTAATGTACATTGCTGTCATCTGTCACAGGATGACAGCAACGGACATTACCTGTAGCAGAGAAACCGGCAGAGACATAGCCCCCTCCGTCTGTGTTCATTCCCCTCGGCTATAATGTAAACAATATGATGGACGCTGTCATGTTTACTTATTTTTGTAATGGAAAAAGAAGTCCTGCATGCAAACATGTCACCAGTTTCTAAGATTCAATTTTAGCTTTGCTATATAAGTTAAAGGGGTTGTCCAAATAAATTAAAATACATTCAGTTATTGTTTGAATAATGAAACGCTATGCAGTTTTCCAATATGCTTTCTGTATCAATCTCTGCATTCTTTCATTCTTTGTTTACTTCCATGGTCATGTGATAAACACACAGGTGCACAACTCGTTACAAGACACATGGCTGATTACTGAGCTGTGACTGTAATGAACAGTACATTACTGAACTGTGTATTTATCACATGACCAGGGACTGCCCTACACATGACCACATGACCATGGACTGATTTTTATCCATTGAAAGTAATAAAGAATGACATCAAGCACAGATCCAAGACATCGAAAGTAAATTGGAAAATTGTATAACTTTTTATTAGACAAACAATAACATTTATTTGCTGAAACTGGACAACCCCTTTAAGTCCAACCTGTAATAAGTTCCTCCAAAAGGTAAACAATCTAATCATTTCATCACCAGAGATAAGTTTTCTTTTCTTTTTATTGTCAATGATGTCAGCTTCCTATGTAACTGTGAACATAAACCTGTTGACACAAGCTAAAAAAAACCTAGTGTTGCCTTGAAAACTAAGACATGTCTTACATTAATATTTCTCTTTCCTAGCCTGAAGCAATCACCTTTTCTGGACAATGAAATGTTACAAGTACAGAGATAATGTTTTTCTACAAAAATACAATTTCTTTTGTTTGCTTCTTATCAAAGGAATAAAATAAATGTCTTACACACCTATGATATCATAAAGTCATATCAGTCATTTTTGTATTTACCTGCATTATGACTAATGTGATACCTCAAGGACGCTGTATATACATTTGCAAAAAATGTCAGTGAACCATTTGTGTTACCCAAATTTCTGTATTAATTACTAATCAGTTGTGGCTTGGTTGCTATATACAGTCATGGCTGTAAGTGTTGGCAACCCTGAAATTTCTCCAGAAAATGAAGTATTTCTCCTAGATATTTTTTCATACACATGTTTATTTCCTTTGTGTGTATTGGAACAACACAAAAAACATTGTGTGCGTGCTACACTAAGCATGGCGAACAGAAAGAGGAGAAGAGAACTGTCTGAGAACTTGAGAACCAAAATTGTGGAAAAATATCAACAATCTCAAGGTAACAAGTCCATCCCCAGAGATCTTGATGTTCCCTTGTCCATGGTGTGCAACATAGTCAAGAAGTTTACAACGCATGGCACTGTAGATAATCTCCCTGGACGTGGACGGGAGAGAAAAATTGATGAAAGGTTGCAACACAGGATAGTCCGGATGGTGGATAAGTAGTCCCAAGCAAAAATAAATTGTAGCTGTCCTGAAGGCTCAGAGTGCATCAGTGTCAGTGTGAACTATCCGTCGACATTTAATGAAATTAAATGCTATGACAGGAGACCCAGGAGGACCCCACTGCTAACACAGACACATAAAATACATTAGACTGCAGTTTGCCAAAATGTACATGAGTAAGCCAAAATCTTTCAGGGAAAACATCTTGTGGGCAGATGAGACCAAGATAGAACTTTTTGGTAACGCACATCATTCTACTGTTTACCGAAAATGGAATGAGGCCTACAAAAAAAAGAACACAGTACCAACAGTCAAATATGGTGGAGGTGTTTTGGGGTTGTTTTACTGCCTCTGGCACTGGGTTCCAAAACCGTTTGCAAGACATCATGAAATATGAATATTGCCAAATGATTTTGGGTTGCAATGTAGGGCCCAGTGTCAGAAGGCTGGGTTTGCGTCCTAGGTCATGGGTCTTCCAGCAAGACAGTGACTCCAAACAAAGCATCCAGAAATGGATGGAAACAAAGCGCTGGAGAGTTCTGAAGTGGCCAGCAATGAGTCCAGATCTAAATCCCATTGAACATCTGTGGAGAGATCTTAAAATCAAAATTCATCCTGTTTTGAGTTCTAAGAAGATTGTTGATGGTTATAGGAAGCAATTTATTTCATTTATTAGTTTTTTTTTCTCTGTTTTTGTGTTCCAATACACACAAAGGAAATAAACATGTGTATAACAAAACATGTGTAAGTGCAATAGTTTTCTGGGAGAAATACTTCATTTTCTGGAAAAATTTCAGGAGTGCCAACACTTATGGCTAAGACTGTAAGTCACAAATATAGACAAACACAATATAACTAAACTACCAACACACAAAGAGTTGTACTGTCTCTTACTGAGTACAATGAGGCATTGCTAATACTGTTTAATAGTTAGACAGTGCACAGATTTGTCTCAGTGGCACATGCTGGATGATAAATCTGGTGTATCTTTATGTAGTCTAGTCTGTTTATACTTATTTATATCTATTATTGGCTTTGTTTCAGACAAAAATTGAAACGTGCACCTATATTTATACTGTTGCAGGTGCACATCAAGATATAGTTCAGGGGTTCTAGGGTCTTTTCCTGGCCCTCTACCTCTCTCTCTTTTTTTTTTTTTCCTCTCTTCCTCCCCATTCACTCTTTGCTCCTCACTTTTCCCCCCTCTCCCTTCTTACTCCTCCACTCTTCTTCAGTTTCATTGTCCATTTGGTCTATTTCGCTGACTTGTATTGTTTACACACATTTGTCTTTGTTGTTTCATTGCTTGTCTATGCTTATTTGTTTTTTTTTGTTGTTTTACTTTCAAAACTAATAAAACCTTTGAATTGAAAAAAAAGATACAGTTCAGGGTTGCGTTAGCGCACACCACATGTGACTCTATCGGTCCAGCCCTGCATCCAGAGCTGTAAAAGGTAGGTACAATATACATAATACATTTAAATGTGTTATTTAATTATTTTATACAAAGGACATTTTACCAACACATTAAATGTTGCATCTGGCATACAAGCATAATATAAAAGTTCCATTATATGTAAAGTATACAGAACATCAGGAACATAGTATGGGAAGACTGCAGGGACTTGAACCTTCTTTTATTCCTTTTAAGGTGCAGGAAATAACCAGACTGACACCAAGTGATGGCATAAATGTGAGGATGGCCATAGCTTTTATTAACAACACCGTTAAACAGAACAAGTTATCTTTTGCCCTCTTGTAAACTTAACCCCCTTTTATGCTTGTATGCCGACCGCTTATTTAAGCGGGCATGTAATGCCATTTACACTACACGCCTGAGGGCCGTAAGCAAACCGCCTCAGTGGAGGCACCCCTGCACCATCTGACGACCATCCCCACACAAACGGCCCAAAGTCTTTTTTATCCCATCCTGCAAACTGGACAACAAAATATCTGTACCAATAAGGTTCAAATGAACCCCTGTCCAACAACAACAGATCTTTGTTGTCCCCCTCCAACATGACATGGCAAACAACCATGCCACATGTTTTGCGACTCTCATGTTTAACAGCCATCTGGCCCGCTCAATAGCGGCCGGGTTTCGGGCTCCTCTCCACACCTGGCGCGGAATCATTTTTGACCAAACAAGAACAATATGAACAAAAAACTCACTAAAACGCACTACATCTGCCTTTATAAGGGCAACCAGCTCTAACACCCTCACTTATACATATCATTGCCTTCGTAATTAAAGGAGAAGCACCACCAGCCCTTTTGTACGGAGACTAATGCCCACAACTTCAGCAATAACCCGTACCCACCTAAGCTCCCTGATTCCAATCCAGTGGATGTCTGCACCCTGGAATTCAAGGGCGGTACCACTAGCCCTCTGCACTGCCTGATGCTCGGCCCAATAGGTAAGGGAATGCCCTAAGATCCACACTTGCGGATACCCTGCAACCGACATCAAACAAAACAAATAAATAAATCAGCATGGCAACAAATCAGGCCGAACATAGAAACGATAACTGCCCGATCTCCACCTACCCAAACGCTTAATACCTTCGGCATCCATCCCCAAGGCATCGGCTTCTGTCGCAGCACCGATGCGAAAGGAATGTGTACCATAATCATACGGGTCCACACCCAACACCCGTAAACATGTTTTAAACACGGCCTCAAACTGGTATCGCATGAGAGGAGAGCCACAGGCATGCACAAGAAAGAAAGGGGTGGGCGGCCTCAGCTGCACAAATTCCCTAACCAACTAGACCGGATAACCCGGGCCCCCCATGGCGCTGCTAGTCAGCCACTCCCCTCTGAAAAGCTGATCAGTTTTGGACCTCCGGATACCCACTTTTATGCAATCCTGCAAAAAGCACCATATCATCACCCCTAAACACGTCAGGTCTGCGCACACTCAAAGACATCAGTTCCCCCACCTGGAGAGCCACAAAGAACGCTAATGCGAACTCCGTCCTAAATAATGCCATTTCGAAGGCATCAGTACAAACCCCATTAGCACTACTAAGCAAATCTAATAAGAGCGCAAAAGATACTGGGCGTCTCCTGTCCCTACAAATAGTTTATTTTTTCCAACCCTTAAGAACCTGCTGTAAAAAGAAGTTTTATGGTGTCTCCCAAATCATGCAACTTAAACATAAATGCTGACGAGTTGCGTTGTACTAAGGATGTGAAGGCACCACTGACTCAAAGACCAGCTACCAAATTGAGGGTGACTTCATACCGCGCCCCATCAGTGTCAGGAATCCTACCTCCGGCTAACTCCATCCACTCCTCCCAAGCCTTACAGTGACTTCTCCAAGTTGCAGGGGCTACCGAACCAAGCTCATAAGTTGCTCCCGACTATGTCCCATAGATGTTCCGGACACGGATCCCCCACTACCGCTGCCGTTGGATGTAGTCTCCTGAACAAGGAAAACTGAGACCAGGATAAGGCATAAGCAACTGAATTCTCAACCCCTGGAATGTGCTTAGCCCTAAACCAAATATTATTCTGGAGACAACAAAGAACTAATCTACGCAGGAGCGCTAACACTGGCAGGGAGCTAGAAGATAAGCCATTGATTACTTGAACGACAGACATATTGTCCGTCCAAAAACAAATACGCCTATCCTTCATCCTATGACCCCAAAGTTCAACAGCTACCACTATGGGGAAAAGCTCAAGCAGCGTTAAATTAGCCATCAGACCTGCCTGAAACCAACCCACTGGTCAGGGGGACCTGCACCAGGAGTCCTCGAAAATAGCCCCAAAATCACCTGATCCCGCTGCATCGGTAAACAGAAACAAATCACAACTGATAATTTCTTTCAACTGCCAAACAGACCAACCATTATAGGTCTGAAGAAAAATTTTCCAAATCAGCAAGTCATCTTTCATACACATGTGGACAAAATTGTTGGTACCCCTCGTTTAATGAAAGAAAAACCCACAATGTAGTGTGGCAAATTCCAGGCTGGCTTTTTTATGATTTGTTGACAACTACATGTTGACAAGCCACAAAGCTTCTGGGAGAATGTCCTATGGACAGATGAGACAAAAATCAAAATTTTTGGCAAGGCACATCAGCTCTATGTTCACAGACGAAAAAAAGAAGCATATCTTGAAAAGAACACTGTCTCTACTGTGAAACATGGAGGAGGCTCTGTTATGTTCTGGGGATGCTTTGCTGCATCTGGCACAGGGTGTCTTGAATCTGTGCAGGGTACAATTAAATCTCAAGACTATCAAGGGATTCTAGAGAGAAATGTGCTGCCCAGTGCCAGAAAGCTTGGTCTCAGTCACAGGTCATGAGTTTTGCAACAGGATAATGACCCAAAACACACAGCTAAAAACACCCAAGAATGGCTAAGAGGAAAACATTGGACTATTCTGAAGTGGTCTATGAGCCCTGACCTAAATCCTATTGAGCATCTTTGGAAGTAGCTGAAACATTCCATCTGGAAAAGGCACCCTTCAAACCCGAGACAACTGGAGCAGTTTGCTCATGAGGAGTGGGCCAAAATACCTGTTGAGAGGTGCAGAAGTCTCATTGACAGTTACAGGAATCGTTTGATTGCAGTGATTACCTCAAAAGGTTGTGCAACAAAATATTAAGTTAAGGGTACCACCATTTCTGTCCATTCTGTTGAAGCATGGTTGAAAAGCAATGTCTGACTTTCATTTGTTCATTTTCATAGAATTTTTATATATTATTACTTTTGTCAGATTCAAGTTATTTCTGTGACCATTGTGGGTTTTTCTTTCATTAAACAAGGGGTACCAACAATTTTGTCCACATGTGTAGATCTCGTAACTCTGACCAAATGGTCCAGTCTATGAAATCTTCTAGTAGCCAGTGAAAGTTGCCTCGAAAAAAACCCTACCCATGGGGATTATTCTACAAGTAAAAAGCAGCAGCCCTAACAAAGATTGCAGCTGACGTAAAGTAACTTTTTTATCCACCAAAACATACTCAACCGTTACCAACAAACGCAACAACTTGTCCGCCAGCAGACAAAACTCCATCAACTGCAAGTCTATCTCCACACCAAGGAACGACAGGGCCTTCCGTTTTGTCTTTGGCCAAGGGAACCCCAATCCTACCCAAGGCGGATTCAATATCTGATTTTGCCATTAGGGCACCCCGCCCTGCACCCCTAACCAACCAAACTGTGACATCAAAAGACGAGCATTCCACTGCCGATTCCTCCTTCGAGATCACATCATTGACCGAATCCCCATAAGGAAACGAAAGGTGATGAATGAGGCGAAATTTACCCGCCTCCTTCTTGGGGACAAGGCCAAGAGGGCTAACGCTCAACTTTGGAAACAGCGGGTCCACAAATGGACCCGCAATCCTACTGTAAGGAGCCAGACAGGAGCCTCCACGGCGGCACGCGGGAGTTGCCGGTCCTCTCCTTTACATGCTCCTTCCGGCCCCTAGGGAGGTAAGCTGGAACCTCCGCGATGGTATGCGGGGATTGCCGGTCCTTCCCCGCTCGGGCCACGGGATTCCCTTCCGGAGCAGGGGCTCGGTCAGAACCCTCTTATTCGGGACTTACGTTCCAGGTAATCGCTGACTATTCAGTTTTCCCTGGTAGTAAGCATTGCATATTTCCTGTCCTGTTACCTCCTGCCTAGACCTCCTGCTTCTGTTGTTTGACTATCCTTCTGGCCTCCCGATTTTGTACCTTGCTCTCCTCTCCTATTAATGACCCCGGCTTGCCTTCAGACTTCGTCCTCCTGAACTGCGATTTGGTGCTGCTCTGCTGTCCTGCTACCGACTCGGCTCGTTTGACACATCTATTTGGATTTTCCTTTTGTACTTCGCTAACCTCACGCTGACATCTCGGACCATACGACTACTCTTTGGAACTCTGCTGCCATCTACTACCTGCCGCCATCCGCTGCTTACTATGCAGACTGCCATCCCTATTCCTGCTACTACTGGTAAGTGATTCCGCTTTCTGTTCTGCTGTGTCTGGTGGTGTGCTGTGCGTCCGGCGCTCTCTGACCCATGCCGCTCTGCCCGTCAGTAGCTTCAAGTCCATCCCAATCATCAGGGGCCCTGGTGAACATCTCTGGGGGTGGGGTATGGTGCGGTTGGGAGAGCGCGGGACGTTCAGCACGGTTTTACCATTTTGATCCTGTTTGACTGGTGCTGGGACTTACTGCTTAGTTCAACGCTGCATCTTTTTCCTAACACCTACCCAACTCAACTTCCTTACCCAACTTCTCCCTAACCATCTCTATCTGTTCCCTGACCAATCGCAAATTATCAGACAAAACTAAGGACGTCCCTGGGTCATGTGGAATGAAAAAACCCATGCTGAAACCGTCATTGAGCAGTCTTGCCTCCTGTCTCCTGGGATACAGTGCGAGCCACTGCCGCATTGCGACCATGTTCACTGAGTTTCTCAGCCTGGTCGGAAGCACCCAGCTTGGCAGAGGCCCATGATCTGTGGAAGCAATGCAAGGCAGAATACGCTCCCCCGCAGATGGAGCACTCATGCCTAAACTTACACGTGGTGAGGAAGTGGCAGTGCCCCTCATTAAAAAGCCAGCAGGCTCCCGTAGGTCTATGCGCCGCTGCTCCAGAATTACTTCCAGAGGCAGCGGCTTCCCCAGGAAAGGAACGCAGTTGTCTTTGCGCCATCATCAATTGAAGCCACATGTCAGTTGCCTTGGCTGCCCAACCAATAGATGGGGCCAAGGCAAGACGACGTCTAAACTCCTCGTCATAGCGCCACCAAACTGCTGTAAATTGTATCTAGATAAACAAATAATTCCACCCCTTTTTCTGGGAAGTACTGTATCTCTAAATGTCATACCTGTTGACTCGGTTGGCTTCTCAGGCAGGACAAGCATCCCGCCCTGAGAACCCCACGAGGCATTGGTTAAGGCCATCCCGTCCACTTTTGACAAGACTGCCCTAAGCATGCTAACTAAATCACTATTGGGTACAGTAGAAGATGCAGACCATGCCCGAAGGCATGACTCACCAGATCCAGGCGTTCCATCAAGAGGAAGGGGTGCTGCAGGTGGAAGTGGAGTGGCCTGTGCTGAAGAATCACCTGTCGATGCACCAGGAGTGCCAGCAGGTGGCGTCGGCCTGCTTGAAGACTGCTCTTGGCGTCTGACCTGACAGCTCCTCTTCGCGCGTTGTCGCCGATGGCGTCTGCGTTCAACCGTTATGAAAGAACCAGAGTAGGAAGACGAGGACCCTTGCGTGGAAATGCTTGGTGTAGAACTGGACAATTCTTTGTCCCTCCTGTGCCGAGCACAGTCGCCGCGACGACTCCGACTGAGTGACCTCCTCTTTTGCCCGCAACGCCACCCCTTGGAGTCATCCGATGGTGAACCTGTGGCAAACAAAGTGAGGAAGCTCCAGACCTAATGTGACTACTGTGCTGCACAACACCACCCCCAGCTGCGAAGGGAACCTGGAAAAACAGGAGTCGTACTGCATGCCGGAGGGGACCTCCTAACCTCAGGGTGCATTGTGACTTCCTGTGCCTGTGAACGTTTAGTGGCACCCACCCGCCTCCTGGGCCCCTTAGTGATGCCCCCAGCACAACTACTGTGAAAGCCTGCTGCTGCTGCACCAACTGCCTCTCTGTTACCAGCAGGAAATCCCTGAGACACAGCAAGTAACTGACCTGCTCCATCCAGGCCTGTCTACAGGGGGGAAGGAGCAAGCTGTGAAGAGCCAGCAGCAGCTTGATTCAGTCTGCCGGCAGGAAGCTCCGTGTGCTGTGCTGCTCTGGCTCTGATGCCAGAAGAACACGGAGGTGACAGAAACCTCGAGGGGGGAGAGGCTCAAACTCAGAAGAGCAACAGGACTGAGAGGCTGCAGGGGATCCAGAACAGCCCCCAGCAGAGCAAACTGCTGGAGCCAAGCCAGAGTCCCGACCAGAGGATCGCTTGGGGGTGAAACGGGTAGGGTGCCACACTTGCCGATGGGGCCTATCCGAATGGGAGCCGCTCTCAGCGGGAGCCACAGGCATCCCCTCAGCAGAAGCAGGAGCTTCAGTAGTGCAGCGATCCGCCATGGACAGGAACCAAGATGTCCCCTTCTTAGCCACATGATCTGGGAAAAGTCTCTCCAAGGCATTGGCCATCTTGCTGAAGGACTTCCTTACAGAAGGAGCTTCACAGCAGCAGTCTTCCCACCAGCATAGCAGAAGGTACTACTACCCCTCTTCTCCTAACTCCTCCTTTTATACTCCCACCTCTTCCTCCTCTCATTCTCCAACCACTGCTCGGCACCTTCCCGCCACAAAACACCAGCTTATTAACCCTTTCCCTGCAGTCTTTGTCCCTTTCTCTATTCCCTTCAGGGCCTTCTAATACTATCATCACTTGCAGTTAGTCCAGGATGAGGGAGGAGGCAGTCACCATCAACTTTCAGCTTCAAACCTCTTACTACATCTACAACTTGAGGTCTTGGACTGCTCCTATTACATTCTTCTATAAAAATGGTTTGATATACCTTTGATTCCAGTGTTCCCTTAATGATCACAAAGTATCCAAGTCTTGTTGCAGCGAACAGCCCCAAACTTGGAGGGATGAAGTTTTGGTGTTGATGTACAGCATTTTTTCCCGTCCAAACATAGTATTATATTTTTGTTCTAAAAAGTTCCACTTTTGTCTCATCTGCCCATAATCATTTTCTCAGAAACATTATGGAATATCCAGGTGGTTTGGGGCAAACTTGAGACAGGATATGTTTTTTAGGCCAGCAACATTTCCTTTGTGGTAGCCTTCATGAAAATTATTATTATTATTATTATTATTATTATTCTTGTTCTATGAACCAACCAAAAGATATTAAGGAAAGAGGGCACAGCAATGCACATTTTTAGTCCCAACTTCACACAATAAATCAGAAGGTGGCCTCTGCTGCACAACCCTGCCAGGACATCTGTGTCCGTGTATTTTTTCCTGCATAGGGAAGACTATTCGACCCTTATACCTTAGGATTGGCGAGCAATTCAAATCCATCGTATCAAGGGAGGAGGATCCACACTTGATTCAGAATGTTGAATCAGTACATAGTGGTAAGGTTGAAGTGCTCCAATTCGCGGGTCTGTAACATGTTCTTGCACCATGTTTATGGAAATGATAGACATAGATTACTATTACAAAGAGAGGCTAGAACAGAAGCCTTGGGCCCCATTGGTCTAAACGATAAGAACAACATGAGTGTTTTTTAATAATGTATTTACACATTATATAATTGTCTCATTGGCTTTATGTGTAATCTCTGTTTCTGGAGGCTCCAGCGTCTTGATCGCCATGGGGCTTCTGTTGCCTTTTTTGCTGTGGGACAGCCGCCGTCTAGTGCATTGTTATGATGTGCCTAGTGTCTGCAGTTGCCTTAGTGCTGGAAATAGCGCCAGAGCTGGAGATTTAAAGAGTTGCCCTGGTGGGGTTGTGCAGCAGGGGCTAGACAAAGGACACTGGTTGCTCCTCCCTCCCTATGCTAATGTTTTACTGAATGTGAATAAAGTCTGAAGCTTTTAAGAATTGTAGTGAGTGCCTTTCCCTATTTCTCCTATTTTGTTATACTTGTTCTATGTTTTTATAACAGTGGACACATTGCATGCATTTTATGGATCCTTCAGTAGGTCTTTTGGTGTTAACCTTTGGTTCTTTCTCTCCTTTTTCAGGATTGCATGTGCTTTTATAGTGATCTTAACAGGTCCACTCTTAGGAAGTCAAAAACCTTAGATACTTCTATTTGTAGACAGTTCATTTAATCGTGTATTGATGTACACCCAGGTCTTTAGCACCAAGGATGCTTTGAAGCCTTTCTCAGCTTCATGCATCTGTACTACACTTCATGTGAGGTCTTCTGAAAGTTGCTTTCCTAGATGAGCAATTTCCCAGAAGCTGCTGAAACCTGGGAGGAAGAAAACGATAAGACATTGAGACCTAAAGCTGAATCCGTTCCCAGTCCCTGCCTACTTGCCTCACTACCCTAGGCGGTAGAGGACAACTGAGTGCCTGTCCCTTCCTATGATATAAGTGATAACACAGAACGCAGACAAGACAAACAACAACAAACGGGAGGTCAGCTAGCCAAGGAGTCGGAACCAGTACAGCCACGAAGTACAGAATCAGAATCCAAGAGAGTAGTCACAAAAAAAAGCCAAAGTCATAAATATATATAAACAGCAACAATATAGAGGCAGCATGCACAGAAAGGCAATAGCAAGTATTAGTGGGCTGGAAAGGTATGTAAAGGAATCCACCCTATACTTGATTGGCCAGGAGGAATGTCAATCAAGCTTCTAAGTTAACTCCATAGAAAGTAAAGTACTGGCTGGACTGACACACAGCAACAAATCATCAACTGTCCTACAGCAAAAAGTGAAAAGGATCACAACTGAACACGCCTCCTGCGCTGAAGTGTGCGAGCGGAGGATGCTGCAGAGGCTCGAACAGGCAAAGATGTTACATAGTGGTTCACTTTAACAAACCTTTCTTGAAAAGAACATGTTTGTCAGTAACTATGCTCTGTGTGTCTTTATTTAATGGGAAAAGTATTTGTGAAACTTTCACTTACAATTTCTGCTCTGTAATCGAAACACTCTTTACCAATTAGCTCTTGGAGTAGTCATTAAAACTGAGGTTCACTTATGTATTCTCCCTCACTGTGGATGTTTGCTTAGTGGCTCACTTAAAGACATGAATAGTACAACTATTTGTGTGTTTAGTTAGATTGTGTTGTCTATAATTGTGACTTAAAATAAATATCAGATAACCAACAGAACATATTTTATTAGCAACCCAAGCAGGAATCTGTATACTGTACTTAGACCACCCTATATGAACACAGCAGAGAGCTGCTGATAAACATCGCCATACTTGATATGTGGCTTCCCTTGGCAAAACGTTATTTTCTGAGGGCATGGAGATGCTTATGGTGATCAATAGATATCAGTGTAGTTTCAGTATGACAACCACTTTTAATGGCATTATAAATCACCATGCATATTTTTCTTTCAAATACGAATGATGAATAATGTTACAACGTAGCTATGACCATTCACATTATTAGTTATCTGACTTTGCAAACTATAAGAGTGGTTTCCCTTTACATAGATATTCATAAATGTCATGTCTAGATATTCATAAATGTCATGTTATACACACAGAGTTTCTATAATATACAGTATGTAATAAAAATTACAGAAATATCCTAGAAAAACTGGTTTCATTTGATTCTCTACAATGTTTTGTTATTCTGTGGTCTATATTTAGAAAGATTTTTATAAGTTATTCAGACAGGGGTGGGATGCAAGGTTTTAGCAACAGGTTCCCGAGTGTTCATGTAAGCTGCCTGGAGTGTAGCACCGAAAAATATTCCTAGTCCAATAAACAATTACAATATTGAAAAATAAACTCTGTATTTAACCCCTTTCTGCAGTCATCTTACGTTTTTGCATATACAGTACGTGCCTTCCAAAAGCTCTTTTTAATTTTCCTGTGTACAGTTTTCTATTTGTCTTCTATTTTTGATCAATTCCTAATGGTACCATTTACAATTCCTTACAATGAATTGGGAAGCTTGAAAAAAAAATTCAGAATGTGGTGGAATTGGCAAGAAAACAAACTTGTGTCATTTTAGTACATTTTTGTTTTTACAGCATTTACTGTGTGGTAAAAATTACATGTTATGTTAGGTTCACATTAGCATTGCCTCTCCATTGTTTGAGTCCGTAGGGGACCCGAACAACCAAGAGGAGGACTGCTAAAATAGTTGTTAACCACAGAGCCCAGTGGACGCCGTTGACTATAATGGGGTCTGTTGGGTATCCATCATTTTTAAACCTAAAACAGCAGAGGAAAAACTCCTCCATGCAGTCCTCATGTCCTTCTGGCATGGCAGAGGGGGCGCCCCCATGGTAACACATCATCCCTCCAAACTCTGAACAAGACCCACCAATAGATACTGGGATAGCCAACATACAGTGGGGAAAAAAAGTATTTAGTCAGCCACCAATTGTGCAAGTTCTCCCATTTAAAAAGATGAGAGAGGCCTGTAATTGAAATCATAGGTAGACCTCAACTATGAGAGACAAAATGAGAAAACAAATCCAGAAAATCACATTGTCTGATTTTTTAAGAATTTATTTGCAAATTATGGTGGAAAATAAGTATTTGGTCACCAACAAACAAGCAAGATTTCTGGCTCTCACAGACCTGTAACTTCTTTAAGAGGCTCCTCTGTCCTCCACTCATTACATGTAGTAATGGCACCTGTTTGAAAAGACACCTGTCCACAACCTCAAACAGTCACACTCCAAACTCCACTATGGTGAAGACCAAAGAGCTGTGGAAGGACACCAGAAACAAAAATGTAAACCTGCATCAGGCTAGGAAGACTGAATCTGCAATAGGCAAGCAGCTTGGTGTGAAGAAATCAACTGTGGTGCGCAAAAATTAGAAAATGGAAGACATACAAGACCACTGATAATCTCCCTCGATCAGGGGCTCCACGCAAGATCTCACCCCGTGGGGTCAAAATGATCACAAGAACGGTGAGCCAAAATCCCAGAACCACACGGGGGGGACCTAGTGAATGACCTGCAGAAAGCTGGGACTAACGTAACAAAGGCTACCGTCAGTAACACACTACGCCGCCAGGGACTCAGATCCTGCCCTGCTAGACGTGTCCCCGTGCTTAAGCCAGTACATATCCGGGCCCGTCTGAAGTTTGCCAGAGAGCATTTGGATGTTCCAGAAGAGTATTGGGAGAATGTCATATGGTCAGATGAAACCAAACACAATTCGTCGTGTTTGGAGGAGAGTGAATGCTGAGTTGCATCCAAAGAACACCATACCTACTGTGAAGCATGGGGGTGGCAACATCATGCTTTTGGGCTGTTTCTCTGCAAAGGGACCAGAACGACTGATCCGTGTACATGAAAGAATGAATTGGGCCATGTATCGTGAGATTTTGAGTGCAAACCTTCTTCCATGAGCAAGGGCATTGAAGATGAAACGTGGCTGGGTCTTTCAGCATGACAATGATACCAAGCACACCGCCAGGGCAACAAAGGAGTGGCTTTGTAAGAAGAAGGTCCTGGAGTGGCCTAGCCAGTCTCCAGATCTCAACCCCATAGAAAACCTTTGGAGGGAGTTGAAAGTCCGTGTTGCCCAGCGACAGCCCCAAAACATCACTGCTCTAGAGGAGATCTGCATGGAGGAATGGGCCAACATACCAGCAACAGTGTGTGCCAACCTTGTGAAGACTTACAGAAGATGTTTGACCTCTATCATTGCCAACAAAGGATATATAGCAAAGTATTGAGATGAACTTTTGTTATTGACCAAATACTCATTTTCCACCATAATTTGCAAATAAATTCTTTAAAAATCAGACAATGTGATTTTCTGGATTAGTTTTCTCATTTTGTCTCTCATAGTTGAGGCCTACCTATGATGTCAATTTCAGGCCGGCCTCATCTTTTTAAGTGGAAGAACTTGCAAAATTGCAGGCTGACTAAATACTTTTTTTCCCCATTGTAGTTCCTGCAGCTCTTTTTATGGAAATTAAGCTACAGTTCTCCACTGAACTATCTAAAGCTGTTACTGAATTTACCAAACAAATTTAGGACCCCAATGTACCCAGAGACATAATTCTTAAATTACATTATCCAGAACTTTGTGGCCAACATCTGTCTGCAGCTTCAAACCTTCAGCCCTTGCCTGGTATGCCTCCCACCATTCAACTGTTTACTAACTTTGCACCAGCCACGCTGAATAGACTCAGGGCTATGTGCCCAGTTACTACGGCACTTCAGAAGGCGCAAGTCCAATACCGCTGGGGGTTTCCCTTTCACATTGCTTGCTCTCTCAGCAATAAAGAATGTCTCATCTATTCCCTGAAGGAAGGTCTTAACATCCTTCCTCCAGTATGAAGGGAAGGTCTATAGGTGGACGATGCAGAAAACACAGATTTGCTCCCTCAGAGGCCCTAACAGATTTGGTAATCCAAGCGCAAGCAAGTTCGGCTACTACTCATCTTTCTCAACCTGAGGATACTTCCACATCCTTACGGTAAGTACATGGACTGTTTCTGTATTTTAGTGAGCTACCTTTCAAGTTATTACCTGTTGTGTACCACAACATTTATGGACTTTTATTTGCTTCTCTGCTAGATTTTCATTTGTTTCTTATGCCTTGTGTTGCTTCCCTGCATACCTCATGGTTGATTTATTAACTCCCGCTCTTGCTGTTCATTGCCCCACAGTCACACCTCTCATAAGAGAGTTTAGCCATGCCATTGGTTCCCATATCCCCCCAATACTTTATGTGTTTTAAGGTTCGCCCCATGCCTCCTCAACCTGGCACGTGCACCCCAATGTTGATTTTGCCTGCGTTGTTTGCTATTTGTGTTGTTTTGACATGTTCATATTTTTCCAACCAACACTGACAACTCAACTTATTTTTAACTACACATTTTTTTGGGGTGTTTTTCCCCCCCCCCCCGGGACGGGGGGCCCACCCCCCCATTTTTAAAATTTTTTTAAATTTAACCCCCCCCCCCTCCTTTTTAAAGTCCCCTCCCCAAAATTTTGGGGTTTTAACTTCCCCCAAAAATGGTGTAAAGAACTGGCGTAGTTAAAGCAGTGTGAACCGAGAGCAAGGCAGGTGGTTTGGTCTCCGCAACCAGAAATGAACGCACACGCGGTAGTTCAAGAAAAGAATATATATTTACTATAAGTTAATAAAGGCTATTTGAAGGTAAAATGACAGGATAAAGACAAGCAAAATATACAATATAGCATGAACAATTTCAAGGCAAATTCTGCAATGGTTTCTACTTTTACTCTGTCCAATTCTGCAGTATGGACACTGAATGAACAATATACTCAAAACTATCCCTAACTGACCCTGACATCACATTTGGGTGCACCCCCTTTTCCCCAGTGGTCCAGGTGGACCGCTTACAGTCTGTAGAAGCGCGCGGTGGGGCCCAAAGTCGTTCCTTTCTTTTATAGCGAAACGTCCTCTCCTCACGGTTATCAGGATCTTGGGAGAAATGAAGTCCTCTTTAACAGGGAAACCCAATGAATGCAATGTAATCCAACAGCAGATTCCACTCAGCACACTGACAGTCCTGCCGAATCCATACACTGAGCTGGGATGTAAGCCGGGGTTTAGCAGGTGCTGTCCAGTACATCAACAGCACTGCGAGTCTCTATATGTGATATCCATATACACAGTCACAATGTCAGTCTCACTGATCAGCCACTGAGCACAGTTCCTTTCACGTGGACTCACTAGTCCTGTTGTCTCTTTACACTCTGTTTGTCTCTGGACCAAGATACAGCTTAGCTGTACAGAATAATCTCCACACCAGTTCAATACAACACTTGCTAAGATGGCTGCTGCTCTCTGTCTAGTCACTTCCTGCTTCTCTGCTCACATTCTGTCTGCAGAACAGGCAAGCTGACATAAAAGGGGGGGGGGGAGTCACTCCAGCATCATGTCACAATTACAATGGCTGCTGTCTTAAAGGAACAGAATCACAGAAATACATTCAACATTAACAGTTTATACAGACAAATAAAGCTTAGGACAACATTGGCTGTCTCTTACATATTCCCCCCCACTTTAAGATTGGCAGTCCCTGCCTATGACTGTATATCCAGAGGGTTGTACTTTTATGCACAGGGTGGTAGTATACCGATGTATGGCAGGCCAAATAAACTCATCCTGCGCATACCGAACAGGGGGAATACCAGCATTTGGCCTAGTGGTCCGTCTGAGGACCGGTGGTATATTATGGGGTGCTGCAGCTATGGGCTGAGAAGGACCAGCGGATTCCGCACCAGAGGGGGCACAGGCCGGAGATACAGTAGTCACAGGTGGAACATCCCCAGGAGCAGGGATCGGCCAACAATCATCCTCCTCGTCTGAGGCCCATTCCGCACCTCCATTCTCTGACTGTGGGAGCTCATTCACATTGGCAAGCCCATCATGATTTGTCCCTTCAGAATGACACAGGCGCAACATATTTCGGTGAAGTACTCGAACACAATCAGTTCCTTCTTTCTGGACCTGGTACACTGGCCCATTCGCATACTTGCGGCCAACAACACGATACGGCAAAGCCTCCCATCGGCTTTCCAATTTCCCTTGGGGTTTCTTGACACGAACTAGCACCAGGTCGCCTGGTTGCAATGGTGCTTCTTGCACTGGGGTCTTATCAGGATGGGGATGTTCTTGCAGGCGCTGCCGCACCAATCGATGGATCGTCTCAAGTCTCTGCCGGTGCGCCCGCACCCAAGAGGTTGGATCCCTCGGAGGGAACCCATCCACATCATCCAACTGTAATTCTCCTATACTTCGCCCAGACCGCCCAAAGAGAAGTGTATAAGGAGAGTACCCCGTTGTAGAATGGACCTGATTGTTATAGGCCCACACCATTTCAGACAAGAACTGAGGCCACTGTAACTTCTTGTCTTCCTCCAGAGTCCGCAGCATCTGTAGCAGAGTTCTGTTGAATCTTTCACAGGCCCCATTTCCCTGAGGGTGGTATGGAGTCGTGTGCGACTTCTTTATCCCGTAGATACGTTGAACTTCTTTCATTACGTGTCCCTCAAAGCAGGCACCCTGGTCGGAGTGGATGCGTTTAGGGCACCCATATACTCGAATGAAATCTTGGCACAGAGCACGAGCTGCTGACTCAGCTGTCTGGTCCTTGGTGGCGGTTACCACCGCAAATTTGGTGAAGTGATCCACCATTACGAGGCAATACTGGTGTCCGCTATTGGATGGGCCCACCATTAGATAGTCTATCATGACGATTTCTAAAGGTTCCTGGGTCACGATGGTTTGCAGGGGAGCTCTCTGTTCTATTGCCTTATGGATCTCACAAGTTCGACAGCTGCGACATACTTCTTCGACCATTTGACGAAGACCAGGGCAGTAAATCAGTCGCTGTAACCAACGAAAGGTCTTCTCATGACCAAAATGTCCATTCTTATTATGAGCCTCAACTGCCAACGAGCGAGCCAGTTCACTAGGCACCACAATTTGGTATCGAATGTCGATCTCAGAAGGTAAATAGACCTTTCGGCATAGCACTCCATTTTTCATCTCCAACTTTTCCCACTGACTCAGAACAGATAATATCTCACGTGTCAGTCGTTCTCTTTCCTCTCTACAGGGCTTCTGGCCTTTCTCAACACACTTGATCATCTGTGCCAGCCCCTCATGGGTCTGTTGTATCTGTGCCCATTCCTGTCGTGAGGGACCAAAGAAAGGAGCCATTTCAGTCCCCTCCATCTCAAACTGATTAGTGGCGGTCAAGGCCTGTGAAAATCTGCTGAAGTCGGGCACCTCCACATGCTCCAACTCATGATCCATGTCTACTGTGGGGGTCTGGGCGGTTACCCTAGAAAGCCCGTCAGCATTCTGGTTCTCTGTCTTGGACCGATACTTAATGCGGTAATTGAACTTAGTCATTCAGGCTATCCACCTCTGCTCTAACGCCCCGAGCTTGGCATTTTCCAGGTGAGCTAGTGGGTTGTTGTCAGTCAGTACTAAAACTTCAGCACCGGTCAAATATTCAGAGAATTTCTCGGTCATGGCCCATACCAGTGCCAACAGCTCCAACTTAAATGAACTATAATTCTCGGGGTTTCTTTCAGAATCTCTCAAAGACCGGCTGCCGTACGCTATGACCCTCTCCTGGCCATCCTGAAGCTGGGAAAGCACTGCTCCAAGACCATACAGGCTTGCATCCGTATACAGCTGGAACGGCAAGTGGTAATCAGCATATGCCAAGATTGGGGCTGTTGTCAGTGCATCCTTTAATGCCTGGAAGGCTTGTTCCTGTTCAGGTCCCCACTTCACGGACCGGTTCTTTGGACCACCGGATGTGCCTCGTAGGAGAGCATTAAGTGGTGCTGCTACCTTGGCGAAATCCTTAATAAACCGTCGATAGTAACCGGCTACTCCAAGGAACGCCCTCACTTCTCGCAGGGTAGTCGGTATTGGCCAATCTTGAACAGCCGCTATCTTGTCTCTTGATGGTCTCACCCCTTCTCCTGATACGCGGTGACCCAAGTAATCAATTTCAGATTGGAACAACCGACATTTACTGGGTTTCAATTTGAGCCCATGTTCCCGCAATCTTCTAAATACTTGCCCCAACTGGTGGAGATGGTCTTCAAAGGTCGCAGAATACACTATAATGTCATCCAAGTAGATGAGAGTGAACTCAAAGTTGAAGTCACCGAGACATTTCTCCATCAACCGCTGAAACGTTCCGGGTGCATTTGTCAACCCGAAGGGCATCCGGTTAAATTCGTATAGTCCCATGGGCAAGATGAATGCCGTCTTCTCCTTGTCTTTTGTGGCCATCGGCACCTGCCAATACCCACTAGCCAGATCTAGTGAGGAGAAGTACCGGGCTCTCCCCAGCGCTGAGAGGGACTCCTCAATCCGTGGCAAGGGGTAGGAATCTCGTACGGTGCAAGCGTTTAACTTCCGATAGTCTACGCAAAATCGGATGGACCCATCTTTTTTTCTTACTAACACCACAGGAGCTGCCCAGGGACTCTGGCTTTCTTGGATGATCCCACCCTGTAGCATCTTAGCTAACAGTTCTTTTACTTCCTGATACAACTGTGGAGGAATTTGTCGGTAGCGCTCTCTAATTGGAGGGGTGTCTCCTGTGGGAATCTCATGGTAGATCCCTGTGGTACATCCAAAATCTTCAGCATACCGTGAAAAGGCGGCTCGGTTCTCCCACAACAGTTCATCTACCTTCTGCACACATTCCAGAGAACATGAACTTGCATCCATCTTCATCTGTTCTCGAATTGCACGGCCATTCCATTCAGAGGTGGGTTCCTCATCTTCTCCCATGGACACAGTTACGGTCCACTCATCCCTTTCAGTTGGCTTCAGCTGCATTGGAGTTACTTTCCTTACTTCCTCCGGAGTCACATAGATGTTAGCCAGCTGCCTCCCTGGGGTCAGGTCCACACTCTGGTCCTGAGTGTTTACACATCGAAGTGGTACTCTTCCATTGCGAACTATTGCCAAGGAACGGGCCACTAGCGGATCAACACCTCCTTCGGCTGCCTGCAGTGGTTCTACCAACACAGCTATGCCCTCTAGTTTCCGACAGGTGCCTACGGGCATAGACACTATTGTCTCCCGACTGGGTGGCAGTGTAACTTTTGTATGCAAAGGAACTGAAATTCGAGCCAGAGGACGCTGCGCATCCGAACTTTTCTGTAAGCCACATGTCCGGATCAGCCGCTGGAAAGCTGTTTGAGTAGGCCGATGGGTGGTGGTTTCTTTCCAATAACCGTGACCTTTCTTTTCAAAGAGGATCTGATCTAATTCTTTTAACACATTCATCCCCAAAATGACAGGGACCTTTACTTCATGTGACTCCTGTACCACCACAATGCCTTTCCTACCCAGATCTTGGCCACATACCCGGACATTCATCCAGGCCACTCCCACGACTGGAACTGGTAACTGGTTAGCTGCGACCACTCGTACGAATGTATGGGGATCATATTTCACATGTTGCTGGAAGTACCGTTCATAACAGTCTCTACTCAAGGTCGTTACTTGGGAACCCGTGTCAATCATCCCGGTAACCGGAATACCCTCCATTTCCACCTGTATAACAGGACTTGCAGCGATCAGGTCATCATTAGGGCATTCTCCCCACATAGTCTCCTTGTCAGTCTCCCCTACTACACGCCCTACAGCAGCAGGGGACTTCAGTTTAACGGCGGTCTCTCATAAGTTTGTCGCTGCTCTGGACATCTAGCAGCAACGTGGCCCATCCGTCCACACTCCCAGCAGCGTATCTCCCGTCGTTCTGGCCATCTGTTTGGGCCCCTTCGGTAAGCCCCTTCGATTTCTCCTGAGCACTGCATTAACTGATTTGGACCCCTTCGGTAGGTCCTATCCTCATCCCTCCAGCGGGGTGGTGGGTGATTCTGATTTTCTGGGTATGGACGGCTCACCCTTTCACCTCCAGTTTTCTGGAAGTCTGCAATTTTCATAGAATGTTCATCACAACGGGTGTGCAAGTGTTCCATTTGCTCTTGCAGTTTCTGCATTACTGTGAGAATTTCTTTAACCGTCCCCTTTTCTACTGTCTCTGAGCCAGAACTAGCCCCCTGTGACAAAGTAACTCCAACTGCGGTCTGGGGCTTCGGGAACATACTATTGGCACGGGAGATGGCCTCTACCTGTACATCATGGAATTTAGCATCAGTCTCTCGTTGTATAAAATCCTGCATAGTCACAGTTAAACTGCCGTCACGTATCCCCAGGACAAACTGGTCACGGAGAGTCCGATCAGGGTTACAGAAGGCTGGCGAGCCCCCTCTTTCCTTCACTTGAATATCTCGGAGCAGTTCTTGTAGGGCATTTGCATATTGGGGAAGGCTTTCATTCTCCTGTTGTACCCTCTGGAAGAACCGAGCCTGCAGAGACCCCAGCAATGCAGTTTCTCCATAAATGGTTTCTAGAATCTGGACTACTTGCTCAAATGTCTGCCTTTGTTCAAATGGCCTCAATATCACCGTGGTCTTAGCATCCCCTTGTAATGTCAATATTGCTAGCTCTACTAGTACTTCTGGTGTGGTCTGATACATTCGCTGTATCATTCGTATCTGTTCCACCCACATACTCACTGACATATTATTGCCATCAAATTTAGCTAACTGACTCATTATAGCCCCTGCTGGCATTCTTCCTCCAGCACCATTCTCCCGAACGGGTGCGTCACCGTCCATTCTGGTAAGCGGATCCTGCCGACTACGCCAATTTGTGAACCGAGAGCAAGGCAGGTGGTTTGGTCTCCGCAACCAGAAATGAACGCACACGCGGTAGTTCAAGAAAAGAATATATATTTACTATAAGTTAATAAAGGCTATTTGAAGGTAAAATGACAGGATAAAGACAAGCAAAATATACAATATAGCATGAACAATTTCAAGGCAAATTCTGCAATGGTTTCTACTTTTACTCTGTCCAATTCTGCAGTATGGACACTGAATGAACAATATACTCAAAACTATCCCTAACTGACCCTGACATCACATTTGGGTGCACCCCCTTTTCCCCAGTGGTCCAGGTGGACCGCTTACAGTCTGTAGAAGCGCGCGGTGGGGCCCAAAGTCGTTCCTTTCTTTTATAGCGAAACGTCCTCTCCTCACGGTTATCAGGATCTTGGGAGAAATGAAGTCCTCTTTAACAGGGAAACCCAATGAATGCAATGTAATCCAACAGCAGATTCCACTCAGCACACTGACAGTCCTGCCGAATCCATACACTGAGCTGGGATGTAAGCCGGGGTTTAGCAGGTGCTGTCCAGTACATCAACAGCACTGCGAGTCTCTATATGTGATATCCATATACACAGTCACAATGTCAGTCTCACTGATCAGCCACTGAGCACAGTTCCTTTCACGTGGACTCACTAGTCCTGTTGTCTCTTTACACTCTGTTTGTCTCTGGACCAAGATACAGCTTAGCTGTACAGAATAATCTCCACACCAGTTCAATACAACACTTGCTAAGATGGCTGCTGCTCTCTGTCTAGTCACTTCCTGCTTCTCTGCTCACATTCTGTCTGCAGAACAGGCAAGCTGACATAAAAGGGGGGGGGGGAGTCACTCCAGCAACACAACACAAAAAAAAAAACCCCCCCCCAAAAAAAAAAAAAAAAAAAAAAAAAACAACAAAAAAAAAAAATATAAAAAAAAAAAAAAAAAAAAAAAAAAAAACCGGCCCCCCTCACCCACACCACCCCCCTCTACTCCCCCCGCGCCCCCCCCCCCCCCCGGCGCCCCCCCCCTTTTTTTTTTAAAAAAAGGGGCCCCCCCCGGGGGGGCCCCCCCCCCCCCCCCCCCCCCCCCCCCCCCCCCCCCCCCCCCCCCTTCCCCCCCCGGGGGTCCGGGGCGTCCCACATCACAAAGTTCTTAGCTATGTTGACACTATTATGTTATTCCACAAGATTAGTGCCATCATAACAGTTTCCCTGACACATTTTGATAAAATATGGTCTCCCTGGATCGATAGAACAAACAATCCAGGTCTGTGATACTGTCTTCAATTGTATCCCCCAACTGCACAGTTTGCAACTCTGATCCCCCCAATAAGGGTGAGGTCCATGCCAAAGGAGACAGTGCTTTCACAATTCCCCTTCGAATGTCTTCATTGAAAATATTTTTATTGACATAGTAAATTTTTCATTTTATGTTTTATATGTTTTCAGTTTATGGTTAATATGTTTTCAGTTCTCTGAAACGCTAGCATACCTTTTTTCTGCATGCTCATACTGTTATGCTGTTCTTTTGTTTTATAATGTAATAGTTACCTTTGTAACTAAATAGCTATTGCATACTGTATACAGTAATACCTCGTACACTCGCGTTTCCGAATTTGCGAATTCACAGATTCGCGATATTTTTATTGGAACCTAACATATATAGATTTTGCTGTTTTTCACATATCTGTGAATTTAAAAAAAAAAAAAAACCTTCGCTATTGGGTAGTAGCGTCCTGTTCGTTACGTACCCGGTAATTAGTTTCATTTTACTGTGAGTGTATAAGACAAATGAATGAATGAATGAATTAATTAATGTATTAATATACTGTACTGTACAGTATACTTTAGTATACTGTACAGTACTCTAGGGTAAAGTTTTTTGGTATTTAGGGGTTAAACTTTAGAAACCGGCATTGTAAGCGCTTCTAAGCGCTTGTACCAAACATTCGCGATTCCTCGCGATCCGCGACCCTCTCTGGAACCTAACCTCGCGAATGTACGAGGTATTACTGTAGATTAGAACTTCACTTTACAGCTGCATTGTTTATCTAATCCACATTTCTATCAGGGTGGAATATTTAGTTGGCATTGTGATAAATTTTCAAGTGCCTCTCTATTGTCACCTTGCAAATGTATAACCCTTTGTGAAACCGTAAAAGCAATACTTATAATCTATATTAGATACTAAGAAACATGAGGTCACTGACTAGTGCTACACTGTAGGCAAACAATAAAAGAAAAATTATTGCATCATTGCTTATTTTAATGGTTAACCTGACCTGTTATATCTGATCTCACAATCATTGTTGTGAAGTAGTTTCTTCTGTACACACCCACTGATGGATATGGAAACACTTGATTTTAAAATACTGGGAAAAATAAAGTGTTAACAGTAACTGATTTTTTTGTGAAAATCACTATATACATAGTATTGGGAAGCTCTGGTCATCAATATAGCTGAGCTCCAGTCATCAATGTAACTGTATGAGGACTTGTGTTTTACAGGCCAAGTTGTATTTTCCATTGGCATCATTTGGGGTATATGCAAAAAAAAAAATAAAAATTAGTAAGGTTTACTTTATTACTGGTCAGTACTAATGTGGTATTATCAAATATGTCTAAATATCTTTTATATAATGTATTAATATTTTAGATTACACTTTCTGAGATACACAACATTTTAATTTTTATGATGATGTAGCCTTAAAAGGAACTGCTTTTTGCAGGATGAGTTGTGGCTTTTACTGGTACCGTTTTAAGGTGTATATAATTTACTGAATAATTCATGTACAGGGTGGGCAAAAAAGATGAATTTGTAATTTTTTTAATGTCAAGCATGCAGCATAAATAATGCATTAAAGAGGACCTTTCACCATGTCCAACAAGTCCATCTCTTTTATTAAATGATTTAATAGGCATTGCTCCACTGATTCTGACACAGTTGGAATTTTTTCTCTAGCCCCCGCCATTCCCGAGCAATCAATGCTGTTAGTTTTGGTGCTTCATATGTCATTTATTCTCTGTACTGCCCGGGAAGGGGGGGGGGGGGGTGTCAGGCAGGAGGCGGTAAGGGGTGTGATTCTGAGCTCTGACACTGGCTGCCTCTGATTGCTTCTCTGAATCACACCACCCTGTCTGACACTGCCCTTTTGACATTACAGGGCTTAAACATCAGGCACCCAAACTAATTGTGATTGTTGCTCAGGAACGGTGGGGCCTAGAGGGAAAATTCCAACTATGCTGAAGTCAGTGGGACGGAACTTATTTCCAGATGCTAAGAACTTTAATTGGTGGATGTGGTAAAAAGTCCTCTTTAATATTATTTAATGGGTCGTAACAACTGCAGTGAAATACAATTTCAAATACAATAAAATATATCTATTTTTTTATTTATTCAATTGGTCATATATATATATATATATATATATATATATATATATATCTTTGTTATCAATTCTTTATTTAACGCAAAGTCATGTCCATACAATATAGTATGCAGAGACAATAGAAATAGACAAATCAAGTAATGGGTGACAGAGGTATTTGTGTCACCACTGCAAAGATTACAATTTGTTTCTATTTATAGTAAGAACAAGAAAGGGGGGAAAAATACATTTTTTTTTAATGAAAACTGAGTTATTTTTTTTTAAGTCCCTATAGGGAACTTGAAGCTGCAACCATCTGCTTGCATAGCATACATACAGTAATTCTTGGGGACAGGCAGAGAAGAAAGACAGACCTGAGGGGCATTGGTAAGGCCTCAAATCACCATAGTAACCCATCAGCTCCCTTCAGTTGTGTTACCGGGGAGAGGTTCATGGGCAAATAGAAGAAGCCGCATCCCTATGTTATGCTCAGAGTTGTTCGATTAAAGGGAAACTGTCACCATGAAAATGTAGTGTAATCTGTAGGTAGCATGCCATAGAGCAGGAGAAGATGAGCAGATTGATATATACAGTCATATGAAAAAATTTGGGCACCCCTATTAATCTTAATCATTTTTAGTTCTAAATATTTGGGTGTTTGCAACAGCCATTTCAATTTGATATATCTAATAACTGATGGACACAGTAATATTTCAGGATTGAAATGAGGTTTATTGTACTAACAGAAAATGTGCAATATGCATTAAACCAAAATTTGACCGGTGCAAAAATTTGGGTACCCTTATCATTTTATTGATTTGAATACTCCTAACTACTTTTTACTGACTTACTGAAGCAGAAAATTGGTTTTGTAACCTCACTGAGCTTTGAACTTCATAGCCAGGTGTATCCAATCATGAGAAAAGGTATTTAAGGTGGCCAATTGCAAGTTGTTCTCCTATTTGAATCTCCTCTGAAGAGTGGCATCATGGGCTCTTCAAAACAACTCTCAAATGATCTGAAAACAAAGATTGTTCAACATAGTTGTTCAGGGGAAGGATACAAAAAGTTGTCTCAGAGATTTAACCTGTCAGTTTCCACTGTGAGGAACATAGTAAGGAAATGGAAGACCACAGGGACAGTTCTTGTTAAGCCCAGAAGTGGCAGGCCAAGAAAAATATCAGAAAGGCAGAGAAGAAGAATGGTGAGAACAGTCAAGGACAATCCACAGACCACCTCCAAAGAGCTGCAGCATCATCTTGCTGCAGATGGTGTCACTGTGCATCGGTCAACAATACAGCACACTTTGCACAAGGAGAAGCTGTATGGGAGAGTGATGCGAAAGAAGCCGTTTCTGAAAGCACGCCACAAACAGAGTCACCTGAGGTATGCAAAAGCACATTTGGACAAGCCAGCTTCATTTTGGAAGAAGGTCCTGTGGACTGAGGAAACAAAGATTGAGTTGTTTGGTCATACAAAAAGGCATTATACATGGCGTCCAAAAAACACAGCATTCCAAGAAAAACACTTGCTACCCACTGTAAAATTTGGTGGAGGTTCCATCATGCTTTGGGGCTGTGTGGCCAATGCCGGCACCGGGAATCTTGTTAAAGTTGAGGGTCGCATGGATTCAACTCAGTATCAGCAGATTCTTGAGAATAATGTACAAGAATCAGTGACGAATTTGAAGTTACGCCGGGGATGGATATTTCAGCAAGACAATGATCCAAAACACAGCTCCAAATCTACTCAGGCATTCATGCAGAGGAACAATTACAATGTTCTGGAATGGCCATCCCAGTCCCCAGACCTGAATATCATTGAACATCTGTGGGATAATTTGAAGCGGGCTGTCCATGCTCGGCGACCATCAAACTTAACTGAACTGGAATTGTTTTGTAAAGAGGAATGGTCAAAAATACCTTCATCCAGGATCCAGGAACTGATTAAAAGCTACAGGAAGCGACTAGAGGCTGTTATTTTTGCAAAAGGAGGATCTACTAAATATTAATGTCACTTTTCTGTTGAGGTGCCCATACTTTTGCTCCGGTCTAATTTTGGTTTAATGCATATTGCACATTTTCTGTTAGTACAATAAACCTCATTTCAATCCTGAAATATTACTGTGTCCATCAGTTATTAGATATATCAAATTGAAATAGCTGTTGCAAACACCCAAATATTTAGAACTAAAAATGATTAAGATTAATAGGGGTGCCCAAACTTTTTCATATGACTGTAGTTTTTATAGGAAAAGAGTCAGTATAACTTGTCATTTATTCATTTATTTCTCTATTCTTTCTATGCTTAGAGTCCAATGGGCGGTCCTAACAGTGATTGACAGCTATCTCAATGATAGGCCCACCCACTGGACTCAATTACTCCTTCCAAGCATAGAATGAACAGATAAATGAAAGGTTATACTGAATATTTTCCTAGAAAACTATATATAGATCTGCTCAGTTACTCCTGCTCTGTAACAGGCTGCCTGCAGATTAAACTGCACTGTCATGGTGACGGGTTCCCTTTAAGCACATAAGCATTTAAGGCTGTATGTTTATGCCATACACTAATAACGACAAACATAACACTGTATCTACAGTATATACTCTAGCTGAAAAAAGTTCAGGCAAAATGCCTAGAAATTAATGAGGGAGTAAACAGGGTAAATATACATACAGCTAATATATATATATATATATATATATATATATATATATATATATATACAGTGGGGAAAAAAAAGTATTTAGTCAGCCACCAATTGTGCCAGTTCTCCCAATTAAAAAGATGAGGCCGGCCTGTAATTGACATCATAGGTAGACCTCAACTATGAGAGACAAAATGAGAAAACAAATCCAGAAAATCACATTGTCTGATTTTTAAAGAATTTATTTGCAAATTATGGTGGAAAATAAGTATTTAGTGACCTACAAACAAGCAACATTTCTGGCTCTCACAGACCTGTAACTTCTTCTTTAAGAGGCTCCTCTGTCCTCCACTCATTACCTGTAGTAATGGCACCTGTTTGACATTGTTATCAGTATAAAAGACACCTGTCCACAACCTCAAACAGTCACACTCCAAACTCCACTATGGTGAAGACCAAAGAGCTGTGGAAGGACACCAGAAACAAAATTGTAGCCCTGCACCAGGCTGGGAAACCTGAATCTGCAATAGGCAAGCAGCTTGGTGTGAAGAAATCAACTGTGGGAGCAATAATTAGAAAATGGAAGACATACAAAACCACTGATAATCTCCCTCGATCAGGGGCTCCACGCAAGATCTTAATCCGTGGGGTCAAAATGATCACAAGGACGATGAGCAAAAATCCCAGAACCACACGGGAGGACCTAGTGAATGACCTGCAGAAAGTTGGGACTAATGTAACAAAGGCTACCGTCAGTAACACACTACGCTAAGTGGAGGAGAGTGAATGCTGAGTTGCATCCAAAGTACACCATACCTACTGTGAAGCATGAGGGTGGCAACATCATGTTTTGGGGCTGTTTCTCTGCAAAGGGACCAGGATGACTGATCTGTGTACATGAAAGAATGAATGGGGTCATGTATCATGAGATTTTGAGGGAAAACCTCCTTCCATCAGCAAGGGCATTGAAGATGAAACATGGCTGGGTCTTTTAGCATGATAATGATCTCAAGCACACCGCCAGGGCAACGAAGGAGTGGCTTCGTAAGAAGCATTTCAAGGTCCTGGAGTGACCTAGCCAGTCTCCAGATCTCAACCCCATAGAAAACCTTTGGAGTGAGTTGAAAGTCCGTGTTGCCCAGCGACAGCCCCAAAACATCACTGCTGTAGAGGAGATCTGCATGGAGGAATGGGCCAACATACCAGCAACAGTGTGTGCCAACCTTGTGAAGACTTACAGAAAACGTTTGACCTCTGTCATTGCCAACAAAGGATATATAACAAAGTATTGAGGTGAAGTTTTGTTATTGACCAAATACTTATTTTCCACCATAATTTTCAAATAAATTCTTTAAAAATCAGACAATGTGAATTTCTGGATTTGTTTTCTCATTTTGTCTCTCATAGTTGAGGTCTACCTATAATGTCAATTACAGGCCGGCCTCATCTTTTTAAGTGGGAGAACTTGCACAATTGGTGGCTGACTAAATACTTTTTTTACCCACTGTATATATATATATAGACCCATTTATTTGTGGAGATATTGCTAATATTCATACAGGTATAAATACATAGCTATATACTGTGTCATGTGTGTTGAATGATGCAAACATACAGTCCAGGTTGCATCAGGCTTTGCCATGGGTTTGCCTTGTATGTGATTGATTGTACTCTGTTTTGTGACTTGATAAAGATGAATGGTACTTCTTAATAATACAGTTTTGTGTATATTTTGTTAGGCGTTTCTAAGTTAACCCTATAGAATCTATATCACAGACTTATGTGCTTATCTCAGGTATGTTAATGTGCATGTTTAAGCACTAACTTTATTACCTGATGAAATCTTTATCAGAAGAGTGCTGATACTATGTCCTATGTTAAACATGAACATCTGTAATTACAATGATAATATTCAGGGGTCAGGGAGGTTATCAGGATTAGAGCTCAGCTCTCATTCACTTTAATGAAAACTCAAATGTAGTAATCCTGCATGGCCACTACAAAGTGGATAGAGCTACAGTGGGGAAAATAAGTATTTGACCTGTTAGTTAGGACTTTAAGAAGCTCTCCTACTCTGTACTCATTACCTGTATTAATTGCACCTGAGTTGGGGAAATCCCTAAGTATGAAAATAATCTATACCAAAATGTTGATATGTTGATATCCTATGGTAGGGTGCTCAGAATTTTCTTTTCTCTAGCAGTAGTATGAGGTAGCAAAATTCCTGGCAAAATGGCATCGATTTGGGGAAAAGAAGTCTTATCCCTTTGTTAGGATTTATTGTAGTAATCCCTTTTAGGTTCGCACCAGCTTGATAGAGAGAGAGACCACAATGGAGTATGATAGAACTGGATATTTTACTCAAGAACTTCTTCAGCAAGTGGTTCAGTACAGACATCTGATACGGCCTCTTTATTAACAGGAACTCAGACAAACTGGTAGCTCAAACAGTTATTAATGGTGTCAGTCTCTTTCTAGGCACCAAATCACTCCTAGTTATCAGCCAGTGCATAATGTATATGTATTTATAGTCCTCTTACATGCCAAGTAATACAACACTTAACTTTATGCTTTCCCTCTGGTTCTTCCTGGGCAGAGGATGAATATCCTGCAGTGATGATGTTTCAGGTCTAAAGCATCACATTAGGCCCACGTGCGGACTGCTTTGGATAAAGTATCTATGTGTAGTCTGCACTTGTTGGAGGAGGCTTCTCTTCTCAAAGCACATGATCAACTATAATATCCTGATTTGTAGTCTTTCAGGACTTTATACACCCTTATTCTCAGAGCACTCTCTCCTCTCACCTTCTCTGCTTCTCACACGACACTCTCCTGTCCCTTCCAGGAAGTCACATCATTCAGAATCCTCCTACAATTGAGGAAAAAAATAGATGCAAGGTCTTGCCCCTAGTTGGCAGCAGAGCACCAATAGTGGCATTGGAATGCACAAGTCAATATTTGCCACTATCAAACTTGTGCCCCTTACACCTTTAGCACCAGGTACAATGGAATAAGGAATATATATATATATATATATATATATATATATATATATATAGAGAAGCAGCTTCAATTGTACTATATCCCTATAAAAGAAAACAGGATTTTTTGAAGCAGATCAGATGTTTATATACAGTACAGACCAAAAGTTTGGACACACCTTCTCATTCCAAGAGTTTTCTGTATTTTCATGACTATAAAAATTGTAGATTCACACTGAAGACATCAAAACTATGAATTAACACATGTGGAATTATATACTTAACAAAAAAGTGTGAAACAACTGAAAATATGTCTTATATTCTAGGTTCTTCAAAGTAGCCACCTTTTGCTTTAATTACTGCTTTGCACACTCTTGGCATTCTCTTGATGAGTTTCAAGAGGTAGTCACCTGAAATGGTTTTCACTTCACAGGTGTGCCCTGTCAGGTTTAATAAGAGGGATTTCTTGCCTTATAAATGGGGTTGGGACCATCAGTTGTGTTGTTCAGAAGTCAGGTGGATACACAGCTGATAGTCCTACTGAATGGAGTGTTAGAATTTGTATTATGGCAAGAAAAAAAGCAGCTAAGTAAAGAAAAACGAGTGGCCATCATTACTTTAAGAAATGAAGGTCAGTCAGTCCGAAAAATTGGTAAAACTTTGAAAGTGTCCCCAAGTGCAGTGGCCAAAACCATCAAGCGCTACAAAGAAACTGGCTCGCATGAGGACCGCCCCAGGAAAGGAAGACCAAGAGTCACCAGCCTCAGAAATCGCAGGTTAACAGCAGCTCAGATTAGAGACCAGGTCATGCCACACAGAGTTCTAGCAGCAGACACATCTCTACAACAACTGTTAAGAGGAGACTGTGTGCAGCAGGCCTTCATGGTAAAATAGCTGCTAGGAAACCACTGCTAAGGGCAGGCAACAAGCAGAAGAGACTTGTTTGGGCTAAAGAACACAAGGAATGGACATTAGACCTGTGGAAATCTGTGCTTTGGTCTGATGAGTCCAAATTTGAGATCTTTGGTTGCAACCACCGTGTCTTTGTGCGACGCAGAAAAGGTGAACGAATGGACTCTACATGCCTGGTTCCCACCGTGAAGCATGGAGGAGGAGGTGTGATGGTGTGGGGGTGATTTGCTGGTGACACTGTTGGAGATTTATTCAAAATTGTAGGAATACTGAACCAGCATGGTTACCACAGCATCTTGCAGCTGCATACTATTCCATCCGGTTTGCGTTTAGTTGGACCATCATTTATTTTTCAACAGGACAATGACCCCAAACACACCTCCAGACTGTGTAAGGGCTATTTGACCAAGAAGGAGAGTGATGGCGTGCTACACCAGATGACCTGGCCTCCACAGTCACCAGACCTGAACCCAATCGAGATGGTTTGGGGGGAGCTGGACCGCAGAGTGAAGGCAAAAGGGCCAACAAGTGCTGGGAACTCCTTCAAGACTATTGGAAGACCATTTCAGGTGACTACCTCTTGAAGCTCATCAAGAGAATGCCAAGAGTGTGCAAAGCAGTAATCAAAGCAAAAGGTGGCTACTTTGAAGAACCTAGAATATAAGACATATTTTCAGTTGTTTCACACTTTTTTGTTAAGTATATAATTCCACATGTGTTAATTCACAGTTTTGATGCCTTCAGTGTGAATCTACAATTTTTATAGTCATGAAAATACAGAAAACTCTTGGAATGAGAAGGTGTGTCCAAACTTTTGGACTGTACTGTACACTGAAGTGAGCATGTAAGTCACTGTTTAGGTCAGCTGTTGCATTTGGTAGTCACACATAAAATGCTACCGGCCAGGGCAGGGCAGTAGCATTCTGTTACAGCAGATTCCTTTGCATCCTGCACTTATCCCCTTATCCTCATTGTGGAACTTCAGCAATTTTACTTTTGATTGCAACCTGCTTTTCTATTCTATACTCCACAAGACCAGCCTTACAACAGACAGAGACAGATTAGTTATTGACTCTATCAATTCTTCTTAGTTTTTTTTGGTGTTAAAATATGTCTGCTAATGTAGCAAAGTTTTGCTAGTTTCTGTCATACTGGTCCTTCCACCATCGGTGACTGTGATATGTCTGCTAATGTGTATTACTACTAATCTTATATACAGAGAAACTGCTTCAGAAAATGACTCATTTGATGAAAATTAGAGATCAATTTTTTTCAGTAATTGATTTTTCTCCCATTATACTCCGCATCTCTGTAAGCAGACTCTCCCCCTCCCCTTATCAAACCAAAGAGCAATTTTTGAGCAAATTTTTAAGTGGAAACAGGGATGGTTTTTATGTACACCCCAGACCAAAACGGGCATTTTCGGGTTCAAATTTCAAATTTCGGACCATGAAATGTCTGCAAGGATAGTCAAGTATAGTGAACGTTAGCAGTGAAGGGGAGACATGTTGGATTCTAGGAATGAGAATGGAGGCATGCTAGGAACCAGGAATTAGACAGTTAGCAATGCTGGGGTCCAGGAGGACCAAGTTGAGAAACAAGATGAAGACCATGATTTAAAAGGATACCATGCTTGCTGAGAACTAGGATCAAGACTGGGAACCATGCTGAGGACACCATTTTGGGAAATAGGAATGAGAGGGGACATGCTAAGGACCAAGAATTTAAGTGATACAATGCTGGGGTACAGGAATGTGAAGGAGAGCTATGCTGGTGACTAGGAACAAGAGGAAAGCCAAGAGCATAATATACGTCATTTTTAATTTTTCTTTCAGCGTTATTTGGGGTTTGGGGGGACTGTACATGCTTGCTGACTACATGAGACACTTTAACATCCATTTGTATACATTTTTCTTTGAGAGGACCACCCCTACAAATGACAATTTTTCTGTGCAAATTTGGTTGGTTGTCTCAAATAGGATTCACCGTACTGGTCTTTCATTTGGTGGTATTTTAATTACTCAATTCCTTTATAACTCCAAATCTGGAAATCAATATAAAACCCTGGAGTGATTTAGTTAGACTGACCCTGCCTGTCAGTACAAGTGTCAAAATCACAGTCAGGAGATGGGCCAGAGCCCTGCTCACTTTACTGGGACATGTGACAGACTGTTAGGGGAATTTTTGGATGGACCTCATATCTATAACCCACCCTCAGGCCAAGCTGGGAAAATCTTTAGGAACCTGTAGCCCACCGCATGGGAAATTGCAGGTATTTTGTGTTTTTGTGGAAGAAAAAGACCATAAAAAACAGAAATACATTGATGGACCCCAGAGAAAACCATCTAGAAGCTTCAGCTCCAGCCCAGTGGTTACCAAGATTGTGGTGTCTCCATTTTGTGTAACATTTGTTGTTCAGCTGTTCACCTTCATTAAATTGTTAGTTTTTACAAAGTTTTTCATTGTTGGATCCTCAATCCTGCACTACCATCAAGGGCACCCCAATCACCATCAGGCTTAGGAAAGCTTCCTACAGGGAGTGTCCTGGTAGAAACTACTACCACCACTGTCCACCCTGCAGACACCCTCATCACTCATTACACTAGCTTCTGTGGAGTATCGGAGCCAACTACAGCCACTGTGACTGTGACTCCCGTCCACCCTGCATTCCTTCACTAGCTTTCTGCATATAGCAATGATGTATTTAATACTGTACCTTCATTATTTTAGGACAAGAAGTTCATCATGGTTGCAGGATTGTTGGAATTGTTTCCAAGAGGGCTCCCGTTTGGATAATACAGTAGACTATCCCCTCATTTATTCACATCAGTTACACCTAATAGAACGTGGCTTCATCACACGTGGGTCCTACCACTATGATATGTGTTCATATGCAGTTCATTACAAAACCTTTATGACCCAGATATCTGATAATCCATCTTCCCTATTAAGGAATTCATTTTTTGCAGCACTGTCCATGTAATATCAAGTGTGATCCGTGTGATCAGTGCTTTTTTGTGTTTTGGTTCTGTACTGTGTTTTTGACCCTCTCCTGGATTTGGCTTACAAACATTGATGCAAACATGGCATGTGAATAAAGCCTAACTGGGTGTACTTTGTGCCAAAAATTTTATGTGGCTTGTAGCACAAGAAGGCTGAAAATTCACAATTTGGACCACCTCAATAACATATCTAACCCAAAAAACATCAATGGATCAAGTGCGACAAGACATTGTACAGTATTTTATGTCATGGTTACAGTGTCAATTCCATTAACGTGTTCACTATGTAAAGTCAGTAGATCCCCATGGAATTGCTGATGGGGTTAAATTGAGATGTTCCCTCTGCATTAGGGAAGCCATCTGGATCCTGGAGCTTTGATTTAACAGTCAATTGTCCTTGATGTCTAAGAATAATAAAGTTTTTATTTATTACATTTGTGCCCTTTTTCTTTACTTTTAATTGATTAATCCCATTGCAATATGTGTATCCAGAGATATTTAGGGTATGTTTCAACTTTCAGGTTTGGACAATAGGAAAGAGGACATAGGATGGATGGTACTTTTACTTAATCCACTTGTAGTTTTGGCTTCAAAAACTACAATATAAAAAATATAATCTGTTCTCGTCATTATTTTACTTATATAGGTGAACAGCTTGTTACAAGACTTAGCTCTGATATCTGAATACATTATATTACATCTTCTTTCAGTCTAATAAACAATATGATTTACAGCGTCGGCAAAGTGTAAAGCAGCTTATAGAATTAATGAAATCATATAAAGCCTCTGGAGAGTAGGGGCTCAGCAGATGTTACCTAGGTAAGCCTTGTAACTAAGTAATGGGCAGGATATTAGATGACAGCTTCTTGATTTTCCGATTACCAGTCATTAATAAAGACAAATAATTATACAGAATGTCTCCCAATGACTCCCATTAAAATATTACAGTACATTTGTGCATGAACATTTGTGAACCCTTACGACTTATTTATATTTCTGCATGAATTTGACCTGAAATGGTATCAGATTTACACATAAGTCCTAAAAATAGATAAGGAGAACTAAATCAAACAAATCAGTCAAATATATTAGACTGGGTAATTTATTTATAGAAGAAAGTACTATATATGAACCTTTGCTTTTGGTGTGACCCCCTTGTGCAACAATGACTGCATCTATATGTTTTCAGTAATTGTTGGATAGTCCTGCACATTGACTTTGGGGAATTTAAGCCCATTGCTCAATATATAACAGCTTTAACTATGTTATTAAGAATTATAAAAAATTCTGAAGGGTTCATAAACTTTCATCCACACAGTATACATAAATACATATAATACACATACAATATAATATACAATATAATTAATTAAAAATTTTGCAGAATATTAAAGATTTTCTCTAACCATCTTAGTGGTGACAGTCTGTTGTCTTGATTCGTTGCTAATGGATACAACCATGAATGAAGGAACTTTCTATATTCTGAAACCCAGCCATGATTTTCTTTGTTGAGGCCAGACTATCTTCTTGTGCATACACTGTCCCTGTCCGATAGTCTGTCCACAAGACCGAAATCATGGCTGGGTTTCTGACAAGTCCCACACCATAGAAAGTTCCTACATTCAAGGTCCTATCCATTGGTAACCTATCAAGACAAAAGACTGTCAGCACTAAGATGGTTAGAGGAAAATTTTAAAACTCTACAACATTTTTAATAAATTATATTTGCAAAACTGTTTAACAGTTATGTTTGCAGGAAAATCCCTTTAAATTAATTGTGTAGTTTGAAGCCAGCAGGGTGGTTTCCAGGGGTGTAACTAGCAAAGACTGGGCCCCATAGCAAACTTTTGACTTTGGTCCCCCAATCCCCACATGGCATAGTGTCCCTTTAATGGCCCAAACCCGGTAAAACGCCTCCTTTACTGGCCCCTACACAGTATAACGCTCATTTTCATACAGTATAATGTCCTACAGTGGCCCCTCCACACAATATAATGTGACCTTCATACAGTATTATGTCCTATACTGGCCCCTTCACCAAGTATAATGTCCCAAAAGGGCCTCCATACAATATAATGTCCTCCCCTCTACACAATACAAGGTTTCTAGAGGCCCCTAAGGTGCTTGTTACAAATATTGCCAAGCCAAAATTTTTGGAGTTCACCACGCACAAACAATATGTATACTCTGGGGTCTCTGCAGCCAGGCAGAAGTCCTATACACGGATCCAGGAGATTGCAGAAACAGCCGGGGTAAGAACTAGAATATCAGGATCATTGTCCAGGAGTAGGTGGAGTCACATCAGGATTGTGGTCTTGCCACAAAATTCATAATTCACTAACTCAGACACAGCAACAAAAGATCACAGCAGTGACTCAACTGATACTGCGGTGGCTTATTTTCTTTATGCAGTATACATTCTAGGTTAATTAAATTAGATACATGGACATCTGCAAGTCACCTTTTGCATAGCCTTAGCTATGTCGTAGCCTTTCACAGCATCTATAACGCAAATACTTGGATCTTTTGTTTCACTGTCTGGTGTTCTCAAGCCTAACCATGGGCATCATGTTATTTAACACTGTGTCAACTGCCACTGGCTGTTGTACACAAGATATAGGCTCTTAGTATTAGTGTTCACCACAGATTACAGGCAGAACCAGGACCTGGAGGCAAGAGGCAGAATCCACAGACAGAAAAAAGAGGGCAACACAGATTCAGACCCCCAAAAATATGCAGATTAGAATACAGAACAAAACAGAACAGAACAATCCTGAAGCCCAGGCTCATGGGACAAGCAGGTTTAAATAGAAGAGTCTGTAGTCAACAGTCAGTGTCAATGCAGAGTCTGCAGAATCTGGGGGTCCAGAACAGGAGGGGTTAATGACTGTTCACAGATGCAGGATCTGGTTGAGAAAAGTATCACAATGTAGCAGAGCCAAATAGATTAAATAATAGAGCTGTAATAACAAAATAACATAGTTCATAAAATAACAAGGTTGAAAAAAGACACAGGTCCATCAAGTCCAACCTATTCCTTTGAAGACTTGAAGACAAAGAGTACTTGGATGACCAGCAACTTAAAGGACTTCAGCAGCTCCTATTTATGAGCTTACGGCATGTGAAAAAAAAGATGGGTTCTCTGATCATGATCACTTCCTTTTAGCTAATACCATGAGCCATAACTATCATTGCCTTCAGCCCTTGAGCACCATCAGAATACAATATAAACACTAAATGTTCTTTAATTTCAATGGATGTCTTTAGATCCTTTGAGATTTGTTATTGCAAGGAACTATACCTCATGGAGTTGTCCAGGATTGTAAAACATGGCTGCTTTCCTCTAGAAACAGTGCCACACCTGTACATGAGCTTTTTCTGGAATTAGAGCTCAGCTTCATTGAAGCGAATGGGGCTGAGCTGAAATCACACACAACTTGTTGACAGAGCAAAGTCCATCAAGTCAATACTTCTAAATATGATGCTTGCACACCTCTTTCCGTCTTTGTTCCTGTTTCTCGCATTGTATTTTCTATGACTGTGAGCCTGAGGAAGGAGTGGGTTTCAGTATAAGTTAACACTGCTCATGCGATATAGCTATTATACCAACACAGTGGTGGTTAATACTTTCCCTGATTTCCCTGCCTTTATGATACACATGTCCTTTCTTGGGTAAGATGTACTATGTAAAATAAATGGCTCCTTTTAATTTAATAGCCTTGTAAGTGGTTCAAAATTAAAGTCAGGTCTTTCATATAGTATTCTTTAGTATTTTTAGCTGTAGATCTTGATATGGAACTCAAAAAAAATCATAAAGTCACAAATATAATATAGTATTATGTAGCTCTGAACATGTCTGCGTGTTTCCTTATTACGTATCCATCTTTCGAGGACGGTAAACATCACAAAGGCATCCTGCGCACACAATGCACTCTGTATAGTCGCATTGGCAAGTTTCAAATATACCAAGGAAAATTTTTACAGTTGATGATAATGTTCTTTACTTGGTAATTCTTTGGCAGGAAAAAGTCTGTATGTCCAAGCAGTACATCACCTTAGATTGAATGTCCGATACCAACCAACAATACTATTAGAAAGGCCACATTTCCTATAATGAAGACCATAAATACCACAGTCTCAACCTGTACCTGCAACAGAAAAGGTTTACTTTTTAGATCTCAATTCCAACATTTTTTCAGTATATTAAGTAAATGCTCTCATAGAGGTGATAACTTTTTCTCCGAATTTTTGTTATACCTTTATATTTTTAATATAGTTTACTTACTTCTTTGGACAAAGGACAGTGAGGATAAACAGGACCGGGCAGGTGGAGCACAATTAATGACCAATAAATGTAGCAAAAACATTCTTCTATATACTAAAAATTCCTATACACAAAACACATTAATCTCAACTCACAAGTATCACTTGTTTCATCTGGAAATCCACATACTATATCTACAAAAATGAGCAGATTAAAAATCTAACAAATAAAGAACCATATTACCCACCAGTAGCCATTTTCTCTGCTCACCACACTGTCCAGCACCCCAAAGTGTGTTTCGCAACAGCTTATACAGCTTTTTTGCTGCTTTGCTGAAAGCAGGGCTGACCCTAGGGATTTACAACCTGTGCGGTCAAACATATTTCATCAGTTATCCCTGCCTGAGGAGCTGCCCTAATATCTGGGCAACCACCCTAAATATTAATTACAGTGGGTACGGAAAGTATTCAGACCACTTTAAATTTTTCATTCTTTGTTTCATTGTAGCCATTTGCTAAAAGCAAAAAAGTTCATTTTATTTCTCATTAATGTACACTCAGCACCCCATCTTGACGGAAAAAAACAGAAATGTAGATATTTTTGCAAATTTATTAAAAAAGAAAAACTGAAATATCACATGGTCATAAGTATTCAGACCCTTTGCTCAGTATTGAGTAGAAGCCCCTTCCTTTTCAGCTAGTACAGCCATGAGTCTTCTTGGGAATGATGCAACAAGTTTTTCACATCTGGATTTGGGGATCCTCTGAAATTCTTCCTTGCAAATCCTCTCCAGTTCCGTCAGGTTGGATGGTGAACGTTGGTGGACAGCCATTTTCAGGTCTCTCCATAGATGCTCAACTGGGTTGAGGTCAGGGCTCTGGCTGGGCCAGTCAAGAATGGTCACAGAGTTGTTCTGAAGCCACTCCTTTGTTATTTTAGCTGTGTGCTTAGGGTCATTATCTTGTTGGAAGGTGAACCTTCGGCCCAGTCTGAGGTCTAGAGCACTCTGGAAGAGGTTTTCTTCCAGGATATCTCTGTACTTGGCCGCATTCATCTTTCCTTCAATTGCAACCAGTTGTCTTGTCCCTGCAGCTGAAAAGCACCCCCATAGCATGATGCTGCCACCACCATGTTTCACTGTTGGGATTGTATTGGGCAGGTGATGAGCAGTGCCTGGTTTTCTCCACACATACCACTTAGAATTAACGCCAAAAAGTTCAATCTTCGTCGCATCAGACCAGAGAATCTTATTTCTCATAGTCTGGGAGTCCTTCATGTGTTTTGGCAAACTCTATGCGGGCTTTCATATGTCTTGCACTGAGGAGAGGCTTCCTTCGGGCCACTCTTCCATAAAGCCCCGACTGATGGAGGGCTGCAGTGATAGTTGACTTTGTGGAACTTTCTTCCATCTCCCTACTGCATCTCTGGAGCTCAGCCACAGTGATCTTTGGGTTCTTCTTTACCTCTCTCACCAAGGCTCTTCTCCCATGATTGCTCACTTTGGCTGGACGGCCAGATCTAGGAAGAGTTCTTGTCGTCCCAAACTTCTTCCATTTAAGGATTATGGAGGCTACTGTGCTCTTAGGAACCTTGAGTGCTGCAGAAATTCTTTTGTAACCTTGGCCAGATCTGTGCCTTGCCACAATTCTGTCTCTGAGCTCCTTGGGCAGTTCCTTTGACCTCATGATTCTCATTTTCTCTGACATGCACTGTGAGCTGTGAGGTCTTATATAGACAGGTGTGTGCCTTTCCTAATCAAGTCCAATCAGTTTAATTAAACACAGCTGGACTCCAATGAAGGAGTAGAACCATCTCTAGGAGGATCAGAAGGAAATGGACAGCATGTGAGTTAAATATGAGTGTCACAGCAAAGGGTCTGAATACTTATGACCATGTGATATTTCAGTTTTCTTTTTTAATAAATTTGCAAAAATATCTACATTTCTGGTCTTTTTCTGTCAAGATGGGGTTCTGAGTGTACATTAATGAGAAATAAAATGATCTTTTTTGCTTTTTGAAAATGGCTGCAATGAAACAAAGAGTGAAACATTTAAAGGGGTCTGAATACTTTCCATACCCACTGTATCTATACAGATCACTGGAAAGGTTGGTATAACACTATAATCTCAAGCAGATTTAAATATCTGCTAAATGGAGCCACAAATGGGACTGATGTCACCAGGTTTGAAGCCCTAAACTCCAGCATCCTAAGAATGCGCTGGTTTAAGGGCTCCAAACCAGATTCCCTTTAAGGACACAACATGTTGCAACATCCAAGAGATAGTGTAGAATAGCTGTAGTTTATTAAAAAATATTAAATATTGTATAGATGAAATGTTATATAGCTTACCTTATTGTCATTTTTATATACCTCTGTGGGGAAAAAAACAGAAAGCATAAGGATTATTTTTAATAATTCTGCAGCCTCACCAGTAATAGCCACAGTAATGGTAAATCGTTCAGTGTCAGATTAATAACAAGGGTGATGAGCTCTATAATCAGGATTCTAGAGGGCACCTAGAACTAGAAGATTTTCTCGATTTCCAGAGGCTGCATTATCAATGGCTGACTTGTGGCATGAAAAAGTATTAGACTTCGGAATGGCCACCAATCTCTCTACTAAAGCAACCTCCTTAGAGAGGACCCATAATGTCCCTTATATACCAATAGACTGACACCACTCTGCTAAATCCCTTCTGTTGTCATTGTTTCTCTAGCACCACCCTTTCTAAAAATATTGGTGCCATTATTTACAGCTATATACAAGTGTACTGTGGTACTTTCCAGCGTCATTGATGGGTAGTGGAGGACTGCCTAGTACTGGCTAGCCAAAAGTATATGTTTGGAAAGGGGGGTGGTAGACAAAAAGAAATAAAAGACTCAGTAGAACAGCATCGGTCTATACCAGTATTTCCCAACCTTTTCAGATTGTTTAGGGCATGCCTGGAGAAAAAATATAATTTCCTCTGGGCACCCCTACAAAATATTTTTTGCCAAAAGAGGGCCCAGCTAATATTGTGTGAAGACATGCGGTCATTTTCTCAACCAGAGTGTCGTGGCCCCTGGTAGATTTCCAAGGCATCATGGATGGGAATCCCTGGTTTGTACATTATATACAGTGGGGAAAAAAAAGTATTTAGTCAGCCACCAATTGTGCCAGACCTCCCACTTAAAAAGATGAGACTGGCCTGTAATTGACATCATAGGTAGACCTCAACTAAGAATTTATTTGCAAATTATTGTGGAAAATAAGTATTTGGTCAATAACAAAAGTTCATCTCAATACTTTGTTATATATCCTTTGTTGGCAATGACAAACTTCAGACGGGCCCGGATATGTACTGGCTTAAGCAGGGGGACACGTCTAGCACTGCAGGATCTGAGTCCCTGGCGTCGTAGTGTGTTACTGACGGTAGCCTTTGTTACGTTAGTCCCAGCTTTCTGCAGATCATTCACTAGGTCCACCCGTGTGGTTCTGGGATTTTTGCTCACCGTTCTTGTGATCATTTTGACCCCACAGGGTGAGATCTTGCGTGGAGCCCCTGATCGAGGGAGATTATCAGTGGTCTTGTATGTCTTCCATTTTCTAATTATTGCTCCCACAGTCGATTTCTTCACACCAAGCTGCTTGCCTATTGCAGATTCAGTCTTCCCAGCCTGGTGCAGGTCTACAATTTTGTTTCTGGTGTCCTTCCACAGCTCTTTGGTCTTCACCATAGTGGAGTTTGGAGTGTGACTGTTTGAGGTTGTGGACAGGTGTCTTTTATACTGATAACAATGTCAAACTGGTGCCATTACTACAGGTAATGAGTGGAGGACAGAGGAGCCTCTTAAAGAAGAAGTTACAGGTCTGTGAGAGCCAAAAATCTTGCTTATTTGTAGGTGACCAAATAATTATTTTCCACCATAATTTGAAAATAAATTCTTAAAAATTCAGACAATGTGATTTTCTGGATTTGTTTTCTCATTTTGTCTCTCATAGTTGAGGTCTACCTATGATGACAATTACAGGCCTCTCTCATCTTTTTAGGTGGGAGAACTTGCACAATTGGTGGCTGACTAAATAATTATTTCCCCACTGTACAACTCAAGAGGTGAGAAGACATGACAGATCCTCTTTAATAACTAAGGCTTTTAAAGGTTATATTTGACAATTTATTTTTGATTGAAGTCACCAACTTCTATGTCTCTCAGAAAACAACTACCTGTGTGGTGGGAAGTTGCTTTCAACAATAATTTTTTCTACTTTACATGCAACCATATACTGTAAATGAATTTCCTGACCATGTATTAATGGACAGTTTAAGGGAGACCCAACTCTTAGTGTCTTCCTATTCTAGCTCCTAAAAGGTGGTCTGAGCTCTATGATGACTATATACCCTAATAGGACATGTGACAAAGGGATGCCTGAGAATTACTTGAAGGACTTACAGTATAAGCATTTTAAGTACAAGCTTTTCAGTATAAGTTAAGGAGTTTTATCATTGAAACACAGTAAATGACCAACATGAGATGTCAGTAGTCGATAGAGGGAACGATGTGTTGCTCTACAACTTCAGACCGTTGAACACCAAACAGGACATGAATGCACAGTATCCCTTTTTAATAAAGATAAAACACATCTTTATTTTAGTATATAACAACCCATAGTCAAAAACAATATGTTAAAAACATGATTCATGATGAATAGATCCCATTGTGTGAGGGGAGCTCATGAGTCACAATCTTGGGTACCAGGTATTTAATTCATAAATTATTTCTTAAGTAGCAAATAATATTAATTATTAGAGATTAATAACATTACTAACCTTTTGCTTTTAGGTGCATGATGGTTTCCAGGATAATATAGAAGAGGACTTCCCATGCATAAAATCCTCCCATCACCTTGGGCAACCATTGGTTTGGTGAAATATCCACAAGAATAAGGCCAAGAAAGATGGCCGCCACTACGGATGGAGTAATTTATAAGTAAGGCATATGACACTGTATTCAAAAATATTAATAATAAAGTGCTTGCTATTTTGTATAATCTTGGTATATTATGTTATTGACTTACCTGCTACAATTTTTATCACAAATGCATTCCCCCCATGTCCCCAGTTGAAGATGAACCGCCTGCAATTACAATAGTGTATATACATTTAAAAGCTTCATTCCTGGATACATTATCAAAGGAACAAATTTATTTCCTAAAGGGGTTGTCTAGGATTTTTAGACAAACAAAACAAAAGACATTTTTTGGTGCTCCGTTGTACAATCCTGTCCACTTTCTCATCTCCTAGAAGCAGAGGCATCTATAAGGCTAAGGCCCCACGTTGCGGTAACACAGCGTTTCTGACTGCTGCATTTCCACAGCAGTACAAAACACTTCATTTACATAACCAGCAAAGTGAACAAGATTTCATTAATCTCATCCACACATTGCAGAAAAAAAGAGCTGTAGAAATGTGCACATTTTGAAAACCACAGCATGTTAATGGCAAGTGTTTTTCCTATATATTCAATAGGAAGAAAAAAGACAGTGGAAAAAACTTAATGGAAATTGCTGCACAAAATTGTGCCCTGTAATAGGGAATAAGTGGCAGATCACTAGGGATCCATCCAATGGGTCTCCCAGCAATCAGGAGAATGGGGTTCCCCTAATGTGTCCTTGTGAATACCACGCCAGCAGTGGCGTAATGATCGCAGTCGCAGGGCGTGCGACCGGGCCCGGCAGGGTATGGGGTCTGTGATCAGCTGGAGATGGCCAGGGTCCCGAACCACTATGATAGCGGTTGGGGAAAGCCTGGTTCCCCGACCGCTATACATACTGTTATTAGAAAGGGGCCCTGGCATATTGCAGGCCCCTTTCCATTAGATGGCAGCCCAGGGGAGGTGACTGAAAATAATAAATACATATAACTCACCTCTCCTGGGCACAGCGTTCTCTCCGGCGCTCTTCCGTCATGTGACTGAGGCCTGTGATTAGGCCCCAGTGGTCACATGGGGCACGCCGTGTAATGACGTCAGTGTGCCCCTACGTGACCGCTGAGGACCAATCACAGGCCTCAGCAGCAACGTCTGAAGGAGGCCTGAAGACGCTGAAGATGACAGGATGGAGCGGGGATGCCAAGGAAAGGTAAGGCAAGGTGAGTATGAATGTTTGTTATTTTTAATCACCTTCCCTGGGCCTCCAATTATTATACTCTGGGGTCTGAGGAGACCCCAGAGTATAATAATAGCACTGAAGTGGAGGGGACAGTTGGGACCATATACTGTGTGGGGGCCACTGGGAGCATATAATACTGTGTGGGGGCCACTGTGGAGCATATAATACTGGGTGGGGGCCACTGTAGAGTATATACTACTGTGTGGGGGCCACTGTGGAGCATATAATACTGGGTGGGGTCTACTGTAGAGCATATACTACTGTGTGAGGGCCACTGTGGGCATATACTACTGGGTGGGGGCCACTGTGGGCATATAATACTGTGTGGGAGCCACTGTCAAGCATATAATACTATCTGGGGACACTGTCGAGCATATTATAGTGTTTGGGGCCCTGTAATCATCACTATCAAGAATTTGCTGTAGGGAAGGGGTAGGGGGCCCTGGACAAAATTTGCACCAGGGCCCACAAGACTTTAGTTACTCCACTGCACGCCAGTGTGCTTGTGTGATTGATGCTCCATTCACTGCTAAGGGGCAGTTCCTACAGCCCTATAATAGTGAATGGAGCACCAGTCAATCAAGCGCACTGGCGTGCTATTCACAAGGATGCTTTAGGGAAACTTTTGGCCAATTACGCTGAAATGAACTTTCCTCAAACGTGTATTTGCAACTTGAGGCTGGGGCCCCACATAGCATAAATGCCACAGTTTTTTACAATCCCTACAATCCCATCCACACATTGCAGAAAAATATCCGCAGCGGACATGCTGCAATTTCAAAAGCCATTGTGTTTTTGTAAATCGCAGCATGTCCATTATACTTATGGAAACACTGGCATTTTCCTTATAGGTATAATTGAAGCAGAAAGTCCGCAGAGGAAAACTGCACATTTTCTGTGAAAAACACTGCGGGAAAAACCGCAATGTGATTCTGCCGTGGTTTTCCTCGCAGCGCTTTTTTGCTGCAGCTCACTACATGGAGCTTTAGCCTAACACTTTCTAAAGCTTTTATAAATGTCCTGTTTGTAGAGCCTCTGCCTCATGGCTGCGGTACATTTCATCTCCAGTTTGTCTAATCATTCCAGTAATCACCAGAGAATTATAAGATAAGCCATTGTAAACATGTAACAATATGTAACTACCTAAGGAGATTTACCTTTCATGCTTAGGATTTGGGCGGAAACAGGCAAACATAGGTTGGAAGAATGACAATATCATAACTATGCAGCCAAGTACTGGATGAGCTCCCTGTAAAGAAGAATAGCAGAATCTAGAAAAGCTTCTATCACTGGTATAGTACTGTACATCCTGTGCTAAGCATGGTCAGGTTTTTAGGTTTTTGATCTCTTGACAAAAAAATAACACACTAAGAAGTTGTGAATTGAATGAAACTTTCTATGTGTGGATGTAATGATGATATATGTAAGTGATTACAATATTAGGAGATATTACAATAAAGGAGAAGTTTATTGAGGAAAACTGAATGATGGAAAGGAGGGTCTAGTGCCCTGTTGGACCACCTGTACCCTGGATACAAGATGAGATACGGTTGGGCATACAGGTACAGGTTCTGTATGGTATACTGGGGCACATTTTTCTACAGTTGTTGCAGCTGGGCCTGTAGATTCTGCACACTCGTACACGTGTGAAGTTGGTGTCCCAGCTGGTCCATAAATGTTCGATTGGCAATAAATCTTGTGACCGGGCAGGCCAAAGAAGTATTGTAATTTGATGGAGACATTCCTGGGAAACCACTGGCCACAGGATGTCCTGCACATATTGCTGAACTATTAGTTTCCCTATTATAACTACTAGGGGTGACCAATTGTCATTTGTTGAATTATATAAATCATTCAATATTTTAGGTACTGTAAATTCTGTATTGCAGTTTTTGTATTATTTAACTTTTTGGTAGGTAATACTTACACCACTCCATCCAGCTACATTTACAAAGACCATAATAAATGCTATTATGGTTAGAATCACCGTTAATACCATGAGAAAGATGTGAACCTGCAAGCAGAACAAGGTTGAATAATAAAGTAAAAACACAAGGATAAATACCTATACATAGATACATAAATAAGGTTGGTGGGGGTGATGATGTTAAAATAAAATCAGTGCGACACAGCTCATATATGGTATAATATATATATACCGTATAAACTACATTCACCAGCTACCACATGCTGCCCTCCTCCAGGGAAAGCTCCCATGGTCTTGTGAGTATATGTGTATACTGCAGCAACATATACGACAGAGTATACGGGAAATGCATATGAGTTACCAGCTGAGCTCACTCACATTGTTTAAGGTTAACCAAATGTTGCAGCTGAATTAGGCATGTGTACCAAAGTAAACATGAAGATATTAACAGTGAACAACCATTAAAAAGTTTCATGACCTAATAGAGAATAGTGGCAGTTTCGGCCACATCCTGACCATATTACGGCCTTACCCTACAGAAGTATTCCCATAAAAAAGTTTAATCAACTGGCACATTAGTAATGCAGATGGTGCAATTAGCATTGCCAAATTATCTAATCTGTTCTGGTCTGTCCTTATACCACGTGAGCCCCACACTGACTGTTTTGCTGTTCAGCAGGGCGAGGCGGATGTGCATTGGGGTATGGGGTGCGGTTGGAAGAAGGGGGGAGGCAAGCTGATCTCTTGCACCAGGCCCCATAAGCCTTTAGCTACACCCTTGATTGTGTCCTCAGCAAGTTTTTAGCTGACTGCCAGCACCCTTCCTCCAGTACTGTTAATTGGACATATGGTTACTTAAGAATATAAAGGATAGCAATAAAACTACACTTTTGCTGTATGGTATATAATTAGTATCTGTCAGCTTTAACATTATTGCCAGTAATAACCTTGGTAATTCCTTACTGTAAGTCATTATATTAGTCATTATATTGTGAATCAGTAATATGGAAACCAGTGCATCTGAGAATACAGATAGCCATCTGTCTCCATATCATAATTTGGAAATAGTTTGCTGCAGGAATAATTTACTGCCTCCATCTCAAGTGATGATAAGTTTATGGGATACAGTCAGCAAAATCATTCTCTACTCCAGTTCATGACTATACTCTACGATAAAACTAAGCGCACAACAAGCACACATTAAACAAAGGAGCTGATATGTGTCAGTAGATGGCTCTGCCTCCAAACCCAAGAAGTCAAACTTTAGGATCAGATAAAAATGAAATGCCTTGATTTCTAGACTTTATCTCCCTTTATTTTACCTGGAACCATGCAGCCTTCCCAAGGAATGGTTTCCCTGCTGCAGTCTTGAAGTGGCGAGCCATAACCATCCCAATACTTCCAGTGGTCATCCAGGCAATCAGCATGAGGGCACCTGGAAAACAGATGGGTCATTCTTTTACAAGTTATGAAGCACCCACAACATACCAATAATATTCCTTTTCATATCAAATATTCCTACATGATAAGTTTTTTGGTTTCTTCTGCAGGGATTGGTTGCAACTTTGGTGGAAGCAAGATGGATGCTTCAGATGTGTATATGAGTATGTGCATATGCTGTTTTAACAGTTGTAATTTGAAGTTCCTGGGCTCCAATAACAAATCTTCATCAAGGTTCCAACCACATGCCAATTATAATACTGGAGTCTGCTCATGTGGCAGAGGAGCCTTCAGATCTCCTCAAGCACAGGGGCCTGGGCGTGCCTGGATATTACCTCCTTTTTGCAAGGGATATATAATTATTCAAGAATGGAATCAAAAACGGCATCATTTGTAATGTTGGAAAGCCTTTCCTAAATCCTACTTTGGGTAAGACTGGCTGTAGACAATATAGATAGCTGACGGCCAACAGCTTGTTCTCCTGAACCCCCATATACAAACATGCATGTATTCTCTATGGGGAGAGTGAAGAAAGTCGCTGCCAGACAAATCTAGCAGTTTATCTTTCTTGGGAGGCCCCATGCTCGCTAGTTGGTCAGTCGACCCTAACGAAACAGTGGGTTCAACCAATATTATATAATGTGTATGGCCAGCTATAGGCTTTCCCAATATCAAAGGATGGGTTCTAATCATACCCTCGGCTCTGTATATCTATGGCATGGGGCAAAGGTTTTGTATTGTCATTCATACATTAGACAAAAGCAGGCTGCTAAATATTCTACATATTACATAGTACATATTACTTGAGAAAAAGACAAGTGTAATGTTTAATAATTAAATTGATAATTTAATACTCACCATGACCAAGCACTACAGGACTAGTTCCAATCTGTGTACCAGTTGTGGAACTAGTTGTTGAAGACATGTTAACTTTACTGCTGGATATCACCACCTTTTTATGTTTCTGGATTTGTCCTGTGCAGAATACGTTACATTTATTAACATTTATACAATTTATTGCATACACTTAAAAATAATGTATCGGCTATATTATTACAGAAATTCAAATCAGATAGTGAAACCTATTTTTTTCAATTACAATTAGTTTGTAATTTGTTTACATTTTCTGTACACACTTATGGGGGCAGCCATCTTGCCAGAGCTGATGTTTTGCTCTATGAACAGCAGTTTAGAGATACACTATACAGCCACCATGTGGACCACAGGAACCTGGAGTGTGTCGGTAGGAGGAGATGAGCCATTCCCTCACTGATTGTCATTGGTGGATTGTGTTATCTACCTGCTGGTTTCTGTTTAATCGAGTTTATTAAGGTTTTTAAATTAGGGAACAGAACAAAAGAAAGGGAGGGAACAATGCTAAAACAAAAACATCAAGTAAAACATAGGGGGCCACATGAGCCGCCCAAAGCATAGATGAGACACCAACGTAAGTTAAAATAAAGGGCTGTTAAGGCCCACAACTAGAAAATCAGCGGTGGGTGGTGTAGTATAACTACATAAAAACTGTATTATTAGGAAAGTGGTAGCCAGGTAAACAAATGCAAACTGTAAAAAGCCACCACGATGCCATCCACCTATCAGTATGAAAGACAAACATGAAGGGGGGGAGGGTCACAAGGGGTACACGGATACTTGAAGACCAACTAAGACACAGACAAAGACGAACGGGAAGGGACACACAAGAGGAGAAGGGGAGGGAAAGAGAAAGTTGGCAATAAAAAGCATCCAGACACCGTACCAACAGGGGAACAGTGTCCCAGTCAGACAAAGAGAGAAGAAAACTCCGGAGAGTCCTGAAACATCACCCACGGCCGCCAGAGAGACTCAAATTTAGAGAAGTTAGGTGAGTCCTCAGTCACCAGGGCCTCCATTCTCCTAATAAGGAGAAGCTCCTGAATCAGCTCGACAAGGGTGGGCACGGTCGTGCTGCGCCAGTGCCTGGGAATGACTGTTCTGGCGGCGGTGAGGAAATGTCGCAGGAGGTCCCCCTTAACAGCGGAAACCCTTCCCGGTATAACGGAAAGGAGAGCAAGATGGGGTGAGTGCGTAACAGCTCTGCCGCTCACTTTTGCATATAGCGTGAAGACTGCCTCCCAGAAAGGCCTGATGATGGCGCAATCCCACCAAATATGATACAGAGTGCCTCTTTCGGAGCCACAACGCCAACACCGGTCCGAGACACCAGGGTAGATCCTATGCAGAAGGTCAGGGCAGCGGTACCAGCGGGTCAGAATTTTGTAGTTCTTTTCCTGCGCACCGCAGGGCATCGGGAGTTTATGCGTATACAAGAAGGACTTATCCCAGTCGGCAATGGAGAGGCTATTACCAAGGTCAGATTCCCAGGGGCCAGTATAAGAGGGGAGCCCAGGCGTGGAGTCCTGGAGAAGGATGCCATAGAGAAGAGAGAGGGCACGTGGGGTGGTGTCAGTATGTGAGAGAGCAGACTCCAGGTCGGTTAAAGGAGATGAGAGCATGGAGAGCAGGGAAAATTTACACAAGAAGGCCGAAAGCTGGCCATATTCCAACCAAGACAATTGAAAGTTGGGGTGGGAGGCTTGTAGCTGCGACAGAGAGGGTAGAGAAGAACTATCTGTGACCTGATATAGGCGAACGTCGGCCCCCGCTTGCCAGCAAAGGAATCTTTGAGCCGAGCAACCTGGGGGGAACTTGGGGTTTTGGAACAGAGGGCTGAGAGGGCCAGGGACCCTGGCAACGCGACCGCCCGTGCTTGTAGAGTCCCAAATCTTGAGGAAATGGGAGGATAGAAAAGAATGTTCGGTAGTGCTACCTGCCGGTTTATAATAGAGGTGTTATCTTTCACTTCAATCCTGCCTGTGGTGAGTAAATGCTGAGAAGTGATCTCTACAAAACAGGAACTGCCAGCCTATTGTGTGAACCATTGCCAGATTTGCCAGATCACCTGTTCCGTGCCTAGCTTGCCACTTTCCACAAACGTGTGTGGAGCGGAAAGGGCCAGGGCATATTTCCATTCTGGCACACAAGTGGGTGCCTGAATTATCTTGAGACTGGAGCATCTTGATAATTCTGGCACACCTTGTGCCAGTCAGGGACTCTATGAAGATTGGTGTACAAAACAGTCTTAATACATCTGCCCAATTATGACAATGAACCTTTGAATGTCTTGAGCTTGCTAACTTTTTTAGGAACTATTCCAAATATTAAGACCTAAAAATACAGTATAAGTGAAAAGGAATAGACTACTCAGACTATTCCTCTGAATAAGCAGTGTAAAAGGTATCTGATTTCCTTACTCACCATCTGCATTGGAGGGGCCACTGACTAGGAAGACATAGTAAGTGGAAGTCCCACTTAATCGTTGTTGTAATGAGATGCTGCTTTCAGTAATAAAGGAACATTTTAATACACCATCTTTATATGATGATACTATTGATCCCGCTGTGTTCTGTAACATAAAAAAAATCATTTTAGTGATCAGCTCCAGAGATAGTGTTACCTGGTCCGTCTACCTCTGCAAGTGAGTCTTGGCTATTCTTGGTGAGGCTTGGCTATTCCCTAAAGTTCCACAAAAGTAAATAGATATTTACACACTGTATATTCTCCACTAACTTCAGCCATGAGACAAGGGTTAGGGACCCTCATTCTTGAGATATGTGCAATTCCTACCTGTCCTTAGGATATGCCATCAGTGTCTCAGGTGGGAATACCCCTTTAGAGGCTCATGTACAAGGTGATTATCTATTAGCTGGATAGACTGCCTCTGCGACATTAAAATGTCATTTTATAGCTCAATTTCAAAAGAATTTTATTGTTAATATTGAAAAGGTTTGTGCATTTTTGCAACCAATTAAAATAAAAAAAAAAGCTAAAAGTTTTCAATAAAATTAACCTTACTGTTTAGTGTACAGTCATGGCCAAAAGTTTTGAGAATGACACAAATATTCTATTTTCACATGATCTGCTGCCCTCTGGTTTTTATGTGTGTTTGTCAGATGTTTTTATCACATACAGAAATAGAATTGCATTCATATTATGAGTAACAGAAGCTTATATTGACAGTTAGAATGAGTTAATGCAGCAAGTCAATATTTGCAGTGTTGACCCTTCTTCTTCAGGACCTCTGCAATTCTCCCTGGCATGCTCTCAATCAACTTCTGGACCAAATCCTGACTGATAGCAGTCCATTCTTGCAGAATCAATGCTTTAATTTTGTCTGAATTTGTTGGTTTTTGTTTGTCCACCCGTCTCTTGATGATTGACCACAAGTTCTCAATGGGATTAAGATCTGGGTAGTTTCCAGGCCATGGAGCCAAAATCTCTATGTTTTGTTCCCTGAGCCATTTAGTTATCACCTTTGCTTTATGGCAAGGTGCTCCATCATGCTGTAAAAGGCATTGTTGAGCGCCAAACTGCTCTTGGACGGTTGGGAGAAGTTGCTCTTGGAGGACATTCTGGTACCATTCTTTATTCATGGCTGTGTTTTTAGGCAAGACTGTGAGAGAGCCGATTCCCTTGGCTGAGAAGCAACCCCACACATGAATGGTTTCAGGATGCTTTACAGTTGGCATGAGACAAGACTGGTGGTAGCGCTCACCTCTTCTTCTCCGAATAAGCTGTTTTCCAGATGTTCCAAACAATCGAAAAGGGGATTCATCAGAGAAAATGACTTTCCCCCAGTCCTCAGCAGTCCACTCCCTGTACCTTTTGCAGAATATCAGTCTGTCCCTGATGTTTTTTCTGGAGAGAAGTGGCTTCTTTGCTGCCCTCCTTGAGACCAGGCCTTGCTCCAAGAGTCTCCGCCTCACAGTGCGTGCAGATGCACTCACACCTGCCTGCTGCCATTCCTCAGCAAGCTCTGCACTGCTGGTAGCCCGATCCCGCAGCTGAAACACTTTTAAGAGACGGTCCTGCCGCTTGCTGGTCTTTCTTGGGCGCCCTGGAGCCTTTTTGGCACCAATGGAACCTCTCTCCTTGAAGTTCTTGATGATGCGATAGATTGTTGACTGAGGTGCAATCTTTCTAGCTGCAATACTCTTCCCAGTTAGGCCATTTTTGTGCAGTGCAATGATGACTGCACGTGTTTCTTTAGAGATAACCATGGTTAACAGAAGAGAAACAATGATGGCAAGCACCAGCCTCCTTTTAAAGTGTCCAGTGGTGTCATTCTTACTTAATCATGACAGATTGATCTCCAGCCCTGTCCTCATCAACACCCACACCTGTGTTAATGGAGCAATCACTGAAACGATGTTAGGTGGTCCTTTTAAGGCAGGGCTGCAATGATGTTGAAATGTGTTTTGGGGGATAAAGTTCATTTTCTAGGCAAATATTGACTTTGCAAGTAATTGCTGTTAAGCTGATCACTCTTTATAACATTCTGGAGTATATGCAAATTGCCATTAGAAAAACTGAAGCAGTAGACTTTGTAAAAATTAATATTTGTATAATTCTCAAAACTTTTGGCCATGACTGTATACAGTTCATCTGCAGATACATGGTAACGTATCTGGGTAACATAGTTTGTAAGGATGAAAAAAGACATACAGCACATCCATCTAGTTCAGCCTACTGTCCTGCAATGTAATGCATATGCTCCAGTCCACAGTTAAAAAAACAAACTGCAGCAGGCGATTGTGCGCTAGTACTGGGCTAACGTATACCTATGTACTGAGAATCTGTACCATTAATCTGAATGGAGTTTTTGAAGGACAAGCACCTGGATTTCTGCAAGTTCCATTCAGATAAATGGTACAGATCTTCAGACTGAAGCGCCACTTTGCGAAAACCCAGTGTCTTTACCGCTGCAGAACCGCCACGCTGCATTTTACAATATCTGCAAAGTAAATGAGATTCTGGCTAATCCCATCCACACATTGCAGAAAAAAAAAATCAGCAGCAGAAAAGCTGAGTTTTTAAAAAACTCCCACGTTTTTGAAGATCGCAGCATGTCAATTATACCAGTAGAAACGTTTGCGTTTTCCCCATAGGTTTAAATAGGGAAGAAAATCCGCTGAGAAAAACTCAACAAAAACAAAACTCGGCAAAACGCAACGAAACGTGCATTTCCACTGTGTTTTTTTAGCTGCATTTCGCTATGTTGGGCTTATCCTCAGTATCAGAAATTTCTGCAACAAAACGTTGACTTTAAAATGCAGCGTCTTTTTTCCACTGCATTTCTACAATGGGCAAAAATACTGCAGAAATGCAACATATGGCCTTATGCTTTTCCACTGCATTTTTTCTGCAGCATTTTTTGCTGTGTTTTTCTCCATGTGTCCTTAGCCTAAGGACCATGTTAAAGTATTGTCCTGACTGTGGATCTAATGAGCCATACTTACAGAATCTTAGGGATCTACAATACTGCAAATTCAGGGCAGAATTTGGGGCTGTAATACAGTCTGTATTATATTGACATATTACATCAGTGTGAACTGTCATCTACCTTTTGCCATGAGACATCAACCTGGGAGAGGCTCATCTGTGAATGGCATTTCACGGCAAAAGTAGACGGGTCATTTTGAAGGGGCATGATCTTTATAAAAGGGCACAGCTAAATATACTCAGACCCCATATAACAATTTTGGACCACAGTTTGTTAGTGGTTAAATAAAATAAAAAATTGTGCTGCTTTTACTTACGCCATTATTGATTATGTTAAAAATTGTGTTAATTTTACTGTGTGGTTCGTAACAGTTACGGCGATACCAAACATGTCTATGTTACATCCTATGTTTTGTGAGTGTTATTTAATAAAGTGTATTATTAAAATGTTTCTTAGTTTCCTACAATAATGTTTAGTAATTTCTAAAATATATATCATCTCATTTGGAAAAATTACTAAAAAAAAATACTAAAAGTTATTTTTGTCTTTATTCTACTTATTTTTTCATTAGGTATGATTGGGATTTTGAATCCTAGACCACACCTGATACATGTAAAGCGGCCACTCTACTGCTTGAGATACAGTTTCCATTATTCTCAATGGAATAACTTTCTGTTAGTAATAGCAGGCATACAATGGTGAAGTTTAGTAAAAGAAAAACCTCTCATTGAGAATTATGGAGGTAATGGCTGAAATAACAGAGTGATTGCCTTATATACACCATCTTTATAGGTGTGATTGTGGATTCATAACCCTGTGTCTGAGTTAACCTGTAACTATACAAGACAATGAACAGTATAGATAATAGAGAACAAGCAGGTTCCATATTAGCATTGCGTATGATATGGCCATGTGTATGACCTGTTGTACAGCTTAAATTTATTAAATTTACTCCTAGAAAATATTGTAAAAAACTGCATCAAAAGTACCCTATGTGAGCAGGGCTCAATGGCTTACAATGAAACATTATAAGGAAAATGAGGCCTGACCACTCAGCAGTGAAAGGAACTTTAAGTACATCTATGGACTCACAGTATTACTTATAATTGGAGCAACAGGTCCTGGGTTGTATCCTTTTTGTACCAAAATGTACCCTGAAGAGTTTTTGGTGCAAATATAAACTTCATCATTCCCCTGAAAAACACAATAAAAGATCTAATTATGATTTTTGTTAAAAGAAAATGATTCAACATGTCCTAATCTAGTACATTATGTTTAATTTTTGAACCTCACCATATATATTTTTTATATGTTATGTCTTTTACACATTTAAATTATACTTTCACAACCTCCAACAAGTCCAGTTATTTACATAATTTATTAGGTACCCAACACTGATTCTGGCACAGTTGGAATTTTTTCTCTAGCCCCCCCCCCCCCCCATTCCTGAGCAATGGATGCTGTTAGTGTTGGTCCATGATGCTATTTAGACTCTGTACTGTCAGGAGGACGGTGTCAGACAGGAGCAGGCAAGGCGTGTGATTCTGAGCTCTGACACTGGCTGCCTCTGATTGGAGCTCTGAATCACACCTCCCTGCCTGACACTGCCCTTCTGACATTAAAGAGCCTAAATAGCAGCAAAGCTAATCTACCTAAGCTTTTTTTTAATACATTTTATAAATGAATAGTGCAGGCAGGTAAAAAAAAAGTAAACTTTGTAAAATATTTTACTAAAGTGTAAAGGTACTTTCACTCTACTACTATTTAATGTACATTGCTCTCATCCATCATAGGGTGAGAGCATTGGACATTAACGACAGATGCAGACAGAGCCTGGTGTCCGTCTACATTCACCCCATGTAAAAAACTTGATGAAAACTTCTTCCGTCATGTTTTCTACTTTTCTGATGGAAAAAGTAAAGTAAACGAACATGATGGAAGAAAGCGTCTGTCATGTATTTTACATTTATATAGTCAATAGGAATGGATGCATGCTTTTATGGATTAAGGCATTGGACTACAAAAACAATAGTGTGAACTTCCCCTAAGTGTTGTTACTCTTTTTTATTTACTATTGTGTTGGAATGTTTGTTGAACATTTTTGTAATATTATATTTTACTAGCCTATTTTACTTCCTTTCTGCAGAAAACAGGTTCTGAATTTCACCCTAGTGGGGGGTGATTGCTCGATTCCCCCTATTTGTTGACATGCCAGTTATCAGCACTTGTCAGAAACTTGGAGTGACAGAATATTTGAAATGTGTGGCCTTGATTTATCAATCTGTGCCTAGGACAAAATGTCAGTACTGTTCAATGTTGCGTGTCCTGATAGTTGGGAGATCAAGTGCATTCAGTGTGGCAAAACATTCCTCAAGAAACTAATAGCAACCTCATTAATAGCATGCCAGGGTATGTAAGTGCATGTATATCTCCGTGTGGCACTATACTCAATACTGAATAAAGTGAGATGTTTTGAATATTTTTTGAATATATTTTTTCTTGTTGTTGCAATTTCAATGTTGAGGAGTTTATGTATCTCAATAAAAGAAGATGTAAACATCTTCTCTCACCATTTTTTGATCACTAGAGAACCCAATAGCCACATATCCAGGTGTTGGGCCACTCATTTCAAACACATATCCATTGCCAGTGGGTGATGCGGACATGAAGAGACAGATGGTGTCATTAGGACTGCAGTTTATGGGATTAGAGAGGCAAAACTTCTGAGAACCACACGTAGTACCAGATATCTGCAACTAGAAGAATGAAAGAATATGATGATTGTCCCTCCTAGTACATACATCATGGGTACGTATCCTATTAAAGGAAGTCTGTCAGCAATAAATTGGTTATAAACCTAATCTCAATACCTTGAAGAGGTGATTCTACAGTTTCCAAATCTACCTCTGTTATTCAGCTTTGGAGTTCCATGTAAATTTCCATTTCATCCATATGCAATTAACAGGAAAAGTGCTTTAGAGGTGTGCTATAGATTGCTTGGGCTTTGGTCTCAGATCTAGATTCCTGGCAAAGCACTTTTCCCTTATTTGCTTAGAAATAAAACAGCAATTTACATGAAAATGGGGATCCAAATCATATTTGGAAATCACCTCTACAAGGTACTGGGATTAGGATTATAACCAATTTACTGCTGACAGACTCCCATTAAATGTAAAGGTGCACATACACATTAAATTCTGATGAAAATGGATCATTTCAACCACATGAATGTTTGTACAGGGAAATTTAACAATGAACCATCCCTTTAGCTAATAGTTGACAGACTGTCCTCATCTAGAAAGAAGTTGACTTTATTTGAAACTTTCACCTGATATATCCTATATCCACTATTATTCTTTCTTTGAACATTCCCAGAAAGTAAAGGTATAAAGGGACACTCAGATGCAGCAAAAAGTATACCCATGCATTATATATACAAAACAAGCACATTGGTAAATGTGAATAAAATATCATACACTTAACATTTATTAAATAGATTAACATACAAATAGAAATACAGGAGATCACCCAATTATATCAAGAGGCCCCACCAGTTATGTCCTGACATGGGATACTCTCAGACATAAATAAATATTGGATAGATCTTACCCAATTATCAAGGTGAGATTGGTCCTCAAACCCTATATGGTGGTCGCTAGGTGGCAACAGCAGTGATCCACACAAGTAAAGGGCTACTCCACCACATCCGTGGGAATCACCAAACCAAAGAGGTCCTACCAACTGACCCTACTGGGGCCTAGAATCCTCACCTTGCCCCCTAAATAACCCCCACCATGACAGGTACCTGTCCTTGTACGGGATAACAGAGTGTTAACCTGACCTGTACACCTCACTGCCTGGAATGATATTCAGTTGGGGACTACAGTATCAGGGCAAACAAGCTATTCTTGTCAGATGTGCTTCTGGCACCCCAACCCCACACAGATCAGTTGTTGCAGTAGCCTCTGGGTGCTGGAAGTTGCTAGTGGATGGGTAGCATGTGTGGCACTGCTCCTATTCAAATAATAGGAGTGGGGAAGCAGCCCCATCCACTGTCTAGTAGTGGTTCCAGGAGAACTGTAGCGCCATTCCTCTTACTTGAATGGGAGCAGTGCAGCCGTGATCCCCGTCCATTGGCAGCATCCAGCACCCAGAGGTACACTCCAGTGCACTCCATTAATATGCACTTAATGATCTCCATTACAGTACAGACTACAATCAGCATACCATCCAGTTGTACCCAATAAATACTGTATTCATGTATTACTTTGATATGATGTACTTTGAGTACTATGTGTACACTTTATACCATTCATTCTTATAATCTAATGAAGACTATGCTCAGAATTCTCTGCACCATATAGACTTACTGCTTCTACAATGCTGCTCTCTACTCCAGTCCAGAAGGTGCTGTAACTGTTTAAAATGGTTGCTCTGAAAATAAAAGGAATAGTTCAATAACAGCACAACATTTGTGCCATGCAGTGTGTACTATTGATAGAGTTTTTATATTGCATTTGGTGGTGATTTTCATGTTATTATTACCTTAAAAAAAACTCCAGCTCCACTATAACTAAAAAATTAGGGGACCCAAGTCTCAATTCCCAGGCACATATGTGACCATGTAGCCACACTATATATATATATATATATATATATACATTTGACTGTTTCTGATGGTCTTATTCATTTCTATGGAAGGTCACCACGCATTTATAGCCATAAATGGAAACTTGGTACCCTTTGTTCTTGGTAACAGACTTGTTAATTGACAGCAAGGTTTGACTGGTCCACCAGAGAACCAGAGCGTCCTCTGGCGGGAACAAGCCTAGACACATAACGGGATGCGTTTCCACGGCGGTTTTTCCTGCAACGCTTTTTGGCTGCAGCTCGCTACGTGGGGCATGAGCCTTATTGTAATAAATAATGTTTGTTGCTTTGATTTAAGAAGATTGACTTTGCACAAGCACTAGTACTTACCTGAAGCGCACAGGTCCTGCTCCTTGTGGGGCTGTCCAGAAGGCGGTGATGCTCGTTTTTAGGTTACTATTCGTATGACTGACAGCTGCATTCTAAACAGAGGAAAGTAAGTATACAGGGATTATTCACACATGCGTTATGTCTGTGTGCTGCTTGTGTTCTCCATGGACAGCAGACAGATATTAATTTTATGGACATATTTAGTCCATGTTTGATCTGTTTTACTTGTCTGTGAAAAACAGGTTAATGCTTCTTTTAAAGAAATTACTATCATTTGCAATGTTTTGGATCCATGAAAAAGAGACAGCACACAAAAGATAGCATTGCGCTGGCCATGATTTTCATGGACCCAAAAGCCTTAATGGATGTGTGGTCTGCAAAATGTACCAAAATGTGTGCAAACAACAATTTACAATCAATGGACAAAATCTCCATGGATAGCACATGGTCATGAATAATGGAAGTGTGAATAGACCTTTACTATGGAAATATACAGTTTTTGACGCAGTTTTTAAAAGCTAAAGCCAGAATTTTACAAGCCCTTCCATTATATTCCCCAATCCTTTTGAATTCTCTCCTCGCTTTTGCTTAAAAAACATCTTGCGGGATTCCAACTTTAGGTCTATTGTAGCTGTATAAGGGCTTGCTTTCTGTGTGACAAGGTGTATGATCAATGGCACTATTTAATGTTTAACCATACAATGTATTGCAAAATACAAAATTGTGGGATGAAATCGGAAAAAATGCAATTCCGTCATTGTTTTTTTGGGTCTTACTTTTGCAGCTACGAAGTAAAAATGATTGCCTGTTACCTTTACTTTACGGTGATATTAAATTAATAGATTTTTTTAAAATGTTGTATTACAGATCTACTGATGATTCGAGCATTGTGATTTATTTTTTCTCTCGCAGAGTTTACTGTATGAGATAAATAAAACATTTTTTATCAGTTCAGACATTTTTGGATTCAGCAATACCTAATATGTATGTTTTTATAGCTTAGTTGATTTTATCCATAAGATGGCGTAATTTTTTTTTTCTTTACTTCAAAAATGATTCCAGATGTATTGTACTAGTAATTGTTATTTACTTGTATGTTACACCAAGAACAAAAATGTCATTCTTTCCCAATGCCTTGCTTTCTTATTCTGTACTCACTGTTCAATAAAAATACAGCTAAACAAAAACTTTTTTAAATTTTACTTTACTCTTTTTAGTCCCCCTAAGAAATTTGAATATATGATTGTTTTGGTCACTTGTACAATACTCTGCAATACTTCTGTATTGTATATATGTCAGTACCCAATATACCCTGTATGAGGCAGGTTGTAATAGATGCACAAAGCTAGCAGAACAGGGGACTTTCAATGGGCCCCATCAGGAGCGTAACCTGAGGGGGTGCAGAGGGTGCAGTCACAGTGGGGTCCAAGTGCCTTAGGGGGCCCATAAGCACTGGCATCAGTATTGAGATTGCAGCTTCCATCTGGCCCATAAACCAAGGAGACCCTCAGATTACCCTAACCACACTAAGGTTGATTAAACTCCTTAGCAGCCGTAACCATCACTATCAAGAATTCGCTGTAGGGATGAGGTAGGGGGCACCGAACAAAATATTGCACCGGGGCCCACAAAACTTTAGTTACGCCACTGGGCCCCATGCTGCCACGACAACTGTTCGCCAATATGTTTTGAACAGCAGGGGGTGCTATCACAAACAGATAATAGTGCTAATTCTGCAAGGAATACTTTTTATAAAGTATTATTATGAAGGCTACAGTCACACTAGTATTGTGTGACCATTCGTGGACTCCATCCCCCATTTTGCTTAAAATATGCGAGCAGGACTTTTTTCTCCGCCGATTTCAGGTGGAAACCAGGCAGAAGTGGTTTTCTGGAGCTTTGATCAATGGACTATCCTTTTGCATGCAAGATATTAAAGTGAATGGGACTAAACTGCAATACAAGGCACAGCTTTTACCAAAAATACGGTAAAGAATGACAGGAACACAAAGCTTTCTAGAACACCATGTAACTCCTTCAGTCAGCTATCCTATCTAAATCCTAGATCCTAAATCCAAAAGTTTTAATGCATAAAAAACAAGAACAAAATATTTATTACAAATAATAAACTTACTGCTTGTGCGCCACATGTTAATGTCTGAGTGATACTTGAATCTAAGATAGTAAAACTTCCAGTAATCCAATCTCCTCCCACTAGCCGGGCTTCAAGGAGGAATCCTTTAAATGTGTCTGAACCAGATTTTGACTGTACAGTCACTGAAATGGAAAGGAATATAATGAATGGAGATCAGTCAAGGTTAGTAATGGATGTCATATTTCTTACAGTATAAGGTATAATGCACACTGTGCTATGCAGGTATGGGACAGTAACGACAACCAAGTAACATTTGAAAGATTCTTTACTGAAACTTCCCATTTCTTTCATAGCTATTCTTGGTTTTGCCTCCAAAAAAAAAAAAAAACGCAGCAAAATTTGCAACAAAAAATTCTGCATTTCCGCAACATGGGGCCTCAGCCTAAGGCTACATTTAGATGTCCCAAGGTGCAAAATGACAGTGAAAATCCTCCACTTTCACAGCCGTCTTGCACCTGAGTGTATAGAGGGATCAGTGAAAATGAAGAAAAATAGGTCATGACCTATATTTTGATGGTCCGAGACAGTCGAAAGAACGATCATATGATTATCCCCTTTCACTGACATGGAATTCAATGCTGCTGTGCAACGTCTGTTAAAAAAACGAATTTTACACAGCCATTATTCACTGTGAATATAGCTTTAGGCCGGGGCCCCACATGGCAAAAACCACTGCGTTTTATAGTCCCTGCAAAGTGGATTCTAGCAAATCCTATCCACACATTGCAGAAAAATATGCACAGCGGAAATGCTGTGATTTCCAAACCGTTGCATTTTTGGAAAACGTAGCATGTCCATTATACCTATGGAAACAGAACCCTGAGACTACCACAGAGCAGGTGCATTTATACGGAGACTTGATTACACACAGGTGGTTTATATTTATCATCATCAGTCATTTAGGACAACATTGGATCATTCAGAGATCCTCACTGAACTTCTGGAGTGAGTTTGCTGCATTGAAAGTAAAGGGGCCGAATAATATTGCACGCCCCACTTTTCAGTTTTTTATTTTTTACAAAAGTTTAAAATAACCAATAAATTTCGTTCCACTTCACAATTGTGTCCCACTTGTTGTTGATTCTTCACCAAAAAATTAAAATTTTATATCTTTATGTTTGAAGCCTGAAATGTGGCAAAAGGTTGAAAAGTTCAAGGGGGCCGAATACTTTCACAAGGCACTGTAGGTATAATTGAAGAAAAAAGTCTGCAGAGGAAACCTCTGCAGACTTTCTGTGAAAAGCACAGTACTTTTTAGCTGCTGCCAGCTACGTGGGGCCTTACCCTAAGGGTTATATGGTGAAGTGTGGCGTAACATGAAGTTGTGCGAAAATTTTTTCAATGTATTGGTGTCATATTCGCAGAAAATCTAAACCTATTGGATTTTGATGTAGACAACTTTTGTACCATAGACTTCAACGTAAGTCACATATGACTATGACTTGCATGTGATGTCTGCAATTGACTGTGTTTTGACCGTTAAATTCCATGTCTAAAAAAGTTGTTCAATAGTAAGTCTCACATTGCGGGACTTCACTTCAACCGTATGTCGCCATGTAGCCCTAGCCTAACTGCGGCAATTAGCAGTAAGTCATGTGTGTTTTCAGCCTCATGATTTCAGCTGTGCGGAAATTACCACGACACATGTACGAGCAACGTAATGATGATTTTTCTTCCCAATTATCTATCACTTCTCTAACAATAACCAGTGGAAAATGCAAATCTCCATTTTTCCCTCTGGATCTAATTCTCATTAACGCTCAGACACATACAGTGAACCTGAACCAGCTAACTCCTAACAAGGCGGCTTTAGTCTGTAATCTTTCTAGGAAATAGTTGTAGCAGAAGGGACACCTGAAAAAAATAATTCACTGCTGCCTAGCTACAGGCAAGGGAATGTAGAAGGGGTTGTTTGCTTATGAAAATCCTCTTCCGTTAGAGAGGTCCCCCCGACAATAAACTGATGACAGGTTGTCCCGATGCATCAGTGATCAGCTGTAATTTGTGAGGGAACCCATCATCATATCATGTATAATTCCCGTGCAGGGCCATCTCAGGAGAATGACATATTATAACAGGAAAGTTCCCATTTAAAGCGACTTGCTGTACAAATTTCTAGTTAGGAAATGAGCATGAGCATTTACTATATACACACGCGGACAAAATTGTTGGTACCCCTCGTTTAATGAAAGAAAAACCCACAATGGTCACAGAAATAACTTGAATCTGACAAAAGTAATAATATATAAAAATTCTATGAAAATGAACAAATGAAAGTCAGACATTGCTTTTCAACCATGCTTAAACAGATATTTTTTTTTAAAAAGAAAACTCATGAAACAGGCCTGGACAGAAATGATTTTACCCTTAACTAAATATTTTGTTGCACAACCTTTTCAGGCAATCACTGCAATGAAACGATTCCTGTAACTATCAATGAGACTTCTACACCTCTCAACAGGTATTTTGGCCCACTCCTCATGAGCAAACTGCTCCAGTTGTCTCGGGTTTGAAGGGTGCCTTTTCCAGACGGCATGTTTCAGCTCCTTCCAAAGATGCTCGATAGGATTTAGGTCAAGTCTCATAGAAGGCCACTTCAGAATAGCCCAATGTTTTCCTCTTAGCCATTCTTGGGTGTTTTTAGCTGTGTGTTTTGGGTCATTATCCTGTTGCAAGACCCATGACCTGCGACTGAGACCAAGCTTTCTGACACTGGGCAGCACATTTCTCTCTAGAATCCCTTGATAGTCTTGAGATTTCATTGTACCCTGCACAGATTCAAGACACCCTGTGCCAGATGCAGCAAAGAAACCCCAGGACATAACAGAGCCTCCTCAATGTTTCACAGTAGGAACAGTGTTCTTTTTAAGATGTGCTTCATTTTTCCATCTGTGAACATAGAGCTGATGTGCGTTGCCAAAAATTTCGATTTTTGTCTCATCTGTCAATAGGACATTCTCCCAGAAGCTTTGTGGCTTGTCAACATGTAGGTTGGCAAATTCCAGTCTGGCTTTTTTATGATTTGTTTTCAACAATGGTGTCCTCCTTGGTCGTCTCCTATGAAGTCCATTTTGGCTCAAACAACGACAGATGGTGCGATCTGACACTGATGTTCCTTGAGCTTGAAGTTTACCTTTAATCTCTTTAGAAGTTTTTCTGGGCTCTTTTGTTACCATTCGTATTATCCTTCTCTTTGATTTGTCATCAATTTTCCTCCTGTGGCCATGTCCAGGGAGGTTGGCTACAGTCCCATGGATCTTAAATTTCTGAATAATATGTGCAACTGTAGTCACAGGAACATCAAGCTGCTTGGAGATGGTCTTATTACCTTTACCTTTAACATGCTTGTCTATAATTTTCTTTCTAAGCTCCTGAGACAACTCTTTCCTTCGCTTCCTCTGGTCCATGTTGAGTGTGGTACTCACCATATCACCAAACAGCACAGTGAGTATCTGTAGCCCTATATACAGGCCCACTGACTGATTACAAGATTGTAGACACCTGTGATGCTAATTAGTGGACACACCTTGATTTAACATGTCCCTTTGGTCACATTATTTTCAGGGGTACCATCATTTCTGTCCAGGCCTGTTTCATGACTTTTCTTTTTAAAAAAATTCTGTTGAAGCATGGTTGAAAAGCAATGTCTGACTTTCATTTGTTCATTTTCATAGAATTTTTATATATTATTACTTTTGTCAGATTCAAGTTATTTCTGTGGCTATTGTGGGTTTTTCTTTTATTAAACAAGGGGTACCAACAATTTTGCCCATGTGTGTATGTGAAATATAACATTTGTGGCCTGGTTTTCCAATCAGCTGTTAGCCTTTTTCTCCATGAAGAAGTCACTTTGTAACAAACATGATATTGTCCTCCCCATTTATCATCTATTTCTATTGCAAAAAAAAAGGAAAAGTAATAATAACATCATCAGCTACACTAAGACCTTCGTACAGTTGTAACCTATAAGTTATTCCTTACAAGAATATTTGGTGAATTTTCTTTCAATGAATTGAATTTGTAACATGCATTTTTTTTCTGGTGCTTTGTTATATAACATAATAACTTATAGAGAAATGGCAGACAAAATGCAATGCCTAGAGAATACTGGTTTGAAAACACACTACAAAGCCAAAAATGCAAAAAAGCCACCAAAATGACAGCAAAAAGCATTGTTTTTAATGTGTTATTTTTTCCCTGTAGACCTAGATAAAGTATCTAGCCAAAAAAACAAAAACAAAAAAGGAAGAAAAGACACCACAACAATGTGTATTTTTAATAAAAAATACTGTGGGTAATGATACTAAGCCATGCGTTTGGCGCAAGGCCCTTTCTTGTGCCAAATGTGCGCCTCAAGTCCTGACCTGCTCCTCGCCCGCCACATTCTGTGTGGCATGTAAAAAGACAAATTACAACGTGCGGAAATTGTGTTGTAAATGAAAATGAGAATAATAACAATCAAGATCCAGAACAAAGAAAAGATCAGATGTATCTGTCTTTTAGGCTAAAGCCCCATGTAGCAGGCCACAGCAAAAAAGTGCTGCGACGGCAACCCATCACAGTTTTTCCCATAGCGCTTTTCACAGAAAGTATGGACTTTCTGCTTCCATTATACCTATAATGAAACCGCCGGCATTTCCGTAGGTATAATTGACATGCTGCAATTTCCAAAACGGCGACGTTTTTGGAAATTGTCTGTATTTTCCACAATGTGCGGATAGGATTCGCTAGAATCCCATCCACCTTTCAGTGATTGTTAAATGCCGCAGTTTTTTCCTTACCTGTAATGGTATCCCCTGGAACAAAAGTTGTATTAGATACAGTGATGATATACGGGGACACAGATGACTGAGGGACGTTGTCCCCATGAATTGGAAGCATGCTGTCACAGGAAGCATTTATCTTTCCCGACGGCCATCCAAAAGCAGTACCCAAACATCCAACAATCAGTAGAGCTATAGAATACTCCATTTCTACCTGTACAGACACATGGAAGAGAATGGCCGTAAGTCTCAGTGCACCAAATAAATAGACAGAAATTCTAATAATCTTATACTCTGCAGTTGACTTTCTATGGATTTTTGTACTGATTTAAGCTGGCGACCATGTTCCTTTTTTGCGTTTGGAGTGGTGTGCTTAAACACAAGGCCAAACATATGTAGCTCTAAACTTTTTGTAGAGTTGATCTGAAAAGCACAGTGGCTAGATTTTCCTATACAGCTGGGACCGTTGCATCTCAGCTTATCCCAGTTAAATGAGCATGTTCCATACAGTCTCTGGGTATATCGCTGTATACAGTAAAAGATTTTCCCAGTTTTTACAACAGCAGTGCACTACAGATATGGTGAATTTTATGGTTAACCTTTCTGCGAGTTTTACACCTATATGCAACATTTTTGCTGCTTGCCATCAGACTTTACAGATCAAGTTTGTTTATACATCAGAATATTGTAGATTTCATTCAATGTTCATGGCTTTCACCAAACAGATGACAGGTCCGTTTTTCATGGCTGTTTTACATCTATGTGGCATCCGTTTTCATAGATCCCTAATAGATTTGAGTCTGTGAGGGATTCGTGAAAAAGAGCCAGAAATAGGACATATATTTTTTGATGAATTGTTGTCCTGGCCCATAGACTACCATTGTTTTAAAAACAGCTGGGTGATGATGAAAAAGTTTGCCACATGGTCATTTTTCACAGTTGTGCGAATAAGTCCTGAAACTCGTGCCTAAGAAGTGTACTTTTGTCATATACTGGGCATATGTATCCTACTGGATTTTCCTGTACATATGGCTACAGTAGAAAAACAATTCCCACATAAGTATATGTTTTATTACCTCACTATGTAACATATGCCTGAATATGCCTATACAGTGGCAAGCATTGCAGCCTTGTGTCCAAGGTATATGTTAGGAAATACTCCCGATATATATACCTCTGACAGAAGGTGACAACAACATTCAATAAGAGCATATCTAGATACATTTGTAACAATTTTCAGCTTTAAGAATGTTTCAACTTCTGGCTAAAAACTAAAATTTAAACACAAAGTATATTTTAAAATTGAGGATTCATTTTACAATTCACTAATAAACCAGACACCCATTCAATCCCTGTCCTCTTGTACATCTCTGAATTACTCCATTATCTCCATCATTGTTTCATCTCTATAAATCCTACTCCAAGATCTAGAGTTTCAGTACAATTCACATGCTAAATCCTTAGATAGTAAATGACCACAGAACACTTACCGGGATGATTTTCTCGTCTGTAACTATACTACTAAGAGTATAGGATGTATAATGTAAAGAGAGTCTGAAGCTGTGGATGGATCAGTCCCAGGTGCAGTAGGAAGGCAGACTGTGCTAGTTATTATTCTCCACCTCACAGGGAGTGGGCTATGTAAATGAAGCTACACCTTTTGACAAAATTCCTCTGATATCTTATTTATTTTCCAATATAATATATCCATTGACAGCCAGAACTACAGAAGGTCACATGACTAATACTAATAGATTATATATCACATAGCGGCTGCTGTTAGGTATTGTGTATTGTAACTTAACTCAGAATGAGTTCACTGCGTACTCTTTCAATTGTGTGAACTTCTAAGCCGCCTAGTATCATGGCTTTCATGAAGTTGTATGGCATCTGTATTAATGTAGGAGATTACTCTGTCCTCTGTTTTCTGCTGTGTGAAATACTCCTAGGAAGTCAAATTAAAGGTCACTGGATCTATATGTTCACAGTTAAGGAAAAGAAAATAACAGCAAGTGGAGATGTATCATGGTGCCAGGCAAGGAGAACTTATATGGGTACAAAGGAATGTTTATTAGCTACATATTTCAGGGGCTATCCACTCCCTTCATCAGGTAAATCCTAAAAATAGACATATAAAACCATATGGAATAATAACTTTAAGAAACCCCACCAATGTAATTATTACCCCCCGTGCTGTGACGACACTGTAACACAGTACAGGGATAAATCATAGCGGGACCTCTGCTGCTAATAATGGCCGCAGCCCTACTATGATATATTATTCCTTCACTGTGCCACCAATGATTTTTTTTTTACTGTAGGCAGCAGTGGAGGGGCAGGAGGGGAGAAAGAGACAAGCAGTGCCCAGAAGTGAGATGGAAAAGAAATTAAATGGATATTGGTATAAAATAAATGTAAGGTGTCTGTACTGAATATGTGTGTGTGTGTGTGTGTGTGTGTGTGTGTGAGAGATATATAGTATTTATATTTATGCAGAATTTCAGTATTTGTATTGTATACTGTATTTAAAAATGTATGCATAATATAAATATATATGTATATATTTAAACTTGTGTCCCGTTATGAAATAGATATCTCTATACACTATAGTATGATAAAGAACTCCAATCTTAAAAAATTCCCCCAGTGTATATAGAAATATATATTATATAAATGTACACTATATAAATTATGTTATATATAAACCTATATACACATATATTTGCACCTAAGTGGCATTATTCACATACATGTCTTAATATATATATATATATCAGTACATATACAGTTAGGCCCATATATATTTGGACACTGACACACAAATTTGGTTTTTTTTACCTGTTTACTGAAACATATTCAAGTTATAGTTATATAATGGACATGGACATAACATCCAGACTTTCAGCTTTCATTTGAGGGTATCCACATTAAAATTGGATGAAGGGTTTAGGCGTTTCAGCTCCTTAACATGTGCCACCCTGTTTTTAAAGGGTCCAAAAGTAATTGGACAATTGGCTCTGTGGTTGTTTCATGGGCAGGTGTAGGCAATTCCTTTGTTATGTCATTCTCAATTAAGCAGATAAAAGGCCTAGAGCTGATTTGAGGTGTGGTGTTTGCATTTGGAAGATTTTGCTGTGAAGAAAACATGCGGTCAAAGGAGCTCTCCATGTAGGTGAAACAAGCCATGCTTAAGCTACGAGAACAGAAAAAACCCATCTGAGAAATTGCGACAATATTAGGAGTGGCAAAATCTACAGTTAGGTACATCCTGAGAAAGAAAGAAAGCATCGGTGAACTCATCAATGCAAAAAGACCTGGACACCCACGGAAGACAACTGTGGTGGATGATCGCAGAATAATTTCCATAGTGAAGAGAAACCACTTCACAACAGCCAACCAAGTGAACAACACTCTCCAGGATGTAGGCATATCAATGTCCAAATCTACCATAAAGAGAAGACTGCATGAAAGTAAATACAGAGGGTTCACTGCACGGTGCAAGCCACTCATAAGCCTCAAGAATAAAAAGGCTAGATTGGACTTTGCTAAAAAACATCTAAAAAAGCCAGCACAGTTCTGGAAGAACATTCTTTGGACAGATGAAACCAAGATCAACCTCTGCCAGAATGATGGAAAGAAAAAAGTATGGTGAAGGTGTGGTACAGCTCATGATCCAAAGCATACCACATCATGTGTAAAACACGGTGGAGGCTGTGTGATGGCTTGGGCATGCATGGCTGCCAGTGCACTGGGTTACTAGTGCTTATTGATGATGTCACACAGACAGAAGCAGCCGGATGAATTCTGAGGTATTCAGAGACATACTGTGTGCTCAAATCCAGCCAAACTGATACATAATACAGATGGACAATGAGCCAAAACATAAAGCCAAACCAACCCAGGAGTTTATTAAAGCAAAGAAGTGGAATATTCTTCAATGGCCAAGTCAGTCACCTGATCTCAACCCAATTGAGCAGCATTTCACTTGTTAAAGACTAAACTTCAGACCGAAAGGCCACAAACAAACAGCAACTGAAAACCACTGCAGTAAAGGCCTGGCAGAGCATTAGAAAGTAGGAAACACAGCAGCGTCTGGTGATGTCCATGAGCTCAAGACTTCAGTCAGTCATTGCCAACAAAGAAGGAACAACCAAATATTAGAAATTAACATTTTATTTACAATTATTTCATTTGTCCAATTACTTTTGAGCACCTGAAATGAAGGGATTGTGTGTAATAAATGCTTTATAGTTCCTCACATTTTTATGCAATCATTTTGTTCAACCCACTGAATTAAAGCTGAAAGTCTGAACTTCAACTACATCTGAATTGCTTTGTTCAAAATTCATTGTGGTACTGTACAGGACCAAAATTAAAAAATGTTGTCTGTCCAAATATTTATGGACTTAACTGTATATTCATCATTCTTGTTACCCAGTGATGCCTGTTTTTACTTACCTCAATAAAGCCTGGTTATGGATGAGTGCTGCGTCTGTTCTCCTTTCTCTTCTGGATATTTGGATTTGTTTGGAGCATGCCCCCATGTACAGCTAAATGGACTGCAGTGATTCAGATAAGTACCTCCATCCTGCATTAAGTGTCGCAACTATTGCCTCTCCCTCTTTTTGCTATTTTTTTTTTTCAGATTTACTGATATTGTCTAAAAGTTATACTGTGCAAAGTTAGACCAGAAAGTTATTTATTAGAGTGTCTAATACTGGATAAAAACTATTATGTTGTATTATTAGACTGCTAGGCTAACTTTACACCTCCTATTACACTAGATGGCTTAGTTTGCGCTACAAATTTGGTTGCAAAGTGCCTAGAAAGTGTATAAAACACATGTAAAAATACTTATTACACTACACTTAGTAACCTATTTAAAGACATGTCTATCTATCTATCTATCTATCTATCTATCTATCTATCTATCTATCTATCCTCTGTATAATAAATGCTACCTCCTATGCCGCCCCTGCTACCTATTGTGTCAACCCCTCTCCCTTATAAATTGTAAGCTCTTGCAAGCAGGGCCCTCAGTCCCATTGTGTGAATTGACTTATTACTCTGTAATGTCTCATTTTGTCTGTACTTGAACGCTACAATTTGTAAAGTGCTGTGCAACATGTTGGCGCTATATAAATAAAATGTATTATTATTATTATATATCTATAGACAGTATGTATATATACAGTACACACATTGCACAATTAGTATATACAGTTGGCACTAATTACAGATATTTCTAAACATTTAAATATATACAGTACATTACATACATACATATAGATACACACACACGGACATTACATACATATACATACATCACACACGGACATTACATACATATACATACATCACACAGATATTCCATATATATATATATATATATATATATATACATACGGACATTCCATACATATACATACATCGCACACAGGCATTCCAATTTGCCAAAAGAGGTAAATACAAGAAATTTAAGGACCTGTGGTCCCCATGGCTGGATACTCGAGCCTGGCACACAGATAGAGACCGGTTATGATCCAGATATCTTTCTGGGGATTTGGGTGGTCTGGACGCTGGCCCTTTTACTGATAATCTTTTGTACCCTATGTATTTGATGTAGCTCTCCTCTGCCGTATTGGTCTATTCCTTTCTGATTAGGACTTCTGCAACTATGTTCCCTGGGACCCCAGCATGGGACCTGCTCTCCTGCACTTTCCCCTGATGTTGGGGGGAAGGGAGGGTGACTTACCTTATTAACTCCTACATTGCCTTTGGACTACCTCGTTATGAGCCTATTTGTATTGACCTGCAACCACTTTCCACTACTTCATGCCTACTCCTGGAGGATAAATATAAATCTTTTATTGAGCATTAAAATTCATCAAGTGTGTTATTATAGCGATAGTCTTTTTAGATCTGCCATGTCCAGTTGAAGAGTAGCATAACCTAATATATTTGGGAACTGCATGAATGTCACCATTTTGTCAGTCCCTGGGATGCTGTTATGAAATTGCCACAGGAACAATGTCCAAAAATTAAGAAACTAGCAGATACCAGAGAGCAGTAGAACAAGCTACCTAAATTTCACACAGTGGTTGGTCTTGAGCTGGACTTGGACCTAGGTTATTGTCCCAGAAGCTTAGTGTGAGGCTGGTTGCAGACGACTGTGTGTATTTTTCGGTCAGCAAACTAGTAATTAATGTTCAGTTTTTGCGGACGGAGTGTCTTCAGTGTTTCTTCAGCATGAGTGAAGTATGTCCACAAAAACTGACAGAGTGTCTTCAGTGTGTCATCAGTGTGTGATCCTAGTTTGCGGATCCACCATAAAAACACAGGTGACATCTAATTATATACCTAGCTTGTCCGCGAAAATGGACGGCACACTGATGACACACTAAGTACATCCGTGTGCTGTCCTAGGTTTTTAGTCTCCCATAGCCTTCTATGGGCGAGTCCGTTCCGCAAAAACTGAACAGAAAAGGACATGTTCTATCTGATGCGGCGCGGAGTCACAGCTGGCACACTGATCAGTGAAAAACATGGTCGTGTGCATGGGCCCATATAAATGAATGGGTCAGTGTGCTATTTGCGAAAAACAAGGATAGCACACGGATCTCGCCCACAGTCATCTGCAAGGGGCCTAAGGGATAGATTCTCTACAAACTGAGAGCAAACCAGGAGGAAATGGAGGATGACTAGACTAATAAATTCCTTCTGGGATTCTCCAGAAATTTGTTTTTCACATTTACCAATAGTAAAAGGTTGGAAATACAGTTCTTGAAACCATACATGTATGTTACATTTTCCATTAGTGATACTAATTTTCAATAGTGTAGAGAAAACAGCAGATGTGTTAACCGAGTAAATACAGCATGTGTAATAGCATGCAAGGGAAAAACAGAAATGACACCATTTTGCACATGGGATGTCTGGCATTCTGGCATATGATATGTAATATAGAACTAGTACAGCAGGTATAGCTTTATTGGTTGCAAAATTGTGGACAAGAGTCTGACAGATAACTCTTGATCTAGATGGATCAAATATCTCATGGACAGTAGGGATTCATGCACATGACTGTTTTTGCAATCCTCGTGTCTTCCATTTTTTTAATGGAAGACAATTGGATGACACTCAGATGATATCCGTTTTTTCACTGTTCAATGTGTGGCTCAGATCCTTGAAAACAGATCTGTATAGGACATGCTGTAAAAAGTATTGGAACAGACACAGGTTGCAAAAACGGTTGTTTGCATGAAGCCTTAGGATACGTTTTAAGTTATGAATGCCGCTAAGTGAGATGAGGAAAGAGAGGCTGGTAATAGTGAGGGCAACCACAAGAGAGGCTGAAAAAGAGTATAACTATAATAGTATTGCTTTTTCCTATCTATAACTATAATATGACTGTATAGTATAACACCAGTGGTATACTTACCATAAAAGTAGATTGTGCATCTGCTATGGGTACCTGTGGTGAGATAGGGCATTGGACTTTTTATTTCCTAACATAGGTCCACAGCATTTTACTACTACCACCATTAAGGGGTGGCTCTGTGCAAAGAGATTTTGCAGGTTCTAATGATTTCAATAGTCCGTGTATTCCTTTCTATGCACTATGCCCCCCGGAGTGCTGACTGCAGATGGCCAGATTTAGTATGCAACAGATTTAGAGCTGTATAGGGTAGAGTTGTAAATATAGCAGGGGCAAACACAGACTGTAGAGGTTCTCTGTGTAGGTACAGTATATGGACCCCTTGTTATTCCAGCACAACCATTATGTCTCTTTAGTTGTGTACAAGACTGAGTGTAACTTTTTTTTAAAATTCCTTTGCTTAATAAAAACATTTGTCAGAATATCTGTGTATGCCCCTGTCTGACACTCACTATTACCATGGGGGATAGTTGATCAGTCCTGCAATATTTGAGGACACCCATCTGAAATGTAAAATGAAGCAGAATTGGAGCAGTTTGATAGATTTATTTGCAAATGTTTTTTTGTTTTTTTTTTGTTTTTTTTTAAGGAAAGGTGATTGAAAGAAACAAGACATTAAGGCAGAGGCCAAACGTTGTGGAAAAGCTGCATTTATTTTTTTTAGTCAAAACTAGGAGTGGCTTTAGCAGAAGGAAGAAATAGAAGTTCATCCTTTATATTTTCTATATTCCATTTGAAGTCACTCTTGGTTTTGGCTGAAAAAATGCAGTTTAGACAGTCTAAATATATCCAGATTTCTCATCAAGCAGCCGCCACTGGGATAAATCTGGTGTATTTTCAGGCTGCTAGTCTAAGTTTACACTGTCTATTAGTAAATCTTGGCCTTTGAATTTTCTGGGTGCAGCAACAAAGGTCAGGCACTAGGTGTCCTCATTCTCCTTATTACTGTGAACCAGATAATTTCAGAATTCTGCACAGTCCAAGGACAATTAGGATAGCCCTAGTTGATAAGCCAGGATTGTATATGTTATTTTGTTGCTGGAAGTAAAATTGTTGAATAGAGAAATTCCTCCTAGCTCTAGTGAGCTCCCCTTCTGCTACTATACATTTAACAGCATGTATTAAGTAGCACATGTAGTGTTGTATAGACAGCAGCTGGCTTTCAGTCCTCTAAGTCCTTGTTTTTATCAAAATTATATGTGAACCACAAGTCAAAGTTGTTTTTGTACATACAGTGAGACAGTTTTTTAGCTTATTATATTAAATTTGTACTGAAGAGACATATGAGCATCTTTAAGGGTGTCCTGCAAGCAGCACTTTTCTCCCCGCATATTTCGTGTGGAAACCACACGGACCCCATTATAGTCTATGGGGTCCGCAGGTTTCCCAGGTAAACTGCTTTTTTATGCGTATAGGTTTTCGTTCGGGGGGGTCCCCAAGCGGACTCCCCCGAACGCAGATGTGAACCGGGCCTTACTTGTAGATGCTTAAAGAGCACTTTCACGTCCTCTGGCAGGCCCGCCCTTCTGACGGTGGAGAGCTATCCATGCCGAAACCAACAGCACCGACATCTCCCGCACCAGGGCGCACATTGGGAATTCAGCACAGTCAGCTTTCTAGCGGTATATAATACCACAAGTGCCAGAGGACGCGAAAGGTCCTCCTTAGTGTACATATGACATGCAAAAAAGTTGTCTGTCACAACAAATGTTGTGTTGCTTTGGTTACAAAAGTGTTGGGTTTCCATTATTGTCTCCCTAATTTTGCAGGAAAAAAAAAAAAGCAAAAGCTTGCAGTATTTTCTTTTATATAGAATCTCTGATGCAGATGTGAACATAGCCCAATACTGATGACAACCAGACTGACTTCTCTAAAACAGAGAGGAGTGACTGCTTTTCTGGACAGACATATGTGAACACAGCTTCATCTTTCACAATGAATATGCAGAATTCAAAGGCAACTTCTAGAAGAAGAGACTGTACCAGGCAGGTCAAAAAATAAATGCTGAAATGTCATAATGGTTTCATTCTCAGCTCTTGACAACGTATTGCTATTGTATCCGTTTGCTACTGTCATTAATGTTTTTTTTTTTTAAATTTTTTATTTCCTTTGTTAAAGAGGTGAAAGACCATGAGTGGGTCAAAAAAGAAGAGAAGAGCCCCCTAAAAAAAACAAACACTGAACCAGGACAACTTTACAATAATGCCATATTTCAATGTCAACATTTGTCATCTATCCATGCAATAAGCAATACATGCTAGATTGTTGGGGTCCAACCACTAGGACCACAGTGTTTGCTAGAGGTACAAAAACAGCCAAGAGGTGGGCCACACTGGGGAGTTGCTCCATTGTTTCTGATGAGGCTCAGCATGGCTCCAAGGTATTACATACAGCAGGACAGACCCATTGTCCCTGAAAGGGAAGTCTCTGGATTTCTTCATCAATGAAAACATTCACTTCTGTAAACTGGCTCAGGTAAAAGAAGTTGCAAATCACCTTCCTCCTTTAGTCCCCACGTTGTGGAAAAGCAGCTTTTTATGTTGCAGCTTTTGCTGCAGTTGTTTGAACCAAAGTCAGAAGTGGAATTAGCAGAAGGTAGAAGTATAAGAGCTTCCTATATATCCTCTATTCCTGTTGTAGCCACTCTTGGCTTTGGCTCAAACAATCGCAGCAAAGTCTGCAACGTGGAGCCTCAGCCTTAGGCCAAAAAGGCAGGATCATAAGTATTATGTTGACTGCAAGTATAGTAGAGCACTGTGAATGGTAATCTACATGTCCTGTGTTTCTTAATGAATGTATCCCAGGCATCAGCATTATTTAAGTGGGCAGGCCTCTGAATAAAAAAGTAAAAGAAGCCTTGTGCTAGACCAACTAAAGCAACATTTTGTTAATTTGGCTAATAATCTAGCTATATGATTGAATACAGTGTCAAACATAACTACAATTTATATTTTTCTTATGTACAGAATGATAGACAAGAAGCCAATAAATAAGACAAAATAATTTATTAATGTTACTAAAAAAAATTTAAATGTATATATAAAACATGTATGTATATCATGGGAATTTTTTGATAAGCAAAAATGATGTAAAAAGTTCCACTCCAGGGCTTCAATAACTCCTACTTAGAAGCCTGTCTAGTCTGAAACTTAGACTCTTTTAGTAAATCTGCCCCTAAATGTCTATTCATTTCAATGGGTAGTTTTTGATACTTTGATTTGTCACTGCAAAAAAAGGATCATTTACACTGTACCAAAAGGGAACAAGTCAGTCTGTCTGAGACCAACAGAGTAGTGACAGACCCGTTGATCCACACACAAAGGGTTATGAGACCAGCCTACTGTAAGGTTTTCTCATTTTACTGGACCCATTGGAGCTGTCTTTCTTCCTTTAACCCTTTAATGACCGGGCCATTTTTTGTTTTTACATTTTCGTTTTTCCCTCCCCACATTCCAAGAGCCATAACTTTTTCATTTTTCAATTCACTGAGTCACATGATGGCTTATTGTTTGCGAAACAAATTGTACTTTGTAATGTCCCTATCCAATATGCTGTGCAATGTACTGGGAAGCTGGAAAAAAATTCAGAATGAGGTGCAATTGGAGAAAAACTGCATTTGCGCCAAATTCATATGGGTTTAATTTTTACAGCATTCACTGTGTGGTAAAAATGATATGTTACCTGTATTCTGCAGGTCAGTATGAACACAGCGATACCAAATTTATATAGTATTTGTAATGTTTTGATACCTTTTAAAAAAATTTAAAACTTTGCTAAATAGAGAAAAATTATAATAAAATTAGAATTTTTATATATTATTACTTTTGTCAGATTCAAGTTATTTCTGTGACCATTGTGGGTTTTTCTTTCATTAAACGAGGGGTACCAACAATTTTGTCCACGTGTGTATGCACTTTTCACTTAGCAACTGATTGTCCAAACCAGACAAGCAGATTATTGTTTTCCATTGATTTAGTGTCAGTGAGTAATTATGTAAGTGGTTCTCAAAATGTAATGCCAGGTAAGTCATGTAGTAGCATCATCTGTAGATATAGAATTAGATATGGACACAAGCTCCCCAGATATAATGTATTGTTACATAGGTCCCAGCATACTTCCTTATTTCCCTGATACATGTCCATAATTCCATCATTGTAAACATCTCACAGGCGTCCTGCGCACACAGTTTACTCTGTATATTGACACTGGCAATTTTTAAATATATTAAGAAAAAAAAAAGTATTGCAGTTGATAACGTCTATTATTATAGGTAATTCTTTGGCAAAGAAGAGTTGGCTTTTCCAAGAAGTACACCGCATCAAGCCGATTGTCCAATACCAACCAAGAGTGCTATCAGAAACATCAGATTTCCACAAATGAAGATTATAAGTGCCACCATCTCAGTCTGCAAACAAAACAGAAAATGATTTAAGTATTTATATGAACTTTAGGTTTGCCAACTGCAATTCCACATTTTATCTTCATTCCAAAATATTTTACAAGGATATCTTGCTTCTGTGCCAATTTATAAAATTCTCTTTCTCCATACAGGATCGACCTTTGGGATGTACTACCTGCATCAGCTGCCCGGTGTAATATATGTGCTAAGTGGGCAGCCTGTGGCCCTACAAGACTACTGTACTGGTATAGGAGATGTAGTGACACTGATCTGGTAGAATTTGCCACTAAATGTGTGCTGGTAGAGTAGCTAGGACGTTATGCTCTATACAGATAGACAAAGATGCTTTCTATTTATTGATAAATCTAAAAAAGGGACAAATATATGTAATGTCTACAGTACAGTTTTCCACTTAGTGCACTACGTAACAACACCGATACTGTGAACAGTGATCACCTAAGACTACATATATGTAGTTGTGTTTGTGGGATTAGAAATCCAGGCATCTCATACTACTCTATAACCTTTTATAGAAGGTTCTAATGATTTATGTCACAAAGTTTTATCATTAGAATTCATTTTCTTTCAGGACGTTACTACACAGACAGCGTATAATAAGTGCACTGGTTCCCAATGTGTGGCTCTCCAGCCAAGCTACAACTTACTACATGCAACAATAATTTGACAGCCACAACATCTGGAGAGTCATAGGTTGGAGAGTGTGGATTTAGGTGTAGATTATTCTTTTGGATCACACAGTGCTCAACATTTAAGAGATAATGCAATAGCTATAAGTTATAATTGAAATATTATATAGCTTACCCGATGGTTAACATTTTCATATGTCTCTGTAAAGGAAAAAAAAAAAAAAAAAAAAAGTAGAAAACATGACTGATTTGTATTTATATTGCAGCCATTGCATTAATGGTTAAATTTACATTTTTTAAATTTTAGTTCTACAGTTGGGGTTCTAGGGTGAAAACTGGGTGTAGAAGAGGTTTCCTTTTTTTGGAAGCTACTGGAAAAAAAGCTTTTTGCCAGTGTTCTCTCTACTAACAACTGTGACATCACAAGTATCAAACGTGTGACCGCTGCGGCTAGCGATTGATGATCTTCATTTCCATCCCTGGCAGTCCATACACTGGAGAACATTGAGGACGCACTGCCTGAACCGAGGACTAGGAATAGTAAAGTAATGCTTTTTTTTTTTTTTTTTTTTTAATTTTACACCATCTCTAGCTCCCAGTGAGTTTTGCATTTATCCCCTTTAACCCACACAAAGGAGCTTTACCCCTCCATCGCCCCAGTGCTACTGATCAACTGATTTAAGGATCTGTGGTGTTTGGACAAATGCTACGAGCTCTTGCTATTTCAGTTCAACCCCATTCATTTTAATGTGATACAAATGTAGCATGGCCAATGGATGTCAGTGGCCTGAGAAGAGGAAGTGGAGCTCACCAAAGCGCTGCAAGCCCTTCAAGCAGTTGATTAGTGGGGGTCTTGGATTTCGGACTGATGGATAGGATATATCCCTTGAATAGGTCATCAATATCATAATGCTGAAAAAAACCCTTTAAGCCTCAAATATTATTGAATATTAGAGATTAATAATATTACTAACCATTTGTTTTTAGGCGCATGTTGGTTTCCAGGATAATATAGAAAAGGACTTCCCATGCAAAGAATCCTCCCATAACCTTGGGCATCCATTGGTTTGTTGATATATCCACAAGACCAAGGCCAAGAAAGATGGCAGCCACTAGGAATTGTGTGAACATGGCATGATTAGTTATGGTAGGAAGAAATTAATTTAGAATTAAAATAATATGCCAATGAATTAAAAAATATTAAACTATTTATTCTACATAGTATGATCTTGGTATGTTATGTTTTTGCCTTACCTGCTAGGATCTTTATTACAAGTGCATTTATAGCATGTCCCCAGTTGAAGATAAAACGTCTGTAATTACAACAATGGACATCCATTTAGAAGCTTCATTTCTGGATATATCATCATTAACAATAAATTTTAAAGAGGACCTGCTATGTCCCCTGACAGGTCTGTTTTTCAAGTGCCTGCATTCCCATGGTACACAGTATGGGGATGTTCACACATAGGAATCCACCTCAAATTCCACCTGAAATCTGACTCACATTCCTACTGAAATTGAAATGAATGGGAGGCAGAAAATACACCGTTTCCATTGGCACAGAATTGGATGTAGAATTTGACTTGGAATTTGCTAAAATCCACTCGCGGAATTTACAATTTGGCCATGCCAGAGATGCTGTGCAATGAGCCACCCTATTAACAAAAAGTATGGTAATGCCCAGTTAATTATTTCATAAGTTTTTTTCCAACTCTCCCATGCTTAACCAAGCCTGCATGTAATTTTAACAGGAAGCGTAGATCCCATCTCAGGATCATATATAAACTTGTGGCATAAGCTAACTGAAGTGTTTTAACTAATACATTGCTCCATTTGCCAGATACTGCTCGGACTAAGCTGAAAATTAGGAAGTGGATGGGAGAGGAGAAAACCCCTTTATCTCCTGTGGGAACAAAGGATTGGGCATATCCAACAACCCTATGTAGGAGCAAGTTGGCCAATGCCTTTGAAATTATCAGTTTTTTTCCCCAAAGATACGCAAGCATTGAATATACATATAACAATAAGTAACTGCCTAAAGAGATTTACCTTTCATGCTTAGGATCTGGGCGGAAAAAGGCAAAGATGGGTTGAAAGAATGACAATATCATAACTATGACACCAAGGACTGGATGAGCTCCCTGTTAAAAAAAAAAAAGGGGGAAGAGCACAGTCGGGATGAATTTTGATCATTATAATGATAGCACTTACCAAGCATAGTTATGATTTTTGATCTGCATGTATTCATATTTGATTAAGCTGCTGGGGGAGGGGAGTTCAGAGTCCCTTATTATAAAAATTTAAGCCCCACCCCAATAATATTATAATATGAAATGTATTATTGTGAACATAATTAAGTTAAAAAAAAACAATGATATCCATACAGTATGTATTTGTGTTTATTTTCTGATGTAAAATATTTGCATACCTAGTCACATTCATAGTTTGTCATGGAACTGCCTTGCAAGTGCAATCCTAAAAGGGGCATGGTTTGTGTAAACTTGAACATTAGGATTTGTATGCAGGTGTGGGCAGAGTAGGTGAAGCTTAAAAAAAGTCTAACACCACTAAAACCACCCTTAAAACACCTTTTAACATACCGTTAATGACATAGCCAACATACGTTTCTTGTGTCAGAGTGCAATTTTGCTGCTTTTCTACTTTTATTCCATATGTAAATGAGCTATTTGGTGCAATGGGGGGCATACCAGCTGCAGCACCATCTTCAGATGTGGTCGCTGAAAATCAGTGCATATTGCACTGTAGACCATTAAAGTATTTCTCAATTTAATCTAGGATGCAATGCAGTTCATATTCTCGGAAGGATCTATAGTCATGTTATTTTTTATGCCATTACTTCACTTTTTAGTAGATAATACTTACACCACTCCAGTCAGCGACATTTACAAACACCATAATGAAGGCTATTATGGTTAGAATCACTGTTAATATCATGAGATAGAAATGAGCCTGTAAACAGAACACAAAAGTATGATGTAAAAAACGAGATATGTAGTAAAACCGGAATAGTGGCAGAGCAGGAATAAGGCTGTTGGTGATGTGATGTGGCAATCACAGAATTTACTCTACATAGCAACGTCATTTGAATATTTTTTTTTTAACATAGTTAAAGCACGGTCATTTTCTTGTGTAGGTTTTCAGAGGCTGGTTACACATTTCTTATCTAAAGCCTTTCTGGGGCCGTGTGCATTTGGCACTGCTTCTTTCTGTATTGACAGATCAGCTCTCTCATAGTGACTGTAAGGGTTAACTATATTCTACAACAAGGTATACAGAGAGCACAGGGGATGAAATGTTATGAAGACAGACTGCATAGTTTATAGACAAAATACAGACTCTAAGTCTGGGAAGAAATGTCAACATCTCTGCTGTTCTCAGCAGAACTACTACTCTCAGGAAGATAAGGAGGACATTCAGATAATGTGAAAAGGAAAACATCTGGGGTGATGGGTAACTGAACAAATTTGTCTGATAACGGAACTGGAAAGACCATATATGTATATTGATCACATGACTGTTATGTAACTGAGCTTGCTTTTAAAACTGTATTGAACTACGCAATAAAGTAGAAACTGTTCATACACGGTACCTGTGTACGTCTTGTTTCCCGAGCGCTCGAAACTGGTTATCTATTTAATTAGGCTTACGGTGACATCCATCCCGGGGGAGATTAACCCCCGACAGTGACATTTAGCCTTGTAGCGATCATTCAGAATCTGGATTTCTTTTTGCTAACTGTGCTAGAAAACAATTCACATTTGGATTTGGATTTTTGGCTGCTAATAGCTCTAATGTCGCTCTAATATGTAGGCCAGTCATAGTGAAAGAACATATAGTATAGACAAAGAAAAAGTGTTCAGAAATATCAACCTGTAATAATTTGTCACAAGAATTATTTTTTTACTAAATTTTTCCCTTCTGCAGGCTTTACTTGAGCTGGTGAATGGAGACTGCTCCGCTCTTTTTCACTTAAAGACAGACACAGGACATGTATATAGAGAAGTACTGACATGTACTGATATAAAATAATTGGCCTGTGACTTGGGCCCTGAATTCTAAAGACACATGTAATCTAAGACAATTGACTTGTAGTCCGTCTCAAGATGGATACAACAGAGGTTTTGGAGTGAAAGTCACGCTCTCTCTTGGTTTTCTTCCTATCTCTCTGATCGCTTATTTAGTGTATCATTCGCTGGTGCTATTTCTTCTCCTCTGCCCCTTGCAGTTGGGGTTCCTCAAGGCTCAGTCCTAGGTCCCCTCCTCTTCTTTCTGTACACAGCCCAAGTTGGACAAACATTCGCAAATTTGGCTTTCAATACCATCTTTATGCTGATGATACCCAACTATATACCTTATCCCGTGTCATCATCCCTGCACTACTACAGAACACCAGTGACTGTCTCTCTGCTGTCTCTAACATTGTCTTCTCTTTATCTGAAATTGAATTTTTCAAAAACTGAACTTCTTGTGTTCCTTCCATCTACTAACCGACCTAACCCTGGCATCTCCATTTCTGTCTGTGGCCTTACTATTACCCCGAGGCGGCATGCCCGCTGTCTGGGGGTTGTATTTGACTCAGATCTCACCTTTACCCCACATATTCAGACACTTGCACGCTCTTGCCACCCGCACCTTAAAAACATCTCTAGAATTCGCCCTTTTTGTGGAAACATCAAAAACCGTCATTGTCGTTCTGATAATCTCTTGTCTTCACTTTTGCAATTCTCTTCTAATTGGGCTTCCTCTTACTAAACTCTCCCCACTACAATCTGTCCTGAATGCGGCTGCCAGACTCATCTTTCTGTCAAACCAGTACACAGACGGATCTACCTTGTGTCAGTCGCTGTATTGGTTGCCCATCCATCACAGAATACAATATAAAATTATCACACTGACCCACAAATCCATCCATAGCGCTGCGCCCCCTATATCTCCTCTCTCGTCACTGTCTACCGCCCTAACAGTTCTCTCCATTCTGCCAATGACCTTAGACTTGCATCCTCTGTAATCCAATCATCCCACTCCCATCTCCAAGACTTTTCTCGAGCTGCACTGGTGCTCTGGAATGCTTTACCCAAGACAATCCGATTAATCCCCAAACAGCAGTTTCAAAACTGCCATAAAATCACATCTGTTTGGTCAGGCTTATCACGTGACCTGATCACAGTGTAGTGTGTGGAGGTGTAAAACAAGAACACCATTTATCCTTCCTCCTCTGTTCCTCAGATCCTATCCTCTCCATCTAGAAGTTACACTGCACTCCTTGCACTTAGTATCTGTTTATTCACAGATACAGGCTGGTGACGGGTTCATACAGCTTCAGTTACACAACCTTTTCTATTAAAAGATGGCTGGACGATTGTAGCAAACAAGCCCTCTGACCTCGTGTCCCCCCTATCTCCTCATAGAATGTAAGCTCTTGGGAGCAGGGCCCTCACTCCTATTGTTTGATATGTTTATTTCTTTGTTACATTGTAATGTGTCATATTGTCTGTTCATGTGTCCTCTGATTTGTAAAGTGCTACGGAATATGTTGGCGCTATATAAACAAAGTTGTTATTATTATTATTATTATTATTATTATTACTACTTCAGCAAGAAAGGGATGAGGAAAAAAAATAGCAGAAATTTACTCTATATATTAAAGCCCTTTAAAACGATAACTATAACAATCCTCTATTTTATCTAGAGAGATAGATAGATAGATAGAGGTAACTGTATTTCTAGATATGCAGAGTCAGCTGTCAGTTTCCACACCTGTTCAAGACATACTCTACAATGAAAGCCCACATGCACAACAAGCATACAATGAACTACAAAGTTTAGATGTGCCAGTATACAGTGGAGTTGAAAGAAAAGAACATGATGCCAAATTGGCCCCAAAACCAAATACTCCAACTATAGGATTAGTTAATTCAGGAGATAGGAGATGCTTGAGTTTCTAGCATTTATTTGTCCATATTTCACCTGGAACCATGCAGCCTTCCCAAAGAATGGCTTCCCAGCTGCACTCTTCATATAGCGAGCCATAATCATCCCAATACTCCCAGTGGTCATCCAAGCAATCAACATGAGGGCACCTACAAGAAATATTGGTAGTCTCACAAGTCAATCTGAATTCACAAAACAGCTGAGACCTCTAATATTTTTTACCAGATATTTCTATTTGATGGGGTTTTCTTGTTTCTCTACAGGTATCAATTACTGTTTTTGTGGAAACAAAGGTGGATGTTTCAGATGTGCTTTTGGCTTTGACAGTCCATACTTGAAGTTCCTGGGCCTCAATGCTAAATTTGTAACAAGGTTCCAATCTACCATGTGCCATTTATGATATTGGTATCTTATATAGCATATGAGCCTTCCAGCTGCCTCAGGCACTAGGGCCTGGGTGTAACTGTTACCTATGCCTCCCTCCCATAGCAATACTTCAGGTAGTACCCCTCTTTGCAGAAAAGCCTTTCCTAAGGAGTTCTTTGGGTAAAGTTTTCTCAATCTCACAGGATGGGATCCGATCACATCTGCTTGACTATACATATTCTGTCTAGCGTTTGTGTGGAATGGTCCTCTTTATATAATGTAAGTACAGGACTACTGTAAATGACTGACCTTGTTGTTCAGGCACCATTAACAAATCATTTATACATTAAGAAAACAGAAAAGGACGTGGACAATCTAAATATTCTATTGATTTCTTTCCTACTCTAAACGCACATATTACTTCTTTTGCCAAATAACATGCAATGAAATCAATAGGTAAATACTCACCATGACCAAGCACCACTTGACTAGTTCCACTCGTTGTTGAACCCGTTGTCGTAAAAACTGACAGGTCAACTTGAGTGTTGGAGATTATTTTCTTTGTATGCTGGGCTATTGATCCTATTCATAATAAATTACATTTATAAACATTTACACCATGGATGAAGTACACTTCTATTCATTTTACTAAATTAAAAATATATTGTATTTATTTCTATACATGATTATGGCAGCCATGTTGCCTAATCTGCTGCTTTGCTTTATGAACATTAGTTCAGGGGTTTGCTTTATAGCAGTAACACTGGTGGAAAGCAGATGGCTTTATTGATATCTGTTTGAGAGAGCATTGTATGGATGTGCCGGGTCACTGCACAGTAAGGGAAAGGGGGGAGGTATTCCTATGATCTATTGTCAATGGTGGATCTAGTGTTATACTTTTATAATATCGGTAATATTCTCGTAGTCTTTGTTATACTTCGGCTGCAGCAGTTACGTAGATCTACAACACATTATCGCTGCAACAGTCACGGGCCTCAGCAGTCTTGTGCTGTACATTTAGGCTGTACATTTAGGCATCAGCGTACATTAGCAATCAGCGATTGGTTGCATCAGGAACGTACACGTGTTCTTGTCATTACTGTCGGACAAGTCAGCACTGGCAGTGTCGTGGAGGGGTATTAAATAGATAAGTAATGTTGTTTTGTGTTTTTTTGTTTTTATTTTAGTATTAACTGAAGTTAATTTTTTTTTTTTTTTAATCCTGGAAACCCCGTTAACATCTTTATTACTAAAATTTCCAGAATTATTTGTAAAATAGAGACTTAGAGATACAGATCATAATCTGGGCAGTGTGTTTCCTTTCCATGATCTCATACTGGCTTACATTAGGTAACATTGAGGGTGGTCAATGCAGAGGTCAAACCCACAATTTTGCTCCAAATTATTTATTTTTTGTATATGGTGACTAATCCATTGTATGTGTTATGTACCATGTATTTATGTTTTTTCCTCGTGAAATATTTGCAGCTTAAAACTCAATCAGTATTCCTCCACATATGAATGACTTGAGCTTCCTCATTGGTGTGGGAGCTTCTCAGAATATCAAGACATAAATACTTGTAAGCAGCATAAGACAATATGCTTTCCCCAAACTCACCATCTGCATTGGAGGGGCCACTGACCAGGAAGACATAGTAGGTGGAAGTCCCACTTGATCGTGGTTGTAATGAGATGCTGCTGTTACTAATAAACGAACATTTCACTACTCCATTTGTATAGGATGAAACTATTGATCCGGCCGTGTTCTGCAACATAAATATAACATGGTTCTAGTGGTCACATTCAGATAATGTTAATTGTACCATCTACTCCTGCACGTTCATAGATGAGCTGTGCTAGTCCAGGTTTCAGAGAAAACTGCAGAATAAAGTTAACATGTGGCCGCACCTTAGAGATCACGTATGCAGCAATTACCTACCCGTAAACAGCCGGTTGGCAATTTATATTACAATGTCAAAGATAATTAGTGTTAATTATTAAAGGTTTGGTTCATTGTTGCAATCATTTTTATAAAATAAAAAACTAAAAAACAAAGTAACTTAGCAAACTGTTGAATAAAATGAATCCTACCATTATGTGTATACCACTCCTCTATAGATGTATACAGACTCTGTATGAGGTGTGATAGCTAACAGCTATCTAATATGTATGGCGGATTTACAAGCCTCAATATCAGGTTTACCAGCTATGGGTAAAAATGCTTACATTTTCCTAAGACCCATTTTATATTTATTTCATATTTATTAAACCCTGTAGCAACTGTATTGCTATATGTCTATCTTTTGCCTTGAGTTGCACACACGTGATTATTCTGTGTAGATACAATTTCTGTATCAAATATGAATATAAATAAATATATAAAAGGATCTTCCAGCATCTGTAGCTCCTATCCCTAGACCCCAGTGCATCTTATTTCTCTCCCAGAGGCTCCCGCTAATAGAAGAATAGAAGCAGCTGGATCTTGTGCACCATTAATGGGCCAACGTATAAGCAGTAGTCTGAAGAGGAGAAACCTTTCAAGCAAGGCTCAGTTTGACTTCTGCAGCTACTATGCTTTCCACTACACAGCCAGCTGCAGTTTGCCATTCAGGAGCAAATCCACCAGATTGATCAGTGACTTGTTCTCATCCCTTCTCTGACCTCTTCTTTACATTTATTTTATTTTATTTTATATGCTTATATAGCGCCTACAAATTCTGCAGCGCTTTACAGATGAGCTTTGATCTGGTCTTAAATGAACTGAGAAGACCATTCAGTAGAGGTTCGAGAAGAACTAGGGAACATGCAGTCTGATAGATTTGCTTCTGAACAACATTCTGCAGTTGGCTGTGTAATGGACAGCATAGCAGCTACAGAATTCCACAGCAAACAAAGCAAAATGTTTAGTAAAAAATCTGTTACATTATTTTTTTAACCCCAAAACACATGTAAATCAAATACCTAAAAATGGCTCCTATGGTGTACGCAGCATTTAAACCCCATTATTCAATAATATTTTGAAAGGACTTACAGTGTTTCTGATAGTAGGAGAGACATATCCAGTGTTATATGCGTCTTGTACTAAAACATTTCCTGTGGAGTTCTTTGTGCAAATATAAACATCATCATTGCCCTAGAAGACAAAAAATATAACTCTGAATTATTTAACTCAATATTACTCTAAGCACACACACGCAAGCCACAAGATTACATGACATGCTTGGGCTAACAAACAAAGTAACGGAGGCATAACATTATTATGGTTATTGTTATTTCCCTAGGTGAATGGGAGAAAATTTACTGGCCTTTAGGCAAAACCAGGCCCCATTTTGTGACTCAAAGTGTCCTTTTTTTGTGGACACTAAGTGCGCTGGCCACACGACCTTTTTGAGACATAATATCACGATCTTGATTTGATGAACTCTTTGGTTTGCCAGTACCAGTAAGATGTTGTTTTGTTTGTTTCCTGTCCATGGCCATCTTGGTTCCTGCCTGTTGATTATTTGAACTCCTGCACCTGATCACTCAGTGCCTAAGTATTGTGTTGAAGCCAGCTTCTCTCAGCCCTTGAGTCCAGGATCGATTGTTCCTAATTGGTCCAGCACACTACCGCTGAACCGCAAGGCCCAGCACACTACCGCTGAACCGCAAGGCCCAGCACACTACCGCTGAACCGCAAGGCCCAGCACACTACCGCTGAACCACAAGGCCCAGCATACTACCACTGCAATACAAGGCCCAGCACACTACCACTGCACTACAAGGCCCAGCACACTACCGCTGCACTGCAAGTTCCAGCTACTACCTGATGCACTTCAGACCCCAGCCATTGGTCTCCGGAGCCCGGTACAAGAGTCTTGACACATCACCAGCATATAACATACCCACATCTTATATAAAAATAACAGGTGCCCCAGTGGATGCGGAAGAATTCACCATACATTACAACTTTTAACACATTATTGGACAACTGGCTTGGAAAATTTCAGCCTCCTGAATGTGACAGGGTGTCCACTGTGGCATGCTCCATCAGATGCCACACTGTATTTTATTTTTTTATTACTTTAGTAAAATAACGTAAAAAAAAAAATGCTCTCACCATTTTTTGATCACTAGAGAACCCAATAGCCACATATCCAGATGCAGGGCCACTCATTTCAAAGACATATCCATTGCCAGCGGGTGCTGCAGACATGAAGAGACAGGTGGCATCATTGGGATCGCAGTTCGTGGGATTAGTGAAGCAAAACTTCTGAGAACCGCACGTGGTATTAGATATCTGCAACTAGAAGAATGAAAGAATACAATGATGGTTGTCACTCCCAGCACATACTCTATGGGCATGTATCCTACCAAATCTAACACAATGCAGACCCTCTCTAGAATATGTATTCACCTAACTCACAGGTGCCCGAACTACCGTCAACATTCTGTCCTACACAGTAAATATATGCATGATTTGCTTCAGTATGAGGACAAAGCTCATTTCAGAGTACAATGTCTATAGTTTCTACCATTCATTGCTATAACATAACTAGTAAAGGCCATGCTCACATATCTATATCTATTGCCATCTATACTGTACATATATCTTACTGCTTGTAGGATGCCACTCTCCACTCCAGTCCAGAAGGTGTTGAAACTATTCAAAACAGTTGCTCTAAAAATTAAAAAAAATATATATATATTATTTATTTATATAGTGCAGTTACATTAGTTGCCCCATTATTTTTGGAGTTTTGCAACCAGCATTGGTCATTCCCTACTTCGTACTACTTAAAGGGGTTGTCCAGGATTTGGAGGTATAAAATAAAAAAAAAAGCATACTCACTTGTCACCACCACTGGATAGTCGGTGGAGAGAGACCAGTGACATCACCGGTTCCATGCCAGGGACTGCTGAGGCCATTGATTGGTCTCAGTAGTCACATGACGCTGAGGACTTACAGTATCCAGGCATCTGCATAAGACCAAATGCACACAGGCAGCTATGGAGTGCTAGGGACAAGTGAGTATGCTTTATTTTCTTATTTATTTTACACTTCCCACAGCCTCCTGATTGGTTGCTGCAATTCCTGGACAACCCATTTAAAGCTCCTCTATTTCATTAAAAAGCAAGTGATTGTATATTTACTTTCATAGGAACTCAAACAATGCATCTAATTAATTATACAATAATGATAATTGTATAATATCATTTAAAATAATGTTTTATTTTAATTTGAAGCTGAAGTCGCTAACTTGTCCAACTACGATTTCACCCAAAACTGGTCTCAACTTCAGCCCTGGTGTATACAGAGCCCTGGTGTATAGCCTTATATGCATAAACAAATATATAGATACATGCATGTCTTGACGTATTAAAAATATTCCCAATAATTCTCACTCTAAATATCATATCAGATTGATGAGGTTCTGACACCCAGTACTCTCACCAATCAGCTGTTCTCAGCAATTGAATGGAACAGAGAAAAACACAGCAAAAACCGTGAAAGAAAATGCAATGCATTTTCGCTGTGGTTTTACTGGTATAATCATACCATACCAAGGCAGTAATAGGAACCCCTGTTTGCTCCCAAATCACGGCAAAGCTTGCTTGATTTGCATTTTGGGGTTCTGGGAAAGCTGGGTAGCATAGCATGTGGAGCTGTGATAGGGAATACTGAAAACTAAATATACCTAAATAAAACATCCTCCTTGCTCCTTAATTGTTCCTTAATGTGACAGATGTATTTTTCAGGGTCTCAAGAACGCTGGCTAATATACCAGTCTGTACTGTCATACAGACTGCTGCTGCTGAAGCAAAATCTACATATATATAAACCTCTTTCTAAGTTATAACACAGATAGCTAATTTTGCTAGTTTTCAGGAATCTGGGAAAGTTGGGTGATTTGCACCAAGTAGATAAAATCCACACACTTGTAATCCTTCTATCTCCTTAGTATTATGCATGCTCTGGAGCTGCTTTGTCTCCATTACACTCATTTACATCATTAGGCTGAGGACCCACGTTTCGGAAACACATCTTTATTGTTTAAGATTTTACAGCGTTTTTTTGAGCCAAAGTTAGGAGTGGATTGAGCAGAAGGAAGTACTTCCTATATATTTCCCATTCATTTTGTAGCTGTTCTTGATTTTGGCTCAATTAACTATATCATACAGCTTTTTGTTTTTAGCCTTGGTTTTCATGGTTTAGTGTCCCTTTAAAAAATAGAAAAAAAAAAAGTTTTGCTCTTATCTTCCATTTACTTAATCAGATCACAGTGTTCACCTAGAAAGAATGTGATCTCTTTATAAGGCTATTAATAATAATGAGTGCCACTCCTTGAGTCTGCTGATTGCTTTATGTTCCCTTAACATAAGTAATCCAAGGTCATAGAGTTATCGCAAAAGAAAGGTTTGCAGCTTCCGGACTGTTTTGTAACGTAAACTAACCACATATTGCACTCTGCCTACCTATATATAGAGCAGTTATAAGAAATGAATCAATACATTGTATGTTTCCATTGCGTCAATGCAGAAATGATATAATGTCCAGCTTTATAAGGCTTTTTTTTTTTTTTTTTTTTTTTATAAATGCCTCGCCTCTGCCTCCTACTAATTTAAAGGGAACCTCTCACTAGAAAAATGCAGTGCAGTCTACATGCCTCATGTTATAGGCTGGGAGGAGCAGAGCAGATTGGTATATAGGTTTGTGGGAAAAGATTCAGTATAACTTTCCATTTATTCATTGAAATCTCTGCTCTTTCGTTGCTGTGAAGTTAAGAAGGTGGTCCTATAAATGGGACCTCCTCCTTGACTAGTAAAGAGTATGTATATATCAATCTGCTCAGCTCCTCCTGTTTTATAACATGAAGATTGCACTGCATTTTCCTGGTCACAGGCTCCTTTTAATTTTGATGGAACAGATTTTTTTTCAACAAGTTGGGAAAAAAGGGTGAAAGAGTGATGTCATATTTTCAGAATCAGCAGCACTCAAGACATTACAATCAGTGTTAGATCCTCTTTAAAAGGTTAAAAAAACAAAACAAAAAACAAAACCCACACCTTTCACTGCCTCCAACAAGTCCAGCTCTTTACATCATTTAATAGTTGCTCCTGCACTGATTTTAGAACAGTTGGAATTTTTTTCTCTAGCCCCCCCCCCCCGTTCTGGAGCAATCAATGCTGTTAGTTTTGGTGCCTGATATGCTATTTTGCCTCTGTACTGCCGCTTAATGGGGCCATAGCCTTAAGCAGCTTTTATTCTACCATTTTTCTTTAGTTTTTTTCTGAAATACCAACATGACTAGATATTACAGGTTTAGGAAAATTAATAACCTAGATCCTTTTTACTCCTTTGCCATTTTTTTGCTTCTTCAAAAAAAACAACAAACAAAAAAAACCACTCCATTAGCAATACTGGCATATTTAGAATGATTCATTTTTGGCAAGAAAAAGCCATAACAAAAACTAAATGTGCTGGAAACCACATTTGTAGCCCAAGAGATTGCTCCTTGGAATTATTGTAGCCTTGTGAATCTGTTCATCTATAACCAGAGGATGGTATCCCTGTTGTAAGAATGGAAAGGGGCCACTACTGCCCTATAGCAGGTCCCTTCATGGTAAATGGTTAAATGGATAATTTTGTGGTCATCCCCATACTTATAATGGTATAACCCCCCTTACGGAGTCATAGTTAGATCAGCAGTTTCTCTTCCCCTTAGGTACACTCCGGTTCTGCAGAATCCTTACCTGTCTCAAGGTCAGAACTGTCTTGTGATTGGTTATCTGCACCTGCATGGTGGGAATTCACCCTACGTAAGACTGAGTTTTGATAAGGCTGGTGTCTGTGTATTGGTAACTAGCACAGAGGTAGCTTTGCCATACCCTCACAATCAATTAATGTTGTGGTATTGTTAAGTAGTCAGTCAATTCACCTAGTATGGATGAACATGGTCTTTAAAGCATGAACTATGGTTAAATTTTTTACTGATTTTAAAGGGGTTGGACACTTTTAAACCGATATTGAGAGACAAATCTTATCGTTCGTATAATAAAAAGTTATACAATACAATACTTTCTGTATCAATTCCTCATAGTTTTCTAGATCTCTGCCTGCTGTTAATCATTGTTTATTTCCAGTGGATAAAAATCAGTCCATGGTAATGTGATATACGGTCCATGGTCATGTGATGAGCACACATGTGCACAGCTCATTACCAGGCACACATCTGATAACAGTGCTGGGACTGTAACGAGTTGTGCATCTGTGTCCATCACATGACCATGGACCGTATATCACATGACCATTTATCACATGAAAATCAAAAATCTAGAAAAATGTGAGGAATTGATACAGAAAGTATATTGGAAAATTGTACAACTTTTTATTATACATACAATAAGATAGGTCTCTCAATATTGGTCTGTATGTGACCAACCCCTTTAATGTTATTTATTGTTATTAAATTTATAGCTATTTATTCTATATTTATTTATTACCTATTTATTGTAATCGCTTTTACTAATTACTGAAGCCTAGTTATTCCATAAATTAATTTGTGCCATAGTCTCTTTATTTAAGGGTTAATGGTTATGTGTGTAATGGAGCTTGTGTTACCATGTATTTGTCAGTCGTTTTCTGTATCGCAGAGCTTGGCTGTAGATGATTAATCCTTTTATGTGGCTTTGATTAAATCTGTCTCATCTTAGATACCGTACACTAGATGGCCTGTATATTTCTTGAAGATTGTTGTATTGTATTGTATGTTTTTTTGTATGGCTGTGTCCAGGAAATGTATTTGAGATTTTGAGTAGTAGAGAGTAACTCTGAAGATAGGATGGAACTTACTGAAAGATTATTAGTTTGTTTTCAGGAGAATACACTATAGCTCTGCAAAAGCAGCTGTCCAATAATGCAGGCACTGTGCCAAGTTTCCAGTACACACCTGAAGCGCACAGGTCCGGCTCCTTGTGGAGCTGTCCATGAAGCAGTGATACTTGTCTTTGCGTTATTATTTGTATGACTGACAGCTGCATTCTAAACAGAAGAAAATAACTAAGTGTTTCATCAAAGCCATCATTTATGGTAAAAAAAAAAAAAAATTATATTATATCTATATATCTATATATATATATATATATATATATATATATATATAACACACACACACACACACTACTTTTATATACACAGCTTTCTGTCAGACTGTTTTTATAAAACAGCCCCAAAACAATGTTTATTGCCATCCAAGAACTTACTGCTTGTGCGCCACATGTCAATGTCTGAGTGTTACTTGAATCGGAGACAGTAAAAGTTCCAGTATTCCAGTCTCCCCCTACTAGTCGGGCTTGAAGAAGGAATCCTTTAAATGAGCCTGAGCCAGATTTCGACTGTATAGTCACTGAAATGGAAAGAATATAATGATTGGAGATCAGTCAGATTACAGTTAAATCCAGAAATATTTGGACACTGACATAAATTTTGGCATTTTAGCCTTTAAACATTTTAATTTTGGCATTTAGCTTTTCGCATTTCAGTTTACCAAAACATATTGAAGATACAGTTATATAAATTAATATCGTGCAGACTCAGCTTTAATTTGAGGGTATTCACATCCTAATTGGAGGAAGGGTTCAGGAATCACAGCTCTGTAATATGCAGCTGCCTCTTTTTCAAGGGAGCAAAGGTAATTGGACAATTATCTCAAAAGCTATTTAATGGGCTGTATAGGCTATTCCCTCGTTAAAGGGATTCTATCATTGGCAAAATTGATTCTTATGTAATAGCATGTCGTAATAGCCTTTAAAAAGGCTATTTGTCTCCTACCTTTCTTTTTTTCATATGCGCCGACATTTTCTTCATTTGTCTGATTTTCTGATTATGCAAATGACTCTTCTGGATGCAGAGGGGGCATTCCACCAGTCTGCAAAATGCACAGGGGGCGTCCCCTGTGCTCATGTCACACGCAGATTTCAAACTCCTGTGCCGCCTCTCTCGTCGCCTTCTGATGCCACTCCGCATCATTTGCCTGAATCTGCGCAGTACGGCTCTTGTAAGAGGCCACATGAAAATGGCCGATGGACATGCGCAGTTTCCATTGAATGATGCGGAGCGGCTTCAGAAGGCGACGAGAGAGGCAGCCCTGGAGTTTGAAATCTGCATGTGATGTGAGCACAGGGGACGCCCCCTGTGCATTTTGCAGACTGGTGGCATGCCCCCTCTGCATCCAGAAGAGTCATCTGCATAATAAGAAAATTAAAAAAAAAAAAAAAAATAAAAAAAAAATGAAGAAAACGGCGGCGCGGATGAAAAAAAAAAAAGGTAGGTGATGAATAGCCTTTTTAAAGGCTATTACGAAGTGCTATTACATAAAAATCAATTTTGCCAATGATAGAATCTCTTTAATCCATCATCAATTGAGCGGGTAAAAGGTCTGGAGTTGATTTCAGGTGTGACATTTGCAAGCGGAAGCTGTTTCTGTGAACCCGCAACACAACAAAGGAGCTCTCAATGGAAGTGAAAATGTTAGGAGTGGCCAAATCAACATTCTGGTAAAAAAAAACAAAAAAACAAAAAACACACACACACACACACACACCTGGTGAGCTTAATAACTACTTAATTTACAAAATAAGGATTTGACAGTATAATAATACCACCACCACTAAGTCATCCTTCACACAAACACTTTAAGGCAGGGGACACACGGAGCGAGTTCACTGCAGATTAGTTGCAGTAGAATCGCCGGCGGCTACCCTTCTGTGATGTACAATAGCAGTTTAGTGGATAGAATCTAAACCCGTCCACACATTGCAGAAAAAGACCTGCAGTCCAAAGTCTCTTTTATTGTAGGTTTAAAACATCATGTAAATTATGTCAATAATTGCTGCATTGATTTTCAATCTTGCTGGCCCAGATAATTTCAGCAGTTTTTTTGTCATGGGCGGTATACTACATAATGTCCATTGTTACAGCAGTCCTGTGTAGCTTTCCCACCATAAACTGGCCCCATCGTGTGCAGGATCAAGTAGTTCCCTTTCCATTACTGCCCCTCTGTCATCTACCTTTTGCAGCAACGTGAAGTTCTAAATGTTTGAAAGCATAAAAAGTCAATTTAATCTAAGTAGTCATGATGATCGGGGAGAAGCTTCAGCCAAGTCATGCTGTCGCTTCCTCTTGGGAATGACTGACATCTCCCTTGTGATGTCAGGGAGTAATGTCAGGGAGTGAGGGGACATATGACTTTTTATACTTCCAAACATTTATAGCTTCACTTTGCTGCAATAGAAAGATTACAGAGGCCATTTTTGGTACATTTTTAGACGCAAACAGCTATGCATCAAAAATACTCCACATTTGCATAAGAAAACTGGTGTGTTAACATTAGCACATTCCTCCTGTTTGTGAAACCACTGTAAAAGACCAATATACAGTAATCCCATAACATGTAACTTTATAAAGAGAAAACAGTAAATCATGCAGAAATTGTGTTGTAAATGATAATAGTAACAAAGATTCAGAGGCATTTGTCTAACAAGTCATCCTGCTGAAGATGGATCACAGCACATCAGACTGAGTTACATATCGATATCAGGGATAATATTTCACCCTTTATTCCTTACCTGTAATAGTGTCTCCTGGAACAAAAGTGGTTTTAGACACAGTGATGATATACGGGGACACAGATGACTGAGGGGCGTTTCCCCCATGACTTGGAAGCATGCTGTCACAGGAAGCACTTATTTGTCCAGTTGGGTATCCCAAAACAGTACCCAAACATCCAACACAAAGGAGTAGTGTTATATAATGTTCCATTTCTACCTGTAGAGAGAGACAGATGAGAATTGCCACAAGGTGCTCCTAGACCACAACGTGCTGTGCACATATAGTATAAATGCATATTACAGATGTAGCAAAGTCTTTCTTGACACTTATGTCAGCATATATAGCATGTTAAAGGGAACTTGATAAATATTTTCCTCCCTAAACTGACCCTAGCATGTGCTGCATCAAGTAATGACCTTTCCTATGGTGTCTCTGACTAAGCTTACTGTTTCTGAAAAGTTGGGTTATAAACTTTTAAAACCCTAGATTGGCATATGTAAATTTACCTTAACTAGCCCAAGAGGGCGGAGAGCAGCTTCATCTAGTCATGCAGTCATTGCGCTAAATCACACCCTGTGGGGCCAGCAAATAGGTAGGGTATCAAGTGACATCAGACAGTGAAGGAAACGTCAGTCATACCGCACAGGGTGTGATTTAGCAATTCCAGCAACGGAAATCTTAGTGAGGGGCAGCATAGGAAAGGTTATTATTTTATCACATGCTCGGGCCAGTATAGGGTTGAAAACATAATACCTGACAGTTTCCCTTTATCTCTTTCAATGACTTTTGCTGTGTTCTGTGATAAGAAATACAGATAGTCAATATAAACTTTGCTACATCTGTACATTTAATCAGACCAACAGAATTTTCAGCAGAGACTAAAATGAACAGGAATACAGACGAGTACGTTCATGTACAATAAATGAATCTCAGTGCAACATATCAAGTGCCATATATCTTATATGCTAGAAAACTGTCTTTCAAAGAAGTAGATTAAAGCAAATTTAATTTTTTTATTAGAATTGTTCACTTGTACATATGTTATGGTCAAACATGCAACTTTACACTTTTTGTAAACAGTCCTATTGAAGCACAACTGACTGCATTTGATATACAATTTTGTCCGTTGGATCTAGCCTTACAGTATGCCAGTTAAATGTATACCAAAATGATAACCTTCTGACATACCATATCATTGTCCATTAAGGTTTTTGGGCATGTGATGGGATCAGACTTTACCAAAATCTTTGGCCTACTGAATGGTACATTATAACTAGAGGCGCCACATGAGAATTACATAGTAAGTCAGGCAGACACAGCAGATGAACTAAGAAGTCTTTTCTCAAGATATGGGAATGGTCATGATGGCAGTACAGCACATCTCAGCAGCTGTTCCAGGCCAGCTTATTTCAGTCACAATTCAGCACTCACTATACAAAGTTAGTCGTCAGCCTGTCACTCGTCAATATCTTAAAGTTACAGGTTAGATGGTATATTTATTTTATTTTGCCAATGCTAGGTTCACCCTAGCTTTCGGCTCTCCGTTGTTGAGGTCCGCATGGGGATCCGAATGACGGAGAGCCTGTCCGCTAAAAAAAGTGGTGACCTGCGGACACCATAGACTAGTAATGGCGAACCTTTTAGAGACCAAGTGCCCAAACTGCAACCCAGAACCCACTAAATTATCACAAAGTGCCAACACGGCAATTTCATCTTAAATTAACCAGGATCTGTTTTATAGTGACCGTGCAATGTTATTACAGCCTGTAATAATATCACATGTCTGCTATAAAACAGATACTGTGTGATATAAATAGTGAAGGGCCCCCACACAGTATAATGTGCTCCAAAGTGGCCCTCAGACAGTATTATATGCTCCAGAGTGGCCCCCACACAGTATTATATGCTCCATAGTAGGCCCCCCCACACAGTATTATATGCACCACTTTGGGCACCCACACAGTATTATATGCTTCACAGTGGCCCCCCACACACGTAGTATATGCTCCACAGTAGCCCCCCCCCACAGTATTATATGCGTCACAGTGGGCCCCCACACAGTAGTATATGCTCCACAGTAGGCCCCCCACACAGTAGTATATGCTCCACAGTAGGCCGCCCACACAGTAGTATATGCTCCACAGTAAGCCTCCCACACAGTAGTATATGCTTCACAGTAAGCCTCCCACACAGTAGTATATGCTCCACAGTAAGCCTCCCACACAGTAGTATATGCTCCACAGTGGGCCCCCACACAGTAGTTTATGCTACTTACCCAGTATGGCTGCAGTCTCATGAAGAGCGTCCGCCTTCTTCTGATCGCAGGTGCTGATGACTTAAGTCATCGCACCTGCGTCGGGACAGAGGATACACTCTGCAGTTAGTGCAAGCCGCAGTCCTGTGAACCCCGGCCTGCACATACAGCTGAAAGAAACGATTGCTCACTAACTGGGAATCCTGAACTGGATTCCCCGGTATTGAGTGATCATGGCGATGGCGCGCATGCCGACTTAGAGGGCTCTGCGTACCCTCTCTGGCACGCATGTCATAGGTTCCCCAACACGGCCATAGACTATAATAATATTTCAGTATAAAACTGGCAGGGAGAAAAGTCTTCCATGTTGGACTTTTCTCTCCGCCAATTTTAAGCAGAATCTACAGAGATTCCAACACAGATGTGAACCTAGCTTATACAGCTCCAACATATTCCGCAGCGCTTTACAGATATTGTTACAACATTTTTACTCTTTAGATCACTCAATCACCTCAACTGAAAAGTAAGGCCGGACCTGGGGTGCAACCTAGGGGGAGGCTGACATGACAGGGCCTGACAGTTTTGTATCTAGATATAGAACCAGTAGGTTTACAGCAGGACACTACACATATAGCATGCTTCATGTGCCTTGCCTAGCCCAGCTCTGCAGCCTATACCTTTAAACTTACAGTGTACATACATTAAATTACATGTGCATTTTCACATAACATGGGAGCTCCCTGCCCCTCAGCTACCTGCTAAGAACATACACACATTCACATTGGATATTTCATCCACATAATAAGCTGTACATGTTCACAGTATGTTTACATAAGTACATATACATACAGGGGAATAACCATAGAGGGTGCAGCAGTAGCAGTCTCTACTGCAGTCACATTCATTTTTATGGGCCCAGCTGTAGTTTTTGCGGCTTTGTGCTCGAGCCCTAGTAAAAAGCAGCAAATATGGAGCAGGTCCTATGCCTATCCGTAATTGTAGCTCTGCCATGGGTCAGTGAAAACCACGGATGACACATGGATACCAATAATCCGTGTGTCATCCGTGACATTTTTATTGACCCATACACTGCACACAGTCACGTGCATGAGGCTTTAGGCCACATTCACACAGTCAGTATTTGATCAGTATTTTACATCAGTATTTGGAAGCTAAAACACCAAAGATGTACAAATCTTTCCTTTATAGTTTTTTCTCTCTATATGTTTCACTTTTGGTTTTGGCTTATAAATACTGAAGTATAATACTGAACAGAATACTGCCATGACATGAGAAACACTTGAAACTGCTCATACAATGCTTGCCAAGTGTGCATGTTTTGTTTTTTTTATGGGGAAAATGAGAACAAATACTCGGGGACTGGGTATGTTGAAGACCAACATGCTGAGCCTCATACCATGTGTTTGTTTTTTGGCAAATTCACACAATTTTTTAATGAATCAGGCACACATGTTTGCAAGATTAACAAAGGAAAAAGTGAAAAAAATGTGCAAAAATATTGTACAATTGATAAATAGCCCTGGATATATTGTCAGCAGATTCCATGCATTTAAGGACCATGGGAAGCGTTTGCCACAAACGTATCCAGGATCTTGGTTATTAGGCAGTGTTTACATATTGGTGAACAATGAAATATAGTGCACATTTCTACAGGGTCCCATACACACTGTTTATGTCAAAAGAGAGTGTTTCTGTCATACTGTACACCCATCAGGTATACACTGAGCGTATATCTCTGATGCATGGAAACAATGATATGTGAACATTGCATAAACTATATGCACAAGGATTTCTTCCATCCTATTAGTTGGTTCTAATAATTTGGCACACAGTACCAGAATAGATAACATACATGAGCCTAGAGGCCAGCCTCTCAGGGGTCTGTTTAGGCTGGATACATTTGTAGCAACTTCTCAGCTTCAGTAGTAGGACTGTAGGGGGGATTAGTTTCTGGCTATAAACAACAATGTTTTCTTGCTGCAAGACTGAACAGATCTTGGAATTTAAAGGTAAGGTATAGTAAAAAGTTGGACTGATGTTTATGTACATACAGTAGAACCCTTTAACCTGTGTTTTAGTGCACATGAGACTCCCAAAATGCTTCATTATTCCTCCCCATCATGTACAGCATGTAAATTATTTCCTCTTCTTCTAGATTCCTAGTCTAAATATCTTTCACGTTCCAAAACCTCAGATAGTAACAAGGAAATAAGTGACATCAGAAGACTCACCAGGATGCTCGCCGTCTCCGTAAATGTATAAGAGATGTAATGTAACACAGTCCGAATCAATGGGAGGGTCAGTCTCAGGTGCAGTAGGCAGGGAAGACAGGCTGTACTTGCATGTAATCCTCCACCTCACAGGGAGTGGTGCATGTAAACATAGCTAAACTAATTGGGAAAAGCCCAGTGATACTGCATTTCTTTCATAAAATACTCACAGTATACTCCACCTTGTGAAGCACAGTCCCTTATCTAGATCAGGTTCCCTATTATGAATGCAAATTTGGGTCGTCATCTCAAAGAGGTTTCACTGTGTTATGTCTTTGGACACACAGCCAGAACTATGGAAGGTCATAACACTGATACTAATAGTTTATAGATCACATAGCGACTGTTAGGTATTGCTTTTGAAGCTATCAACCCTGAATATGCTCTCTGAGCAATTCATGTGAGCATACAAGCAACCTAGTATCAGATAACATGAGGTTCCTGAAGTTGTACAAAACCTGCATAGTCGAATGTAGAAGATAACACTGCCCTCTATTCCCTGCTGTGAAAGCCTTCTAGGAAGTCAAGATTTAAAGGCACAGTAACTGCTTCTGAATGTTGAGTACGTCTGATATTTCCAAATTAAGGCTAAGGCCACACGTTTGGCTTTTTGAGCCAAAGTCAGCAAAATCTGCAACAAAAAAAGCTGCGTTTCCGCAACATGGGGCCTCAACCTAAGGGTATATTCACATATTCAGGTTTTTAAAGCCAAAAATAGGTGTAAATTATAAAAGGAGAGAAACTATAGAGGGCAAATATAATACTCTTATTTTCTGGAATCCACCTCTGGTTTTGGCTTCCAAAACTGCATCTGAACATGTGAATATGCCCTAAGGCCAGCTTCACAAATGTTTAATATATGGTCGCATTTTATACATATTTTTTATGAATAGATAGGTTAACATTAGCAATGTATTACGGACAGAGAAAAATAGATTAAATATATGCTCATGTGAAACAGGCCTAAAAATAAATATGTAATGAGTCCTGCCCCCCACCACAGAAGCACACACATTTAATATGGGAACATGTCAGCCATATGCAAAAAGAACCTAACTCTAATATGATTATAATACATTTAATGATAACAGATGACACATTGAATACATCAGTGTGCCGTCCTAGATTTTTAGTCTCCCATAGGCTTCTATGGACAAGGCCAAGAGTCTCGGCCCGCACACTGATCAGTGGAAGTCATGGTCATTTGCATATGCTCATAGAAATGAATGGATCAGTGTGCTATCAGGGAAAAACACAGATAGCACACTGATCTCGCTCACTGTCGTCTGCAAGGGGCCTTAGGATGATTTTGTTGCATTTTTTTTTTTAGCCAAAGCCTGGAGTGGATTGAGCAGCAGGTAGAAGTATAAGAGCTTCCTACATACAGTTTCAACTGTATTTCCAATTCTTTTCGTAGCCATTCTTGGTTTTGGCTCAAAAAAAAACGCAGCAAAATCTGCAGCAAAATAAGCTACGTTTCCGCAACGTGGGGCCTCTGCCACGCTGCGTTTTACAAGACCTGCAAAGGGAATGGCATTCTTGCTAATCCCACACAGCCATTGCAGAAAAAAATCCACAGTGGAAATGCTGTGATTTCAAAAACGCTTGCGTTATTGTAAACCACAGCATGTCAGTTATACCTACAGAAACTCTGGCGGTTTCCGTATAGGTATAATAGAGGCAGATATTCCTTTCTGTGGAAAATGCTGGAGATGCGCTTCTGCCACTGTCTTTTCTGCAGCAGTTTTCAGTTGTGGCTCGCTACATGGGGCCTTAGGCTGAGACCCCATGTTGTGGAATTGCATCTTTTTTTTTTTTGCAGATTTTGCTGCATTTTTTGGAAAAACACAGGATGTCAATTTTACCTGTGGAAATATTCACATTTTTCCCTATAGATTTAAGAAGGGAAGAAAAAACAGAGAAAAACACAGTAAAAATGCAAAATGCTGCTATGCTTTTGCAGCGTTTTTTAGCTACATTCCACAATGTGGGGGCCTTAGCCTCCTTACACACGACCGTATGACTGGTCAGGGTGCTATCTGAGTTTTTCCCGGATAGCACACCGACCCATTTATTTCTATGGGCCCGTACACATGACCGTGAATTACACGGTCACGTGTGTGGGCTGATAATCTGGGCCATTCATTGAATGAAAGGGGCCGCAGTAGCACGGCTGGTGCATGGGTGGCACACGGATGACATCCGTGTGTTGCCCGCGCCGTTCATTCACGGACGCCGGTTAGCACACGGTCGTGTGCAAACGGCTTTAAGGTGCTATTACTACCTGCGTTAATGCATGCATTGTTAATCATTTTCATTGATGTATAAAAACAGTATATGTATTATACTGGCTTGGTCCATGAAATTCGGATTGGATGTTGCATTTCCCAGACTGAACCCTGAGACCTGGACTCCTAGCATCATATCCACTTATGATACTTTAAGTTCCTACATCCCTGTTATTCTGCCTCAGAATTAGCTCCAAATTTCTCTGCGTGAATGTACCCTAAGTCTAAAGCCCCACGTTGCAGAAACGCTGTGTTTTACAATACCAACAAAGTGAATTTGATTCAGATTAATCTCATCCACTGATTGTGGGACAAAAAAAGCTTCAGAAAAACTTTCTTGAAAAACACAGCATGTATTGGAGCCCTCTCCATCCCCATGTGACCAATGACATACTATTAAATCCTTGGTCGTTAAGGGGTTAATAGGTTCCGCTCAACTTATTCTAATGCTCTAGTCTGCACCATTCCAGAGCAATCAATTCTATCAATTTCAACACCCAATATGCTAATTAGGATCTCTTGCCCACGACTGCCCACCTGACAGGAGGCATCCAGGGACCGCCTACCTGATAGCAGAGTGACTAATTAGTGGACTAGAGAAAAATTCCATCTGTGCCAGAATCAGTAGAGTCGTATCTATTAAAAAATGCAAAGGTTTGGAGTTGCTGGGAGTAGTGAAAGGTCCATTTTGAAGGGAGTCTTCCACCATCAAAATTGCTTCTAAACTATGTATATGGGGTTACAGAGATTGTTTGTAGAAAAGCGAAGATCATAGTACCATCTTGCACTCAAGGAAATCCACTTTTAATTTGTAAGCAAATTAGCTGTTCGTTTATCTGGGATGTGGTCACTCTTGCAAGAGAAAGTGTTTTTAGCTATGGTCAAGACAAGTGCCAATGTGCATGACCACAGGCAAAAATGGTTTTCTCCAAAGCCATGATTTTCTTGATAGCAAGGTTGCACTTTGACACAAGAAAGTTGTGTTCAGTATATCACTAAATGCCCCTACAACTGCATTTAAATGGTTTAGAAACCATTTTGGTGGTGCTAGACTCTCTTTAAAGTGATAACACCTTTAAACCCTTTAGGACTGCAGGCCTCTTAACCAGTTGCCACAGCACATAATAAAAGAGCTACATTCAGACAACAGTGAACACGGCAGCATTGATTTCACTTTCAGTGAATGCAGGCTATTCATATGACTGTTCATGTTCTATTTTTGGTGGTTCTCACGGATTCCTCCATACACTGAAATATATGGGGGATCCGTGAAAATGGGTGCCCTTCAGGTGCATGACAGCTGTGAAAATGGATGTTTTTCATAGCCATTTTGTACCTCTTTTGTGTGAATCTAGCCTTAGAGTAAGTCCCTGTAAAGTATAGAACTATTACAATGAATGAACTTTCCCAACGGGATAAAGAGTGGAACTGAAGTTGACAGTCATTTTGGCACTTTCATAACCACTAGGTCAAAAGACCTAAGATACTTTCCAGAATGGGTTAAAAAAATAAAACCAGCAATACTTATTACACTGATCTCTTGCCCTCCCCATTCCAAGGCTGTTCTGGTCCCCTGCTGGTTTCTGATTTTTGTTCCTCTTGACACATAGGAAATGGCATTTGGTCAATCACTGGCAGAGGCAGAGGCAGAGGCAGGGCACCGCTGTGGCAAGTGATTGGCTGAGCAGGCTGTTGTTCAGATGGACAAAAAAGAAGAGACCAATATATAATAGTCTAAAATATATATATACATATATATATATATATATATATATATATATATATATTTAGTCTAATACTAATATATAGTATAGTGATACTGTAAAATAAACCTATACATGATTGGTATTGCAATATCCAAAATGGATTGAACTAAAGAGTTAAAGGGATATCTAGTTTCTAGTATTGATAGCCTATCCTTAGGATAGGTCATCAATATTAGGTCTGTGGGGTCTGTGTACTGTGTCAGCACGGCCCCCGTATTGTTTACATTCCGTGCAAACTGTAGCAACGAATGTAGGTACTGCAGCACTGGGAGTCGTGCTGCTCACTCGTTGCTATAGTTTGTATGGAATGTAAACAATTCCAGGAACAGCGCTGGTTCGGTACAGCTGATCTGCGGTGGTCCCAGGGATCAGACCCCCACAGACCTAATATTGATGGCCTATCCTAAGGATAGGCCATGCACACTAAGAAATGGATAGCCCCTTTAACATGTTATTTAGCCTACACAGTGAACACCGTAAGAAAAGCAAATAAAAAACAACACAAAACATATATGACCTTACATACCTCGATCATTTGAAAAACCAAACGCTTATTTAATGTATAAAAGTAAAAAACAACTTTATAAATTGGGTATCACTGTAATCATACTGACCCACAAAATAAAGTTAACATGTAATACTGCATGGTGAACAATATAAAAAAGAAACACTTAAAAATAATTCTAATCATTTCTATCCCCAATAAATAAAGTTTTTTATGCACTATATGAACACCAAAGGGTTCCATTAAAAAATGCAGCTTGTTTTGGCACAATCAAGATCCAAATATAGGCTGTGTCCTTAATGGGTTAAAATCAATAAGAAGATACTACAGAGCCCAAATCAGAGAGAGAGAGAGTGAGTTGGTCTTTTCAGTTGCCTAGTAATTGATTCAGAACTTTGCAGATATAATAATGATATTACTATAAAATATAATAAGAATAACCTTTTGGCCCCAGGAAAAGTTCTTTTACAATGTAAACATGCCAAACCATAAAAACATTTTCATTACTATTTTTCACTGTAAAATAACATCAACATGTTGTAATGTACAGTAAAAAATAATTAAAGATACTTAATAAATTACTGGTTAATGTGTGACCTTATAAACTCGTTCTGCCTTTTTTAATATGTTACTAGTATTGTGTCAGTATCTACTTCCAAAAAAGCCTGTGAGTAAATTATTGTGGCCTCATTGTACCACCTAGGAGACCTCTCCCCACTTTAGCTACCTCCTGACTCGGTGATTTTTCCTGGTTCACAACTGGACACATTTTGTTTTTTTGGTACATACAGTTTTGAAGGCTATAACTTTTTTGGTTTGGGTTTTATGTTGAAATATTTAGCAAATTTTTTCTTTTTTTTTAATATCTGTAGAATTGTAGATGACAGGAAGGAGAGGAAAAGATGTATGTTTCTTAAAATAGTTTTTCCTCTTCATTTTGGTGTTTTTATGTAGGTGTCACATACAGTACTTTTGTGTCACCAGGGCAAGACTAGAACCTGTGATGTGTGCTGGGTAGTGACTCTATTTTTTATTTTATTTTTTGTTTTTATTTTTTAAAATTGTATTTGTTTTTACACCTTGTGCCCCAATAAAGTCATAATAGACCTTCGGGGGGACATTTTAATATATTTTTTATATTTCCTCTGTAACTGGAGTTAATATATTGGCCCCAGCTGCAGAAGCAATACAGCCTCATAGTATACAATGCAGAGTTGATCTGGGTCCTCTAGAACCCAGTAGCTCCTGCAGTTCTTGGGGGAAGCCGCATCATGGCGACTTCCATAGTTGAATACACCTCAAAAATCCACCAGCAAAAATTCCGTGTGAACTGTTATTTTCTAATTGCTTGAGTAAAGCTGAAAGCTAAGCCTCATAGGGCCCAGGTATTAGCCACTTTGTTATTTGCTGGCGATTTACCTAGATACAGTTACTGCTATATTCATTTTACACTGTTCTTAGGAACATTATATGCCTTGCACCCACATTTTCATTTATTAATACACATCCCCCCAAAAAAAGAGTTAAATCTTACAGTTGTGGTTTCATTTGCCACAGTCATTTGTATTAAAAACTTCAGGTACTATTTAGCAGTTTTCCCAAATTGCCCTCTGGTGGCAGAGTCTAACATACACCTTATTCACAAGCCTGGTAAAGGTTAAGCATAGGCACTGTGTGATCAAGCTGGTAAAGGTAAGGGCTCTAACTATTGCTGTAATCTTTCTAACACTTTGACTCAGTGTCATGACATCAGTGCACGCTATGTGAGGGGCCACTGTGGGACATAATACTGTGTGCAGGGGCCATTGAGGTACATAATACTGTGTGCAGGGGCCACTGTGGGACATAATACTGTGTGCAGTGATCACTGTGGGACATAATACTGTGTGCAGGGGCCACTGTGGGACATAATACTGTGTGCAGGGGCCACTGTGGGACATAATACTGTGTGCAGTGATCACTGTGGGACATAATACTGTGTGCAGGGGCCACTGTGGGACATAATACTGTGTGCAGGGGTCACTGTGGGACATAATACTGTGTGCAGTGACCACTGTGGGACATAATACTGTGTGCAGGGGCCACTGTGGGACATAATACTGTGTGCAGGGGCCGCTGTGGGACATACAGTGCAGTGGACATTGTCATAATCTTTTCAGTGTTGATCCTTTAAGCACTGTGATGGAGTTGAGGGGTGTTAACGTGCGCAGCATCTCCACTTCACTAGATTCTGTAAACTGAAGATTTGTATGCAGATACAATGTACTCTGACACAAAAGGTAACCAGACACTTCCCATGACTCAGCAATGTTCCTTGTATGCAGGCTATTTCTGTAGTAATTGTAGGCACAGTATATATGACATTATGTGTGACATTGTAAAGTTTACTCTTCTTGGAATTTTGAAGAAAAGCTTACATTACTGTATGCTGACCTACATATTGCTGACCTGCAATACTCATTTAGGTCATGATTACATGTAGTGTTTGTTTTGGATTTTCATAGTGAAAATCTGTCAAACAATTTTAGGCCACTTGTGAAACATTTCTTAGTAATTCCAAACTTTTTCTAGGCAGTATACTCACCTTTCAAATGGGAAAACTATTGACTTTGACAAAACCCAGGATGACATGTTCAGGTTTGGTTCACATTTTTTTTGTTGCTGTTATAAAGCCAAAGCTGTAAACCATAAAGAAGGAGAAAATATATAGAACGTGTCTTACTGCTCCTCTTGTATTTGGCTTCAAAAACAGCAAAACAAACAAAAAAAACTAACAAAACCTAAAAGGGGAAACACTGAACAAAAACGTGGTTTCCCCTCAACAAAAAAAGCTCAGGCTAGGTACATATCTGCACTGGAGTTTCCATAGGAGACTCCGACGCAGATTCCACCTAAAATCAGAGGACTTTTCTTTCTGCCAATTTCAGTATAAAACCAGTGGACCATTATAGTCTATGGGGTCCGCAGGTGATTGCAGGTAACCGCTTTTTAAATGGACATGCTCTCCGTCTTTTGGGGCCTCATGTTTAGACGGAGACCCAAATGCTAGTGTGAACCTAGCGTCAGCCAGAAGCCAATTTGTTAAATCATCACTAAAGTGCCAGAACCAGAGATTGACAGAGGGGGACATGGCCACTGGAACAGCAGAGGAAAGAGGCTTTTTTTTAAATGGGAAACTATGTGTTTGGCCAAATACCCAAAACACGCCCACTTTTTATTTACCATGGCTGGTATTTTTGGTGGCTCAGGACCAAGATTTGTTTCGGGTTTAACAAGATAAGTACGAACCACACATTAAATTGGTTTAAAACACAGTGAATAACACTCTCAGGGCTCCTAGAACCTATCTATACAATGCCTAGCTCTCTAAGGCAAACACGGCCAAAGTTATGTCAGCATGAAAGTGACATGTATGTCTATGGAAAAATTAATGGTAAGCAAAGGATACAAACTACGTGTTTAACCATACACTGCGCTAAAACTCACTTTTACACATTTTAACATTTAAAATGCTCCAAAAATTACCATTTTATTAGGGGAAAGGTGCTTGCATGTGGTTTCTTAGATACACATGGTGGTTATATAGCAAAAAGTTATGGTTTTGTAGAAAAATTAGCCCGTTTTGATAACTTGTAAGTCCTACAGGCATGTTGTTATTTGGGAGACAAATTTGTGGATGTGAGCAAAGTTGAAAAGTGATGAAGAATTAATAAAAAAGCCACCAAAGATTATCCCTTTATAGGAGCAGATCAATTTTTTTTATGCCAACATTGTGGCACCAACTGTGTGCTATAATGGAATGTGATGGACTAGGCAGCAGGACATGTCTGGCTGAGTGATGGCAGTGGTGGTAGGCAGCTGTGGCAACAAGTGTGCGGCAGGTCATAATATGATGAACTAGGCTGCAAGACATGTCTGGCTGAGTGGTGGTAGCTGTGACAACATGTGTGGCAGAGCAGTAGGGCATAACATGATGGTCTAGGCTGCAGGACATGTCTGGCTGAGTGGTGGCAATGGTGGTAGCTGTGGCTACATATGTGGCAGTACAACAGGGCATAATATGAGGGACCAGGCCGCAGCACATGTCTGGCTGAGTGGCGTCATTGGTGGTAGCTGTGGCAACATGTTTGACAGGGTGGTAGCTTTTTAGGAGTATCAGGAAGCATCGACAGCAGTATAGTAAATGGAGAATGATGTTAAAGGGAGTCGTGCTGTAAAAGCTAGAATATCTTCTAAAATGGAAAGGATTCTATAACCCTGAGAACAACACTTGGGAGGCAGAAAAAATCCTGAATGATCCGGCCGGTTTTCCCTGTATGGGAGTAAATGCCAAATCAACATTTTGTTGGAGGGATGACAATTGACAAAATTTCAAGAAAAATTTGGATTGTGCTAACAGTTCCTGGCCTGACAGCTGAAAAAGCTGGACTATTTTCCAAAAGTGATCACTGTGTCTGTGATTTGCTGCTGTTTTGGGTGCGCGTGTAGCACCAACTAGTGTACTGACTGAGTGACAATTGACATAATTTCAAGACAAATTTGCAGCACACTATCATTGTACCTACTGTCTAGCTTGCCAGCTGAAAAAGCTGGACTAAAAGTGATCATTGTGTCTGTTATTTGCTGCATGCAGTAATAATATATTGCTGCTCAAACTGATGCTCCAGCATTTGCAAAGTGCCAGTCAATGTGTGATTCACCTTACAACCATGAAACAAAGGAGGTTGAGTGACACCAATAGATTGCCCTGGTGAAGTTGGGGGTGGAAAATGTGTGTAGTGTGTAGAAATTGGAGGAGATGGATGGGTTCTGTTTGGTGTTTAAACTGTGCCTGCCCTGCACCCGTGAGGTGACCTCAAGACTAGAAAGCACCGTGCTTTGCTGCCTTTCTAGACTGTGGCCTCTGACATTCAGAACATTGACCAAGTGGGCCATAACAGCTAATGTATTGTCCCCTGCCCATAGTTTATGGTCCACGTATTTACAGTGGTGTGCAACTTTCCCCACATGTACATTTACAAGGAGAGGTCCACATGGTGATCAAGCAGGGACAACGTTCCTTGATAAATAATGGTGCTGCCATCAGTTGGCGAAACGCGGTGGATTCCACTAAGTGGCATGGAAGCGACTGCAGCACCAGTAACTTGGCCAGGTGGAAGTTAAAGTTGCAGACCAGCCAAATGACTGGGTGCAGATTGCATGGAGGAAGAGAAGCAGATGGAGATGATAATAATTAGTACACTCATGGCTAATTTTCTGCTTACAGATCTTGCACCTTGCCATCGATTTGTTGTTTGGTAATATACAAAAGAATTCCCATACAGGAAATGACCGCTTGTAGCTGCTGCCCCAAAAAAACAGAAACGTGTCTGTCAGTGCCACCACCTGAGCTTGCTTTAGATCTACCCCAGGTAGATCTCATGAATGTTGGGGCTGCACATCAGGTGGAATTCCTACTATTGCAGCTGCCACCACCTCTTCCTGCGATATCACCCTGACCCGGTTATCAGGCCTTATCTGTAATAGAAGCATCATTGGATTCCATGTCATCACCTTCCCCACTTTTTTGTGACTCATCAGGGCAATGGAATTTCTGTATGCCCTCACAATTCCAGATTTCCCCCTACAGCCCTTACCAGCACGACTACGAGTAACACACCAACTGCCACTACTACCTCCTCCAACACTCATGTCTTCCACCTCTTCCTCCTTCGGCTTGAGGAATGAGGAACATGTGTCTCAGCAGATGCCACATGACTACTAGAGAATGGGATCTGTGGTTGACAATACAGAAAGACAGCATAGTAAATTACAAGTTAAAACAGAGGAAGAACACACAGAGGCCTGACTCAAAGTCTACATTTGTGACTCACTGCTTTCAAAATTTTTATTCTTATTCTCAGGAAGTACAACAACACTGTGGCTACTGGTGAGGATTTTCAAGACCAGAAGTAGTGTTGCTGTTGCCATCCACATTCTTATTGTTAGTTGCAGTACTTGCACAAGTGTTTCCTCCTCCACCTCCTTTTGCCTGCCCCCTGCCCTGTTTTTTTTCCATTCATTTTACTGCACACTGCTAAGTGATTTGGCAACAATTCTGACACTGTGTATTTTTTAAATTATTTTTTTAACAAAAAATATTTCAATAAAAATAGCAAACCACTAAAAACACTAAAAGTGTCACCTGGTCAGTGACTATTAGTCTAGAACTGTGTTAGTCAGCTCATTAAATAAGAGTTTTTTTTTCAGATTAGTGCAGGCTGTATATTGTTTTTTAGTGAATACAACAAAAATGCTTAAATAATGGAGCTTCTTTTTTTTAGATTAGAAGAGACTACACTACTGTGTATATATGCGTACTTGCATAGCAAAAATAAAAACGCTTAAACAATGAATATTTTTTGTCACTTTGTCATGCTGTGTACAGTATGTGGTGATCAGAGCATACAAAAAAAAACATTAAATAACAAGAGTTTCATTTCAGATTTGTGCAGGCTAGACTGTATATTGGGGGAACACACCAAAAAAATGCTTATATCATTTTTTTTTTCAGATGTGCACAGGCAGAATTAGCACTTTGCTGTTTAAACAGCATTATGTATTTAATGGAAAATGTAAATTCTTTCCCAAAAAAGTCCTTAACAAAAGATTTTTCACTAACAGGATTATCTTGTCAGTAGAAAGTATGTTTAAAGACTGTGTATAGATTAAATTTCTTTATTGCACAATGGACAGACAAAATTAGATTATTGGCAATGAAAGGGTTTACTGTCCCATCTGTGTGTCTTTATCATTCCACATTTAAAGCAGGAATGTAGGAGCAGCACAGCTATACCTTCAACCCCTTACTCCTATCCTACTCAAGAAGGACCAATTGTAAGTCACCATGCAGGAGGTCAAAACTGCATAAATTACCTCTATCAATGTAATCAATATGAAAGTATATAGGATAGGGTATATAGGATAGTGTGAATATACAGTAAAACTTCACTTTTATTTCTTTATTTTTAAAAATAATAGCCTTAGAGAAGAAACATAGTAAATAAAAGCTATCAGTGTGAGGGTGAAGATTTCTATTGATGTGTAATCTCAGGTCTCCAATTTATTAACACCATAGGTTCATTGGTATCAAAGCGCACATTAACATGTCGTTGGCCAGGTGAGACCCTTACATGGAGGTCACAAACAATTATGGGTTGTTTAGGTATAGTAAACACACACGACAAGAAGGTCTCTGTTAGGGATCCAGTAAGTAGCTCTTAAGGCCAAGAGTCATCAATAATTAATGACGTTTAGGACCAAGTTACGTCAGGAGAGCAGAGTCCGTTTGGCCCATTCCCACAAATATTTGTTGGAAAAAAGCCTAAGCTTTGCCTCCCAACATCAGTGCCCAAAGTTTCTAGATGACAAATATTGTCCACAGAATACTGAGCTAAATAACATACAGTAGATACCCAAATATCCATGCAGAGACCCCCAAGGAAAGAGAGGCATGCAGCCAGCTGTACTACACGTCAATCTGAGGGATATCACTGAGGAGGGGAGCCTATATCCAATCCAGATGGAGTTCGCCCTTAAAAGAGCATAAACACGACTGCACTCAATAGCCCCTTAACCTCAATCCTAGTCTCATACCTATAGAGATAGTGCAGATGAAGATCTGATCCTCACACTAAATGAAGTGAAAATAAATAATCCCTACACGTTTCACCAGGATCCTAAACGATGCTGGATAATCAAGAGAAAGTATCAGAGTAACCTCTCAGTCTGAGAGGCAAACAGCAAACATACAGACATGTATATGTATATAGTAAGTAGCAAGACAGGGAGAGTATTGCACATCTTCAGAGAGTGTACTGGGTGTGAATAAAAAGCTGCCTGGAGGTGCAGTGGGCGGACGCTGTGTAGGGTTGCCTGGAAAAGCACTGACAGTCCCACAACCAGGAAGTATAAACCAGGAACTAAGTATAAACCAGGAGACTGAAACTGAATCAGGCACTGGTCCTAGACTCAAAACCACGAGATGTAAGCTCTGAAGCAGCATCCAGAAGTAGGTTGGGTCACATCACTGGATCAAGGTCTTGGCACAGGCAGATGATAACCATTACAGGCAGGCATATAGCAAGCCATAGCGTACAGGCACAGGTTTCAGGGTTCGCAGGATGCACTGACAGGTTTCAGGGTACATAGGCTACAGGTCCAAATTTTAGATTACACAAGATACTTGAATACAGGCTCAGATTTCAGGGTTCTTGGGATACCAGGATGCATGCTCAGATTTTAGGGTTCTGAGGATGCAGGCTCATTTTTCAGGAAACTCAGAATACAGGCAGACATACACAGGATACCGTAGCGACTTGAAAAAAAACCAGAAGCAGCGCCAAATAGTGTAGTACTGTTAACTAAGTAAATAATAGAAAATAAATAAGTGGAAAGGTTCTCATCTTTTGTAGTTGTGAAGATAGCTCACAACTACTATAAATGCATCTAGTATAATCCTATGTTGGACTGGACTTCAGATAGCAGCTGGACACCTCTTTGGTACGTGATGAAAGGATCACACATTGTCAGAATCCAAATATAAGGAGAATTTCTCCAGGAAGAAAAAAACAAGGGTCAATAGCGCTGGTCCAGATGATTGACTTTTATTGGCATACACACAACGCGTTTCAGGCTAACACAGGCCCTTTCTCAAGTGTAAATATGACAGGATACAGGCAGAACTGGAACCTGGTGGCAGGAATTAGGAAACCAAGAAAAGAAGGACAAAGCAGTTCTAGGACCAGGTGCATAATAATCCTCAAGCAAAGACTGAAGGGACAGGCAGCTTTAAAGGAAGACTATCATTGGTGATATTGATTTTTCTCTAAACACATGTAGGAATAGCCTTTAGAAAGGCTATTCTAGCCCTACCTCTGTTTTTGTCCTGCTCGCCGCCGTTTTTGAAATAAATTGTTTTTTTCATATATGTTAATGAAGCTCAGGGATCACAGAGGGCGTTCCCCCTGTGCTCCGAGCACAACATCATCATACTCCCAAATACCACCTCCTGGGCTGTTGCATCACGCCCCCTTCATGCAGATGAGCTGTCCAGGTCATTATGTTTGCTGCCTAAGCAGCCGACACCGTCTTCTGTGGGATCCAAATCCCACGCATGCATTGTTGGCTTGGCCACTTCGGGTACAGGACAAGACTACAGCGCATGCTCCTCCGGCCATATTTATTCTAAGGAGTACTGAGCATGTACTCCTTAGAACTATACCAGCATACCGCACCTGCGCATTACGCTTGTTTAGGAATAGAATAAATATGTCAGGCAAATCAGGAGAGCGGTGATATACTGCAGGAAAGTGATGATCTCAGCTAGGGTGTATTCTTCTGGAATGTTAACAGTTTTACAATGTGTTCTGTATAGAAACCACACTGTTAATATGCTTTCATAATTAGTTATTGCAAGAAATTATACAGGTATGACTGTTTCTTATGAAAGAGAAGAAGGCATGGTGGATGAACATTTGGTAAGATCTGCTGGCAATCAGAAGACAATGCTACACCTTCTATAAACCTATTAACTACTAGAAAAATGTTTTCTTTTATTATAAATCTTATCAAAGATGATACTCGAAGACAGGTGTGACATGGTACTGCCACGCCACAGTGTATTGGAAAAAATAAAATGTGCCCAGACACCATACAAACCTCAAAAAGCTTGCTCATCCTGTCCTCCCACAGATTATCTTCCTTCTAGTCATAGATAAATTTGCTGAATCATTCAGGCGCCTGTAAAAAGTTTTCATCCATTTCCTTGGATGTTTTTTTCATATTGTATTTTGTTATGACAGCATGGTAGAGATTTTTGACACTGATAAATAGAGAAAAACTTTCATTTTAAAGACATGTCTAAACAAGGATCGAACACGCAATGTAACTTGTCAGCTCCTAGTTAGTCAGTGGTAGGAAGACACTTTACAGTGCTGATGTCACAGTATATAGGATGCTGTGGGCAGGAACACGAGGTATATCAGTGATGGTGGAAGTAGGGGATGAATGTGTTATTTATCAGTGCTTGATATAGAGCACTGAGTGCTGCAAAGCTTGCAATAGAGCTAGTCAGTCTTAGGTGTAGGAGAGTTACAACACAGTTTAGTCAGATTTAATTGGTTACAGGCAGATTAGTGATAGAAATCATAGGAGTGAGGAAAAATATCTGTGCTGTGTGTGCCTGGCTGCTGACAGTTAACCCTTTCATTGACAATAATCGCCAAGTCCATCATATTAATCCACACTTTACTGCCTGGTACTCATGTTGCCAAAGCTACCAACACAGCCAAACTTTGATAAACTGCATCTGGACCATAGGTGAACATTAAACGAATTTCATAAATGACGAGTACAGGTGAATATAAGAATTTATATATATATATATATATATATATATATATATTGCTGCTACATTGGGCATTAGTGGGGCATTAGTGCTCCCAACATTATAATTCCCCATTAGCCCATTAGAGCCGCCACACAGTATAATGGTCCATTAGTGCCCCCACATTATACTCAGTATAATGCTCCTTATTGCCCCCCTACTTGGACCCAGACAGAGGTCAGGAGAAACAATTACCTCCTGACCACTGTTCTTTGGCATTAATGCATTACTACAGCAGCAACAGAGATCGGTAAATCATCCCTGCTGCCTGCACACAAGTTGTATAGGCAACAGAGATGATTCCCGATCCCTCCAGCCACAGTAGTAATATATTCATGCTATAGGAAAGTTGTTGGGAGGTGAGAAGTTTCAAGTGGTTAATAGTCTTTACCTGTGTTGGCTTTGCTGTGACATTTGGTTTTGCAATGTCTGCAACTTAGCGTTTGGTTTAGGGTGAAACATGTGCAGGGTATGTGTAATAGAATGGCCGATGCGTTATCTCGTTTTCAGATGTCTGTCTTCCTCGGGCAAAATCCGGCAGTTATGGGGATAGCTCCCACTGATCCTTGTATGTAGTTTATTATTTGACCCTAAGTCCTGTTTTAGTCAAATTCGTACACTTTGCTAGGTACGTGAAGTTATTTGTTTGACAGTAATTGGAGACTCCTCGATCCACCTTTCAGTTACTATATTGCTCTGACGTCAGTTGCCTTAGTTGCCTAGTTGCTATACCTACCGATGGGTAGGCGTGGTGGACCCGCTGATTGGTCCATGGTATTGATGTCATCCAAGAGGACGGGAGAAGGTTGATGGCATGACGGAGCACATCTGATACGGGTTTGGAAATTACATTTTCCTATCGGCTTTGCAGGATGGGGTTGAGCATGGCCTGGTGTTGTTGGCTGGGAGTAGTTGAAGTGCCGAAGTGCCAAATCCATGGCAGATTCCTCTGTGTGAACATACCCTTATACACCCAGTTACAGTGGAAAACTGTGAAATAAAATAAAAAATTATAAACTGTAAATATCCTCCAGGGGTCTTTTATGACCTCATGAGGAACATATTGTGTAACAAAAACATATATACATACAAGTAAAAAAAATATATAACATTTAAAATCTAAGTTAGGCTAAGGACCCACATAGAGGGCTGCAGAGAAAAAGCGCTGCGGGAAAAACCATGGCAGAAACACATTGTGGTTTTTCCCGCAGTGCTGTTCACAGAAAGTCTGCATAGATTCCTCCGTTGACTTCCTGCTTCAGTTATACCTATAGGGAAACCACCAGCGTTTCCGTAGATATAATTGACATGCTGCGATTTACAAAAATGTGGGGCTTCAGCCTAAAGGAAAAAAAAGCCCACAATAATACAAAACATCTCCATAACTTATTAGATATCAAAACAACCGATAAACAATAGGGAACCTATATTAAACATTATTTTGGTGTCAAATTGCAAATTTACATTTTTGTAAATGGGTCAAAAAGTCGGATGAAAAAATGCCACCAAATAAAAAATTTAAGGCCGTTAAGCCACCACATTTGCAAAAATGCTTAAAAGGGACTGGTCATTATGGGGTTAAAAGCCAAAAAGTTCATGTTCCATGCCATCAGACTACAGAACACATTCTGATCAGAGATGCAGCCAAGAGGCCCATGATCACTTTGGATGAACTGCAGAGATCTACAGCTGAGGTGGGAGAGTCTGTCCATAGGACAACAATCAGTGATACACTGCACAAATCTGGCCTTTATGGAAGAGTGGCAAGAAGAAAGCCATTTCTCAAAGATATCCATAAAAAGTCTTGTTTAAAGTTTGCCACAAGCCACCTGGGAGACACACCAAACATGTGGAAGAAGGTGCTCTGGTCAGATGAAACCAAAATCAAACTTTTTGGCCACAATGCAAAAGGATATGTTTGGCGTAAAAGCAACACAGCTCATCACCCTGAACACACCATCCCCACTGTCATACATGGTGGTGGCAGCATCATGGTTTGGGCCTGCTTTTCTTCAACAGGGACAGGGAAGATGGTTAAAATTGATGGGAAGATGGATGGAGCCAAATACAGGACCATTCTGGAAGAAAACCTGTTGGAGTATGCAAAAGACCTGAGACTAGGATGGAGATTTATCTTCCAACAAGACAATGATTCCAAACATAAAGCAAAATCTACAATGGAATGGTTCACAAATAAACGTATCCAGGTGTTAGAATGGCCAAGTCAAAGTCCAGACCTGAATCCAATCGAGAATCTGTGGAAAGAGCTGAAAACTGCTGTTCACAAACGCTCTCCATCCAACCTCACTGAGCTCGAGCTGTTTTCCAAGGAAGAATGGGCAAGAATTTCAGTCTCTTGATGTGCAAAACTGATAGAGACATACCCCAAGCGACTTGCAGCTGTAATCGCAGCAAAAGGTGGCGCTACAAAGTATTAACTTAAGGTGGCCGAATAATTTTGCACGCCCCACTTTTCAGTTTTTAATTTTTTACAAAAGTTTAAAATATCCAATAAATTTCGTTCCACTTCACGATTGTGTCCCACTTGTTGATTCTTCACCAAAAAATTAAAATTTTATATCCTTATGTTTGAAGCCTGAAATGTGGCAAAAGGTTGAAAAGTTCAAGGGGGCCGAATACTTTCGCAAGGCACTGTATGTCCATTGCTATGATCTTTTCATTGGTGATCCTGTGGGCCACTGTAGTATAGTCACTGTAAGGGGCTTTTAGAGTTAATACATGTAGCATTCTCCACTTCCCTATAGTCATTAAACTTGAGATTTGCATCCAGATAATATCAGCTGACTTCCTTGAACACTATATATTGTACATTCTGCTCTAACAAGAATGGTAACCAGACACTTCCCATGACTTGGCAGTATTCATTGTCTGCAAGGTATTTCTGTGGTAATTGTATGTCATGCTATGTATACAATTTCACAAGGTGTCTCAAGTTAAATGAGGTTAAATTGGCTTGATAATGTACTTTCATATGGGTGTATGCCTTTAAATGTAGCTTTATTGCTACTTATGTATACTGTATGCCACCTGTGAAGTACCTGGTCGTTCATTGTCATGTGTGTTTATTTCTTGTGTTGGGCTATGCTGGTTCTCCCTGACAGGGACTTTAAGTGCCCTTTCCAATATGGCATTAGGGAGTTATGACCTGGACACCATAATTGGAGGGTAAGATCGTGAAGGGGCCACACCAGTGTGGGAGCACATAGCCATAGGGATGCCATGTTCCCCAGCAGTGGGAGTTTATATTAAAGCTAGTTTTCACACCAAGGTTGTTGGTCTGCAGTCATTTATGGTGGAAGAGGCTTGCTTTTGGTCATGAAAAACTTGCTGTCCAGAGAAGCACTGTAGTTGTAAGAAACTGAAAAACCATCAAGGCTGCCACTCTTATATTTATTACTGCCTTTGAGAAGTTTTCTATTATGGCCAGTAGTACTGTAATGGGTCTATTTGAAAGCTGCGATTAGTGACCGGCATCTTAAGAATTGTGACTTGATACATGGACACTGCAGCCAGAGTGGCCATTACAGAAAAGACTGTTGTCCTTTTTAAGCATTTGAGCCAAAAAAAACTAGCCTAACTGCTGTGGACCACTTTTATTATGGGTTTTAGACTATTTTAATTGTATTAATCCCTTCCCGTCGGAAGAATTTTTTGATTTTCGATTTTCGTTTTTGACTCCCTGCCTTCCAAACAACCATATTTTTTTTTTATTTTTCTGTACACAGAGCCATATGAGGGCTTAAAGTTTGCAGGACAAATTGTTCCTCATGATGCTACCATTTATTATTTTGTACAATGTGCTGGGAAGCTGGAAAGAAAATTCAAAATGGGGTGAAATTGGAGAAAAAGTACACTTGTGTGACTTTCTTTAGGTTTCATTTTTATGGCGTTCACTCTGCAGTGAAATGACATGTCACCTGTATTCTATGTTTTGGTATGATTCCAGGGATGACAAATTTATATAATTTTATTTACATTTTAACCCCTTAACAAAAATGTAAAACTTGCCAGCTCAGAGACAGTTTCTGTGTTACTCTGCAGGAGATGGGAATTATCCCTGCTCAATTTTGTAAATGTTGTGTGCAAGAAACGAATGTGAGGGTAATTTTATATGGACCTCATAGCTATGAACCTACCTGTTAGCCTCAGGTCAGACAGCGCAACCCTTTTTGGATCTGTACCCTGCAGCCAAGGCATCGCAGATGCTTTGTAGATTAAGAGAGTTTCAGCACACTGTTAAAGAGGAAGACTACCCCCAGCAAGGGAGGCATAGGCTGCCACCTAGGTAGTACCATCTTGAATCTCAGCTCCAGTCCTACTGGATACTCTGTACCTCTAGCATTCAGAAGAAGTTGTTTGGTTGATCCTTATTCTTTATCAGTAAACTGAGTTACTACGTTGGCAATCCTGTCTCCTGAGTCTTCCTGGACCTCCCATCACAGGCACTCCAACCACCTTCAGTTTCAGGGAGGCTTTACTACTAGGATGTTCCTTAGGGGAAGGCTAATACCACCATTTGATACCCCCCCTTCACTGCACCTGAGATTTTTGCTTACGTGACCACAATGACTACTATGACCACCCTCCTGGTCTTTCACCTAATGAGATGCTACATTATGATGCTTCAATTTGTATCAAAATTGTACTAGAATTTTGCAGCCAATTTCTGGCACAAAAGCAAGGTAACTAATAGGAGGTATAACCCTAGATTAGGCAGTCCAAAGATAAACCAAATCTTCAGCAAAATCCAGAGTCAAACCATAAGTAAAATACAAAGTCAAAATCTACATGCGATGTACAAATTCTGACATAAATCTAAGGTCATTTCTTGCTGCATGTAAAAATGGCTATGCTTAAAAGGATCTTTCTCTCTTTAGATGTAATCAAATTATCTAATTTTTTCAATGACTAGGATTATTAGGCTCTGTACACATTTATATCATGGCATAATTTATAACAGAGCCATGACACCTATGGGAGATCGATTAATAAAACAGATACCAAAAAATCCAGAAAGAACACATTGACTTTCTGTGTAATATAGTCCATCAGGTGTCAACTGCAGACTCTGCTCTTCTTGATAAAAAAATATATCAAAAAGCCCAACTACAAGGCAATAATACCTATGAACTGAACCTAAAGGTCCATCTACATTATCCCAATGTTGGAGTGACAAGTGCAATATAATTGATATAATGTCAATTGGCACTCGTTTGCATTATCATTTTACAGAGTAGCTTTTTACACTGTCTGATCGGGAGGACATTAAAATTACACCGGTCCTATGAACACTTGCCCCCAATAATTAGCTATATAATTGGGCGGTGTAAATGGGGCTTTAGACAAATGAAACGGCACCCATAAATGTATAGATTAGCAGCCAACATCATGTAGCAAACTTCCTTTTTGTAAAATATAGTAAGAGTACATTGTATTTGGTTAGCATAAACAGTTTGATTTGACAAAAGATTGAAACCTTAGAATAAGTAGCCAAAGTTTAAAGGATGTTCCTTAAAGGGGCTGTCTGGGATAATACAAAATTTTAACATTAAACTAAACACCCCCCTCCCATCTACTTTATAAATTACTTTTATTAGCAAAAATTCATACTTACCATTATCGCTGAGGCTGTCACGTGACCGCCCCAGGCACATCTTCATAGTATCCTGTGACGATCTGTTTCTCTGCTTCCAGAGACGGGGGTCATATAACTATATCCCCCCTCTCTCGCCTCCCCTTTCCTCCTGTCCCCACTCCTCCCCTTTCCTAACATCCTCACCTCTCACTACACCCCTTCCCATCTTACTTACCTTCCGTCCTGCCTCCTCCTGTCATGTGACGTCATCAGTGACGCTCGCACAACTCGGGCATGCGCAATAGACTTCCCGAGTGATTGTGGGCTATTGCTCATACACAAATTGCCTAGTGACATCACGAAGATGTCTCCTGGCCCGCGCATGCGCAATAGGGCAGGAATCCTCGTGGTTTTGCTGGCATCTATGGGGGGGCAGTGGTCCGTGGGGGTGCTGCTGACATCTAAAGGAGAAGCAGGGGTCCTTGGGGTGCTTCTGGCATCCAAGGGGGGGGGGGGGCAGGGGTCCTTGGGGAGCTTATGGCATCTAAGGGGGGTAGGGGACCTTGGGGTGCTTCTGGCATCTAATGGGGGGCAGGGGTCATTGGGGAGCTTATGGCATCTAAGGGGGGTAGGGGTCCTTGGGGTGCTTCTGGCATCTAAGGGGGCCAGGGGTCCCTGAGGTGCTGCTGGCATCTAAGGGGGGGGGGGGCAGGGAATGTGTGGGACCATGAACCTACCTGCAGCAACTCTAGTCAGTTCTGTAGTGAGACCGCTAGAAATGAGGTGCTGTAAGGAGGACCTACCTATAGCAACTACAGAATACACCGAGACCATGAACCTACCTGCAACAACTCCATTCTAGTCAGTACAGTACTAAGACAGCTAGAATGGAGTTGTTGTATGGAGGACCAACCTATAGTAATTAAAGTAATACACAGAGACCATGAACCTACCTGCAGCAACTCCATTCTAGTCAGTATAGTAGTGAGACAGCTAGAATGGAGTTGCTGTATGGAGAACCTAACTATAGTAACTATATACTCATTAATCAGGCGCGAATTTAGATCTATGTCAGCCTATGTCAGTTAGCACTGCAGCCTTGCAGCGCTGGAGTCCTGGGTTCGAATCCTGCCAAGGACAACATCTGCAAGGAGTTTGTATGTTCTCCCCATGTTTTGCGTGGGTTTCCTCCAGTTACTCCGGTTTCCTCCCACACTCCAAAGACATACATATACATATGGCACTTATAAATTCTATACATATATATATATATATATCTAAATATATATATATATGTAGATCTGCCCTTGCAGCTGATATAAGGAGTCTAAAGATGGCTGCTGAGGGTGTAGTGGGCGGGCTAGCTAGGGAAAAATGGAGGAGGAGTGGGGGAGTGTTTTGAAAGGGAGGGGGACAGTGAGTGTGAGAGGGAGGTGGGGTTATTCAGATCTAGGATTGTAATGATGGCTGCTGAGGGTGTAGTGCAGGGGTCCCCAAACTTTTTACACAGGGGGCCGGTTCACTGTCCCTCAGACCGTTGGAGGGCCGGACTATAAGAAAAACTATGAAAATCCCTATGCACACTACACGTATCTCATTTTAAAGTAATACAAAAAGGGAACAAATACAACATTCAAAATAAAGACATAGTAAATTTAAGTCAACAAACTCACCATTATTTCAATGTGAAGTATGGGCCTGCTTTTGGCTAATGAGATAGTCAATGTCCGGTTCCATATTTGCAAATAGGTCCAGCACTCTGCCCCCATATAAGTCCAGCTCTCTCCCCCATATAGGTCCAGCTCTTTCCCTCATATAGGTCCCATGCAGTCTCCCCCATATAGGTCCCATGCAGTCTCCCTCATATAGGGCCAGCTCTTTCCCCCATATAGGTCCCATGCCTCCCCCATATAGGTCCCATGCCTCCCCCATATAGGTCCCATGCCTCCCCCATATAGGTCCCATGCAGTCTCCCTCATATAGGGCCAGCTCTTTCCCCCATATAGGTCCCATGCCTCCCCCATATAGGTCCCATGCCTCCCCCATATAGGTCCCATGCCTCCCCCATATAGGTCCCATGCAGTCTCCCTCATATAGGGCCAGCTCTTTCTCCCATATAGGTCCCATGCCCCCCCATATAGGTCCCATGCAGTCTCCCCCATATAGGGCCAGCTCTCTCCCCCATATAGGTCCCATCAATCCCCCATATAGATCCAGTTCTCTGATCCCCCTCCATGCCCAGTAAAAAAAAAAAGTGAAAATATACTTTACCTAGCACTGCAGCCGCTCCCGCGCTGTGGTCCCGGCTCCTCTGTCTTCGGCTGTAAGGCCTAGATGAGCACGTCGTGCGTCATGACGTGCTCATTCTAGGTCCGGACGACGAGCGCCGAGCGTCTACACGGGAACAAGACTTCCCGTGTTGCGCTCGGCGGGTTATTTCAATTGTAAGCGCCTGTGCCCTCACAACTGAAATAACACAAGGAAATTGCGACGCGGGCCGGGTAAATGGCCTCCGGGGGCCGGATGCGGCCCGCGGGCCGTAGTTTGGGGACCCCTGGTGTAGTGGGTGGGCCAGCTAAGGAAACAGGGAGGGGGGGAGTGTGTGAGAAAGGGAGGGGGGGGTCAGTCAGTGGAGAAGGAGGAGAAGTGAGGGATCATGGAACTTGTAGTAAAGACAGAAAGGAAGTTAGGTATGTAAACAAATGCTGAAGATGCAATGAGCTCACTAAAAACCCCAGAAATCACTTTAAAACACTGCTAAAGGTATTTTGTGGCATTTATTAACCCATTAATAGCACTAACATCTTTTTTGAAAAATGATTTTTTTTTGTCCGGAAAACCCCTTTAATCCCCTGACAACATTATGCATTTGACAACCCCATTCCCCAAAAAGTTGGGACCCTGTGTAAAATGTAAAGAAAACAAGAATGCAATGATTTGGAAATGTCATATAACTATATTGTATTCACAATAGAACACATATCAGAAGATGAAAGTTTTTCCATTTCATTTGAAAAAACACATTCAGAATTTGATGGCAGGAACACATCTCATTACAGTTGGAATAGGGTTAATAAAAGTTTGGAAAAGTAAGTGGTACTAATGAAAAACCGCTGGAGGGTTAATTTTGCAAGTCACATGGCTGTGTTTAAAAAGAGCATGTCAGAGTAAAAGAGCACATCAGAGAGACATGTTAGAGATGGTCATAGGTTCACCAATCTGTGAAAAACTCTGTCAACAAATTGTGGAACAATGTCCGAAAAATGTTTCACAACGTAAAATTGCAGACTTTGAATATCCCACTATCTATGGTACATAGTATCATCAAAAGATTTAGATAATCTCAAGAAATTCATGTGCACAAGGGGCAAGTTCAGCGGTCATTATTGGATACTCGTGATCTTTGGGTCCTCAGGAATGGGCTCAAGAATACTTCCAGAAATCAATGTCTGTGAACATAGTTCGCTGTGAAATCCACAAATGCAATTTAAAGCTGTATTACGCAACGAAGAAGCCATATATCAACATAATAGTTTTATGTGAGCCAAGGTCTTCTCTTGGACAAGGCTCATTTAAAATGGAAAACTGTTTTCTGGTCAGATGAATCAAAATTTTAAATTCTTTATTGAACCATGGATGCTATGTCCTGCGGACTCAAGAGGAGAAGAACCATCCAGTACATCACAGTGCAAAATAAATCCTAAGTCATCTGGCTACTAACACATTCAGTGTCCCTCACTGTGAGCCCCTGGGCCTACTACTCAGTATCTCCACAACACAGTGGTTCTCCCCAACTCACGTGGTTCTGCCTCCCACAGGCCCTGGCAAAGCCTGTCACTTCCCCAGACAGGGAGCATTATGGGAAGGGTCAACACCTTGCTTGTAGAGCCTCCACCTGGCTGCTAATTAACAACCCACTTGTCTGCAAACCAAGTGATTTAAACCAAGTAATCTGATTTAAAAGTGTTGTTCAGGAATCTTCTTGTTTGGCCTATCCTTAGGCTGGATCAGCTGTTCAGGGCTTCGTCCAATCTCTGCACTATACAGTGCACAGAGCCAAACACAAACTCCATACACTGTATAGTGGCCATGCAGTGTTACTGCAGCTCAGCACCCATTGATGTCAATCAGATTTATATGAACTATCAGATATTTATTGTCTATCCTAAGTACAGGTCATAAAAAAATTCCCATGTCACCCTTTTAATATCATATAAAATTTGTTACGACGGTACAGTGCCGATCTAAAAACAAAATAACTTCTACTACTTTATATGATTTGCACCATAAATTCTAAATCCTCCCAGTAAACAGGTTCAAGCTTACACCTTCTTCACTTTTGGCTGATATACTTTTATTTAAAGTTTTCTTCCTGCTATAGGCTATTCTCTAGGGTGTTCCAGGGTTGTAAATCTATTTGATTACGGAATCAGTTCCACAATGTGTAGTATAGTAACTAAATGTCTTGCAACACATTGAAAGAAATAAGGAAATGTCAAAATAAAGCCCTTCAAACAGTAGAAACGAATGACTAATGTTAGGTGGAATACGTGGTTACATGTCCTGTTAAATATTACGACATACCGTTCTGTAGTAATAATGTATCCCTCAGAGGGCCAAAGAACCATTATACATTACACCAGCGCGTTTAATAATATTTCATAGTAAGCTTTTACATAAAATGCTGAGTAACTTTATAAACATGTGAATCCTCCTCCTTCTTCTCCTTCTCCTTCTTTTCAAGCACCATTGATTTTATAGTACTTTATATCTGAAGAGGGGTTTACATACAAAACACAAAATACACAAAAACAGGACCCTACCTGCAAGGGCTTCAAATCTATGGACCATACTACCCCGGGGGTCGCAGTAGTAACAGATGAAATGGTTTGCTTGCTCAGCCATTGCTAGGCCACAGCGGTGACCTGTGTGTCAGGGTATGTCTTGTGTGTCAGATAAAAGCAGGAAGCAAAGACCAATAGGAACCTAGGTAGCGTCAGAACTGGGGCAGTGAGGGGAGGGTGAGCTTTTTCATTTTTTTACCCTTCTGGAAAACCCTTTTTAAGCCTTATGTACATGTCATTGGTCTGTTTTGCACAGGAGTGGGTTCAAAATATATGGGCTTGTTTTTGTGTGGAGAGTTGTAGTTTTTATTGGCACCATATACTTTTTTGGTTAATGTTTAGTGATTTTTTGAGAGGGGTGGATAGGGCATGCAGTATAAAAAAATAATAAAATAAGTCTTATTGGGTGGCTTGAAGTAGTGATCACTTATAAAGGGTTGGGAATTATTGGTATTATTGACTTGACGTAATAGATCGAATGGGACTATTCCTGCTGCACCGAGCTCGGACAACCCATTAATTCCGATGTTGGCTACATAATGCATCATTTTCTCTGTTTTGTTTAAGCTGTGAGCAAGTTCCTGCATGAACTTGTGTTTGTGTATTGCTTTATTAATATGTTTGCCCTTCTACTACATATTGAAACAACACTTAAAAGGAGAAGTGGAGCAACACTTACAAGGAAAGAGAAGGAGGCACAAAACTTCCTTGTTATGAAAGTGGTTAAAATGTATATTTCTCCTTCAAGCTGTAAATCCTAAAAATATACTAATGCGGAATAATAATTTTGAGAGTCGATTTGACTGAATTGATCTTCCTTGGCTGCTGTGTAATGATACTAAAGGCTCATGATCCAGCTCACAAATTGTAAGTTTTTCTTTCATTCTGTAGTTAAAAAAAATATACATTTCTCAACAATATTTCAGAAACAATAGGTGTCTCTGCCTCCTGCAGGGGAAATATTGTTTTTCCCCAATAATACATGGGCCTTGTACAGCATTGAGAAAGGGGACCAAGCATGATGTCCACATGCCCTTAGAGGTGTCAGAAAACACAGTGCATTGCAGCTTGCTACATGTAGGGCTGTGTAGCTGCAGACCACTCAGTAACCCCCCCCCCCCCCGACCCCTCTTCACCAATGAAAGAGCCTACAGCAGGTAAATGAGTATCAGAACTGTATACCTCCCAACCATCCCGGATTCTACGGGACAGTCCCAGATTGTGGGTCATGTCCTGCGGTCCCGGTCAGCAGGAGGTATGTCCTGGATTTTCCGGACGCAGATGAGTTGAATACAGTGGTGAAGCAGGAGCCATCCACGAACAGCTCCTGCCTCACCACTGTGCCCCCTATGTGCTCTGGCTCCAGGAGCTGTAGGCACGATGTGATGACGTCACTCCCATTGCGCCCGCAGCTCCCTTAACACTCTGAGACAAGAGACTGCACACTGCGCAGCAGGGGAGTGAGGAGAGGTGAGTATCAGTGTTTTTTATGTTAAACTTTGGCAGATGAAGAGGGACATTAAACTGTGGGAGCAGATAGAGGGGGACAATAAACTGGGGGGGGCATATGAGGGGGACATTAAACTGTGGGGGTGATTGCAGGGGGGGCAATAAACTGGGGGGCATATGAGGGGGACATTAAACTTTGGGGGCAGATAGAGGGGGCATTAAACTGTGGGGGCAGATGAAGAAGGACATTAAACTGGGGGCAGATGGAAGGGGCATTAAACGGGGGGGTAGCTGCAGGAGGACATTAAAATGGGGACAACTAGGGGGGGGAAATTAAACTGGGGGCAACTGGAGGAGGACATTAAACTGGGGACATCATACTGTGGAGCAGCTGGAGGGTGACATTAAACCGTGGGAACAGCTAGAGGGGAACATCAGCTGGAGAAGGAACATCTACAATCCAAGGAAATGTCACTGGATAGAATAGGTATGGAGTTTCATTTTAGCATGAATGTGGGGGAGCCGCACCTTTTAAACATCCTGTGATCCATGGTACCCTTAATTCGCCCCAGGATACTTGCATAGTGGTGTAGCTCTGTTCTGTATCCTCTTTGCATAGCTGCTCAGTTTTGGGAGATACCCTTGTAGACAGGTTTACAGCTATTCTGTATGCCTTAAAATTAATAGTACTAAGGGTACACAGTGATTCTGACCATACTCTGACTGGTACTTTTTATTAACTTCTAAATTATTCAGAATATTCTCTTTTCTATATAACATATAAGCAGGTTTCAGGTGTACACATACACTATAATCATTGAAATACTGACTGCACATAGAACATTTTATTTGATTATTTATTTGTCTTCTTAAAAAGAATAAACATTAGAATCCCAAGATGGAATGGATATTATGTACAGCTATGATGCAATCGTATGGAGGATAAATAGTAGAAGTAAATATATATCGTAGCTGGACAAAGACTTGAATTTTCTGTCGGAAAACCAGACCCACGACAAGAACCGTTCTAAAGAAACAGTAAGCTTCCAACTGTAAATCTGCATTCTTTGGTTATGATGCTCTTTGTACGCATACTGCTTTTGCTCTGATGAGTCTATTCAGATCCATAGAATAGTCACCATTAGAATGAGACTATAGAATAGAGGATACTAGAAAAGACAAGAAAACCAACATTGAATACATTTTAGTTTGCAACTTGCTGGTTAAACATTCTTGTATTTTAGAAACAATGAATAGCAATATAATGCATCACATTTTAATAGTGAATGATGGAGATGGTACTTGACTGAGCGAGATAAAAAAAAGGCTGTGATGGTGGAAAGGCAAATACAAAGGATGGGGCATATTATTTCATTTAAATTTTGTTTTTTTCTTAAACTTGTTCTATTAATATGATTTATGGTTAGTACCATTATTATCTTTATGCACTATAGACTGTACTACTGCTATATCTATAGTATGTACTATGACTTATCCTATTTCAGTGTATTATGACTGCGAAAAAATATGCAAATAAGTCCTTCTTGGAAAAAGGAGGGCTAGCTTTACTGCCACATTTTGGAAGGCAGCACCCTATAGATCAATGGCTGGTTCCCTGAAACCTAGCTGAATGACTGGGGATTAAAGCCAAGCTAGAATATCTCGTCCAAAAGGAACAGAGGCCCATCTGCAAACAGCAGTTTTGGGTTATTGCCCCTCATTAATGCAAAGCAGGGTATTGGCTGGCTAGGTGAGAGGTCTGTCGGCCTCATGGACACTACACTCTCTTGGTTCTCCTCTTATCTCTCAGCCTGCACTTTCAGTGTATCATTTGCATGATCTGTCTCTTCCCCTTGCCGTTGGGGTTCCTCAAGGCTCTGTCCTAGGCCCCCTACTCTTCTCTCTCGACACAGCCCCTATTGGATAAATCATCACCAGATTTGGATTCTTGTACCATCTTTAAGCTGAAGACACCCAACTATATACCTCATCCCATGACATCAGCCCTGCACTAATACAGAATACCAGTGGCTGTCTCAAATATCATGTCTTCTCTTTATCTGAAACTGAATCTCTCAAAGACGGAACTACGGCTGTTTCCACCATCTAACAGACTTAACCCTGATATCTCCATTGCAGTCTCCGGCCTTACCATAACTTTTAGGCAGTATGCCTGTTGCCTCGGAGTTATGTTTGACTAAGACCTTTCCTCAACCCCATATCCAATCACTCGCACGCTCATGTCATCTCCACCTCAAAAACATCTCCAGAATCCGCCCTTTCCTTACCACAGAGACATTAAAGACCCTTATTGTCGCCCTGATTCACTCTCAACTTGATTACTGTGACTCCTTACTAATCGATCTTCCGCTTAATAAACTCTCCCCTCTACAATCTATTCTGAATGCAGCGGCCAGGCTCATCTATCAGTCTAGACGCTATAGCGATGCCTTTGGTCTGTGCCAGTCACTACATTGGATGCCTATTCAATACAGAATACAATATAAACTTATCACCCTCATCCACAAGGCTCTCCATAATGCTGCACCTCCCTACATTTCCTCCTTAATCTCTGTCTATCACCCAACCCGTACTCTCCGTTCACTCAATGACCTAAGACTAACATCCTCTATTATCAGAACCTCCCACTCCTGTATCCAAGATTTCTCCCTAGTTGCACCACTTCTCTGGAATGTTCTACCCCAGACAATCAGATTAACTCCCAATTTCTACAGCTTCAAGCCTAAACTAAAGACATATCTTTTCAGACAGGCCTATCACAACTCCTAATGTAAACCCTTCCGCAGTTAGAATCCCTAAAACGAACCCTCCTCTGTTCACACTCCTGCATTACCCCACAGGATATGATGCCGTATCAGACTAACTTTATATGTCCAGGCACCATCTGCATGTTAAAGGATACGACTGGTGATGGCTCATACAGCTTTATTTATGTGTAATGAAAGTCACCTCTATCACAAAAACGGCTGGACCACTGTATAAGCAATATTACCTCCGATGCCGCCCCTGCTACCTCTTGTGTGTCACCCCCCTCTACCTCATAGATTGTAAGCTCTTGCGAGCAGGGCCCTCAGTCCCATTGTGTGAATTGACTTATTACTCTGTAATGTATCTTTTTGTCAGTACTTGAATTCTACAATTTGTAAAGTGCTGTGGAATATGTTGGCACTATAGAAATAAAATGTATTATTATGTATTATTATTATAGATGTTGATCAGAAGGTTTTGTATGTCTCCTTGAGGAGACTGCCTTTTTAGGCCACCTTGTGGTGTGCATGATCTTATAGGAGCATACATGAATGAGTATGTCTTCTTTTTGGAGGAGATATTCTGTCTTGACTTTAATCCTTGATCATGCCCCTAGTTTTCAGGGAAAACAGGCATTGATCTATAGGGAGCTTCCTTCCAAAAAGTAGCACTTGAACAAGTTCTCCCTTCTGACCCATATATTATTACTGTAATGAATACTTCCTTAGGGCAATATACTGTATATATATATAGTTATTCAATAATTTGATTTTTCATTACTTACAGAATGTTGGTATCCGTTGTTTGAAGGGTTTGTGTTTGTACCACTGGTGTCACTAGCATTGTAAGTGAGCTTAGAGCTTACAATGCCAGTCCAGAAGACGTACTCTGATTGTACCACTGTAGCCCTGAAAATATGAAAAAAAGACAACCTATTAATAAATAACAAAGTAATATCTTCATTTACATTATTAATAATAATAATAATAATAATGATAATAATGTCTTCATATGACTAAGAATAGGTAAAAGGCATTTGAAATACCTATACTCTCCAAGCTGATCAATGGATCTGGAGTTCCACTTGAACAAAATGGAGCCCTAGCCCCTAATACATTGCCTTAGGAAATGTATTTACTTCCATGCATTTATTATACTAGGTTCACACTAGCGTTCGTGCACTCCATCCGAAATTCTCCTTAAAATCAGCAGAGAGAAAAGTTGACCAAGGAGGTAACCCGGTGGACCCCATTATATTTTATAGGGTCCGCGGGTTTCCATGTGTAACTGCTTTTTAAGCGGACAGGGTTTCCATCTTTTAGGTCCCCATGTGGACCCGAATGACAGAAACCCGAACGCTAGTGTGAACCTAACATTAAAGATATTTCTGATATACTCACCTGAGCTGTATGTCTGAGTTGCTGTTTGCAGGAGCCACCCATGTCACCTGTACACTTGATTTAGAGATGCTAGAGGTATGACTAACTGCACTCTGTAAAACAGATAAAGGAATATATATATGAAAAACATTCTATAGAGTTACTGAAGGTTGAACATGAGACATTAGACTTTTGACAAATTTATGAAAATGTTGAATGTCTATGTTTCATATACTTATATTGATCTGACTTTTATAAATTCTAAACTCTGTCTTAAGTACTTTAAACCCATAGATAATTCCTAGCTAAAACCCATTTCTAATAAAGTGTTCCTTGTGACACACATGTAAATCACCACAATGTGGCACTGATAGAATGACATCACTTTTACATAGTGTATGAAAGCCCTCTAAAATGTATCCCTATTGAATAACACTTACTGCGGAAGTAGTACAATCAAGGGTCTGTGCATTCCCACTGACTTTAAAGGAGCCTAGTGGGGTGGAGGAACTGCCTGAGCGGGCCTGGATCAAGAATCCTTTAAACTGAGAATTACCTGAGAGAGTGACTGCAATGACAGACAAATGATACATTCTTATTACAATATGTAGTTCTAAAGTCATATACAGTGCCTTGCGAAAGTATTCGGCCCCCTTAAACTTTTCAACCTTTTGCCACATTTCAGGCTTCAAACATAAAGATATAAAATTTAAATTTTTTGGTTAAGAATCAACAACAAGTGGGACACAATTGTGAAGTGGAACGAAATTTATGGGTTATTTTAAAATTTTGTAAAAAATAAAAAACTGAAAAGTGGGGCGTGCAATATTATTCGGCCCCTTTATTTCAGTGCAGCAAACTCACTCCAGAAGTTCAGTGAGGATCTCTGAATGATCCAATGTTGTCCTAAATGACTGATGATGATAAATATAATCCACCTGTGTGTAATCAAGTCTCCGTATAAATGCACCTGCTCTGTGATAATCTCAGGGTTCTGTTTAAAGCACAGAGAGCATCATGAAGACCAAGGAACACACCAGGCAGGTCCGTGATACTGTTGTGCAGAAGTTTAAAGCCCAATTTGGATACAAAAAGATTTCCCAAACTTTAAACATCCCAAGGAGCACTGTGTAAGCGATCATATTGAAATGGAAGGAGTATCAGACCACTGCAAATCTACCAAGACCCGGCCGTCCCTCTAAACTTTCATTTCAAACAAGGAGAAGACTGATCAGAGATGCAGCCAAGAGGCCCATGATCACTCTGGATGAACTGCAGAGATCTACAGCTGAGGTGGGAGAGTCTGTCCATAGGACAACAATCAGTCGTACACTGCACAAATCTGGCCTTTATGGAAGAGTGGCAAGAAGAAAGCCATTTCTCAAAGATATCCATAAAAAGTCTCGTTTAAAGTTTGCCACAAGCCACCTGGGAGACACACCAAACATGTGAAAGAAGGTGCTCTGGTCAGATGAAACCAAAATCAAACTTTTTGGCCACAATGCAAAATGATATGTTTGGCGTAAAAGCAACACAGCTCATCACCCTGAACACACCATCCCCACTGTCATACATGGTGGCGGCAGCATCATGGTTTGGGCCTGCTTTTCTTCAGCAGGGACAGGGAAGATGGTTAAAATTGATGGGAAGATGGATGGAGCCAAATACAGGACCATTCTGGAAGAAAACCTGTTGGAGTCTGCAAAAGACCTGAGACTAGGACGGAGATTTATCTTCCAACAAGACAATGATCCCAAACATAAAGCAAAATCTACAATGGAATGGTTCACAAATAAACGTATCCAGGTGTTAGAATGGCCAAGTCAAAGTCCAGAACTGAATCCAATCGAGAATCTGTGGAAAGAGCTGAAAACTGCTGTTCACAAATGCTCTCCATCCAACCTCACTGAGCTCGAGCTGTTTTCCAAGGAAGAATGGGCAAGAATTTTAGTCTCTCAATGTGCAAAACTGATAGAGACATACCCCAAGCGACTTGCAGCTGTAATCGCAGCAAAAGGTGGCGCTACAAAGTATTAACTTAAGGGGACTGAATAATTTGGCACGCCCCACTTTTCAGTTTTTTATTTTTTACAAAAGTATAAAATATCCAATAAATTTTGTTCCACTTCACGATTGTGTCCCACTTGTTGTTAATTCTTCACCAAAAAATTTTAATTTTATATCCTTATGTTTGAAGCCTGAAATGTGGCAAAAGGTTGAAAAGTTCAAGGGGGCCGAATACTTTCGCAAGGCACTGTAAGGACACTAATGGCAAAATTGGCATTATGGAAATGACAGCCACCATACCAGAGTAATTTATACTGAGTAAAGTGCAGCAGAGTAAATCTATTGTCCACCTACTGTATACTGAGTACACTTTATAGGTACAAGAGAGAGTGATGAGTCTCTTTGTTGTATAAATGTCAAGCGATAATATTTCCATCTTATCAAGATTTTTTATAAAACATAATTTAAGTAGAAAATCTGTAACCTAATCCCAATGCATTTTATAGATGGTGCCAGGTAAAACTAGATGTGAATGACTTATCTGTAATTTGGTCATTTCTACATATTTCCTATAACTAGGGTGCTAAAATGCAAGATATTACTTACCTGTGATTTGTTGCCCTGTATTGTAGGTACTTTTAGAAAGACTCAGGCTGTAAGGGGCAGCAGAAGTCTGTGCATTGGCCCCATGACTAGGGACCATTGATGTACAGGAACCCTGAACTTGTCCATTTGGATAGCCATTAGTACAGTCAAAGAGAAAAACAGTGAGCAGAATGGTTGTGCTTTGAAGTAAAAGATCCATCTGTTGAAATGGTAAAAGATGTGTTCTTGATTTGGTTAGTACTAGTATAATATATTCTTCTTATTATTAATTATAATTAACCTATATATTGTATAGAGCCCGGACCTAATAATTGTAACTCCAATAATAGAAGTAGAACTTTATTCACATATCATCCAAAGGAAAATACAATTATCATATAAAACATACCAAAATGGAGGTGGCATACAAACACATAGGATACGTAACATATAAGTATTGCCATAAAGCAAATCATACAACAGAATAAACTGTTTATAAACATGAACTATAACAAGGTCAAACTGCAAAAATTGCTAACTGTACTGTTAAAACTGCATAACAAAGCTAGAAATAAAAACCGCATGCAAAACATATGCTTTAAGCAAGTAGAAACAAGTGCAGGGAAAGAGAAAGAAGCTGTATTTCTAGAAAAGCAGACTATTAGGGCGTGTTTGTAAGAGTGTGTGTCAGTGGTAAAAACATCATACAAGTGGGGGTTTTACAACCTGAACTCAGGGATATACTTTCTATGAGTCTGTATAGTATTATTATTGTATAATATAATTTCTGTGCACCACACACTGAGTTCAGGAAGAGAGCAGAGCACATATGAATAGACATATACGATTGAAACTTTGGACATGTCACTATAAAGTGTGAGATGTTTAAAAAAAAATCAGAGGTACTCTATAATAGGAATTAAAGGGATACCCTGGTCACAAAAAAATATCCCCTATCCACAGGATATGAGGTAACTTGATGATTGTGGGGATTCGACTGCTGGGACCCCCAAGATCACTGAACACAAGAGATAACTGAGCGCCTGTCTTAGCTCCCATTGAAATGAATGGGGAAGCTGTACACATTTCAGACTTGCCACTTAATTTAATCTAGAGTAAAAACACCCCAGTTCTTGTGATCTGTGGGGGTTCCAACAGTTGGACGCTTGCTGATCAGCGAGTTACCATCTACTCTGTGGATAAGGGGTAACTTGTTGTGACCAGAATACCCCTTTGACATAAGTCTCCTAGCGTTTCTTGAAAAGCTTAGCGTATAATATAAAAACACTGGTGGTTACCAGTCAAATTATTTTTTAAAACATCCAGCACAGTGTGAATAAACCATAAAACTGGAAATTTTATTGATCCATTTAAAAGAAAGCCAAGTATAGGAAATCAATGATGTTTATCGAGCCTGAAACGCGTAAGTGTTTTCCTGTACATGGCGACCTTTTAAGTGGATCAATAAAGTCTCCGGTTTTAGTATTTATGGACACTGTCCTGGATTTTTTATCTGGATTTGGTAGTTGTGATCCAATACAATCCGCTCCACGTGTTCCATTCACTTATGCTGAATTGATAGGAAAAGAATATAAATATTTGGCGTCAAGTTTTCAGCAGTGGGTCATTGTGACAGTACTGGAAATGCTTTACTATTACGTGTGCCAAATATGACCTATGATGAAGCAATATAAAAATGTACAGTATTTTGAAAAGGAAATGTCACCTTCCCTGACATGTCTATTTTAGTAGATAATTATACTTAAAATAACAATGCAGGGGCATTTAGTACTTTACATACATGATATTGTTCCTCTGTTATTCCTTTAGACATTATCAATTGAGTGTGTGTCTGTGCCCACCCTGACACTCTCCAGTCACTTCTGACATTATCAGACTGTGTGAGAAGGTGTAACTCCAAGTTGTCATTTGATTCATAAATATTCAGGAAGAATGACGGAGGGTGACATAACAAGGAATTATGGGGAAAATGCTCCAGAATTGTTATTTCATGGGAAATGCACATATTTACTTTAAAAAAAAAAAACATGTCCGGTAAGATGACAATTTACACGTCCTCTTTAAATGTTCCAAATGCCTGGAAAAAACAATAGTACAGCAATAGGGGGAGGCGGAATAACCTTTACAGAGGGAGCTTGGAGATATGCTGAGAAGATCAGTATTTTCTCTTTATTACGGGGCATACAGATGACTGAAAACAATGGGGGGACTTTATTAAGGCTGGCATATCCGACACCAATCTTAATCAATTCTTCGGCTGGCACAAGATGTGCCTGAATTATTAATTATCAATTCTGGCACCAGAATTGAATTGAAATGTATGCCAGTCAGGAACTGAATATTCCATGCAGGGCTGTGGAGTCGGAGTCGGAGTCGTGGAGTCGGAGTCGGAGTCGGTGCCTATTTTGGTGGAGTCGGAGTCGGAGTCGGTATAAAATGGACCGACTCCGACTCCCAAAATATATAATAAATTGGTACAGTTAGTAGTACAATGCAGTATGTGCTGAATATATTTTCATAAGAATTTGGGAAAATGATGAAATGTTGAAAATGATGAAATGTCCTGTAAAGGTCTGTTCTATTCCTCATATAATGATGGGACTGAGTTCTGAGTGAACCTATAAGGTTTAGCCCAGGGCTGTGGAGTCGGAGTCGTGGAGTCGGAGTCGGAGTCGGTGCCTATTTTGGTGGAGTCGGAGTCGGAGTCGGAGTTGGAGTCGGAGTCAGGGGAAATTGAGGAGTCGGAGTCGGAGTCGGAGCTTTGGCGTACCGACTCCACAGCCCTGATTCCATGTATAACTCACACCATCTTTCTGGGCATACATTATAGTAAATTTGTCGCATTGGTGTCCTCCCTTTTTTGTAAAACGTGGTGAGGACACAGAAGGAACATTGTTGCACATCTTTGGTGCAAGAAGGGGCCATGCGCCATAGATAAAACACATTTACAACCACCTACACCACAACACTGGTGTAGATAGATTAGTAAATTCCCCCCAATGTACTAATGGGCTATTAACATTAGATAACTGATAGCTATTAGGTTACTTTTTCTCTGATAACCTGTGCCCCCATAGTGAAAAAATAAAAATTCTAAATATAGTAAAATGTACAAAACATTTTGAGATATTTTGTGTGACGCAAATGAAAACGCAATTTGCATTGTTCTCAGGTTCTTAGGCATTAGAATATTACCTAAACATTTGGCATTCACATGAGGAATTTTTTTATTGAGCGACAAGACAATGTACTGATAAACTGTAAAAAAAAAAATTATTCGTGATGTGAAATGGGGAAATAAATACAATTCCGACACTGTGTTTTGGATTTAATTTTTACAGCTTTTTTACATGTGAGGTAAAAAAGGTGAAGTCGAATTGTGATTCGGTACAATGCTGGCTTTTTTAAATGCATGGCCATCAAGCAAGTACATTTTACAGTCAAATTTTTTAGGACTTTTTAGCCACAACTATTTTGATCTAACATAGTCATTGAAACAATGATAATCAACAGCAAAAATTGCTTTTTTTTTTTTTGTGTTTTTCTTTGTGACCTCTCTGCCTCTATTATATCTATACAGAAAACGCCAGCATTTCCGTACATATAATTGACATGATGATTTGCAAAAATGCAAGCGTTTTCGAAATCTCAGCATTCCTGCTGCAGATTTTATTCTGCAATTTGATGGATGGAATTAGCCAGAATCCCATCCACTTTCCAGGTACTGTAAAACGCAGCGTTTTTGCAACGTGGGGCCCCGGCCTTAAGGAGGCCTTATCCTACAGGTTAGGTAGATTTCACACAGCACCATTTGGTCAGTTTTTTGCATCAGAATTTGCAAGTCAAAGCCAAGAATTAGTTCAAAACACAGAGAGGATTTCACACATACAAACACACACACACACACACACACTGCAAATGCAATATTTTTCGTGATTTTTTTTGTACATTTTCTTTTGGCTAAAAATGCAGGGGTCAAATATTATTTGAAGTCTATATTGTAATATGGGTATGAATATGTTTTTTTTTACATTATTTGGTGTTTTCCCAATAGGTTTCTTTATAGAAATTTAAAAACACCAGAAAAAACATGTTACAAATAGAACAAAATTAAAAAGCCACCAAAATACTTGTAATGAAAATGCTATTGAATGCTTGAAATGTATGGTGTTTCTTAGAAGAAATAAAAAATGCTGAAAAAGTTGTGTGTTAAGGAGGCCTTATAATCTTTCTATATTTATCACCCACGCCTGATGTTGGTCCATAAATACTGATGTAAAATACTCCTGTATAAAGGAGGCTTTACTCTGTAAATCCATACGTTTTGTCAGTGTTCTACTTGTAGCACAATGTCATGAAAAGTATAGCCTAGACATGTCATGGATGTACGGTATGTGTATATACATTAAGGAATACAGAACACAGACTGAGAGTGGGTAACAGTTTTATACACTGATCCACTCCACATACAATATCACATTTCTAACAAGGCTCTTTCCCGAGATCTCAGCTGGATTACATGTGTACGTGCTAATGTCATAGATACTCACTCTGACGAGAAGTGCGTCCAGGCAGCAGGTTGACTGAGCAGACTCTCCTCAGTGTATAGCTGTTACACGGAACATGTAGATTCCTTCTTAGCTCATTGGAAGTGGTGTGCATTTCGGTGTTAGGCAATGATAGAATACTGTTTTTCATCTCTATTGTAACATGCAATACTACTGTACATGATTCCCATATCATACATATCAGTACTGTAATTCTGTACAATATGATATAACTTATATGAAATATATCAATGTGCAAACTAAGGCTAGGCTCACATCTTGCCAAAAATTGTGGGAGAGAAAAGTCCTGCATGGAGAACTTTTCTCTCCACCTGTTTCAGTAGAAAACTGGCAGAAACTTTGCGAACCCCATTATAGTCTATGGGGTCCGCGGGTAACTGCTTTTTTAGTGGACAGGCTCTCCGTCGTTCGGGTCATTCAGGAACATACCGTAAGCCTAAGGGTGGGTTTATGCACTGAAAAAGCTCTAGGCACACATTGCATCAGCTTTATCTCACAGAATTGGGAAGATTTACAAAAGAGGCAGTTATTCATATTGCTCCATTTTCCGTCCATGTGATATTTCTATACAGAGTTAGGCTCCATGGACATGACTGTGTTCTTTGCCAGTATACTAGCTGTGACCCATTGTTTTCAATGGCCCCATACACAAGATTGTGTATTATTACAGTTCCTGTAGGTAGCTATGAGTCTGGAGGCAAAACTCAGGACTGTTCCTTTACCTGTCTGTTTTACAGTCTGGGCTCATAATTGCAATATATGGGTCCGTGGAGGTGACGTACAGCACAGAATATCAGTCATATGCTATCTGTGCCATTTTTTCATGGACCCGTCACCCGTGCATACACAGCTTACAATTTGTAGAATTTGGAAACAGAAGCCTCGTCCTTATGAATGAATGCGAAAAGCATACCTTACAAAGATGATGCATACACTAAAACAGAATGTATAGTCACTATCTATCCACACAACAAGGAAATGATTCCACATTTATGGAGTAACAGTTAGATTCATAGAAATCATTGTATCTAATACCTGGTGGCCAATTGTGCATTCACAGGAGCAGGTGTATAGTATAGCACAGATTCTCCCTAATAAGTACAGAGAAATTTATTGTAACCTGCAGTTGTTATAGATTTATTAACCTTTAGCAGTTTATGATACGAAAAGTGTAACTAAATATGTTAGAAATGCAGAATAAATTTTCATAAATCCATAATGCAGGTGAAGAAAAACTTTGCAATATACTTGTAATACTAATCAATATCTATTGTAATATACTAATGAAAATGGTCTGTTTCTATACTTATTTACCTCCTTCTGCCACTGATGTAATCTGTACAGTAGAAGTCTATGGAGGTGGGGGTGGATGAGGAAAGCTCCTCAAAGAAGAGAGACATCTGCACTATAGAGAGACAGTTTTCTTTCACAGCACAATTGGGTTATCAGAAATTACTACCCAGCCTTCTCGTGGCAGGAATTTGTCATTTAATTCTGTTGACTGCCTCATCTATCTGTCTCTCCTTTTCCTCCCCCTCTCTCCTATCTCCATAGACTTCACTGTAAATCTAACTGCTTGTGTATACAGTACTAAACAGAATCACTCAAATAACAAGTAAAGACAGATGTAATAGTTAAAGACACCAACATTTTTGTTTAGTAAAGTATATTGCAACGTTTGTTCCCTTAACCCTTTACAGATTTATGAAAAATGACTGAGAGAAAAGGGAGATAGAGGCAGCTGATGGGTTACCATTACTAAGAGGAGGGGAGGGCACCATTATGGAGAAGGGGACTGCAGTATTATGAGAGAGGGAACTGAAAAGGAAGGCACAACTTTGTGATATTAGGTCATAGTTTGAGTTCATCAATGCACTGCTCTCTTTTAAGTATATTCTTTAATAAAAATGTAGTTTCAAAAGTGGATGAAAAATTATAAGTAGGACATTTGTTGCAAATTGTAAGTAAATAATATGTAAATACTAGCTCACTTCAACCAATAGGTTCATTATTTCAGGGCACTGAGATGGGGTGTGTGGGGGCACAATTACTATTTGGGACATAAAGAGGACACTAGGGAGTCATTACTACTGTGTCGTGCACTGATATTATGTGTGGAGATTACTGCGTTGTTCACTATTGCACTATTGCTCTGTGGTGTGTTATTACTATGTGGAGCGCTATTACTATGTAGCACACTTAGAGGGGTAGTAAACTATGCAGACACAAGTCATGGCTGATTGAAGTTGTCTAAGCAATCTGGGCTGAATAGAGAAATAAAGGGAAACTGAGGAATGTGGGAGATGTGCTAAAGATGACTGCATCCACTGCGACCACACCATGACGAGAGGACTACTACTCCCATGCTCCCCTCACTCCCCCTGGACTGCTGCAGTACAGACACTGTATCTTGGTATTAATGGTTATGTTGTACTTTGTGGTAACTATACAGATGTAGTAGAGTTAACCTGAACTTCTGCAATTGGTTAAGCTGCTGCAGTGTGATATCATATCACAGAAGACAAGAAAAAACAATGAAAATTCACTGAGAAATGTTTTTCCATGACTTTTTTCATTAGTTTTAGTGGTCTTCTGTGATAAGATATCATGCAGCAGCAGCTTAAAGGGGTTGTCCAGGCAAAAATGGACAACCCTTTTAACTTTTAAATCAGCCGGGGGCATTGAAAAAAAATTTCAAAACTGTATACTCACATGTCCCCGATGCGCTGATGTCCTATCGTCGCATCCCGGTGGCAGCTTATCCCGGATCTCTTCTGGAGTTCCGATGAAGCCACTACATGGCCTCAGCGGTCACACGACCTGTGACATCACGGGTCTATTTCCATAGGCCTGCTGAGGCCGCTGATTGGCTTCAGCGGTCCAAAGACCACTGAGGCCAATCAGCGGCTTCAGCGGAACTCCAGAAGAGACACGGGAGAAGCCGCCACCGGGGCACACCAGGAGGGCACCGGAGCATCGGGGACAGGTGCGTATACTTTTTTTTTTAAAAAAGGTTGTCCATTTTTGCCTGGACAACCCCTTTAACCAACTGCAGCAGTTCAGGTTAACTCTACTACATTTGAACATGGACTTGTTGAGGATTTACTATGTGTTCTGTTTATAGTGGTTTTATTTGATTTGCCACTGTATTAGTCAGAGATTTGCTATTATGATATTGATTCAACTAATTATTTGTGAGCAGGGCAAAAGTATCTATAGATATTTTGATTCTAAAGTAATAGTCAGGTGCAGTGTACTGAGTTTTTTTTTTGTTAAGGAAATACTGGCATTTGGCTATGCCAATATCCCTCTCATGGAGGAGGATACTGGAATAAAAAAGACTCCATATCCATAATTGCCAGTATTGTGCATTTTTTTAGTGACCTAGGGCCGAAAAATCACAGAGAATGTCTGTGGTGACCTGGATATAACTTAGTGTGTATCTCACCAAGAGATTTAACATATTCTGCACCCATTCAGAAATGTTTTTGGTATTTTATATTATTGACATGTAAACCTTACTCCGCTGGTCAGTATCATTATAGTGATAACAAATAATTTTATTTATAGTTTTTTTTTATTTTTTATAATGTTTTACTACTTTTACACAATAAATGCACTTTTACAAAAAAAAAATCATTAGTTTTTGTGTTATCATATACAGTACTGGAAGCCATAGCTATAAGGTTATATTCAAGGCCACATCTGCCATGAGGCGAGATTAGTATCTTGCCTCAGGTGGCAGATTGTAGAGTCCCTGAGGAGACAGCACCGAGTGGCCACTTTCCAGCTTTCTATCCGACTTCAGATCCCCGCCCACCCCTCAGATCATAACTTACAACTTTGTTGTTTGATGGGGATGGGAAGTTCCACTCCTGCAGCCTATAAGATGCTGGAGAGTAGAAAGGGAGAGTCAGGCTGCATCAGGTCACTGACACTATATAAAAAGCATTACACAGGAACAGCTACTTCAGATCACCCACTGCTCTGCTTCTCTGATTTTCAGGTCTGATCTGACACAGACAGACATGATGATGAGAGAACACTAAGGCAATTACAATTCCCAGTCACAGAGAAGTGCAAATCTATCATGATATGGTGCAGAGCCACAGAAACTACCAGGTGATGGAGGGGGAGAGGGAGAGGCTGGATGCATTAGGTCACTCACACTCACTTGACCCTGTCTAAAAAGTAGGACACAAGAACAGCTGCTTCCCATAAACATCCATCCCACCCAACCATAACTTACAACTCTGCTGGCAGATCAGGGTAGTGGACAGGGATGGGAAGCGGCTGCTCCTGAGTCCTGCTATACAAACAGACAATGTCAAGTAAGAGTGACCTGATACAGCCTGCCACTGAACTAACTGGTTGTATGGGATGGAAGGTTGCTCCTTTTTCTTGTTCTGCTGCTAATCATAGCCAGAGATAGTGGAAGCAACAGCGCTGCTCCCCCCCTGCAATCTGCCACCCGAGGCAAAATGCTCATGTTGCCTTGTGGCAAATGCGCCCATGAACCTAAGTTATAGAGGGTAGGAGAGGCACTATTTTAATATTCGCCTTAGGCAACAGAAAACCTAGAATTGGGCCTGGCTATATTGACATTAATGTGAATTAAAATGGCCTTGAAAAATGAACAAAATGGTCAGGTTTTTTCACAGCCGTTTTGCATTTGTCAGGGATCCATTTACACAAATCCCTCATAGACTTAATTCTGTTAAAACAGAATGTCAAAATAAGAGATATGTGATAACCACATTGAAATCAAAACCGCCAATGTGACGGTTCTTTCCCATTTGTGTGAATAAGGCTTCTTAACTATTTTGTGTTAACATTAACAGAGTTTGGGAGGGTTTTTTTCTTACAGGACAATATGTAGTTTTGATTGGCACCATTTTGATCACTGTTTATTCCATTTTTTATGATTTTCGTCATGTGGTATAAATTACATGGTAATTTTATTGTTTAGGTCAGTATTTGCATAGCCAAACACTTGTGTCTCCACCTTCAAAGGCATAACTCTTTTATTCTTCTGTTGATGGAGCTATAAGAGGCTTTTTTTTTTTTTTGGAAAATAAAAAAATGGCTGCGGTGGAAAGGTTAAATCCCATCGACGACACTGCTATTGTAGTCTCCATTTGGTTAGCCACCAGTGATTTTGCAGCAATTTCACAGAGGCCACCCCGCTACAAACTAGCCTTGTGTGTCCACACCCTTTAGCGGCTTTCACTACTAGCACTAATTGTGAGGTTACTATGACCAGTGGTGAACCTAGCCTCTTTGCTGCCTGAGGCGGTCTATAGAAAGACGCCCCCCCCCCCCCCAAAAAAAAACAAAAAAAAAAACCTGAGTTTCCATGCTACTAGTTTAACACACTGTTATCGTCGCACAATATACACAATACACAAAGTTATAAAACAGTTTTTAAGAATTCTTCTTCCTGTATTACTACAGTATCAGATCAACAACACGGCATTAACAATGAAAGTAACTTCACACATCTGCTTGGTGGATGGACGAGGCCACGTGGCCCCCATTCTCTATAATAGGAGCCCCGTAGATAGCTGAGTACTGGACTTCGGGTATCTTTGGCACTCCCATTGAAGTGAATGAGAGCCACGCGGGTTCGTCCATCCACCAAGTGACACACCTATATACAGTGGGGAAAAAAAGTATTTAGTCAGCAACCAATTGTGCAAGTTCTCCCACTTAAAAAGATGAGGCCGGCCTGTAATTGTCATCATAGGTAGACCTCAACTATGAGAGTCAAAATGAGAAAACAAATCCAGAAAATCACATTGTCTGATTTTTTAAGAATTTATTTGCAAATTATGGTGGAAAATAAGTATTTGGTCAATAACAAAAGTTTATCTCAATACTTTGTTATATATCCTTTGTTGGCAATGACAGAGGTCAAACGTTTTCTGTAAGTCTTTACAAGGTTGGCCCAAACTGTTGCTGGTATGTTGGCCCATTCCTCCATGCAGATCTCCTCTAGAGCAGTGATGTTTTGGGGGTGTCGCTGGGCAACACGGACTTTCAACTCCCTCCAAAGGTTTTCTATGGGGTTGAGATCTGGAGACTAGCTAGGCCATGCCAGGACCTGGAAATGCTTCTTACAAAGCCACTCCTTCATTGCCCTGGCGGTGTGCTTGGGATCATTGTCATGCTGAAAGACCCAGCCATGTTTCATCTTCAATGCCATTGCTGATGGAAGGAGGTTTGCACTCAAAATCTCATGATACATGGCCCCATTCATTCTTTCATGTACACGGATCAGTCGTCCTGGTCCCTTTGCAGAGAAACAGCCCCAAAGAATGACGTTGCCACCCCCATGCTTCACAGCAGGTATGGTGTTCTTTGGATGCAACTCAGCATTCACTCTCCTCCAAACACGATGAGTTGTGTTTCTACCAAACAGTTCTACTTTGGTTTCATCTGACCATATGACATTCTCCCAATACTCTTCTGGTACATCCAAATGCTTTCTTACAAACTTCAGACGGGCCCGGATATGTACTGGCTTAAGCAGGGAGACACGTCTGGCACTACAGGATCTGAGTCCCTGGCCGCATAGTGTGTTACTGACGGTAGCCTTTGTTACGTTAGTCCCAGCTTTCTGCAGGTCATTCACTAGGTCCCCCCGTGTGGTTCTGGGATTTTTCTCACCGTTCTTGTGATCATTTTGACCCCACGGGGTGAGATCTTGCGTGGAGCCCCTGATCGAGGGAGATTATCAGTGGTCTTGTATGTCTTCCATTTTCTAATTATTGCTCCCACAGTTGATTTCTCCACACCAAGCTGCTTGCCTATTGCAGATTCAGTCTTCCCAGCCTGGTGCAGGTCTACAATTTTGTTTCTGGTGTCCTTCCACAGCTCTTTGGTCTTCACCATAGTGGAGTTTGGACTGTGACTGTTTGAGGTTGTGGACAGGTGTCTTTTATACTGATAACAATGTCAAACAGGTGCCATCACTACAGGTAATGAGTGGAGGACAGAGGAGCCTCTTAAAGAAGAAGTTACAGGTCTTTGAGAGCCAGAAAACTTGCTTGTTTGTAGGTGACCAAATACTTATTTTCCACCATAATTTGCAAATAAATTCTTAAAGAAATCAGACAATGTGATTTTCTAGATATGTTTTCTCATTTTGTCTCTCATAGTTGAGGTCTAACTATGATGTCAAATACAGGCCTCTCTCATCTTTTTAAGTGGGAGAACTTGCACAATTGGTGGCTGACTAAATACTTTTTTTCCCCACTGTATATGGCTGCAGCCAGGCTGAATTCCCACCTGGTGGGGGGAAAAAACCCAATTCTCAGGCTCAGTGGGGGACTCAGCAGACAGAAACCCATCAATCAGGTATTTATCCTCTATCATTTAGGTGAATACAGGGCAGTAACATTCTGTGACTTACAGGTGACGTCTCTGACTAATCCTTCACATTTCCTTTCTCTTCCCTCTGGATCGCCATGACCACTTCTTCCAGCTGTGACTTGTCTCTGTGAAGGTTGCAACACAGACATCTTTGGCTCCTCACTTTTCCAGGCATCCAACCCACATTGTCCTCACCTACACACCCATCCTGCTGCTACCCCAATTATAAAATATATGATATAACCCCCCATAATGAATAATACTCCCAAGTGCATCTTTATATTAATAATGTCCGTGTGTACCCTGTATAAATAGTGCCCCTTATTAATAATACCCCAGGTGTTAACTAATTAAAAGGTTTTCCAGGTCATTAATAAACTAATCAGTGGGGTTCAAAAACCCAGGACCCCCACTGATCAGCTGTTTGAATGGTACCTGTGTAAGCGCCGTGACCGCTTCTCTGTTTATATAGTGTAATTCATCTCATAGCGGCCATGTAATGTAACTACAGCCTCGTCCTGTACATGTCTACAGTATGTGACAAGGCTACAATTACATCACACGGCCACTATAAACAGACAGCGTATAATATAAACAGCCGCCATAGCCCATGTTTATAGCGCCCCATTTACACACACTATAATGTTCCACAGCAGCCCCTGCACACAGTATTACACAGTGTTATGGCCCGCAGCGGCCCCTGCACACTGTATTATGCCTCTCAGCGGCCCCTGCACACGGTATTATGCTCCATAGTGGCCCCTGCACACAGTATTATGCCCTGCAGTGGCCACTGCACACGGTATTATGTTCCACAGCAACTCCTGCACACAGTTTTATGCCCCATATTGGCCCCTGCACACGGTATTATGCTCCATATTGGCCCCTGCACACGGTATTATGCTCCACAGTGGCCCCAGCACACGGTATTATGCTCTATAGTGGCCCCTGCACTGGTATTATGCTCTATAGTGGTCCTTGCACTGGTATTATGCTCCATAGTGGCCCTTGCACTGGTATTATCCTCCATAGTGGCCCTTGCACTGGTATTATGCTCCGTAGTGGCCCCTGCACTTGTATTATGCTCTATAGTGACCCCTGCACCCGGTATTATGCTCTATAGTGGCCCCTGCACTCGGTATTATGCTCTATAGTGGCCCCTGCACTTGTATTATGCTCCAGAGTGGCCCCTGCACAGGGTATTATGCTCTACAGTGGTCCCTGCACAGGGTATTATGCCCCATAGTGGACCACCCATGAACTATTATTATACTCTGGGGTCTTTTCAGACCCCAGAGTATAATGATTGGAGACCCAGGGGAGAATACAAACATAAAAACCAGAGTTACTGGACACCGGTGCACTCCTTGCAGCTTTCGGCCCTGTTTAATTGCGCACACACGTCACGTGATCAGGCCGGCGACGCGACCTGATGACGTCACCAGAGGCCTCAAGCCTGCTCGGAGTTACATCGGATCGCAGGAGGTGAGTAACACTGGTTTTTATGTTCCCTCACCAACCCTAGGCCTCCGATTATTATACTCCAGGGTCTGAATAGACCCCGGAGTATAATAATAGTAGTATTTGCGGCCCGCGGCCTCACTTACCGATACCCGCGGCCGCTCACAGCGGCATCCACTTCCCTTTCTGCGTCCCATAGCAGAAGGGGAAGCGGGGGGCGGCCACGAGCAGACGCAGGGTAGGTAAATAAATAGGCCCTGACCTGCTGGGGATACTCCAACAGGTTACGGCCTATTTATATATATAAAAAAAGCTATACTCACCTGCGATGCCTTGATGCAGCCGCTGCCGCCTCTTCTTGTCCGCGACGTCTGTGTCTCAGCGTAGGTGGTGTGATGACGTCATTGTATCGCCGCCTGCGCTGAGATGCGACGTCTTGTAAACCAGCCCAGGACAGGCCGCGCTCAGCTCTGTTTTTTGTTTTTTTTTTAAAGCGGCCTGTCCTGGGCTGGTTTACATGAAATAGTAAAAATGCCGCCCCCACGGACAGTGCCGCCTGAGGCGGCCGCCTCAATTCGCCTCATTAGCGGTGCGGCCCTGACTATGACCTTCTTTATGGAAGCGTGATCAGAGTTTAAGAGTGGAGCAGGTGTAGAAAGAATGTGCTATGTTGTGTTTTGTGCTAACAATTCCCTTTAAAAAAAAAAAATTAAAAAAATTGCCTACATTTTGTCATGGGATACATTCAGGGACATTTGTTGAACAGTTCTCATGACTTAAAAGGTCAGGTATTGCGTTTTTCCAACTCTGTTTTATCTATAACTGGTTTGTAAAGTTTTACCTTTCAGCATTGCATTCACATTCCGAACAGTTAGAAATACAGAAAAAGAGCAATACAGAAAATACAGCAATCACATGGGTTATCTGATCTTAAAGTAGAATATCTAAATTTAGTATTTGCTGTGTCATTGTAGTATTGGTTTTGCCCTGGTTACTCACCCACATGAAATGTATTCCCAGGAGCTGAGATGACAATAAGGGCAAACAGGTGAAGTTTCTTAAAGGGAGGCTGTCACCAGAATGCAGTGTATCAATCCAGGCCAGCAGGTTAGGGTCACCTGAATCAGTTTTGTCCCATTACAAATCAGTGCTTCTTTTGCTATGTGTAGGCAAATGGGTTTTTATTAACAGGTCAAAAAATGTTCAAAAGATGGTAAAAGAATGACTATAATTACACAAGACTATAATAAAATAAAAGGTGTTTAATAAATGAAAAGAGGGAATACTTAGCTGTGGTTGCAAATGATGCAAAATGGTTCACATGATGAGAATGGGGGGACGTGCCGTATATTATGCACCCATCTTGTTCAATGACATCCAAAGGGTGCTGGGCACCTAGTCATGGTCCCAGCTGAAGCCAACTAACACAATAGACCATAGAGTTTTCTAGTACCTTTGGGAGAGGGGGTTTTCTAGATGTATATGGCTAAGTTCACATCTGCGTCAGGGGACCCAAATGACGAAGACCCGGACCGCTAAAACAGCAGTTACACGAGGACACCGGCGGGCCACCTTGACTAAAATGGGGTCCATCGGGTGTCCGCTATTTTCATACTGAAAGCCGTGGAGAGAAAAGTCCTGCGTAGAGGAAATGGAGACTCCAACGCAGATGTGAACCTCATAACATGACTATCTATGATACAGGAATGTATACACAGGCAGAGGTACAACCAAAGTAAGAAACTTATGCTATGTAGATGTGCAGATTAGCACTGAAATAAGGCATAGTAACAGGTAACAAATCAATTACCGAGGTACATGTAACATCCTTGCCTGTTCAGACTTCTGCACCATCCTCCGGCTGCATGCTGTTTCGCAGGAGGTGTATCCACTTATTATCCTCTGCTCCTGGGCCTCCTAATGTATTCCATTTTAGCACAGCTGAGAGTTTGCTGCAGTGTATCAGTCCAGCCAGTACTCTGCGTTCCCTCTGGTTTACTAAGAGTTAACGTTAGTTGCTCTTTGATTGACAACTTGCTTTCCAACCACGTCTGGGGCAGATTCTAGGCTTCCTATATACAGCCCATTAGTTTAGTCATGGGAGCTTGCTATTAGTCTCTTAGAGCGTGCTAAGCGATATACTGTTTCTCTGATTATCTATATTCTGAACTTGGCTTTTCCCTTTGACTATTCTTCTGGTTCTGATTTTGTACTTCACTGCCCGACTGGTTCTGACCCTTGGCTCTCTTGATTACCCGTTCCTGTTTGCTTGTCTTGTCTGCGTTTTGTGTATTCACTTGTATTATAGGAAGGGACCCTCGCCTAGTTGTCCTCTACCGCTTAGGGTAGTTGAGGCAAGTAGGTAGGGACTGGGGGTGGGTCAAGCATTAGGACTCACTGTCTCCATCGTTCCCCTTCCGCCCAGGTTCCAGCAGCAGTTACTAGGGAATTGCTTAACAGGCAATTCCCTAACAGTACATAAAAATATAAAATATCCGTAGATGGACAGCAAAGAATACATACAGATAGATCAGTAAGACGTTAACCCTGTCATGCCACATCAATAAGTCTTATTTTGTGGAAATACATGTCCTATTACACTAAGGTATGCAATTGAACTCTTTGGAGCAATGAGGCCATTGCTGTTGCTCCAAAGAGGTAAGGGGCATTGTTCTCGTTGCTCCAAAATTTGCATATCGACAAAAAGGGTGATATCTCAGCAACAGAGGCACCAATTCACAAGGAGAAATTGCGATTTGATTCAATGTCTAGCTTGAAGCTTGGACAGAAGTTTATAGCAGAACTATTGTAAATAGTTGTAAATAGTTACTAAAAATGCTTACACATTATAAAACATTTTTCCCCAAACCTTCTGTTTCCAAGATGCATTTATTGTTCATAGTGATACAGAAAAAGAAGTCTTGTAAAAAGTCTAGAAAAAAACTTATAAATATAGTATGCACTCAGAAAGCATGCGCAGTGTTGAAGCTATAGTAAGAAGGTTACTATAGAGAGGTACAGCATTGTGCAGTTTTGTTTTTGTATTTCTGGACAAAGATGTAACCACTGCAGAAATGTGTGCAGAGAAAAAGCCGCATTTTACCTTTACAGTAGAGTGGAAGAGGTTTTTATGAAATTCCAACCACATATTTTTCAAAAATTCAGCAGCGGAGAACTCATTGTATCTTTTAAAAACACTTTGTGTTAATTATCTTTGTGGAAATTCTGCATTTTTTCAGAGATTTTCTTTATAGACTAATACGGGGAGCAAAAAAACCTCAGCAAAAAATGCTGGCATAGATTTGTATTGCATTTTATCTGAGCGAATGCTGTCAATTCCGCAGTGAAAATGCAGTTACTTGATATAAGATTTAGGCTGAGGCCCGTTAATGCAGCTTTTTTTGTTGCAGATTTTGCTGCGTTTTTTTGAGCCAAAGTCAGGAATGGATTGAGCAGAAGGTAGAATTAAAAGTTCTACTTATATATTTCCCATTCCTGTTGAAGCCATTCTTTGCTTTGGCTCAAAAAAACACAGCAAAATCTGCAACAAAAAAACTGCGTTTCCGTAACATGGGGCTTCAGCCTTAATTAGAACAGGAATATAGAGCTTTTGGTCAAATGATCAAGCAACACAGAGAAAATTGCTGCAGAGACTAAAGCAAAAGCACAATTAAAAAATGCAAACATTTGCTGCAATTTCATCCTGCGTTTTTACCCTGCATTTCCACAGAATATTTTCTGCAGCTTTTTTTCTGCAGTATTTCAGTCCTATGTGTCCTTATACACACATTGTGGAAAAGTTGTGGTTTTTGTTGCAAATTTTGCGGCATTTTTCAGTCCAAAATACCTCTCAAACCAATAATTTAATAGGAGCAGAAACATACCTTCATGGCCACAAACCAATGAAGCAGAGGTGTAGCTAGGGGTTCAGCACAGGGGGGTGAACACGTCCAAGTGGGCCCCCAACTCAGGTATACCAACACTATCACTATACGAAATGAATAATACCCTCATGCAGGGGCGCACCGCTAATGAGGCGAATTGAGGCGGCCGCCTCAGGCGGCACTGTCCGGGGGGCGGCATTTTTACTATTTCATGTAAACCAGCCCAGGACAGGCCGCTTTAAAAAAAAAAAAAAAACAGAGCAGAGCGCGGCCTGTCCTGGGCTGGTTTACAAGACGTCGCATCTCAGCGTAGGCGGCGATACAATGACGTCATCACGCCGCCTACGCTGAGACACAGATGTCGCAGACAAGAAGAGGCGGCGGCGGCTGCATCAAGGCATCGCAGGTGAGTATAGCTTTTTTTATATATATAAATAGGCCGTAACCTGTTGGAGTATCCCCAGCAGGTCAGGGCCTATTTATTTACCTACCCTGCATCTTCTCGTGGCTGCCCCCGCTTCCACTTCTGCTATGGGATGCAGAAAGGGAAGTGGATGCCGCTGTGAGCGGCCGCGGGTATCGGTAAGTTAGGCCGCGGGCCGCAAATACTACTATTACTATACTCCGGGGTCTATTCAGACCCCGGAGTATAATAATCGGAGGCCTAGGGTTGGTGAGGGAACATAAAAACCAGTGTTACTCACCTCCTGCGATCCGATGTAACTCCGAGCAGGCTTGAGACCTCTGGTGACGTCATCAGGTCGCGTCGCCGGCCTGATCACGTGACGTGTGTGCGCAATTAAACAGGGCCGAAAGCTGCAAGGAGTGCACCGGTGTCCAGGATAGGTAAGTAACTCTGGTTTTTATGTTTGTATTCTCCCCTGGGTCTCCAATCATTATACTCTGGGGTCTGAAAAGACCCCAGAGTATAATAATAGTTCATGGGTGGTCCACTATCGGGCATAATACCCTGTGCAGGGACCACTGTAGAGCATAATACCCTGTGCAGGGGCCACTCTGGAGCATAATACAAGTGCAGGGGCCACTATAGAGCATAATACCGAGTGCAGGGGCCACTATAGAGCATAATACCGGGTGCAGGGGTCACTATGGAGCATAATACAAGTGCAGGGGCCACTATGGAGCATAATACCAGTGCAAGGGCCACTATGGAGGATAATACCAGTGCAGGGGCCACTATGGAGCATAATACCAGTGCAAGGGCCACTATAGAGCATAATACCGTGTGCTGGGGCCACTATGGAGCATAATACCAGTGCAAGGGCCACTATAGAGCATAATACCGTGTGCTGGGGCCACTGTGGAGCATAATACCGTGTGCAGGGGCCAATATGGAGCATAATACCGTGTGCAGGGGCCAATATGGGGCATAAAACTGTGTGCAGGAGTTGCTGTGGAACATAATACCGTGTGCAGTGGCCACTGCAGGGCATAATACTGTGTGCAGGGGCCACTATGGAGCATAATACCGTGTGCAGGGGCCGCTGAGAGGCATAATACAGTGTGCAGGGGCCGCTGCGGGCCATAACACTGTGTAATACTGTGTGCAGGGGCTGCTGTGGAACATTATAGTGTGTGTAAATGGGGCGCTATAAACATGGGCTATGGCGGCTGTTTATATTATACGCTGTCTGTTTATAGTGGCCGTGTGATGTAATTGTAGCCTTCTCACATACTGTAGACATGTACAGGACGAGGCTGTAGTTGCATTACATGGCCGCTATGAGATGAATTACACTATATAAACAGAGAAGCGGTCACGGCGCTTACACAGGTACCATTCAAACAGCTGATCAGTGGGGGTCCTGGGTTTTTGAACCCCACTGATTAGTTTATTAATGACCTGGAAAACCTTTTAATTAGTTAACACCTGGGGTATTATTAATAAGGGGCACTATTTATACAGGGTACACACAGACATTATTAATATAAAGATGCACTTGGGAGTATTATTCATTATGGGGGGTTATATCATATATTTTATAATTGGGGTAGCCGCAGGATGGGTGTGCAGGTGAGGACAATGTGGGTTGGATGCCTGGAAAAGTGAGGAGCCAAAGATGTCTGTGTTGCAAACTTTACAGAGACAAGTCACAGCTGGAAGAAATGGCCGTGGTGGTCCAAAGGGAAGAGAAAGGAAATGTGAAGGATTAGTCAGAGACGTCACCTGTAAGTCACAGAATGTTACTGCATTGTATTTACCTAAATGATAGAGGATAAATACCTGATTGATGGGGGTCTGTCTGCTGAGACCCCCACTGAGCCTGAGAATTGGGTTTTTTCCCCCCACTAGGTGGGAATTCAGCCTGGCTGCAGCCATATATATAGGTGTGTCACTTGGTGGATGGACGAACCCGCGTGGCTCTCATTCACTTCAATGGGAGTGATAAAGATACCCGAAGTACAGTACTCAGCTATCTGCGGCCTCCTATTATAGACAATGGGGGCCACGGGGGCTCGTCCATCCACCAAGCAGAAGATGTGTGAAGTTACTTTCATTGTTAATGCTGTGTTGTTGATCTGATACTGTAGTAATACAGGAAGAAGAATTCTTAAAAACTGTTTTATAACTTTGTGTATTGTGTATATTGTGCGATGATAACAGTGTGTTAAACTAGTAGCATGGAAACTCAGTTTTTTTTTTGTTTTTTTTTTTGGGGGGGGCGTCTTTCTATAGGCTGCCTCAGGCAGCAAAGAGGCGAGGTTCACCACTGCCCTCATGTGCCTTTTTAATGTAATAATGTTCCTATGTGCCCCATTTATTTAATAGAATTAATAATTCCCCCTAATTAATAATGCCCCTTTAAGTCAATAATGTCCTGAGTGCCACCTAAAATTAATATTGCCCAATTCCCCTATTATTAATTATACCCTCTTATGTCTCATTGTATAAATTATGCCCTCTTACATAATGCTCCTCTTGTATTAATAATACCTATTAATAACCCCTTTCTATTAAAGAGGACCTTACACGTCCTCATGCATATGCGGTTTTATATACTGAATTCAGCGCACTGTCGGCTTTCCTGTTATGTGCCCCAGTGGAGGAGATATCTGTGCCGTTAGTTTCGGCACCAATCTCTCCCCACCGTCAGAAAGGTGTTCCTGGCAGTCTAGCGTTATCGCAGGGAGGTAAGGAACACCCCCCTCTGACAGTACAAGGCTATGTTAGAGTACTGTCAGGGGGGGCCTTCCTCACAGCCCAGCGATGACACTAGACTGTCAGGAATGCCCTTCTGACAGTGGGGAGAGATTGGTGCCGAAACCAACGGCACCGATATCCCCAGCCCCTGTTGGGGGATTCTGTCCCCCATTCTGTTTGAAAAATGCGGAAAGAAAAGTCCTGCAAGCAGGACTTTTTTCTCTGCATTTTTCAGGCAGAAACCACAGGTCCACAGGTAACCGCTTTTTAAGCGGATTGGGTTTCCGTTTTTCGGGTCCCTAATACCCCTTATATTAGTTATGGCCTCTTATCTTGCTAAATTCCCAATGCTCTCAATTGACCTTTTATATGTATTACAAACCCCACTCCTCCCCCACCCCCAATTAAAATGCCCAAAAAGAGTTAAAAAAAAAAAAGTTGATACTCACCTACCTCCGATGCCCCGAGGAGGAGCCTTCGCCACCGGCACTGCCACTGCTTACTGAAGCAGCAGGACTTCTGCGTCCTGGCGCGGACAGCTCAGGTCAATGACGTCATCGCGCAGACATCTTAGGGCAGCTCGTAGGCCACAGACCTGAAGTGGCTTGTGGCTTACGAGCTACTTACTAGCAGGGAAGTAAGCTAGAGGCTTCCTTCTCTACTATGTATTTCAACTGTATCCTCTTGCAGATGCCGATGCAGTTGATGTGTGAGGGTAACCTGCTTTGAGGTCGCCACCCCCCCCGCCCCCCACCCCCGCTAGCTACACCTCTGCAATGAAGAAATGCAGAAATAATCATGTTTTTATGGTTATGTAAATCAGTCTGCAAGTGCAATTTACAGTGGGTACGGAAAGTATTCAGACCCCTTTAAATTTTTCACTCTTTGTTTCATTGCAGCCATTTGCTAAAAACAAAAAAGTTCATTTTATTACTCATTAAATGTACACTCAGCACCCCATCTTGACAGAAAAAAAACAGAAATCTAGATATTTTTGCAAATTTATTAAAAAAGAAAAACAAATATCACATGGTCATAAGTATTCAGACCCTTTCAGACCCAGATCCTCTCCAGTTCCGTCAGTTGGATGGTGAACGTTGGTGGACAGCCATTTTCAAGTCTCTCCAGAGATGCTCAATTGGGTTGAGGTCAAGGCTCTGGCTGGGCCAGTCAAGAATGGTCACAGAGTTGTTCCGAAGCCACTCCTTTGTTATTTTAGCTGTGTGCTTAGGGTGATTGTCTTGTTGGAAGGTGAACCTTCGGCCCAGTCTGAGGTCCAGAGCACTCTGGAAGAGGTTTTCTTCCAGGATATCTCTGTACTTGGTCGCATTCATATTTCCTTCAATTGCAACCAGTCGTCCTGTCCCTGCAGCTGAAAAACACCCCCATAGCATGATGCTGCCACCATCATGTTTCACTGTTGGGATTGTATTGGGCAGGTGATGAGCAGTGCCTGGTTTTCTCCACACATACCGCTTAGAATTAACGCCAAAAAGTTCAATCTTCGTCTTGAACTTTTTTTCGTCTTATTTCTCATAGTCTGGGAGTCCTTCATGTGTTTTTTGGCAAACTCTATGCGGGCTTTCATATGTCTTGCACTGAGGAGATGCTTCCTTCGGGCCAATCTGCCATAAAGCCCCGACTGGTGGAGGGCTGCAGTGATAGGTGACTTTGTGGAACTTTCTCCCATCTCCCTACTGCATCTCTGGAGCTCAGACACAGTGATCTTTGGGTTCTTCTTTACCTCTCTCACCAAGGCTCTTCTCCCACAATTTCTCAGTTTTGCTGGACGGTCAGGTCTAGGCAGAGTTCTGGTTGTCCCAAATTTCTTCCATTTAAGGATTATGCAGGCCACTGTGCTCTTAGGAACCTTGAGTGCTGCAGAAATTCTTTTGTAACCTTGGCCAGATGTGTGCCTTGCCACAATTCTGTCTCTGAGCTCCTTGGGCAGTTCCTTTGACCTCATGATTCTCATTTTCTCTGACATGCACTGTGAGCTGTGAGGTCTTATATAGACAGGTGTGTGCCTTTCCTAATCAAGTCCAATCAATTTAACACAGTTGGACTCCAATGAAATTGTATTTCCCCTGCTACAACTTTCAACATATAGCAAAATATTTCAGAAGCTTCATTCATATTTCATAAATTTCATTTTCGGACACAGGGATAGCTAATGTATATGTGTTTTACTTTATTTGTTTATTTTTATATCTGATTTAGGGAAAGGGGTTAATTTTAAACTTTTAATATTTTTAAATTTTTTACACTTTTTTTTTTACTTTTATTGAACCCCAGAAGGTCTTATCACTAATGCACTATCCTGCAATGCTAATGCATTGCAATGTATTGTAAAATCCCTATAGTTCTACTACAGGCTGCCTAGTTCTAGGCAGCCTGTAATAGAAGTAATGTAATGACAATCCTGGGAGTCTTCAATAGGTGTCAATGTCTGTAAAGCGCTGCGGAGTATGATGGCGCTATACAAGTAAGCATAATAAATAAATAAATAATAATAGGCTGTTTATAGTAACGGATAGCCGCCCCCAGATCTCATTCTGGGGGACGATGATCCTCCTTAAAATGTTGGTGCCCATATACCACCAGGAAAATAGTACCTTAGTCAGATAACACCTTAGACCAATTGTTGCATCCACTACTGACAATGGATAATGTTACAGCTTATCTACGCCCTCTACTTGTATATAGCTTGTCTAGAAAACTCTCCCATATACCTCAATGAGTTGAATTAAGTCTATTGCTGCTTATGGCCATGAAAATACTGCAAAGCATATCATTAAATGTTGAGTAGAGCAGAGAAGAAGATCAGGAAAGATGGTAACCCCCATAAAAATCACATACAGAAACTAGAATAAATACATTTCCAATCAGAAAATAAAACAGAGTAGGAAACAGTGATAGATTTCATCTTAGTGCAAACACTGAGCTTGTTGTAGCTGGAGGTGATTTTGGTGCCAGTGCCTAGAGAAGTATAAGCTGTAAATATGACCTAGCACGAGATAAGTGCCCTTTGAATTAATGCACTAACACTCTTCTTTTGTTAATTTTGCAGTTGGAATTTGGAAACATGCCCATTAAATGTTCTCGAATCTCTGTTGTCTGTGTTGTTACTGCGGAAGCTCAAGCTCTGCCTTTAGGTCCAAAAATAAACAGGGAGGCTGCATTCTGCAAAATCATGGCAACCTGTGTCTGGAGGAGATAAAGAAAATCACCTCTGTATGTATAACCTTCTGTATTCTGTTAATGGCTTTTGGAGGTTTCTATTTACTTGCTACTCTCTAGAAAAAGTTTTTTCAAAACTGCTGAACATACTGTATAAAAGCCCTAACATAAGCAAAGGTAGAGCTTCATAGTAAAGACACAATAAATTAAACTCATTTTAGTACCTATAGCAAATTTTGGATCAGGGTGGCTGTAGTTGGTTTCCGGTGCTCCACAGGGGCTGGTGCATTGTTGAAGAGGGAGGCTGCAGTGTGGATGGTGGTGGTAGTAGTTTTCCCTGGAGCACTCCCTGTAGTAAGTCTCCCATAGGATGATGGTTGGGGTGCTCTTGATGTTAGTGCAGGATTAAGGATTCAGGAGACAATGGGGAATTGTGTAAAAACTCAGTTTTACCGAAGTAAAACAAGTGAATAATCCAACAACAATCTTCCACAGAATGGAGGCAATAACTTGGATCCCACTGGGTTTGGAGATGGCTCTCCTTGAGCTCTATTAGGAGGAAGAATAATAATAATGGTCTCTTCCCCCTTACTAGCATGCTCTAAGGTCCAGAGATGGACCATCTACCTATTCCCAGTGTGACAACTTGGGGAATTAGACTCAAAATGGCGGCTTTTCCTGGTCCGGACAGAGGTGGTTCGTGGTACTGGGCGCCGGAAAGATAGCGTTCAGACGGTCCAAGTGTAAAATAAAACTGGCTTTATTCAGCTTAACTGCAACATAGCAAAACAACAAAAAACCTAGGCCACAGTTAGGGCCCTAACTCACTCCTTGAGCCCCTAACTGTCCTGACTATTGCTCAGCTCCAGCAACAGTCCCCTGTGGACCCCAGCCCTTCTGGGACAGAGCCTCTCTCTCTGTCCTTAGCTGGTCCACCATCTCCTGCTTCCTGCAGGATACTCCAGCCCTTCTGGAGTTACGCACCACACCCAAAGGTGTGGCTGAGGGGCCTTTTCAGGGCTGGCCTGGGTCGCTCCCTAGCGCCCTCTAGGTTCACATCCTCACACCAGCCACAATGATTTTTTCCAGTTACAGCTACATCTTAATCTAAATTAAATGAATATTCGGTGAGCTCTGATCTCAACATCATCAAGTCTCATCATCATCAAGAGACAGTGGGATCCAGCAAGCACATTGTGGATTTAGACTCTGTTCACGGAGTATTTTATCCTTTAGAATTGAATGAAACCTGATGTAAAGATTGAACAATGACACTTCTATTTTCTATAGGTAATAAATTAGTATGTGTGAGGTTAGGTTCACACCTGCATTGGAGTTTCCGTAGGACCTTGAAATGCTTATTACGAAGCCACTCCTTTGTTGCCCTGGCGGTGTGCTTGGGATCATTGTCATGCTGAAAGACCCAGCCACGTTTCATCTTCAATGCCCTTGCTGATGGAAGGAGATTTGCACTCAAAATCTCACGATACATGGCCCCATTCATTCTTTCATGTACACGGATCAGTCGTCCTGGTCCCTTTGCAGAGAAACAGCCCCAAAGCATGATGTTGCCACCCCCATGCTTCACAGTAGGTATGGTGTTCTTTGGATGCAACTCAGCATTCACTCTCCTCCAAACATGACGAGTTGTGTTTCTACCAAACAGTTCTACTTTGGTTTCATCTGACCATATGACATTCTCCCAATACTCTTCTGGAACATCCAAATGCTCTCTAGCAAAATTCAGATGGGCCCGGATATGTACTGACTTAAGCAGGGGGACACGTCTGGCACTGCAGAATGTGAGTCCCTGGTGGCGTAGTGTGTTACTGACGGTAGCCTTTGTTACGTTAGTCCCAGCTTTCTGCAGGTCATTCACTAGGTCCCCCCATGTGGTTCTGGGATTTTTGCTCACCGTTCTTGTGATTATTTTGACCCCACAGGGTGAGATCTTGCGTGGAGCCCCTGATCGAGGGAGATTATCAGTGGTCTTGTATGTCTTCCATTTTCTAATTATTGCTCCCACAGTTGATTTCTTCACACCAAGCTGCTTGCCTATTGCAGATTCAGTCTTCCCAGCCTGGTGCAGGTCTACAATTTTGTTTCTGGTGTCCTTCCACAGCTCTTTGATCTTCACCATAGTCTGTACTGGCAGTGTCAGGCAGGAGCAGGCTAGAGGGGTGCATTTCTGAGCTCTGACATTTCCTGCTTATGATTGGAGTTCTGAATCACGCCATTTTTCCTGCATCTGCCTTACACCACCCTCTTGACAGCACAGAGCCTAAACAGCATATCAGGCACCAAAACTAACTGCACTTGTTGCTTGGGAATGGCTAGAGAAAAAAATTCCAACTGGAGCAGAAGCAAACAACCAGAGCTGGTGGAGTTGGTGAAAGGTCCTCTTTAAATACACTGATAGTTTAGGCTTTTGGGACACAGATTATTTTGTTGGCCTCAATATATTTCAAAAGCATGGCTTTTTATTTTTTATTCAGAAGGGGCTACCTTAAAGCCTCTCGCAGATGACCATGTGAAAGGTCAGTGTGCTGTCCGGGTTTTTCCTGGATAGCACACTGACCCATTCATTTCTATGGGCCCCTGCACATGACTGTGAATTACACGGTCCCGTGTGGGGGCCGACAGTCCGGGCCACAAAATATGGAACCAGTCCTATTCCTGTCCGATTTTGCGGCCATGCTTACGCAGCTCCTATTTATTGAATGAATGGGGCGACGGATGACATCCGTGTGCCACCCGTGTGCTGGCAATGCAGTTCACTCACAGCTGGCAGTAAACGCACGGTCGTGTGCAATCAGGCTTAAATGTTATTTTTTCATTAGAAAAAGTTGACCGTGAGCTGAATTCAGTGCACTTTCAGCTTTGACAGTATGCTCCTGAAATCCAGAGATATTGGTGCCATTTGTTTCAGCACAGATATTCCTCCACTGTCAGAAGGGCGTCATCGCTGCACTGTAAGGAACAACTCCCCAGCATCCCCCCCCCAACAGTACTCTTCCGTAACCTTGAACTGTTGGGGGGGAGAGCGGGGGTCTTCATAGCCCAGCACGATCTCCGAGGACATGAAAGGTCCTCTTTAAAGAGGACCTTTCACTACATCCAACAAGTACAGCTCTTTACATCAATTAATAGCTGCTGCTCCACTGATTCTGGAACAGTTGGAACTTTTTCTCTAGCCCCCACCATTCCCAAGGAATCAATGCTGTTACCTTTGGTGTCTGATATGTTCCCAAGCATCAAGCTGTGCTATTTAAGCTCTGTAATGTCAGAAGGGCGGTGTCAGGCAGGAGCAGACAAGGGGTGTGATTCTGAGCTCTGACACTGGCTGCCTCTGATTGGAGCTCTGAATCACACCCCCTGCCTGATACTGCCCTTCTGACATTACAGAGCTTAAATATCACAGCTTGTTGCTCGGGAACTGTGGAGGCTTGAGAAAATTCCAACTTTGCTGGAATCATGTCACTTTTGTAGATATGGAGAAAAACAACTTTTAAATTTTAAGTAAATGAGGCAGTTGGTAAACTTGGGGTGGGCCTTCAGCTCACTCCAGCACTGTTCTTGCTGCTTAGGTACAATGGGTAATGTCATAGTAGTGGCAGGATCCACTGTTACTGCATGGGGTGGAGAAGCAGCAAGAGGTGCTCCAGGTAGCTGAAGGCCCACCTCCAGTGCACCAACTGCCTCATTTGCATAAGATTTCAAAGTTGTTTTTTCCAAATTTACAAGAGACATAGATAACAGAGGTTTGTTATTTATCACTGTGCTCTGTAATACGGTGTTGACAGTTGAGTATGCTTGGGAGAGGTGATAGGCTCCCTTTAAATGCTGGATGAATCACCATATACAGTATTTATGACACAGGTTGGAAAGGAGTTGAGGAATACTCTGAGATAAGCACTCCTTACATTTCTCTTGCTATATACAGTAACTCTTACTCTCTGTAAATGTTTTTATTCATTCCTGCCTATGGCATCCAATGCAGTTAATAAAACAGAGGGCCGAATGGTTTCTTCAAATGTTTATGAAAGCCTAGCCTTCTATAGAACTGAAATATTTGCACTCAGTGAATTTCCTACCAGACTCATCTTTTCTTTCCCTTTTTTACAGCCACATACATTATTGTGGTCACTAATGATATCGCATGTCTAGTGAAGCAATGCTCCAGAAATACAGTACATCATGGTCGAGGTGTGGTCTGTTTTCATGTGATTCATATTTACAATAACAAGGTTGCTATTTTGGTCCTTGTAAGACGATGAACAATTCTTGAAAAGGGAAATAAATAAAATACATCGAGAACATAGCTCAGGCTTTTATTGGTGCCAGTAAATAGGCTCAACATGCAAATACTATTACATTAATCTAGATTTATTATTTCCCTTACAGCATGACAGTAACTCACACCATTCTGATCTGTGTGGTCAGTGATGTCATCGGAGTCAGCAGTGTTTTGATGGCATCTGATGTAATCTTGTAGTGGTAACAAATCCGGGTGTTGGATTTCTTCTTGTTTACCAGCGGTCAAGAGATTCACAGCTAGTTCACTACTTAAACTGTTTATCAATTGTTACAACTACTCTAATCTTTACTCCTTCTTATAAAGGAATGGGCTACAATCTCCAATCTCCTTGGTACAGTGAATATGGGGGCACCAAAACAAAAGAGCCCCATTTCTTGTTTAGGTCAGCCATAGACATTAGGCAGCTGTCAACCACATACTGGCATGGCTAACAGCTATCTCACCTACCTCTCTCCCTTGACCATGTGTATATCAATAAGCAGAAATATATTAGACTGTTGGTCAATTCCTGGTAGATCAAAGGAGTTGACATGTTTAAGTCTAACATACCACAGCCTACTGTATCATTGGTGGCCAATGGGAGCTGCCAGTGCTACCTCTTACCCCCCCCCCCCAGCTGTCTGCTGGTTTCCTGTAGTATGGACCTGTCTACTGCTGGGTCCTAATGCTAATAGTGTTTATAGGATACACATACCCTTCCTGCTTCGTAAAGGGATGGCATGCACATCCTTGTCATTGTTTGTACCAATTACCCCTTGTTATATAAGATACCATGGTAGGATGCCTGAGCAACATGAAATCTAGTATCCTGGAAAGATATTTGCCATAGTTCTGTCACCTTGTGTTATCCTACTCTGAACCTATCTCACCTGTCCTGACCTTTGCCTGATTACTGTATTGCTATGCACAAACTCTGCCTATCCTCACCTTGGCCTTTTCCATTGGTCCCTCATGTCTCTTGATACGCCTGGATCATCTGTCACTAAATGGAGACTAGAGGTAGTGACCTATTGGTTTCCCTGCAGCCAAGTCCTGATTACTGTATGGGACTAAGTAGTGAATACCAGGCAGCCACTCAGACAGTAGCCCAAAACAGAAGAAGACCCTTAGGAGTAGCCCAAAGTCAGATCTGCTAAGTGACACAGTGTTTCACCCACTGCTTTATACATACAGTACTGATTTCTGCTGTTGGGGACTGTTGGACTGTCCAAGGGCGAACACAGACAGCAGAGGGCCCTGTACAAAAATATATAGAGCCCCTTGCAGGTATATGGGCCTCTTGAGCTCATCATAGGTTACAACACTGGCTAAGTCCTTTACAATCAATGTACTAAACAGAAGGATCCTGATTTTGGTGGGCAGTGGGTCCCCTTACTGTTTGGGCCCCTATGCAGCTGTACAGGTTGCACATATGATATGTCTGCTCCTGGGGCTGACCCTATTTTAATTATAGGGTGTGTGTTGATTGCATATATATATATATATATATATATATATATATACTGGGCATGCCTGTTTATTGATTATCTCCCAACATACCTACAGTCATGGCCAAAAGTTTTGAGAATGATACAAATATTAATTTTTACAAAGTCTACTGCTTCAGTTTTTCTAATGGCAATTTGCATATACTCCAGAATGTTATAAAGAGTGATCAGCTTAACAGCAATTACTTGCAAAGTCAATATTTGCCTAGAAAATGAACTTTATCCCCCAAAACACATTTCAACATCATTGCAGCCCTGCCTTAAAAGGACCACCTAACATCGTTTCAGTGATTGCTCCATTAACACAGGTGTGGGTGTTGATGAGGACAGGGCTGGAGATCAATCTGTCATGATTAAGTAAGAATGACACCACTGGACACTTTAAAAGGAGGCTGGTGCTTGCCATCATTGTTTCTCTTCTGTTAATCATGGTTATCTCTAAAGAAACACGTGCAGTCATCATTGCACTGCACAAAAATGGCCTAACTGGGAAGAGTATTGCAGCTAGAAAGATTGCACCTCAGTCAACAATCTATCGCATCATCAAGAACTTCAAGGAGAGAGGTTCCATTGGTGCCAAAAAGGCTCCAGGGCGCCCAAGAAAGACCAGCAAGCGGCAGGACCGTCTCTTAAAAGTGTTTCAGCTGCGGGATCGGGCTACCAGCAGTGCAGAGCTTGCTGAGGAATGGCAGCAGGCAGGTGTGAGTGCATCTGCACGCACTGTGAGGCGGAGACTCTTGGAGCAAGGCCTGGTCTCAAGGAGGGCAGCAAAGAAGCCACTTCTCTCCAGAAAAAACATCAGGGACAGACTGATATTCTGCAAAAGGTACAGGGAGTGGACTGCTGAGGACTGGGGTAAAGTCATTTTCTCTGATGAATCCCCTTTTCGATTGTTTGGAACATCTGGAAAACAGCTTATTCGGAGAAGAAGAGGTGAGCGCTACCACCAGTCTTGTCTCATGCCAACTGTAAAGCATCCTGAAACCATTCATGTGTGGGGTTGCTTCTCAGCCAAGGGAATTGGCTCTCTCACAGTATTGCCTAAAAACACAGCCATGAATAAAGAATGGTACCAGAATGTCCTCCAAGAGCAACTTCTCCCAACCGTCCAAGAGCAGTTTGGCGCTCAACAATGCCTTTTCCAGCATGATGGAGCACCTTGCCATAAAGCAAAGGTGATAACTAAATGGCTCAGGGAACAAAACATAGAGATTTGGGGTCCATGGCCTGGAAACTCCCCAGATCTTAATCCCATTGAGAACTTGTGGTCAATCATCAAGAGACGGGTGGACAAACAAAAACCAACAAATTCAGACAAAATTAAAGCATTGATTCTGCAAGAATGGACTGCTATCAGTCAGGATTTGGTCCAGAAGTTGATTGAGAGCATGCCAGGGAGAATTGCAGAGGTCCTGAAGAAGAAGGGTCAACACTGCAAATATTGACTTGCTGCATTAACTCATTCTAACTGTCAATATAAGCTTCTGTTACTCATAATATGAATGCAATTATATTTCTGTATGTGATAAAAACATCTGACTAACACACATAAAAACCAGAGGGCAGCAGATCATGTGAAAATAGAATATTTGTGTCATTCTCAAAACTTTTGGCCATGACTGTACATTTCAACATGGCCCATCCTTTTTAACCCTGGCAACTTTACCACCATATACATTGAATTACTGGTCAGTCTCTCTGAGTTAATGTGTATGGCAAATGTTGAAGTGTATTCTATTAATAGTGTAACGGCATAGTATCAATAATTTAACATACTGAAAACATGAAAAAATGGCTTACAACTTTTTGTTTTTTTTTTGTTTTTTTGCTTTCTTGCTGGACAACCAAAGATTTTCACAGAGAAATAATTATAAAAAAATGAATCATAATGATCACAATCTATGTCTATAATGTAAAATGATAAGGCTCTGTTCCTAATGGGTTCTGTTTGGAAACCTCTGGCACACACACATGGTTTAGCCATAGACTCTCATTCACCTGCTGAAAGCCAAACAAGTCTATAGTTTTGTCAGTTGGTGAAGATATCAGCTCATTATTACAATACACTGTGTGCAGAATTATTAGGCAAATGAGTATTTTGATCACATCATCCTTTTTATACATGTTGTCCTACTCTAAGCTGTATGGGCTTGAAAGCCAACTACCAATTAAGTAAATCTGGAGATGTGCATCTCTGTAATGAGGAGGGGTGTGGTCTAATGACATCAACACCCTATATACGGTGTGCTTAATTATTAGGCAACTTCCTTTCCTTTGGCAAAATGGGTCAAAAGAAAGATTTGACGGACTCTGAAAAGTCAAAAATTGTGAGTTGTCTTGCAGAGGGATGCAGCAGTCTTGAAATTGCCAAACTTTTGAAGCGTGATCACCGAACAATCAAGCGTTTCATGGCAAATAGCCAACAGGGTCGCAAGAAGCGTGTTGAAAAAAAAAAGGCGCAAAATAACTGCTAATGAATTGTGAAAATCAAGCGTGAAGCTGCCAAGATGCCATTAGCCACCAGTTTAGCCATATTTCAGAGCTGCAACGTTAGTGGAGTATCAAAAACCACAAGGTGTGCGATACTCAGGGACATGGCCAAGGTAAGGAAGGCTGAAAAATGACCACCTTTGAACCAGAAACATAAGATAAAATGTCAAGACTGGGGCAAGAAATATCTTAAGACTGATTTTTCAAAGGTTTTATGGACTGATGAAATGAGAGTGACTCTTGATGGCCCAGATGGTTGGTCCCGAGGCTGGATCAGTAAAGAGCAGAGAGCTCCACTCCGACTCAGACGCCAGCAAGGTGGAGGTGGGGTACTGGTATGGACTGGTATAATCAAAGATGAACTTGTGGGACCTTTTCGGGTGGAGGATGGAGTGAAGCTAAATTCCCAGACCTACTGCTAGTTTCTGGAAGACACCTTCTTCAAGTAGTGGTACAGGAAGAAGTCGGTATCGTTCAAGAAAAACATGACTTTCATGCAGGACAATGCTATGCTCCATCACATGCATCCAAATACTCCACAGCGTGGCTGGCCAGTAAGGGTCTAAAAGAAGAAAAAATAATGACATGGCCCCCTTGTTCACCTGATCTGAACCCCATAGAGAACCTATGGTCCCTCATAAAATGTGAGATCTACAGGGAGGGAAAAGAGTACACCTCTCTGAACGGTGTCTGGGAGGCCGTGGTGGCTGCTGCACGCAATGTTGATCGTAAACATATCAAGCAACTGACAGAATCTATGGATGGAAGGCTTTTGAGTGTCATCGTAAAGAAAGGTGGCTATATTGGTCACTGATTTGTTTTTGGTTATGTTTTTGAATGTCAGAAATGTTTATTTCTAAATTTTCTGTTGTTATATTGGTTTACCTGGTGAAAATAAACAAGTGAGATGGGTATATATTTGGTTTTTATTAAGTTGCCTAATAATTCTGCACAGTAATAGTTACCACAATGATCAATTGTTTGTCATGTCAGGTTGAGGCTTATATTAAATCAGTTATCTGTGATGAGACACCCCCACCAGTGGAGGCAGCAGATGCCGCCATTGTTTCTAGAAATAAGGTGACCTTTCACTAATGACCTCTATCTGAGAAGCGCAAAAAGAATATGAAGAATAAAATAGTTGTAAGGTTCTAGTCATACTATGCTTTTACTATTAATCTTTCCATTAATACAGGTCTTGGGTGAGCAACATACCCAAGTTACAATATATGCCTTTATTTGGTATGTGGGAGGAGAAAGGTAGAGCTGGTGGATGGATGAAGCAGTAGTTATTCTGCAATCCCCTTTGTCTTTAAAGGGAGTCTATCATTCGCAAAAACATCTTTAAGCTAATGGCACATTGGAATGGCCTTTAGAAAGGCCATTCTTCTCCTACCTTTCCTTGTTTTCTTCTCCCAGCTGATTCCAAGATAATTTGTTTCTTCATGTATGTAAATGAGCACCCGGGGTGTACCTTCTCTTCAGTGAGCACCCATCCCGTCATCACTTCTTACTACCCCTTCGGTGACTCCCCTCTTGGTCTTTCTTCTTACTTCTCTCTCTCTGTGCATGCGCAATCGGCTCTGCCACGCTCTTGTGACAGACCACCGGAAAATGGTGGCCGATTGCGCATGCACAGTCGCGAGAATTCACTGAGAGCGAGAAGTAAGAAGAAAGAAGACCAAGAGGGGAGTCACCACAATGGCCGAAGGAGCGGTAAGAAGTGATGACGCGATGGGTGCTTGCCGAAGAGAAGGTACGCTCCGGGTGCTCATTTACATACATAATCAAATGAATTATCTTGGAATTGGCTGGGAAAAGAAAACAAGGAAAGGTAGGAGAAGAATGGCCTTTTTAAAGGTCTTTCCAACGTGCCATTAGCTTAAAACTGTTTTTGCGAGGATAGACTCCCTTTAAGGAATCTAGCCATGTAAACTCCTTGCATTTCTATGTGGTTTCAGATTTAAGTGCTTTTTAAGCTATTCAACAGTATTCTTCATAGGCTTCAACAAAACCATGTAGAAGCAAGTCAGAGATCTAATCCATAGCTAAAAATATGCTTTTTATTCTAAAATGTACTTTTGTCTTATTTAAGCATGAGGGTTGCTATATCAGCATTCACACTATGGTGCATTTCATTTTGCTGATGAAGATGCCTAAGGATTAAAATGATATTTTTAAAGGGAACCTGTCACATTTAATATGCAGACTGATCTGCCAGCAGCATGTTGTAGAGCAGCAGGTGCTGAGGAGAATTATATCTGGGTTTGTGACAAAAGATTCAGTATAATTAGTCATTTATTTCTTAAAATCTTTGCTCAGTCTAAGCTCTGGAGTCCAGTGGGTGGTCCTACAGAAAACAGTGTCAGTCATTGATAAGCCCATCCACTGGATTTCTAAGCATAGAAAGAGCAGGGAGCTCCATTAATAAAATACAAGATATATTGAATCTTTTCCCACAAAACTATATATCAATCTGCTCAGCTCCTCCTTCTCTATAGCATCTTGCACACAGATTGTACTGCATTTCCAAGCTGACATGTTACTTTTAAGTACAGTGCTTAATAGTAAATATACACTTTTCCTCTTATATATTCTTCTGTATATTCCATTTATATATTTCTATAACATCTACAGTAACCACAGTCTTCTCTGTCATATTTTAACAAGCAACATATACTGTATGCCATAAATAACCCTAAATAATGAATCTCTTTATCAGAAAGAATTCAGGTAAGTCATGGATCGCTTCTGTGAAGATTTATTCAGTCTCAGGATGTCATCAAGCCAGAAGAGAAGCAAATCAGGACACCGCAAGATAAGAGCAATGCCTCAAGTGTTTTTGAAAATGCAACTTTTCCGCTGCAGATTTTTTTCTGCAATGTATGGATGGCATTAGCTAGAATCCCATCCACTTTACAGGTACTGTAAAACTCTGCGTGTTTTCGCAATGTGGAGCTTCAGCCTTATGTGTGTTTTTGTTTCTTTAAACACGCTGCTTTAGAAAGGCTGGTGTAATACTGTAGGTCATCAATAGGAAAAAAAGACTTGGCATCCCCTTAAATGCATGGCTAATATACATGTGTTTTATAGGGGAAAGCTCCACTCATCTGAATTTAAAGGGGTTGTCCAAAAATTGGGCCAACCCCTGTGGAAAAGTATACTTAACTGTCCCCGGTGCTCAGTTGTCTGCCACTGGTGTCCGTTCGGTCTGGTCATGCTAGTTCCTACATGCTAGAAGTCCTGCACCCCATGTGACCGCTGAGACTAATCACTGGCCTTACCCATCACTGGTAAGGAACCAGCGATGTACAACCCCAATTCCAATGAAGTTGGGACGTTGTGTAAAACATAAATAAAAACAGAATACGATGATTTGCAAATCCTTTTCAACTTATATTCAATTGAATACACTACAAAGACAAGATATTTAATGTTCAAACGGATAAACTTTATTTGTTTTTTGCAGATATTCACTCATTTTGAATTTGATGCCTGCAGCACGTTCCAAAAAAGCTGGGACAGGGATAACAAAAGACTGGAACAGGGGCTTGTTTACCACTGTGTTACATCACCTTTACTTTTAACCAACACTAAGTAAGTGTTTGGGAACTGAGGACACGAATTGTTGAAGCTTTGTAGGTGGAATTCTTTCCCATTCTTGCTTGATGTACAACTTCAGTTGCTCAACAGTTCGGGGTCTCCATTGTTGTATTTTGTGCTCCATAATTCGCCACACATTTTCAGTGGGAGACAGGTCTGGACTGCAGGCAGGCCAGTTTAGTACCTGCACTCTTTTATGAAGCCACGCTGTTGTAACATGTGCAGAATGTGGCTTGGCATTGTCTTGCTGAAAAAGACGTCGCTTGGATGGCAGCATATGTTGCTCCAAAACCTGTATGTAACTTTCAGCATTAATGGTGCCTTCACAGATGTGCAAGTTACCCATGGGCACTAACACCCCCCCATACCATCAGAGATGTGCAATGGGTTCTAACACACCCCCATACCATCAGAGATGTGCCATGGGCACTAACACAACCCCATACCATCAGAGATGGCTTTTGAGCTATGCACTGATAACAATCCAAACAGTCCATGATTTCCAAAAACAATTTGAAATGTAGACTGGTCAGACCACAGGACACTTTTCCACTTTGCGTCAGTCCATCTCAGATGAGCTCGGGCCCAAAGAAGCCGGCGGCGTTTCTGCGTGTTGTTGATATATGGCTTTCGCTTTGCATAGTGGAGTTTTAACTTGCACTTGTAGATGTAGCAATTTACTGTGTTTACTGACAATGGTTTTCTTAAGTGTTCCTGAGCCCATGTGGTAATATCCCTTATAGAATGATGTCGGTATTTAATGCAGTGCTGCCTGAGGGATCGGAGGTCACGGGCATTCAATGTTGGTTTTCGGCCTTGCCGCTTACTTGCAGAGATTTGTCAAGATTCTCTGAATCTTTTGATGATATTATGGACTGTAGATGATGTAATCCATGTAATTGTACATTGAGAAACATTGTTCTTAAACTATTGGACTATTTGTTCACAAAGTGGTAAACCTCGTCCCATCCTTGCTTGTGAATGACTGAGCCTTTCGGGGATGCTCCCTTTATACCCAATCATGACACTCACCTGTTTCCAATTAACCTGTTCACCTCTGGAATGCTCCAAACAGGTGTTTGTTGAGCATTCCTCAACTTTCCCAGTCTTTTGTTGCCCCTGTCCCAGCTTTTTTGGAACGTGTTGCAGGCATCAAATTCAAAATGAGTGAATATTTGCAAAAAAACAATAAATTGTATCCGTTTGAACATTAAATATCTTGTCTTTGTAGTGTATGCATTTGAATATAAGGTTGAAAAGGATTTGCAAATCATCGTAATCTGTTTTTATTTATGCTTTACAAAACGTCCCAACTTCATTGGAATTGGGGTTGTATGTGATGGGTCTCAAAAGTCACATGGGGTGCAGGACTTTCAGAATCCAGGAGACCGAATGCACACCGGGGGCAGACTACGGAGCTCCGAGGACAAGTGAATATGCTTTTTTTTTCAGTTTACACCTTCCCTGGCCTGCAGAGGGGTTGGTCCAAGTCCTGAAAAATCTTTTTAATGTATAGAAATGGTTTACACTGGGGCCACCAGACGAATTAATTCTTTGCACTTGTTTTCTATTTTACAAATGTAATAAAATGAATGCATATAAATGTACATGTCAATAATAATATATATGGTGCCACATTTAGTACATTTATTTAAATCACAGAATTAAAATAATCACAGAAGGAATCTGGTGAAGTGCTAGACCATTGGGATTCACAAATACTGTGAGATCCCCAGCTGTCTGACATACAGCACCCGGCCAGACAGCAATAAAGGGGCGGCACGCTCCGGCTTGCAATTCTAGCAGAGCCAGTACACTTTAAGGGCACCAACGACCCTGTGCTTAACCACTGTGCCCGCCCCTGGATGACGTTACTATTACAACATCCTTCAGGCTGGCCATTTACAAACCACAGCCTATTAGTAAAATAAGTCCACAATAACTTGCCTGCAACTTCCACCTGACTCCTCAACCACAAAAGTAAAGCTGTGACAGTTTACTTATGGACCATGTGACATGTAACACTTTATTACATACAACTGACTCCCTTTATAATTTTTTTTTTTTTTATAACTTAATATTATTTCAATTTATTTATTTCCACACTTATTGCCAATGCCATGAATAACTTAAAAACTAAATGTTCAGGTAAATGTTATGAAATATGGACTAAACATGGCAAGCCCCCAACTCACGAAGAGTCATCCTACAGCACTCAGGAGGGGAAAAACCCCTGTGGAGGAAACCTCTAGGGAACCATGGCTGGAGGACCACCCTTCCCTTGGGTTTAGAAGGATAACACCAACATTAACTCATCAAAGTTATCTTAGAATTGTATATATGGCCAGATACACAATTACAGTATCAAACAAAGAACTGATACAATAATACATACATTATACAGATAAACGTGAAAAAAGCAATTGTAAAATAGTGATTAAAAGAGGGCGGGCGGGCGGGAGGGAAATGTTTCCTCCAGTTCTTGTGGTGACAGAAAGAGGAGAAGATGAATAAGACAGGAAGTTACATCTATTCCTAGATTCCTCCCTCCCTACAGTAACACACTAGGCACTATATACTCCCAAGGCTGAATATACACACATATACTCTTAAAGCTGAACCAGCCTGTATAAATCCACATAACTAATGCACAAAGATTAAACTGCAGGAGTTATTGGTTCCACCATCCCAAAGTCATGTCTCCGTTTGCTAATGGTTACGGGGGTGTCTATATACATTGCATATTACTAATTTATTCACACCAAATGCATCCTCCCTGTTCCATCCCACCCTAGGACAATGATGGATGGCAGCTAAAGGGGAAGGGACACAGGACATTTTCCTGTCCTACTCTCTTTGTCAGCAGACTTCTCCCTCTCTATCTCATCCATTCCAGTAGTATTCTCTAAGCAGCCAGTATCATGCATCAATAGTCAATAAGAAGATCAGCTCTTGGAATTTACTGCAGCATAGACAGCAAACATTGGGTGGTGCCAGTGAATAAAGAATGATGCCCCCTTGTATATGCCACCCTGTGGTGCTTATACTGTGATGATGGGACCAGCATGGGCTTGGAGAGGGACCACACATATAGATAGATCCCCCAGCCTCCCAGTGGGACAGTTCAACACTGCAAATTTTCATAAATCTATCCAGTAACGGGTTTTGTAATCCTCCAACAGTGGGTTGTAGTTGGGTACCCAGTCAGTATTTCCTTCTTTTTTTTTTTTTTACATGAAGGCAGAATACTGAAATGTTTCCAAATTATACAGTCTGAAAGAACAGTCTCTACTCCCTTGGTATAACTTATTTGCATGGCTGTCTGTGAGGGCCACCACTTTAAGTGGTTCTATATTGACACTTTAGAAACACATCTCTCACTTGCTAAGCTTCCCTCAATGGTTCTCTACAGGTCAGTCACTTATTGGCAATCTCATCTTGGGCTCAGCAGTTATTTGTGGGAATCGCCACTGCCATCCACACTACACTTTAGGTTTAAAGGAGTTGTCCAGGAATTACAGATCTCTGGCAGGAGGTCGGGAAAGGTGAAAAAAAACTTACTCACCTGTCCCCAGCACTCCACAACAGAGGAAGTGTTGTCCATGTCTTTGCTTTGCCTTTATGACTAAGATGGGAGATATCTACAGCACTAAGCAGCACATAAGGGAGAGCCAAAATCAGCCTCACCACAACAGTCTCAATAAAACAGTCACACGTGCACACATATCAATCTCCTATGAGCCTTTGTTGCAATAAAAGATGGTTGACGACATGCACAACATAAACTGAAAGATGACATGTACTGCAGTACAATATAACAGTGCACACAGAAACAAGAACATATATCCAAAGGGCTGCACAACACTTTCTTCACAGATAAACTTAGCCACCTTGGGACAATCTTGTATTCTCACTAGTATCTAGTTTGCTCATGGACTCGGACAAATCTTCCAACTTGACAGGATCCTCTGTTATTTAGACCTAAATGGATTTTACTTATCTTGCATAAACATTCAAAGCCATACTAGATCTGAAGCAAGGTATCCTTTTCTCACCATTTTCTTTGTTAGTCCCTCTCACAATATAGGAGTCTTACCTTTGGGCGTGAAGGCAGGTGTGTTGGAGAAATAATATGAGTCAAGATTATGTCTTTTATTAAGAAAGGCCTTAAAAAAATACTAGGAGGGGCCCATGCAGTGTCTTTCATCTTCTGTTACAGAGTAGAGACAGAGGTGTGCCCAGATTTGATCCCTTCATTATATGTATAAAGTGCACCTCCCTTAAAGAATCCACACAGACATGTACATGAATGCACATCTTTGTCATCTCAGATTCTGCCATGTTTGTCAGAAAAAATAGCACAGCATGCAGCACTATTTGTTTCCGGTAAAATGACAGACACTATCATGAAATCTGATGGACCCCATAATGTCATATTATGTCTTGTAACAGATCTAGTCCTTTGTCATTTGATAACACAGTGTGAACTCAGGCTAACATTTGTTAAACTGAAGGGATCATTTGACTATTAATTTTTCTAGACTATGACATTACATCAGTCTGTGGAGCAGTTTAGTCACATTCCTTACAATATTGAAAAAAATGTGAATCAGATCCTTTCCTTGGAGCTAGAAAATATGTAAATTGTACTCTATAAATTGTACTAAACACACCATAAAAATGTATGCTACACTGCTGTTTAACACATCACAACACTATCACACTAACATTTATTAAATGACAGATACAGACAGAGCCCCCTCCATTGGGTGTCTGTCTGCATTCACCCCAATGTTAAAAAATACAATGGAACTTTGCATACGAGACATCTTTCATTATAAAAGTAAACAACCCTGAAGAAAGGCAGCAATGTGTTGTCTCAGCCAAAGGCGGATTCATATGGGGCAGATTTTGTAACAAAAATGTCTGCGATTGAAAACTCAGCTGAATGTAGTTGTTTATACAGCAAGAATATGAACTCCTGCAAGATGAAAAAGACTAATGCTAGATTCACACAACTGGGTGTCACCCATGAAATTCGGTCCGTGTGTTCTCCAGATTTACTGGCCTGAACTTCATGTCAGGAGAGGGAGTCCTAGCATAATAGTTATCTATGGTGCTAGCAGTCCCTGCCTCCCAGCGACATAATGTCCCGTACTATAATCACTATGAGACAGTATGTCGCTGGAAGGCAGGGACTCTCTCTGCATGAAGTTCAGGCCGGTAAATCTGGCAAACATACAGACTGAGTTTCACGGGTGAAACTCTGTCGTATAAATCTAGGCTTACCCTAGATTCACGTCAGAGTTTCACCCCTGAAACTTGGTCCATGTGAGTGCCAGATTTCCTGGCCTGAACAGTGTGCAGGGTTTGGGACTCCTAGTACAATAGTTATCTATGATGCTAGGAGTCCCTGCCTTCCAGCGACATACTGTCTCATAGTGATTATAGTACGGGACATTATGTCGCTGGGAGGCAGGGACTGCTAGCACCATAGATAACTATTATGCTAAGAGTCTCTCTCCCAGCATGATGTTCACGGTCATGTGTATGGGGCCATAAGAAAAGAATGGGTCAGTGTGCTGCTTATTAAAAACACGGATAGCACACTGATAAGTGTACGGTTGTGTCAGGTAGTTAAAATTGGCTGCGTGTGAATTCACCTTTAGCGGCCATCCACACGTAGAAATTTGATGCTGATTTGGGGGAGCATTCTGCCCCCAAATCACCTGCAGATTCTGCTTAGATTCTCCCTCCAATTGTTTTCAAAGGGAACAAGAGATTACAACAGGACGCTGAAAAAATAGGAGTCCTGCTCGATCTTTTCGTGGTTTGAGACTCCCTGATGATTAGGTCTAGATGTGGAATCAGCAGTGGAAAGCAGGCAGTCGGCAGCTGGAAAAAGACAGTGAAAAATGATGAGGAATTCTTATTTTCTGCCATGGGAATGGCCCCTTAGGGTGTGTCCATATGGGATGCACACAGTGGACTATCAACCATAGACTTGCTGGAAGTTGGTCCTCTGCATTTTACAATAGCAACAAAATGGATGACCCAATGACATCCACTGCAGAAACTACGCTTGCATCATTTTTATTGCTGTGGATGAATTCTGGCAAATTCTCTGCTGTTTTCCCCTCTGCGTTGCATAGAACACCATGAATTTCATACATTTTTGACATGCACTTCTTTTCTAGTGCTTTTCATTTTATATAGTGTAGACCAAAATTTGTGTCAAATAAATGGAATGCCTTGTAGTACATTCATTAAACTACCATATTTTTCGGACTATAAGACGCACTGGACCATAAGACGCACCTAGGTTTTAGAGGAGGAAAATAGGGGAAAAAAATTTTGAAGCAAAAAGTGGTAAAATATTTAATATATGGGAGTTGTAGATTTGCAACAGCTGCAAGGCCACATTGACAGATGACCCTGCAGCTGTACATGGAGGCATAGGGCATCCTTTTTTGCGGAGCCAGTTGTTCTTTTTAGTTATACCATTTTAGGGAATGTCTATTGCTTAGATCACTTTTTATTTAAATCAAAGATGAAACAGCGAAAAAAACCGCAGTTCAGCACTTTTGATTTTTTTCCCCGCAATGACGTTCACCGTACAGGAAAAATATTTTTATAAGTTTGTAGACTGGGCGTTTTCAGACACTGAATGTGTATGTGTTTCACAGTCATTTTCTACTTTTATATGTATTCTAGGAAAAGGGGGTGATTTAGAACTTTTATTTATTTGTTTTTTAAACTTTTTTTTTATTTTTTTTTACTATTTTATTGCAGTCTATGGGAGATTCTGTACATTACTATTGAGGCTGGTCATAGATCAGCCGCAATAGCAATATTACTATGACAAGCCTGGGAGCCTTCATTAGGCTCCAGAGTGACACAGGAACAGGACGGCTCCTGCGATCTCGCCACACGGGAGCTGGCTTGCAACTTCAAAGGTACGGGGCCGGTGGAACGTCCCTGGGGGCTACTTTTCCACTTTAGGGGGGGGTTTTGAAGTAGTAATGCCCGCGTTCAGAGTGGACTCTGATCGCGGGCATTAGCTCCGGGTCTGCGCTGTACATTACAGTGGGAGACCTGGTAGCTATGGCAGCAGAGTGGCCGCCATCATTTTTACAAACCCGGCATCCGCCGTAATAGCACGGCGGATGCCGGGATGGGTTCACTGAGACACCCGCTCCTCCGATCCCAGGGCCCGCACATCGTCCCACTCCTGCCGCTGGAGGAAGCCCTGCTACAGGAGGGGCCGGCGGCAGCAGGAGTGGGATGATGCTGCGACCCCGATCCTCCGCCCCCACCCCAACACCCACATTCGGACTATAAGACACACCCGTCATTTTCCTCCCAAATTTAGGGGAAAAAAAAGTGCGTCTTAGAGTCCAAAAAATACTGTAATAGGTGGTATAAAATTAGACGAGACAATCTAAAGATACACTAGATTATTCCTACAGCATCATCCAGCATCAATCACATTCTTAGACTGTCTAGTGTATGCTTACACTGTCTATTAGGCCGGGGCCTCACGTTGCAAAAACACAGCGTTTTGGACACGGAGGAAACGATGTGGCAAAAAATTCTGCATTTTACAGTACTTGCAAAGTGGATGGGATTCTGGTTAATCCCATCCATACATTGCAGAAAAATCCACAGTATTATTCATTTGCTCTACAGTGTTTTTCAAGAAAAACACTATAGGGTTAAAGCCCCATGTTGCAGAAAGACAGCATTTTTGGCTGCTGTGAAACAATGAGAACATCTATTCTAATTTTCTATCAAAAAATAAACAAAAAAATGCACTTTCCAAGGCTAAAAAATCTTATTTTTTTGTTGTATCAAAAGGGGTAAAAACAGCACTACGAACTATCCATACAAAGCACCAGCAAATTCCATAAAATGTAAAAAAAAAAATATCAGGAAAAAAAAACATTATGGAAGTAAGTAAGGCTTCTTATATTTTACTCTTGGCTAAACTAACATCTGGATGTTGCAAAAAAGTACCAAAAAAAGTGCAAAACAAGACAAAACAAAATACACAACAAAAAACAGGGAAAAACTTTTATAAGAAACCAGCCTTAAACTGGAGCCCCACATTGTGGAAGCGAAGCTTTTTTGTTGCAGATTTTGCTGTGCTTTTTTGAGTCAAAGACAGGAGTGGATTGAGCAGAAGGTAGAAGTATAAGAATTTCCTATATATTTCAAATTCCTTTTGTACCCATTCTTGGCTTTGGCTCAAAAAACCGCAGCAAAATCTGCAACAAAAAAAGCGCCATTTCCTCAATGTCCTTCCATGCCGCTTTTCACTGTGTCTGTGAATGTGTGTGAAAAACAGCAATATCCATGGAATTTTGAAGTGGAATCCGCCTCAAAATCTGCTTCAAAAAAGGCCTCCCAGCTCTCCCATTTACTTCAATGGGAGTCAGAAGCAGATTTTTCCTCTAGCCAAACCACGTTAAAATTTGGCACAATAAAATTGTATAGCTCAAACCAAACAAGAGTCTAATGTCTAAAGATGCACCAGATTTACTATCCATCTAGTCTAGTTCTAAACTGTAAGACTTAAAGACGCTATTAATACATGTGCAACATTATTTCTCTTCTACTTAGTTACCTTTAATAGTAAAACTAAAATTAAATACAAGGCATGCTTATGGGCAATAACATTGTAAAAATGTCCTGGGTGCAGTGTATAAAATGCTTGTAGTATTGAGTTCTAATATTATAAAACATGCTGTAACTAGACTATTTCTTCAGAGGGCACTTATCACCCTATATTCTTATCCTACCCTTTGTAAAGTGTATAGTCATTTGTGGATCCATATTCATTGTCTTATATAGGCAAGCTTTAAACATCCTGGGAACTAAAGGCGGCCAAAACCAAGCCCATGTTTTATACCAGTTAAATTGTAGGTTCACCCACAAAACAAAACATAAAAAAGCAGTGCTACTTACCACCACTGACCTCTGTCGCTCCATTCCAATATTCCCCACTGTTTACAACACCAGGAAATACCCACTCAACTATAGATTGGCCATAGCGCCGACCGCTTTCCTGCCCACTGTGTTTTTGTATTTGATCATGAAATCCTATAATTTTTCTGGACAACAACTTTCACTTTACTCACCTTCCGCAGTAGTGCCGAGGTTTTATGGATTTTCCATACTTCCCATCCTCCAGCTATGATAAATATAGATACACCTACATGACTTGTATAGGCTTGTCATACTGACATACATAATCGCCTATGGCATAAGAAAATAATTACTCTGGTAAAATACATAGCAAATTGCTATATACACACACAAAAAATGTCATTGTGATAATTATTTTTCATAGTTTGAGCCAAACATTTTACAATCATAATCCATCTTGGCTGCTTACACTGGTATTTCTTGTATTTCTTCAGAAACTCCACTTCTAATTCATCAAAAGAATCAGGATTCCTCGAAGTGCTCAGATGGGGAGACCGGAGCGCTGCGCAGTAAAGCGCAGGGATCTTGACTGGGGGCGGGCTGTAGGGGGGACCAATAACGCGCTAGGGCGCGAAGAATTGGGGGCGGGGCTTAACCCCGTTCGAATTGACTATGCCGCACAGCCCGGGAAGCGGCCATTCTGGAGCTGCGCGGCATGCTAACGAGCGGTCAGCTCCCTCCCCCCCCACCTTTTCACTGTAATGGCATCCCTCGATACCATCCTGGAGCAGATCAGAGCTGCTGCCGGCGTCCATGGTGAGGCCTGGCTGCAGGAGCGGCTGGCTGACATTATGCAGCCTGCCGCCCCCCCCCCATTAACCCTTCACTACCCCCGGAGGCGTCTGAGCGGCGGCGGCGGCCGCGCAGGACTCGCCCGCCGGCACGTTTGAGCCCTGATGAGCCCCCTAGGGCCCGGCGACATAGGAGTCCCTCTCGGGCCCCTCCAGGCCGGGCACCCCGCTCCACTGCTCAGGCGCGGAGGTCCCGGTCTGGGAGGAATCCTGCCAGTCGCCTGGCCCCTGCGGAGGTGGAGATCCCTGCCACTGGCCTCAGTGGGGGGACCTCCACATCCAGTCTCCATATGGCTACAGCACGTGGTGCAGCGGTCCCCTCCTGTGATGCTCCAGGGGGAGGGGGACTGTGTCTTCAAGTCCCGTCGGTTCCGGCTTTCCAAATGCCCTTGGTACAGCAGCGGGAAATTCTGAACGACGAGCAGCACGGCGCTGGCCCCTCCTTCACGGCACCACAGCCCCGGTCCGAGGTGCATCCAGTGGTTTCAAGTGCATACGCGGGTGCAGGTCAACCTTCCCAGGGATGTCGGTCGTGCTGCAGCTGTCAGCGGGATGGTTCTCAACAATCAACAGGCGCCAGCGTTCTCCTGTACAGCGACCCAGGTCAGCAGGATGCAGGACCGTCGACTGGTGGGCCCACAGCACCTACGCAGTCTGGTGAGTACCATTCATTGTCGTGTCCGTTTCCTCCTATTCTAATGTCCCAGGGGTTAGGGATAGATAGGCCGGAGTCCCCAGTGGGTGGTGGTGTAGCTTCTGAGGGGATTAGGGAGCTATTGGGTAGCGTGAGGGAGCTACTGTCGCGCTGCGAACAGAGTGTTAGCGGTTCCCCGGTGGCGGCGTGGGTCCCTCCTGCGGTTCAGTCAGTAGCGTCACAGAGTGCGCCGGTGGTAGGGGCTCCGGCGGGTGTCACAGTGTCTGTCCAGACAGATAAAGAGAAGGTTGATTCGGTGAGGCTAGACGACAGGGCTCGGGGGGAGGTTTATGTGTGTTTTGAGGGTCCTCTAGGGGCGCATTTAAAAAAGGAAGTGAGGGAGAAGATTTGGAAGGACGAGTACGTCGAAATCTTTTCCTTGCTCCCTTTAGCTAAATTTAACTTAGACAAGAGTAAGAAGGAGGATAGCAAAAAAGAGGAGGAAGAAAAACGTAGGTGGCGCCTGATTCCACAGACTTTTGCTAATTGGCTTCAGGCCTTTGCCATTTTAGCGAGTGTCATTGGTGAAAAGGCTCCTGACAACTGTTCGGGGCTTTTTTGCTATCAGGACTCTATAGGTGAGGCGTATCGGGTGTATGGGGGTCAGACATGGCTGCGGTATGATGAGCAGTTCCGTCAGCGTAAGGCGGTTCGGCCCAGCATACGGTGGGACCAGAAAGATATAGGTTTGTGGCTTCGGGTTATGGCGCCAGCTCGCTTTGGCCAGCCCTTTCCTGGGGCGGCCGGTGGAACCGGCCATGGTGGTCTCAGTTACGGCTCAGGGGGGGCAGGTGCACAGGCCCAGCAACGTTACGGGCTGTGTTGGCAGTTCAATGAAGCCCAATGTAAATTCGGCTTCAACTGTAGATTCAAACATGCCTGTTCATTCTGCGGAGGGGTGTCCCATGGTGCGGCACGTTGCTTGCGCAAACAAAGGACCAAGGCCTTGCCTAATAGTGGACAAGGGGCAGACGCCGGTGAAGCTGGAAGCCATGCTTCCGTACCTAAATAGTTATGTTAACAGGGAGAGTGCAAAGTTTCTGGTAGAAGGTTTTAGGGAGGGTTTTAGGATTCCCCTGCCGACGCACACAGTCCCCTTTTGTATAACTAACTTGAGGTCGGCAGCGGAACACTCGGGGGTGGTGTCCAAAAAACTGAGGAAGGAGGTGGCCTTGGGGCGCATGGCGGGCCCCTTCGCATCACCCCCTTTGGAAGGTTTAATTGTATCTCCTTTGGGGGTGGTGCCGAAGAAGGAGCCGAATCAGTTTCGGCTCATACATCATTTGTCTTATCCCAAAGGAGCGTCGGTCAACGATGGTATTGCACCCGAGCTTTGTTCGGTAGTATATACCTCGTTTGATGCAGCTGTGCATTGGGTACGGCGTTGCGGTCCAGGGGCCCTCTTAGCTAAGACGGATGTGGAGGCGGCGTTCAGGTTACTGCCGGTACACCCTGACAGCGTTAGGTTACTGGGACGGCGGGTATTACGTGGATCGTTGCCTCCCTATGGGTTGCTCAATATCGTGCGCATACTTTGAGGCGTTCAGCACCTTTTTAGAGTCGGTAATTCGGGATGTGGCGGGGGTTGAGTCAGTGATACACTACCTCGATGATTTCCTCTGTATAGGTCCGGCGGGCTCCGATGTATGCGCGGTTTTGTTGGCAACCGCGCGGTGGGTCGCCAGTAAGTTTGGGGTACCGTTGTCACCGGAAAAGACTGAGGGTCCGTGCACTAGATTGAGTTTCTTGGGCATAGAGCTTGACACTGTGGCAATGGAGTTCCGGTTGCCTGGTGACAAGCTGGTTGATCTTAGAGAGAGGGTGAGGCGTGCTCGTCACATGCGAAAAATTGCGTTGCGCGACCTCCAGTCATTGTTAGGCAGTTTAAATTTTGCCTGCCGCATTATCCCCATGGGTAGGATTTTTTGTCGCCGGCTGGCAGGGGCCATGAACGGGGTGTCAAATCCACGACACTTTATTCGGCTGGGGGTGATACATCGGGAGGACCTGGCAGTATGGGACACTTTTTTAGACCAGTTCAATGGTAGATCACTGGTCCAGTCAGCAGTGATCGATGTGTTCGATTGTGACCTCTTTACGGATGCGGCAGGGGGCCACGGTTTTGGGGCCTATTACAGGGGGCAGTGGTGCGCCGCTCCTTGGCCTGCGTCGTGGCGTGAACAAGGTCTGACGCGGAATTTGACTGTACTTGAGTTATTCCCGATTTTAGTCGCGGTGTCCATATGGGGTGGGGCGTTCCAGGATAAAAAAGTTAGATTTCATTGTGATAACATGTCAGTTGTGTCGGCCATTAATAATGTGACTGCGTCTTCTCCTCCAGTTATCAAGTTGCTTCAGCGTTTAGTATTGCGTTGCTTGTGCCTGAATGCATGGGTGGTGGCAGTGCATGTTCCGGGGGTTAAAAATGACGTTGCTGATTCTTTGTCTCGTTTCCAGTGGGAGCGGTTTCGTGCCCTGGCTCCGGGGGCGGAAGTGGAAGGGATTCCATGTCCTCCAGAATTATGGGACTTGGTTTGCGAAAAGCAGGGACATTGATTCAGGCATAGTTGGCCCCCGGCACCTGGGATAAGTATTCAAGGGCTTGGCAGCTTTGGGAGGATTGGGTGGGAGATTTAGGTCAGGTACATACTGATGAGGATAGGGTTGGGGCTTTATTGTTCTTGTTAAGCCGTTGGTCTTCAGATGGATGGTCCGTGGCGAAAGTTAATGGTGCGGTAGCGGCGTTGGCATTTGGTTTCAAGTTGAGGGGTTTGGCGGACTTTACCAAACATTTCTTGGTTCAACGTGCGCTTAAGGGGTTCCGCAGGGGCAGGGGAAGTAGTGACACACGGCGCCCGGTTACATTTCAGCTTTTGGAGCGTTTGGGCTTGGAACTGGGCCGTTTTTGTTCTTCGCACTATGAATGCGTTTTGTTTCACCTGGCTTTTTCTCTAGCCTTTTTCGGGGCTCTCAGGGTGGGTGAGTTGGTGTCCGTGTCGACTAAGCGGCCGGGTGGTTTACAGGTGGATGATGTGTACATGGAGGAAGGGGTCCTAGTGGTCAGGGTTCGCAGGTCTAAGACGGATCAGGCGGGGGCAGGGAAGTATCTGCGCCTGGGTGCGGTTGTAGGGTCAGATATGTGCCCGGTGCGTTGTTTGCTTGTTTTTCGGGGGTTGGTTCCAGCTTCTGCGGGCGGTCCCCTCCTGCGTCATGAGGATGGTTCGTTCCTTTCCCGTTATCAGTTCTCGGCTGTTTTTAGGGGTTGTTTGGACTCGCTGGGCCTTGACGCCTCTCGATATGCTCCACACTCTTTTCGCATTGGCGCAGCGACAGAAGCAGCTAGTTGGGGGTTGAGCTCGGAGGTGGTCCGACGTATCGGTAGGTGGGAATCGCAGAGGTATAGATCATACATACGTCCACACCTTGCCCAAATGTGAATCATTGTGTTGTTGGGTATTTTCTCCGCCCTCCCCCTACTTTATTTCTTCTTTCGTAGGCCCTTCTGCTCGGTTAGTCTGGATCTTCGGCCATTCTTTTGTGTTCTGGGGCGCGGAGAGGGCCGGCGTGCGGCGGAATGGTCGGCAGCTGGGGTTCGACAGGGCTGCGGTCGTTGTACGTTGGATTGGAGTCCGAGGTATGGTGTGGAGTCGGGTCATGCCCGAAATCCACAGGTGCACGAGGTTGGATCGGTCTCCGGACATTATCGTGATACATGCTGGTGGCAATGACCTGGGGGTTCGTCCCTTTCGCGATTTAGTGAGGGACATAAAGTATGACCTGTTGAGGTTGTGGTCCATGTTTCCGGGGATTGTTACCGTGTGGTCCGATATTGTACCGAGAAAAACATGGCGGGAGGCTAGGTCTGTTGAAAGGCTCAACAAGGCCAGGATTAAGGTTAACCGGGCTGTTGCGGGGTTTGTGTCCAGGAACGGCGGTGTGTGCGTGCGGCACAAGGAGTTGGAGTCTGGGGAGGGGGAGTTTTGGTTGCGGGACGGGGTCCATCTGAATGCGGTGGGGTATAGATTTGTGGACGCTAGGTATCCAGGAGGGTGTTGAGAGGGCCCTGGAAGTGTGGCGGGTCTCTCACGCTTAAGGGATTAAGGCGTGCTCGCAGTGGCGGGTGGGGTCCTTGGAGTTGGTGGTCAATTGGCTAAAAGGGTGGAGTCAAAGGTAGGCTCCACCTATACATTTGGTGGTAATTGCACATTTTGGTGGATGGCCTGGCGCACGGTGAACGGTTACAGGGTAAATTGGCCCTGGGAGCTGGTACATGGAAGAAGGAGTTCGTCTTTATTCATGGTGCCGCCGAGCCGGTGGTCGCGGCTGGTGGTAAATTTATGGTGTGGTTATGTTAGCGCCAGGCCGGGGGATTGATAGTTTTTTGTAGCTCCAAGGACTCTTACCCAGGTTAAGCGTTTATTGTTAAATTATTTTAAGTTATGCAAATTATAATAAGTTATACTTGTTGTTATTTATTTGTTGTTTGTTAATAAATACGGCTGCTGTGGCCGATTTAATCCAACCCTTTGGTCTTGGTTTATTTCTAAGGGGGTGGGGGGTTTGAGAGCTGGGGGGCAGGGGTCGAGGCTGGAAAAGAGGGGGAAGGCATTTAGGCCCAGCAGTTTGGGTATCAAAGGTGGTGGGGGGTTCATAGGGGGACCCCGTTATCAGCAATGCCCAGTCAGGTGTTTACACATCTTGGAGTGACTAAGCACTTTCTGTACTGACTAGTGAATATGCTGCCTCAGTGTAGCAGCTGAGTGTGTAAACCCCAGGGATTAGGGCTGTGAACTTTAGTTTTCCACTGGTTCACATAACAATGTACTTACAGTACGTGTAAGTCAATGATTGCAATGATGAGTACACATTATATGTACGTTATTTTTTACCACAGTGCCCCCTAGCAGGTTTGAGCTGACAAAATGCATTTTATTACTAAACTGCAAGCACTGCTTGCCCATACACTGTTGCCTAGACAGGTACATCCAGACTACTTTACGGCCTAGGTCATCAAATATAACCAACATCTTTAAATGAACCTTCTTGCTTAGATGTTGGTGCTAAAGGTTAGTATTCTGACCTTTTTGCTTGCATTTTTGCTCCACTGCTGTGATAACCATTGCAGTTTTCATGATGCACACATCATCTTTCTTCAAGGATACATCAGGCTTTCTTCTGGCGCTGTAGTATACATGCCTAATTAATTTTCAGGATGCAAAGGAAAAAATCTCTCTAAGGCCTTAGGCTCATCTGTGTGCACAGAGACAGTGGAAGGCCGAGTCTCTATGGGTCTACATTCAGATGTAGTTAGAGACCCTATGTGCTGCTGTATGGTGCCTTCATGAGATGTCATTCTGCCCTACAAATAATGCTTGAAGCATGCAACATTTTTTATTTAATAAAATAAATGAAAAATATAAAAATAATTAATGGATATCCCTTCTATAAAGGTATTGTATGAGCCAATAGATTTCTATGGATGTCTTTATGTATATATACAACATAGATCCAAAATAGGGTTGTACGTATGAAACCTAGATGTGTTAATTTGTTAGTACTAGTAACAGATGAACCTCACAAGATTCATTTTGTGAATATTTGTAAGGTATGCCCTCAACTTTTTGTTTGGTTCAAACTGAAAGGGCTCTCTTGTATCTCTTCAGACCCCAGAATTTAATAATCAGAAGCCCATTGGTAGTGCAGAAACCCCCCCCCACCCTTCCCCCACTCATACTCACCTTTCTTCACCTCTCCGGGGCTCTGCTTCAGGGTCTGGTCTTCTTTCGCAACATCTTTCAGCCTCTTGGGTTACATCAGTGGTCTGTGAGTGATGAAAGCCTTGATATTGACACCCCCATGTGACAATCACATGCCGCAGTGGTGACCAAGGATGTCACTCATGAAGGAAGAAGAGGCTAAAAGATGCAGCAAAAAAAAAAAACCAAAAACACTGCATGCTGTGACAGAGCCCTAAGAGGTGAGGCAAGGTGAGTGAGTATGCATGTGAGTATAGATGAGGTCTGAAGAGACCCCAGAGTATCATAATGATTGTGGGTATCAAACCCCAAAAATCATGACTGGAAATTCCTAATGAACCTAGTTCGTTACAAATTGTTTAGTGCTTCTCTAATTGTTAGGAAATGAACTGTATTGGGATTTTCTGCTGTTATGGGTTATGAATGAACCATCACTGTTTTATAGGCAGAATGTTATGAGTCAGCAGAGCAAATCACATAAGGGGGTAAACCTCATTTATCTGTGGATCTAAGTCCATCAATCATTTTATACTGTACTGTACCGAAGTCATAATGTCATGACGCTTGATGTGCCCATATCACCGCTGAGGCTCAGTCACAGGCCTCAGTGCTGACTCGGAGCTGGTGACGTTACAGAGGCTCTGGCGCTCTTCTTAGATGTCACGCGCATGGAGGAGGAAGAAATAAATTACCGTAGGCCACAAGAAGGCCCGAAAGAGGTGAGGGAAGGTGAGTATAAATGTTTTTTATTTTGTGCACCTCCCTTGGGGTCTGGGGTCATACAATATATAATTTTGTGATATTGTCCATAATTTAACCTCAATTATTTTCTGTGATTATTTTTTTGTTAATGATTCCCATGCTTGTTTTGATGTTTATCTACAGATTTCTACCTGTAGTGAACATAGGAGCAGATTTATTAAGACTGGCGTTACTAACACCAGTCTTCATAACCTCAGAGCCAGCAGATATATATATGATGAGGCTCACCCTCTGCCAGGCTGTGCTCCTCGGGGGTGCTCATAACTGGCATACATTTTACCTACCATTTACGCCAGATTTCTGACCCCGCTCCCTGTCCACCTTTGCCACACACCTTTTTTGAAAAAATGGCGAAGGCGGAACAGATTTAATAAAGTTGCAATTTTTTTGCACAAAACCATAGCCCAGATTTACTATGCTTTTGTAATCTGGCATATAAAGCATAGTAAATCTGGGCCATTCAGTTTATAGTACACATTACATACATAACAAACATATTAGTACACATTACACAGGTATACATTTCTGTTAAACGCATACATATATTGAGGGAAAGAAAAGCAAGTACTCACCAGCGCATACTCCTGCTGTCTCCAGATTACTGCAGTTTTTATAACTACGCACCTCTGTTTCACTGCACTTATGTTGTGATGCACTCACCAGAGCTGCTGCTATTCTTTATTATAGGTACAATACGGCAAAAAATTGGCGCAAGCTCTTTTCCTATGTTGATAAGAACATACCTTTTGCAAACCACACCCAGTCAAGAATCACCAACCAAAACCAAAACAATATAACCTCATCAATAATAGCCACATTAAACTCATATCAAAATAAATAAGTAGATACACATACAGTACATAAACCTACTGTAGTATCAGTGGACTGCAGGCACCAGCATCTCTACAGACCGCCCCCTACTGGCATCCCTGCTACTGCCCACCTCACTTCTCTCTGTCATGGTAGGCACAGTATCTTACTTCTGGCCTTTGCTCCTTTCAGAAGATGTGAGCACTCATCAGGGCCAGAGCATGTATAATGTGCAGGTATTGGACACAAAAATAAAAACCTGGTTGGAATTTACTGTGCTATAACTTTTACAGTCTTGAACAACTTGGAACTACTTTTAAACAGGGTCTTGTAGTTGGGGGTCAAAGAGGGAACCGGTAGGGTTAAGGGTATGATAACACAAAAAACTAGACAGATTTATCGCTCTTTGTATCCTCTAAAAGTCAGGATGTATGCCTAAGTGGTGGGGGGACCACTGACGACATAATGTTCGGCATGCCCATGTAACTGCTGGTAGCCAAATCACAAACCACAGCGGAGACCCTGGGCACATGATGTCACCAGGAGAATGCTGGACACTGCGAGGAGGCCCAAAACAGGTAAGGGAAGTTGAGTATAAATTTTTTAATTTTTTTTTTTTACACCTCCCCTGGACTTCCACCTATTATACTCTGGGGTCGGAAGAGTTTAGCCATTCTTGTGTGAATGTTGTGTCCTAGTGTCCAGCAAGTGGCTTGGAACTGCGCAGCACAGAAGTTTCCAGCAAACAATAAACTTGCTTCTGCAGTGCTAGTATAAGAACAAGGGCTGGAATATAAGGTAATATCAGTCATTTATGTGCTAATTATTTCAATGTTTTCATTCATTATATAATTGTTTGATATTGTCATTAATTTGACAGTCAATCATAGAGAAAAAGAAGAAAATCGGGTAGCACTGCTCTGATATATAGCTCCACTTATGTAAGCCACAAGCTATCCAGGTAGCACTTGCAGGGACTCACATGGGAGGTGGTGCTCTCTCCATAAACAAACAGCATCTATGATATATTCACAATAGAAGGCACCTCATCAGACATACATAAACCCGTGTCCTTTATTCCATGTTCCAATAGTAAAAAATAACAGCAGTGAAGGGAGAGAGGAGGACGCCAATTTATGCACCATCACTGCTGTTGTTTTTTACTATTGGAACATCGTCATTAATTTAACCACAATTATTTTCTGTGATTATTTTTGTTGTTTTAATGACTCCCGTGATTGCTTTGATGTTTAAATACAGATTTCTACCTGCTGTGAATATGCTGCACCCAAACAAACACCTCCTCATAAATAAGGTGCACCCTGTGCCGGGCCATATGCCAGGAAGGAAATGTATGCAACTCATAGTCGGCGTACATCTTCTGTATCATTTATGGTAGATTTATAATTGTAATAAATCTGGTGGGGCTGATGGCCGTGTCCCCTGTATGCCCTCACTCCGCCCTTTTCAAGAAAGTCAATTTATTATAGCAAAACCTCAGAAAACTGGCGTACAAGGCATGATAAATCTGCCCCATACAGTTTTTCATACACATTACAGACATAAAAACATATATTAATACAAAGGCATACATTTATATTAAGCCCATACTCAGGACCGGCGTTAGGGGGGGGGGGGGGCAAACTGGGCAATTGCCCAGGGCCCCGTCCCCAAAGGGGCCCCCGGGATCCGGAACCTGAGGTGAGTAAAAATAACAAACATTTTTACTTACCTGTCCGCGGCGTCAGACGTCATCTTCTGGCGTCCCGGACATCACCGCTGAGGCCAGGCCTCAGCCTTAGAGATCACGTGGGGCGTGCTGACAGCGTGCCTCACGTAATCCCTGAGGCCCAATCACAGGCCTCAGCGGTGACGTCCACAATGCGTGACGTCAGCCGCAGAGAAGAAGCAGCCAGCGCCGGCGGGGATAGCGGAGCAGCGCGAGGAGGCCCAGCAGAGGTAAGACAAGGTGAGTATAACTGTTTGTTATTTTACCTTACCTACCCCAGGCCTTCGATTATTATACTCTGGGGTCTGAAGAGAACCCAGAATATAATATAATAATAGCACTGTAGGGCCCCTGTGGAGCATTACACTGGGGGGCCCCTCTGGATAGCATATTATACTGTGTGGGGCCACTGTGGAGTATTATACTGGGGAAGGGGCCCTCTGGATAGCATGTTAAATTCTGTGGGGCCTCTGTGGAAAATTATTATGTGGGGGGGGGGGCTCTGGAGATAATGTTATATTATGTGGGGCCACTTTGAAGCATTATGCTCTCCAGAGGGGCCCCCCAGTATAATGCTCCACAGTGGCCCCACACAGTATAATATGCTCTCCAGAGGGGCCCCCCAGTATAATGCTCCACAGTGGCCCCACACAGTATTATTTGCTCTCCAGAGGGACCCCCCAGTATAATGCTCCAAAGTGGCCCCACACAGTATAATATGCTCTCCAGAGCCCCCCCCCCAGTATAATGCTCCACGGTTTCCCCACACAGTATAATATGCTCTCCAGAGGGGCCCCCCAGTATATTATACTGTGCGGGGCCACTGTGGAGCATTATACTGGGGGGGGGGGCTCTGGAGAGCATATTATACTGTTTTGGGCCGCTGTGGAGTATCATACTGGGGAAACCTCTCTGGGCAGTATATTATACTGTGTGGAGGCCATTTCTGGAGCATGTTATACTGAGTGGGGTCACTGTGGAGCATTATTCTGGGGGGGGCATCAGCAGAGCATATTATATTGCGTGGCGCCACTGTGGGGACTAATGAGCATTATACTAGGGGGCCCTCTGGGGAGCATATTATACTGCGTGGGGCCTACTGTGGAACATTATACTGGGGGGACGCTCTGGGGAACATAATACATTGCGTGGGGCCACTGTGGAGCAAAATACTGGAGGGGGCACGGTGGAGCATTATACTAGCGGGGGCCCTCTGGGGAGCATATTATACTATGGGCCACTGTGGAGCTTTATACTGGGGGAAGGGACAGTGTGGGGAGCCTGTTATACTGTGTGGGGCCACTGTGGAGTGTATTATATTGTGTGGGGCTTTTCGGGAGCATATGATACTCTGTGGGGCCATTGTAGAGCATTATACTGGGGGGCATTGGGGGGTGCATATTATACTGTATGGAGCATATTATATTGTGTGGGGCTGCTGGGGAGCATATAGCACTGTCTGGGGCTACTAAGGGGTATTATACTGTGTGGAGCCGTACATACCATGTGGGGCCACTATGGGGGGCTCAGGGGAGCATTTTATACTGTGTGGGGTCACTGTGGAGCATTATATACCATGTGGGGAAACTGGAGGGCTCAGGAGAGAATTTTATACTGTGGAGCATTATATACCATGTGGAGCATGTGGGGGGGGGGGCTCACAATTCCTGCTGGCAGCCCTGTGTGCTATGTCTGCATCATAGCTCCCTCACTACACTATATGTGTAGTGCTCCATAGCCATGTCATTCCCCATACAGTACTGTGCATGAGCTGGCCATGGAGTTATTGGGGCCTGCACAGTACTAAAGGGGCTGACTATACTGTGAACATACTCAGTAACACCAGATAGTCAGCACATATGTAAGACTTCAGTGAAGGAGCTGTGGTGTAGGCTATTAGCAGGAAGCTATTGGGTAGGGCCCCAGAACAAGATCCTCTGGTGGGCCTAAGGCCCTTCAGTCCGACACTGTATAACGAAGAACTATTATATATAAGGATGGGTTACTATATATAATTGGGAAACTTAAGTATGAGGGGGGCTATTATAAGGGGGAACTATTATTTATAAGATGGGCTATTATTTATAAGGGGGGAACTATTATATATAAGGCATCCATTATAAGGGGGGAGCTATTATTTATAAGAGGGGAACTTTTTATAATGGAGTATAATTGTTAAGTGGGCTTATTTATAAAGGGGGCTATTAGTGATAATGGGGACTATTATTTATAAGGGTAACTATTATTTATGAGGGGGCTATTATTTATAAGGGAGCAGTATTATTTTTTACGGGGTGTCTGTTACTGATAAGGGGGAATATTACTGATACAGGGCACTATTTATCTATTACTGATAAAGGTGTAATATTATTTATAAGCAGAGACTATTATTTATAAGGAGGCGCTATAATAACTGATGACTGGGTGCAAAAATCTATTAGGGGGTACAAAGGTGCTCATTTGAATTGTGTGTGGTAAAATGGGGCTTATTACTTTTTTGTTGGCAGAAAGGAGGCGTTATTATAGGGGTTGCCACTGGAAGACGATGGTGTTGTTTGCATATCAGCATTTGGGGCCCCGCTTTTAATTTTGCCCAGGGCCCCACTTTGTCTAAAACCGACCCTGCCCATACTGATTGAGAAGATTGAGGGCATAAAAACAAATACCAAAGCAAACTCCTGCTGATACTACGCACTTCTGTTTCGCTGCACTTATCTTATCTGCACTCATAAGGAGTAAACTTGCCAGAGCTGCTATTATTCTTAAATATAAGTACCGCTTAATAAGGCAGATAAATTGGTGCTAGCTCTTTTTCCATGTTGATAAGAACACACATTATGCAAACCACATCTGGTCAGGCATTAACCACCAAAACAAAAACAATACAACCTCCGCAGTCAGAGACAAATTAAGCTCTCTCATGGCAGACACTGTGTCCTGCATTTAGCCTCTGCTCCTTCCAGTAGGCTCTGGGTGCTCATCTTAGTTGTCTCTTCCAGGACTGGCGTGTATTGATCAACTTGGAACAATCTGAAACAGAGAAACTGGGAACAAAGATATCTTTCACTGTTCATCTTCAGATGCCTGGCCAGCATAAGGGGGAGTCTACCTCTCATAGGGTTCACTGAGATGCCATGAAAATTGCACTCCAGCAACCAAGTACACATCAAGAGTCGGGTTTTCACCCTCCCACAGCTCTGCCTTTCTCAGATTCCTGCACTTAGCAAGCTAACTCTGATGGTAGAACCATTGCCCCCTAGTGTGCCGGAGATTGTACTCCGATAATATTTTGCACCTTTGGGTTATGTAAGGCACCATCACCCATTGGATGGTGCCTGAGCAATAAGGTTCCCAGTGTCCTTGTGAAAGTGTTTGGATAGTTAGTTTGTCTGCCCCTTTCTTGACCTCATCTTGTTTATCAGTAAATGAACCCATTTTGCTTGCACTGACCTATGTCTGTGATACCGGAAAGAAAGTACTCCACCTGTGCCAACATTGGCTTGTCTGCTGATCATGTCCCGATCTGTTCCTTGGTGCCATATAAATGTGACTCTTGACCTATCTGAGTTGGCCATCGCTGAACCAAGACTTCTCCAGAGGTAGCAACTGCAGTGAAGACCAAATCCCTGTAAGGTTGGAGACGCACAAATATGTATATATACATACATACAAACTACACACACTTACCTCTCCAGTTGTCATGTTTGAGTAGTAGAGAGGGAGCCATGGTGAGCAGAGGGCCAAACTTCTCTACAATCCCTCTATTCCAACAGCTGCTGCCTGTATTAAGTTACCATAACCAGTAAGAAGCTCTGTGACTGTTATTTAAAGGAATTCAGGCAGGTAGGGGAAAGACAGGACCTCCAGACTCCCTCATCTTGCACCCCTCCTCCATATCCCCATGTAACTGTGACTGGAGCAACTATCCAACCTGCTCTCACCCCTTATCTACATCACTGTAATGTAAGTAGTCATTAAACAAGTCAATAAAATTAATCTTTCACAGCGCTGATTAGAAATTAATCTCTAGCGAAATGTAAATATCAGGAAAATGTGTGTGTGATAACATAGGATGGAAACACTGACTTACTGTACACTGGAGACTGCAACGTGTATAAGACTGACTTACTGTACACTGGAGACTGCAACATGTATAAGTGACCTACTGTACACTGGAGACTGCAACATGTATAAGACTGAGTTACTGTACGCTGAAGACTGCGACGTGTATAAGACTGACTTACTATATGCTGGAGTCTGAAATGTGTATAAAACTGACTTACTGTACACTGGAGACTGCAACATATATAAGTGACTTACTGTATGCTGGAGACTGCAACGTGCATAAGACTGACTTACTATATGCTGGAGATTGCGATGTGTATAAGACTGACTTACTTTAGGCTGGAGACGGCAACGTGTATAAGACTGACTTACTGTACACTGGAGACTACAACGTGTATAAGACTGACTGTACACTGGAGACTGCAACGTGCATAAGTGACTTACTGTACGCTGGAGACTGCAACGTGCATAAGTGATTTACTGTATGCTGGAGACTGCAACGTACATAAGTGACTTACTGTACGCTGGAGACTGCAACGTACATAAGTGACTTACTCTACGCTGGAGACTGCAACATGCATAAGTGATTTACTGTATGCTGGAGACTGCAACATACATAAGTGACTTACTGTACGCTGGAGACTGCAATGTACATACGTGACTTACTGTACACTGGAGACTGCAACATGTATAAGACTGACTTACTGTACACTGGAGACTGCAACGTGCATAAGTGACTTACTGTACGCTGGAGACTGCCACATGTATAAGACTGACATACTAATGCTGGAGACTGAAATGTGTATAAGTGACTTACTGTACGCTGGAGACTTCAACATGTATAAGACTGAGTTACTGTATGCTGGAGACTGAAATGTGTATAAGACTGACTTACTGTACACTGGAGACTGTAAGGTGTATAAGACTGACTTACTATATGCTGGAGACTACAACGTGTATAAAACTGATTTACTGTAATCTGGAGACTGCAACAAGTAGAAGACTGAATTACTGTACGCTGGAGACTGTAACGTGTATAAGACTGGCTTACTGTATGCTGAGACAGCAATGTGTATAAGACTGACTTACTGTACACTGGAGACTGCAACGTGTATAAAACTGACTTACTGTACGCTGGAGACTAACGTGTATAAGACTGACTTACTGTATGCTGAGACTGCAATGTGTATAAGACTGATTTACTGTACGCTGGAGACTGTAACGTGTATAAGACTCACTTACTGTACACTGGAGACTGCAATGTGTATAAGACTGACTTACTGTACACTGGAGACTGTAAGGTGTATAAGACTAATTTACTATATGCTGGAGACTACAACGTGTATAAAACTGATTTACTGTAATCTGGAGACTGCAACAAGTAGAAGACTGAATTACTGTACGCTGGAGACTGTGATGTGTATAAGACTGCCTTACTGTAAACTGGAGACTGCAACATGTAGAAGACTGACTTACTGTACACTGGAGACTACGACATGTGTAAGACTGGCTTACTGCATGCTGGAGACTGCAATGTGTATAAGACTGACTTACTGTACGCTGGAGACTGTAACGTGTATAAGACTGACTTACTGTATGCTGAGACTGTAACGTGTATAAGACTGACTTACTGTATGCTGAGACAGCAATGTATATAATACTGACTTACTGTACACTGGAGACTGCAACATGTATAAGTGACTTACTGTACACTGGAGACTGCTACATGTACTGTATCTAGTCAATTATAAATATTTGCTGTATCATGATATTTAATGACCCATCACCTCATGATCCGTGTTTCAGTTAACACCTTTAATGCGTTAAATATCAGATACGATATACATACATGACTTGTGTTGGTGACAATTGCAGAAGATATACGTACTATTAATTGTTTTATGATTCATGGCTTACTTCCTCCAGACTGTTTTATTCACTCAGTATGCAACAGATTTTGGCAGATGCAACCGGGAAAGGCTGACAAATTCAGTGTAGTATTCCTGGGTAACCAATCATGTAACACCCAGTCTTGACAAATGCCAGTATTTACGGGCAAGAACATGACTAATAGACAATGTTCACATTTTCCAGATTTTCTCCAAACATATGATTTTCAGCTGCTAAATCTTGACCGAATCTGCTGACATTACATCAGCAATGCATGTGATTGCCATTTTTAATATAATTTTTAATACCTTTACATATAGTTGTAGCTAAGTTTTACTTGACTTTTAACGCAGTAAATGAACAGTTGCTCATCCGTTTAGCTCAACTCTTTCCATTGCTTTCAATAGCTTTTGTTGTGAGTTACCACTATGCAGAATGTTATTAGATTCAAGTTGAAGATGGCTATGTGTGTACTTTAGAAACATCCATGCAGAGTAATAAGTGCATTACAGACCTTAAAATCTACAGTATGTTCATTATTGAATGGAAAAAAGAAAAGATAAAAATTACTCTCATAGATTTTCTGAACAGTCCACCTGTGGATTTGCTTTCAGCAAAATCCAAGATGTGTGAAATAACAATAACTTCTTCCTGCCCAGTGTCGTATATATATATATATATATATATATATATATATATATATAACAGTACAGACCAAAAGTTTGGACACACCTTCTCATTCCAAGAGTTTTCTGTATTTTCATGACTATAAAAATTGTAGATTCACACTGAAGGCATCAAAACGATGAATTAACACATGTGGAATTATATACTTAACAAAAAAGTGTGAAACAACTGAAAATATGTCTTATATTCTAGGTTCTTCAAAGTAGCCACCTTTTGCTTTGATTACTGCTTTGCACACTCTTGGCATTCTCTTGATGAGCTTCAAGAGGTAGTCACCTGAAATGGTTTTCACTTCACAGGTGTGCCCTGTCAGGTTTAATAAGTGGGATTTCTTGCCTTATAAATGGTGTTGGGACCATCAGTTGTGTTGTTCAGAAGTCAGGTGGATACAGAGCTGATAGTCCTACTGAATGGAGTGTTAGAATTTGTATTATGGCAAGAAAAAATCAGCTAAGTAAAGAAAAACGAGTGGCCATCATTACTTTAAGAAATGAAGGTCAGTCAGTCCGAAAAATTGGGAAAACTTTGAAAGTGTCCCCAAGTGCAGTGGCCAAAACCATCAAGCGCTACAAAGAAACTGGCTCACATGAGGACCGCCCCAGGAAAGGAAGACCAAGAGTCACCTCTGCTGCGGAGGATAAGTTTATCCGAGTCACCAGCCTCAGAAATCGCAGGTTAACAGCAGCTCAGATTAGAGACCAGGTCAATGCCACACAGAGTTCTAGCAGCAGACACATCTCTACAACAACTGTTAAGAGGAGACTGTGTGCAGCAGGCCTTCATGGTAAAATAGCTGCTAGGAAACCACTGCTAAGGACAGGCAACAAGCAGAAGAGACTTGTTTGGGCTAAAGAACACAAGGAATGGACATTAGACCTGTGGAAATCTGTGCTTTGGTCTGATGAGTCCAAATTTGAGATCTTTGGTTCCAACTACCTTGTCTTTGTGCGACGCAGAAAAGGTGAACGAATGGACTGTACATGCCTGGTTCCCACCGTGAAGCATGGAGGAGGAGGTGTGATGGTGTGGGGGTGCTTTGCTGGTGACACTGTTGGGGATTTATTCAAAATTGAAGGAATACTGAACCAGCATGGTTACCACAGCATCTTGCAGCGGCATGCTATTCCATCCGGTTTGCGTTTAGTTGGACCATCATTTATTTTTCAACAGGACAATGACCCCAAACACACCTCCAGACTGTGTAAGGGCTATTTGACCAAGAAGGAGAGTGATGGGGTGCTATGCCAGATGACCTGGCCTCCACAGTCACCAGACCTGAACCCAATCGAGATGGTTTGGGGTGAGCTGGATCGCAGAGTGAAGGCAAAAGGGCCAACAAGTGCTAAGCATCTCTGGGAACTCCTTCAAGACTGTTGGAAGACCATTTCAGGTGACTACCTCTTGAAGCTCATCAAGAGAATGCCAAGAGTGTGCAAAGCAGTAATCAAAGCAAAAGGTGGCTACTTTGAAGAACCTAGAATATAAGACATATTTTCAGTGCCCAGCAAGCCAATCCAACTTGTGGGAGGGGCTTCTGGAAGCATGGGGTGAAATTTCTCCAGATTACCTCAGCAAATTAACAGCTAGAATGCCAAAGGTCTACAAATGGCTGCAAATGGAGCATTCTTTGACAAAAGCAAAGTTTGAAGGAGAAAATTATTATTTCAAATAAAAATCATTATTTCTAACCTTGTCAATGTCTTGACTATATTTTCTATTCATTTTGCAACTCATTTGATAAATAAAAGTGTGAGTTTTCATGGAAAACACAAAATTGTCTGGGTGACCCCAAACTTTTGAACGGTAGTGTATATATACAGTATATATATATATATATATATATATATATATATATATATAGACACACACACACACACACACACACACACACACATATATATATATATATATATATATATATATATACACACACAGACTACCTTACACTAGGTTCACACCGTTCTATGGCAGACTGGCAGACATTAATGCAGCGTGACCCCATACTAGGGTCTATCAGGTGTTCGTCCTTTTTAACTGAAATCACTGGCGATTTTCGATGGATCTGCTACAGAGACACCGAACATAGTCTCCGACACAGATGTGAACCCAGCCTAATATGCTCGTCTAGTACACAATACAGGGCCAGAAGCAGAAAGCTACAAAATAATGGACCCATCACTGGTCCCCATACACCATACAGTATAAATTTAATCATAAAATAAGCTAATTAATAAGTTAGATGTACAACTCATCCAACAAAAAGCAAGCGTTCATACAGCTATATCAATGGACAAATAAAAAAGTTATTGTTTTTGGAATGTAATTAGAAGAAAACAACAACAAAGTCTACATCTTTAACACCAAAACTGGCACATATGTGATGCTCATGGCAGAAATAGCAAAATGCTCCTTTCCCCCACAGCATATTCACATTGTCAGCTTACTTTATGCACTACATCACAGTTTTTTGCATAGGTGGATTTTGCAATTAGTGGTAGTCTTTGTGGTAATAGACCTGATGATATAGAAGGGTGTAGGAATAAAAGGTGTTTTTTCAGAGTCATAATTTATCACCTATTTACAGGATAGGTAATACTGTATGTGTCTGATCATTGGAGGTCTCATCTGAGAACCCCACCAATCGGGAGAATGAGGAACGCCCCTTCTGTAAGTACAAGGCTATGTTAGAGTACAATGGGGGGGGGGGGGGTTTCTCACAGTCCAGCAATATCGCTAGGCTGTAAGGCTCGCCCTTCTCACAGTGGGGAGATATCGGTGCTGAAATTAACAGCACCAATATTTCCAGCACCGAGGCACATACCGGGAAAGTTGATAGTGCGCTGAATTTAGCGCACTGTTGGCTTTCTAGCTGTATATAATACCGCATATTGATAAGGACACGAAAGGTCCTCTTTAAATAGCACATCAGGCATCAAAACTAGCTGTGCTTATTGCTCGGGAATGGTGAGGGCTAGAGAGAAAATTTCAACTGCACTGGGATCAGTGGAGCAGCGACTATTAACAGATGCTAAGAACTAGGATTGGTAGGTGGTGACAGGTCCTCTTTAAACACTCTGCTCTGGGTGCCATAATAAGAGCCTAAATGGTTCAGGCTCTGATAACGCCATCCAGGCCAGCAAACCTTAGTTCCTGTGAGATCTGAACACTGCATGCTACTGAATGTGGCATTCCTGCATCATGGGGATATCCAGGTCTGATGGAGATTAGAAACCTCTGGTCCTGGTGTGAGACCTGATCCTGTCCCACTGATTGCATCCAGACCAGAGGTTCTTAGTTACAGCCAGATCTGGACACTCCATGCAGCAAAAATGCTGCGATCATCGGTAGAAAGGGACACATTTAGGAGCTCTGCAGGAGGAGACACTGCTAGCTACCATATATTTGCCTTACGTAGCTGGGAAGGGTAAAAATTCACACGACCTTAACTTTCTGTATATTTTAATTCCTATGCTCAAGAGCTCTGCAGGCTGCATTGAATTCTTGATTACTTACAAAGTCTGAAGCCCCATACTTAGGGACCATTAGGGTACATTCACACTTGGCTATTTTTATTGCACTTACTGAAAAACAAAAATTTATGTGAACATTTTTTTGTTTTCATTATACAATGAATAAACTTTATTTACATCAAACATGTTATTTGAAAGGGCTGTTATTGTCAATAAAAACTGGCGCACTAAAAACAGCTTCTTCCCATAAGGCTGTGTTCACACGGTGGAAAATTTTCCGCCCCCGGAGTTTTCGCCGCAGTCAGCCGCGACGGGATGCCAATGCATAGGTCATGTTGCTTTTTTTTTTTCCGCTAGCAGCAAAAAGCCGCTAGAGTAAAAAAAACGCTACTGACTCCCATTGAAATGAATGGGAGGAGTTTTTTCAGGCGGATTTTGAGGCGGATTCTGTGTCAAAATGCGCTGCCAAAAACTCTGTGTGAACACAGCCTTAGGTGGATGCTCAAAGAGAAAAATCAAAAGAACACAAATGATCTATAAGTACAGCTATGCATAGAGTGAGCTAACAGACATATAATATTTAAACTTAGGAAAACACATTTTGTGAATTACACCATGAAATTACATTTTTAATATTTTTTTAAATTTTTTCTATATAAATTGTAAATAATTATTGGCTTTATATTATATTTTCACCAATTTAACAGCTAGTTAATTTATAAACTTTGTTTGAAAATTTTAATATGTCATAAAATTAAAACTATTCAACTAAGAAAAAAGAAAATAAAATGTATTATAGGTCAGAACTTGGTCCAAGCAAGCTAATAGGTGATGACAGTCAAAGAGATATTTCCTTCATATATCTCTGTGTTGTGGATTTAAATGTACTGTATGATGGTTGATATTCTCTTGAAAGTTCTGCAGAACAAATGTGAAAATCCTGAGATCTTCATGAAGTTGCTTCAGAATCGCGATAAAAATGCCAGCAGGACACTGAACAGTATGGATATGTTTGTAGTACATTGAGAAGCCTAAAAAACAAACCAAAGCAATGCATATTTAATATAGACGAACAAAACATGGCAGGGCCTAGTGAGAAGCTTAAGGCCGGGGCCCCACGTGGCGTAACGCCGCGGAAAAAGACGCAGCGTTTTACAGTCACAGCTAAGTGGATGGGATTCTAGCCAATTCCAAAACCGTCGCAGTTTTGGAAATCACAGTATGTCAATTATACATACGGAAATGCCGTAGGTTTCCCTATAGGTATAATTGAAACAGAAAGTCCGCAGAATAAACCTCTGTGAACTTTCTGTCCAAATCGCTGCTGGAAGAACCACAATGCGTTTCCACCGCATTTTTTCCCACAGCACTTTTTTGCTGTGGGATGCCACGTGGGGCCTTAGCCTAAAGGGGTTTCCCAAGATAATTTAAAAAGCCAGCCACTCCCAGTGCTCCTTTTAGGCAGCTCTTCCTCCATTTCTCTGGTGTAGGGACTGGCCAGGAGTGCTGAGGCTCACTTGACTGCTGCAGGCAGGCATTCTCTTGCCTCAGTGGTTAAATGTGTGATATCGGTAACATCACCGCTGGCGTCACTGTCCCTGGTAAATTCCTTTATCCTAAATTAAACCCCTTTAAGTCTATGGACACCTTTGAATGCATTTCTTATTATCGCACTTTACTTATTTTAGTCTAAAACATATTTTTCAGTAGGTCTCTATCAGTTTGCCTTGTGCAACCTGCATGTTTTCACATACAAATCAGGCTGCCCAGTCCACTATTCTCATCAATAGTTTTTGTTAAAAATTTTCATACAACAAAAGCATAAGAGCAACATTGTTAATAGTTACAATTAAAGTTTTGGATAAATGGGTCATCTGCACTATACTATTATATGGTAGAGTCAAATAAATTTGTTAAAGGTTAAAAAGTGTTTAAAGTACTAAAACAAAAAGGTAGTGACGCGGCATTAAAAAATTATAAAGATAAAAATAAATTGTGTAAAAGACAAATAAAGACGGCAAAGATCGAGGCAGAGAGAATAATTGCCAAGGAAAGTAAAATAATCAATTCAACTACGTAAATAATAAGAAAGAAAAAACTGACAGTGTGGGCCCTTTCAAAAAATAATCTGGGTGTAATGGTGGAGGAGGATGAGAAAAAGGCAGATCTATTAAATGCTGTATTTACACAAGAAAATCCAATGACCAAAGACATGATTATGGGTAATGTACATTTTCCATTAAATGTGACCTGTTTAACCTAGGAGGAAGTATGGTGCCACCTTCAAAATGTTACAAATCACCAGGTCCAGGTGGCATACACTGTGAAGTTCTGAGGGAATAATTCACAGTGAAAGACAAACCCTTATATCTAATATATAAGGATTCAGTAATGGCTGTGTCTGTTCCACAGGATTGGTGCTTAGCAAATGTGGTGCCAATATTCAAAAAGTGGTCTAAAAGTGAGCCTGGAAACTATAGGCCTGTAAGTTTGACCTCAGTGGTGGGTAAGATATTTGAGGGTTTTCTAGGAGACGCTATCCTGGAGTATCTCAATGTAAATAATCTTATAACACCCGATCAGCATTGGTTTATAAGGAATCGGTCCTATCAGATGACAGTAGATGTAGTGCATCTGGACTTTTCAAAGGCTTTTGATACTGTACCACATAAAAGGTTGGTATGCAAAATGAGAGTGTTGGGACTGGGGGCAAACATATGCATTTGGGTTCGCAACTGGCTCACTGATAGGAAACAGAGGATGCTTGCTAATGGTAAATACTCAGACTGGATCACGGTCACCAGTGGGGTGCCACAGGGGTTAGTATTGGGTCCTCTCCTTTTTAATATGTTTATTAATGACCTGGTAGAAGGTTTACAGATTATAGTTTCCATATTTGCAGATGACGCTAAACTCTGTAAACAAATAAAAACTGAGACTGATAGTAGATTACATTGGGATCTAAGGAAGCTGTAAGGATGGGCAGAGACTTTCTGAGCAGAGACTTGGCAAATTAAGTTTAATATAGACAAATGTAAGGTTATTTTGGATGAAGAAATAAGATGTATGATTATGTACTTAATAGTAAGTTACTGGGAAAGACTGCCGCTGAAAAAGACTTGGGAATTTGGTGTTCAGTAAGGCTCTGAGCTTTTAGCGACCAGTGCCAGGCAGTTGCCGCCAAGGCAAATAAAATTATGGGATGCATCAAAAGAGGTATAGATTCTCATGACAAGAACATAGTTATATCTATACAAATCACTAGTATGGCCATGCATAGACTATTGTACTCAATTTTGGGCCCAGTGTACAAGAAGGATATAACTAAACTAGAGAGAGTGCAGAGAAGGGCGACCAAGATTATTAGTGGAATGGGTGGATTGGAGTACAATGATAGATTAACAAACTTGAGGTTGTTCAGTTTAGAAAAGAGACAGCTACAGTGAGACCTAATAACAATCTACAAATACATGAAGGGAGAGCACAAAGAACTTTCTAATGATCTTTTTATTCCTAGGCCAGTGACAGTGACAAGGGGACATCCTCTACCTCTGGAGGAGAGAAAGTTTTACCAGCAACATAGAAGAGGATTCTTTACTGTAAAAGCAATGAGGCTATGGAACTGCCACAGCATATTGTGATGGTGGATTCATTGTGCAAGTTCAAAAAGGGGCTGGATGCCTTTTGTAAACAGAAAAACATTACAGGACTTAGATTTTGGTAAAGACAAGTTGATCCAGGGTTTTATACTAATTGTCAGATTTGGAGTCAGGCAGGAATTTTTTTTTCCTCTGACATGAGGAAATTGACATCAGCCTCATGTTTGTTTTTTTTTGCCCTTCTCTGTATCAACACTGTAGTATGTATAAGTATGTATAAGTATGGATACACCAGGGTGGGCCATAAGTATGGATACACCCAGATAAAATGAATCCAAAATGGCGGCTTTGCAGATGGACCCGGCCTCAAATGTTTCCCCCCTCCCATGTACTAATATGCCACAAACGGTAAGGTGATATCAGCAACCACTTCCATTTTATCTGGGTGTATCCATACTTATGGCACACCCTGGTGTATCCATACTTATGACCCATCCTGTAGATTGGACTTGATGGACCTTTGTCCTCATCCAACCTCATCTACTATGTAATAATGTAAGATAATCTGTCCTAAGAGTAGCAACAAAAACATTTGTTGAAAACGAACATTGGCCCTACATGACCACTCTACAACAAGCTTCTGGGGGTGTATAGGATGTAGTTGGCGTGGTTAAAAGATAATAGTGGGGAGATATAAGAGAACAAAAAAAAGTGTTTGGGGGAATCAGGAGACATTTCCACTTCAGACCACTAGGAGGATATGGGATCTTGTTCGTCTGTAGACATCATAAACCAGTAAGCGATTAAGAGGATAAGATGGGATGGGCATAAGGGGACCAGGGGAGTCATAATGTAACGTCTCTACCTGTTCGGGTCTCTGTGCCACCTTCCACTCGCACGCTGCAGAGCAGGAGGCGTGTTCAGCTTGATGCCTTGCTTAAGGTTCTTGTTGCTCAGTCTGAACACTGTCCTAGTATTACTACTATGTAATTGAATTTCAGCCACATCCCTCTCCTGCACCTTGTTTCTTTCTCCTCCTTGCCTGTGTGATTGACAGCCTGTCTACCAATCAAGTCTGGGGCAGGTCCTGGACTTCCTTTATACAGGTCCTCACCCCACACATGGTCGCTGGCTATTGTATTCTGTCTTGTGACTTTGTCCTTGCTAGCTTCCTACTTGCTCTTGTTGTATTATTTCCTACTTCTGACCTTTGGCTCCCCCTGTGACTACTCTTTTGGATTACGATTTGGTACTGCTTGTCTCTCTGGTTTTGACCTTTGGCTTGCTGACTCTGCTTCTGTGTTGTTTTGTCTTGTCCTGTTCTGTGTTATACTTATTTAGAGAAGGGATCGGCTCCAAGTTGTCGGCTGTCACCTAGGACAGTCAGGCAAGTAGTCAGGGACAGGGGCTGGGTCTAGTCTAGGGCTCACTGTCTCTGTTATTCCCTTCTTTCCTTGTTTCTGCAGCAGCACTGGGGAATTGCTCACCTGGCAATTCCCTTACAAATAACCTTTCAAATTTGGCAAACTTATTTTTAGACAAAATTTAGTAAATTGCAATAATAAAAAAATGCCCCCCAAAATTTCCAAATCCTTTAAGTCTCTCTATCCAATTAAAATTCTGTGCCTGAAAGCCATGTCATTATGTATGTTTGCTTTAGAAATCAGCATGTTGTATCGGTGCTCATCATTCATGTCTGTCCATTTTTTGGCTCATATAACACAAATTTAGCTGGATAACCTTTGCAGAGATAAATGAGTATCCCAAAACCGTGTTAATTTGAGGTAAAACCACTGCACATCTGCAACTTATAGACTCATCATTCCATGCAATCTAATACACAACAGAAAGCTGTTTTTAAGGTGAAAGTATGCCCCCTTGCCTACCGGGGCTCTGGGCTGCTGGACAGTTTACACATATGTAATGTCTGGCCCTGTTTCAAAGGTAGTGCTTACGCAGATAGTGTTTGGACAGTTGTGATAAGGGCTAGGAATTGGGGAAGATATGGTTTACAATTGCATTTTCAGTGCCATGTTTTCTCTGCAACTGATCTAAAGTGACTGAAAAACTGATGACAGTTTGACTTTATTAAAACCCAATAGGATCCATCTGATCCATCTAAACGGCATGTGGTCCAGGTGTCAATCCCCAACCGATCTGATACTGATGACTTATCTTCTGGATAGGTCACCAGTATAAAACTTTACTAGGTCCTTGACAATCCCATTAGTCCTCACAGTTCACGCAAAATATCCTAGGTGGCGATCCACATATTACACTGTGCATCCCTGTCTATACATTATTTATACATTTATGAAATTCCCCATCTATTATGACCCTCATCTGCCTTATTCATTTTTAATGTTAGCAATATATGTTGTCATTCTTTGATTAAATAGTTGTTGTTAAAATATAATAGGTGGCCAGCTAGTTTGCTTGCAAGAAATTGTAGAAAAAAAAAAAAAGTCTTGAAATAGTCTTACCATTACATGGGATCCTCCAGAGCCAGCATATGTTAGATTTGGTCCAGCTATGTTTGTCCAAAAAATTGATAGATTACTCACAACTGTAAACCTATAAGGAAGTAGATACAAGGATCATGGAAACTAAAGATGTGAATACATTCATTAATCTAGGTCTGGTGCAATATTATGCCCTGTTACCTGAACTGGATGCCTGAGATGTTGGCACGTGGTGCAATCCATGTCACTTCCACAATAGTTTTGGCTTTGTCAGATGTGTGACTAACTGCACTCTGTAATCGATATGTAACATATACAAGGTTAATGTAATCTGAATCTAATAAAATACCAAAGTTTTGAACTAGAAATTATAGTATGGATGGTTTTAAGCTGCTGCAATATGGATGCATTATAATGTAGTATTACTGCTGCAACATCCTAACCTGTTATGGTTGTGCTGAACCCAAACTAGATCACACTAGTGAACCCTATTGAAAGGTGGTGGAAGTCATCCCCTTCCACAATTGTGCCTTATGTGGACGACTTACAGGCGTCCACACTCTACACAGGTATATACTACTTCTTATATGCGTTTTTCCTCTGCGTTGTAATAATAAAGTACCTTGTTCTCTAAATTCTTGGTTCACTACTACTAATAACTTCTCTTCTCACTTCTTATTCTAGCCTGTTGTAGAAGGGAGGTGGTGTGGTGATTCCCCAACAGGAGGAACGTTGTGGCACCTCTGGGTTGTGTTCTGCGTGCTTCCCGTGGAGAAGTCTGTGCACGCTATGGATTGGCTATTTCTTTCATACTGGAGTGGGAATACTCCTGCATTTTTTGGAGTCAGCTGAGTGGAAGCCAAAGCTATGTCTGGTTCAGAACCCCAATCTGAAAGATAATAGAGCGATATGTGACAGAAGCTCTGAGTAGCAGAGTCCATGTGAACCTGGCCATGTGCAAAGGATTGTAAGTAACATCTCCAAGTACTATTCTGTGGCTGATATTGAGCATTGTCAACTGTGACTTCGCAATGGACCCACTGTAAATTGTTTGTAACCTCAAGTAAAGGGAACCAAGGAACCCGAATCCTGCAAGTGTCTGATTACTTATTCATATCTCATTAAGAAGCACTTAAGGTAAGCGGGGCACTAACAGCCCTGACCTACACCATTGGGTTAGATGGCGTGACAACAGGAGTGGTAGCAGTGTCTCATTACTCTATGTTGATATAAGTTCAGTTCCATAGAAACACAGAACAATGACAACAGATGCAATTACAATACAGACAATAGAAAGCAGTGTATTATTGTCCAAATGTGAGGATTTTCTAGGATATCCCCAATTTGCTGTTGTAGCAACAAGATGTATCTTCTGCTTATTACAGGTAATGGGTCAACAGATCAGCGGTAATCCCAGATGGAACACATGGTGTCTTACATTGCCCTGTATTTGTTATATGGGTAAAATATCAGCACAAGAAGCACAGGCATGCTAGTTCATGCAACCAGGCTTTTGCAATGACAAACAATCCTGCATGTATTGAAATAAAATCATGCTATTCTCATGGGTAAGAACTAATAAAGAGTTATCACTGCTGGCTAGATTCACATGTACACAAGATGTATACCAAAATGATGGATACCAGACAGATCCCATTATATTCAATGGGCTTTATTGGTCTTCATTCGTGTATGTCATTGCATGGATCTATCTTTAGCATCCACTATGTTTTTTCTGTTGCTATAATGGAACAGAAAATCAGAATGAACACTACAGATGTGAATCTAGCCTTACCTGGGACTATAATGTAGTATTATCACTGTACATAGAAATTGCCATGGCCTAGCCTATTAAAGCTCTGTGAAGTTGTTTTCACTGCAGTTTACTTTGTATATTGCTTATGGAATCTGTAATTAGAGGGGTTGTCCAGTTTCAGACCAATATTAAGAGACAGATATTATTGAGTGTATAATGAAAAGTTCTACAATTTTTCAATATGCTTTCTGAATCAATTCCTTACGGTTTTGTAGATCTCTGTTTGTCATCATTCGTTCTGCTTACTTTTCCTGGATTAAAAACAGTCCATTGTCATGTGATGATCACACAGGTGCACAGATCGCAACCTGTCTGATTACTGTGCTGTGACTATAACGAGCTGTGCACTAGTGTGTCCCATCACATGACCATGGACTGTAGAGCACATGACCGTGGACTGTATATCACATGACCATCACATGACCATGGACTGTATATCACATGACCATGGACTGTATATCACATGACCATGGACTGTATATCACATGACCATCACATGACCATGGACTGTATATAACATGACCATGGACTGTATATCACATGACCATTATATGACCATGGACTGTATATCACATGACCATCACATGACCATGGACTGTATATCACATGACCATGGACTGATTTTATCCATTGGAAGTAAGCAGAATGAATGACATCAAGTAGAGATCTAGAAAACTATGAGGAATTGATATAGAAAGTATATTGGAAAATTGTACAACTTTTTATTATACAAACAATAAAATTTGCCTCTCAATTTTGGTCTGAAATTGGATAACACCTTTAATGTTCCTTACTGAAATAAATGCAACCTAAGGGAAACTTCACATGCAGCAGTTTTATTGCAAAATTTCTGAAAGAAACATTTATTTGTATGGATTTCTGCAAGCCCTATGCAGATGAATGGCACAGTCACATACATTTTCTGAAAAAAAATCCACCATGTGTCAATTATAACTCACCACAGCAGTGGTACAGGTTAGGGTTTGTGCCTCTGAGTCACTGACGTGGAACGAGCCCAGAGGAGTTGTACTACTTGCTTGGCGGGCTTGGATCAGAAATCCTTCAATAGGGTATTCTGAAGTATTTTTCAGTGTGACTGTTAAATAATAACAAGACGCTGTAATGTCTGTACATTATGTAAAACTGGATAAAAGACATAGTGTAGTCAGTGTATAAAGCTCCAATTATTTTGGCTAAGTTGCCATTGCTTTTTATCAAGAATATCTGTACCTGTGATTTTCTCTCCATCCAGGTAACTGGTTTTTGATGTGGTTAGAATATAAGGGGCACTGATGTCCTGAGCCAGGTAACCATGGCTAGGCACCATTCCCACACAGGCTGCTTCAACTTTACCATTTGGATAAGCAGTAACTTGGAGAGGGAACAGAATCAGGGAGACCACAAGGTACCGGAAAAAAAAAATTCATCTGGAATACAAACAATATTCTAAGAAACATTTCTTTCAATCTCATAATATGACATATAAAGAGAAAACAACATAAGAACATTCAGAGCAATTTTGGAACAGGTGCAAGGAAAAGAGAGAAGCTCATCTTAATTTGTTGTGCATCAGATAGGCAGAACATTATTGTATGCGTATAAAATACTACTGCCAATGCCCAACTCCCTCAGATTAGATGGCAATCACGTCTGGAGTCAGAAGAGCATATTTATCAACAAAACAGGCCTGCTAGCAAATAGTAGACCATCACACTGGCCACTGGTCCTCTCCAAAGAATTGAAGATGCAGCAGATATATTCAGATCAAATGGATATTTGTTAATAAAGTGATCCTATAACACTTTTCAGGATTCCTTAGACCCCCTTTATTAAGTTTATTGAGCCTATATGTGAAAAAGGGATCTGAGGAACCCCAAAACACATTGTAAGAGCACTTAAAGACCCATTTGATGTAAATCCATCGGCTCCATGTTCAATTCTTTCAGGAGGACCAGTGCCAAGTGCGATGTTCTACTATTTGCCAGTGGACTCCAATTGTGGTATTTTGCAATCAGAAAGTCCCCCGTGTATTTACGCAAAATCATGCTGTTCCCACAGGTAAAAATATTAATGGGCTAAAAATATTGATGACCTATCCTAAAGTTAAGTTACTAGTATCAGTTCTGTAGGGGGTCTGACACCTGCCACCCCATCGATTAGCTGCCACAGAGAATGGAGCAGGATGCAGACAGTTCTGTTCTCTGTATAGTGGCAAAACTGAGTCCCTACAGCTTAGATCCCATTCAAATAAAAGGGTGTCCATCATTGGATAAATCATTCTTCAGCATCCTTTCTGTTTCTCTGTTCTTTTTCTGTGTATTATTTAAACAGGAATTACATATTTAAATCCACGATAACTATCAATGAATAATAAATTATAGGAAGAGAGACAAGAAAAGACATTAAAAAATAAAAATTTCTACCCTTCCTCCAAGGAGACTAATTAAAATTCCAATCCTCTCTATTGTCACCATTCAGTACTGTTTTATATAAAATATGATTGTTAACTAAATAAATAACATCCTGCAACTTTGGACCATTAACCATTTCTCCTAATTTAGCAATATTTAAAAAAGAGGACCTTTCACCACCTTCACTGACTCTTTGGATCCCTCAATAGGTACCGCTACTCTGATTCCAATGTAGTTTAATTTTTTTCTCTAGCCTCCACCATTCCTGAGCAATTATTTCTGTTATTTTTAGCACCCAATATGCTAATTATGTCTTCTACTGCCATATGGGCAGTTGTTATTTGTCTGCTCCAGCCAATGACCCTAATTAGCATGAGCATAATTAGCATTTTGAGTGGTGAAATTAACAGCATTTGTTTCCTCACAAACAGTGGGGGCTAGAGAAAAAAATTCAAACTGTACCAGAATCAGTGGATTGAATGATGCAAAGAGCTGGAGTTAGTGGAGGCAGTGATAGGTCCTCCTGAAAATATACAGCTAATATAATCAGCAGTATATACAGTACATACATTCTAGGGGTATTAAATCAGCTTATAGATTTAGTAAAGCCAGATCGGGGAACCTTGGGAGAGTTAGGCCAGTAGTCTGGAGTAGCAACTCAAACACCAGTCCCAATATTTATACAATTTAGGGCACAACTAGCCATTATGGAGTCGTAAACCTGTCTGACCACAGTATCCCCAGCATAAACTAAAGCAATCAGGAAACATTCCAATAATTCTCTCAGTACTTACCATCTATGAAGCAGTTTATAATAAAACTTCTGATGGTGAACATGTGATAATTTACAGTCCATATTATGGCATTTCTCCAATTCTCCTTTATACAGTATATTCCACTTTACCATATAAATGTTTTTTTTCAGGTTTATCATTCCCTTTTACAAGGATATGCCTCTACACTGATTCTTATATACATAAAAATGAATTTCTGTTCATTATACATGGCCAAATGATTGGACCAATCTGCACCAAATTTGTTTTGCTGATAACTCAAATCCCTCTGAAGGATTTACATTGGATTTCACCCTTCAGGGCCTACCATTCTCAACATATTCACAAAAACAAATATGGCACCACTGCCTTCCATATCAAGGGCCTTCCTCCATATCACATCAGGTGACCCATATTAATCAGTAGAAGATGGCAGGTCCTTTATTTTTATCCTTACTGACATACACACAGTTTTAGAGTAGGCCATGTGCTTTTCCACAGGAGACATTCATCAAAACGCAGGGTTCCTTTTTGGAGTCATGACTGGTGTGAAAAGGTTTTTAATTGATGAGAAAGCTGATCCAGAATAGGTACAGTCCGTTCACAGTGAGTAAAGAAAAAGTGGCACAGTTGTTATGAAAACCCAGTCTAAAACAAAAATGGTTGGGTTGATAGGTAAACCTGGTCTAAATCTGTGTGTATGTAAGTAAGGCTAAGAATGAAGGACCTTCAAGCTGTGTTGCTATGGAAACCTGGCCAAAAACAAAAATGGCTAGGTTGTTATCGAAACCTGGTCTAAAACTGTATGTATGTCAGTGAGGCTATGAATGAAGGACGTGCAGGCATCTATTGGATAAGACAACAGATATTCACTGTTATATATATATTAGATATGTTGGTCTCATATCAGTAGCAAAGTTTTTAACAACGCACAAAGAAATGAAATAAACCCATGTGAAGCCAGGTAATTCTGCTACTTTGTTAATAAAATCAGTTTATGAGCCAGGGCTAGTTTGGAAATCTGCTCCCGCAAACAGAGGGTATGCCAACAACAAACAGAGGGTATGCCAACAACAAATAATATTACATTTTATTCATATAGCTCCAACATATATTGCAGCACTTTATGAATCATAGGATTAGAGTACAGACAAAATGAGACACTAAAGAGTAATAAATCAATTCACACAGTTAGAAGTGTGGATCCTGCTCACAAGAACTTACTATCGAGAGAAGGATGACATAAGAGGTAGCCTTGCTTATACAGTGGACCAGACATTTTTATGATAAAGGTTACTTGAATTTTACCAATAAGTAAAGCTGTATGAGCCGTCACCAGCCAGTGTCCTTTTATGTGCATATCCAAGGTGCCTGGGCATACAGAGTTACATTCAGATAAAGGCATCATGTCCTGTGGGATAATGTGGGGGGGGGGGAGGGACGTGAACAGAGAAGGATTAGTTTAAGGATAACATAACTGCAGAAGTGTTAGGTTAAGCCTGTCCGAAGAGATGTGTTTTTAGGATGACCTTGAAGCTGTAGAAGTTGGGCGTTAATCTGATTCTCCAGAGTAGTGCATTCCAGAGAAGCGGTGCAACTTGAGAGAAGTCTTGGAGACAAGAGTGGGAGGTTTTGATAATAGAGGATGTTAGTCTTAGGTTATTGGCCCAAAGGAGAGCTTGAGCTGGGTGATAGAGAGAGATAAGAGAGGTAATGAAGGGAGGTGCAGCACCATGGAGAGATTTGTGGATGAGGGGGATAAATTTATATTGTTTTCTATATTGAATAGACAGCTGCTGCAGTGACTGGCATAGACTGGAGACATTGGTGTAGCACTGAGACTAATAGATGAACCTGAATGCCACATTTAGAATAGATTGTAGAGGGGAGAGTCACAGTAGTCAAAACAAAACAAAAAAACACATCACTCTCTTGCAAGTTAAGTTTATTCTGCAAACTAGTGAAATGTATGCAGACAGCCACCCTCAATCACCCCAGATCTGTGAGTCCAGCCTTCTTCCAAAGTGCAGTAGGGAACCCTGAGATGCAGCTACACACTAAATGCAACTGTATTTCTAAGGTGTCCAGCTGATCCCAGAGTTTACATACCAAACCCCACTCCTCCTACACCTGATTATTCAGAACCTAACCCTTACTGAACAGGAAAATGGAATGAACACTGCATATGTGAATCCAGTCTTACCTGGAATCATTATGTATTATTATCAATGTACATATAAACTGTCATGGCCTAGCCATGTAGGTAAGGGGATAACTTAAAAAATTGGGCCAACCCCATTTTTCTGTTTCGTTATAGGATGCAGATGTGAACATAGCCTAATAAATATGTATTCTTTCCAGCAAATTTTCCATGCAACATGCTGTATGTAGAGACAATCTGACTTAAAAGATAAGAGTCATTTAAAATATCCAATAAACAGAATTCATCAATTAAATCTTTGTAGAAGAATTACATAAAACAACATAAAAAGTATATCAGGATATAATGATACATGATATATACATGATCAGATGAGTGACCATGGCCACAGTAACACTGTGCGTGTCTGGGATTTCTATCACTTTTGTCAGCCTTTAGAAAACAGAACTGCTGGTAATGTAATCCTTGGTTTCTGAAAATAACTGGGGCAAGGGAGGTTGTTCTATCACTTACAACTAGTTCTACTAGAAGTTGGGCTTTGTCTGATAAACATTCTTCCTGACATGTCTTCCAGCTCTGTATTTCTCCAAAATAACACCCTGGATAATAATACATTGCACATAAACTTGCCCATTCTCTAAGAAGTATATAACCTCGCTTTAATACATGGAGTTTTATGATACTGTGTATACACTTACACATTCTAAAACAAAGAGACATCTCAGTAATAGAGAGAAACAAAGTCAATATCACATTTCCCACAACTGCAGAATACAAGCTCTACTTATGGTGTGTGTTTTAAAACAGGGTGGGGGTCGCTGTCAAGATAGATTCTCATGAGTGCACTGGATGCCTGTATTCTGCAAGAGCAGTAACTACCAGGATGAGGGATAGGTGAAGTAGGTGGAAGCCAAGGGCACCATTAAGCAAGAGGTGGGAGCACAATTTATGGATTAAAGGTAATGCTAATCTCCAAAAATTAAGGGTGGTGGGAATGAAGAACTTTCGAAAAGCCATGCCTTGGGCACCCGGTGAGCTTGTTCCGTCCATAATAGCAGCAATTGAAAATAACTCTCTCCTCCATTATCTAAATCAGTCCAACTCTGACAGATACATTTAGGATAGCTAATAATACACTTCACTCTTATATTATTAGTGTTAATATATTAAGGTTACTTCATAGATAGAGTTTTACTTTTCAATAAGTAATATATACCAGCATGTAGTCAGACTAAATTAAGATGTAAACACAAATCTACAAAGTATCTCTTATATTCAGGGGCGTAGCTATACACAAAGGTCGCACCGGGCCCTGGAACCTGAGGGGGCCCCAGAGGTCCAATTGCCACACAAAATATACCACTACTCTAAATGGCATATAGTATTTAGAGGCCCCATTACAAATCTTTTATCGGGGCCCTGGAACTTCAAGTTACGCGTCTGCTTATATTTAATACTATCATAACAAGCATGTATAATCTGCTCATGCAGCTGCTCACCAATTCTGTGATGACCAATATGTAGCTTTTATTATAGAGACAGAATTCTGTTTCATTTGTCAGTAATATTATAAAATCCTTACCTTATCTTGTACAGAGTTGATATGTTCACAAGTGTCCAAGATCGGGTTCTCACTGCTATTCTACAGCAGGAACAGCAGTCTTATAAATCATGCAAGTATGGAGCTTGGGGAGGGGTCACCTGTGTATATTGGCTGGGAGTATGTGCCGTGTACTGTTACTTGGTATGTCATTAGATGACAAATCCCTATTATTTTGATCTGGGTAAAAACAAAAAACAATTTAAGACACCCCTCCCCTGGAGACAGAAGGAGGAGACACAAGGTAAATGTAAACATTAAAACCAACGGATTAATATGTTGCCCCTTTTGTCACCAAGAAACAGCTCTAACACTGAGACATAGAAAGACCTCTGAAAGTGTTGTGTAGTATGCTGCACCAACATGTTTTAAGTTCTGTAAGTTGTGAGCTGGGGTTTATATGGATTACTCTAGTTTTTATGCAGATCTGTTGAATTTAGAGGCCAAGTCAACATCATGAACTCTGCCATGTTCCACTATCCATTCCTGAACTAAGGCAGGGGACGTTATTCTGCTAAAACAGAGCACTGCTATTAGGGAATACCATTACCCGGAAGATGTACTTTGTTTGCAGAAGTACTGTTTAGATAGATGGTGTGCATTCAAGTAATATCCACATGAATGGCAGTACTTAAAGAAGAAGTGACACTCACCTACATCCATATAACATTTCAGCAGTGCATCCTCTTTTTTTTCCTGTGAGGAGCTGGCCAGAAGTGCTGAGGCTCCCATGACCACTGCAGCTAATCACTGACCTCACTGATCATGCTTGTAGTACCAGTGACATCACTGCTGATAATGATTATACCGTAAGGGGGCACTATGGGAACATTATACTTTGTGATGACACTAATAGGGAGTTTTGAATAACTTTTTTACCTTTTTGTTGCTGGAGCTATGTGAGAGGTCTTTTTTGTGGGGCAAGTTGTAGTTATTACTGGTAACATTTTGTGGTATGTGTATCTTTTTGATCATTTTTATTGCTTTTTTGGGGGAGTTGAGGGACAAACCAGAGGAACAAAGGAAATTTAAATACAGTATGTCAAGCCATACCACTAGCTGTCCCAAACCTTTGTGCCCCCTATACAGTGCTCTGCTCTGTGTAATATATAGTGATGAAACCCTTTGTGTCCCCAGGCAGTATAACACCAATTTACTGTTTCCACACAGTGTAACGCTTCCTTAGTGCCCCAAACACAGTATAATGCCCAATAAGCGCCATCACACAGTATAATATTCCTGTAGTGTCCCACACAATTTAATGGCCCATATAGTGCCCCTACATATAATAATGTCTCCAGAGTGCACCCCAAGAAATTTTTTATTTTCACAAAATGGTGTCTTAGTTATAGTGAATAATAAAACTAATATAAATATGGTACCATAATGAGCTCACGGACAAGATTGACATGTCATTTTTAATGCAGACTGAATGCCATAAAACCAAAACACAAAAAATAATAGAACTGGACATTTTTTTGCACTGTACAAAATGTTAAGAAAAGCTAACCAAAGAACAAGCCCTCATATCGACTGAAAAAATAAAGAAGTTATGAATCTTGGAAGGCGGAAATGGAAAATATGAAAAATGTTGTCTTAATGTCCAAACTATCCTGCATCCTTAAAGCTATTAAAAAGCTGTGATGAAAAAATGGATAATTGTCAAAATTGTGGGTTTATTGCCCTATACAAAAATGCAATGTTTCAGCTTAAGAGACTTGAGCCTTTTTCAACCTGGCACATACTTGTGTCTCATTGAAAATGATGTAATATATATACAAACTGGTTCCTGAGCAGTGTAAACAGTAGCTGAGAAATCACAGCAGGCATAAAATAACTCAGTAAAACGCAGTCCTCAGTATTGTCACACTTCAGAAGTATAGTATGCGGAATGCACATGTGATGAATACACGGTATTTACACTGGAGCATTTCTTTATGGTATTGTGGCCTTTCCCATACAAAAAAAAAAAAATTAAAAAACAAAAACTGATTACAAAGCGTTTAAAGGGATTTGAAGGGAAAAAATGGGTTGGTTAAATTGAAATTTGAGGTATTTAGCAGCACATTATTGTATGTTTTACATTTTTGTATCACCTATCTTGTATCATAGACAAAGCTGAGAAAATATGCAGGTCTACAGAATAACAAAGGCATTGCTGTAGGGGGTTTGGGGTGGCAGAGTATGTGCCCTGGGCACAGATAGTATTGAGGGCAGTGTGGGTGCACACAGGAGCATCTATCAGGTAGAGGGCCACTGTAGGACAGGGAATGGTATAAAACAATAAAATAACTATTACTTTTTAAATGCCAGCCTAATAAAGTTCTATAAATAAAGTGCATCCGTCATGTGACCACTGCAGATACGTGCCGTACACACAAGCATCAGTGACTGGCTGCAGCAGACACGTGAATGATGTACTGTATATGACATCATTGTTGCAGGACAGGCAGAGACCACTGGAGGGGGCAACACTAGAGTGACAAAGCATTTAAATAGTAATAGTATTTTATTATTTTATAACATTTTTTGCCCTTGGCCCATTTTCTGCAACTCCCAGACAACTCCTTTAAGCATGCCAGGCAGGCCACCGTACCTACATATTAGCAATTTTCAGCAGTCAGCTGTTTTCTTTCATTGACACTTTATACACTCAGCACACACTTTTACCGTTCTTTATTATACATGTGCTAAATGTCACATAAGTTAAATGCAAACATTACTGAACCACTGAAAACATACATGTTCATTTCTGCCGGACACTACAGAAAGCAGAAAAAAAAAATCTATTACATTATCCAAGAATTTCTACAGCAAAACATCACAGAGGGAAAACTGTCTAGTGAGGGCCCTGGTAGCTTTACTATCCTCTCTACCTATACATGGGATACTGGATCTGTAGCTGTACTGACTAGTTGCTAGGTGAGCAGCGCAACATTACAGACTGTGTCCATGTAACGCTGACCCATGGGCATTATCTTCACATTGAACACGTCACTAAAACAAGAATATGTACAGTATAATGAAATAACAACTTTCAACAGCTTTTATTTCAGTTTTTGTCTATTATTGACCGACTGGTGATATACAGTAGGGAACAACTCCCCATAGACCTATTTGCACGCAATATTAGCCCATTAAGAACACAGCCTAGTTTGGGAATCAAGGCTTGGAAAAGGTTTTCAGATTCTCTATCTCTGCCTTCCAAAATTCATAACTTTTTTATTTTTCTGTTCACATGGCTTGCAACAAGTTTTATTTTCAGTTGGTATCCTTTTGGGGTACATTTAAAGTTTTTAAAGCTTTTACTAATACTATTACGGTGATTCCACATTGATATAGCAAAAATCTGATTGCAAATTGCAAAATTTAGCAACTTTTTCATGCCTTGTATGCCATAAAACTAGCTACTAGCTATAAAAGGCATGATATGTATTGTATTGTGGATCTGTACATCTGCAGCAGTTGCCAAAGGAGGATGGGTTACTTTAAATCGCTGTTTAAGGCTGGGGATATGTTGTTTTACATTACCTACAAAGTGGATGTGATTTTGACTAATTCCATCCACAAATTGCAGAAAAAAAATCTGCAGCGGAAATGCTGTGATTTCAAAAACACTTGCGTTTTTTTTGTAAATCGCAGCATGTTAATTATACCTACGGAAACGCTGGCGAAAGTCGGCAGAGGAAAACTCTTTCTGAGTGGGGCCTTAGCCTTATGCCTCATGCACATGACCATGTGCACAGTGTGCTAGCTGTGTTTTTCTATGACCCCCATACACATATTTTCATGGTTCGGTGTATGGGGCCATGAGCAAAACTCAGCACAGGTCCTATTCCTGTCCATTTTGCGGCCCTTGCTCACTGGCCTTAATGAATGGGGCCGTGGAGGCATGGGCGGCACATGGATGTTATCCATGTGCAACTGTGCCATTCACTCACAGCCTGGCGCCACACACGCGGGCGTGTGCAGATCGCCTTATACTACCTAAGAAAGTGTATGCTGTTACGTGAAAGCTGAGAACTTCTGCATATAAAGACCAAATTCCACTCTGTGTTTTTAACTAGTGATAACTCCATTTTTTATAGCTAGTAGTGCAATCTTAGTAGCATATGAAAGCTGATACTCATATGACACCAGAACCATGTTGTATAAAGCCAGGTGGTAAAAACCTGGAGATACAGCTGCTTGAAGTAACCATCCCCACTTTGGCAACTGCTATATCAGTACATACTGGCAATACAAATGTGTACAGATTTTCCTTGGCAACAGCTTAGGGGAGAACTTTGGAGCCTGTTTTCTATTAAAAAGGAAGTTAGGTTAATAAAGTAAATTACAAAAATGTTCACCAAACATCCCCCTACACAATAGCAAAAAAAAACTGCACTTACACTTTAAGCCACTCCAGAAATGGCTGATTAACTCTTACAGCAGCAAGCTGGAAAGTGCAAATAATAGTAAACAGTACAAAACATTGGAAAACAGTACAAAACATATTATGCATCCATTGAGCTGCAAAGTCCTTAGCAAGAAATGTATAAAGTAAAAAACACACATTATTCACCTATTAAATCCCTCCCTATTCCATCAGTCTTGCCTGGTGGTCCCTGCCAGTCTTTGCTTATTATCCTGATCTTTGACGATGATCATGTAGCACCAATGGTATTACAGTGTCCATTGTAGGGGTTATAATACAAACCAATTGCAGCCACGGCGTGCGGTTCAAATTACCAGTACCAGTACAACCCCTACAATCCACACATTGCAGAAAAATACACGCAGTGAAAATGCTGCAATTTCCAAAACAGTTGTGGTTTTGGAGATCATAGCAAGTCAATTATATTTACGGAAATGTCGGCGGTTTCACTATAGGTATAATGGAAGCAAAAAGTCCACAGAGGAAACCTCGCCAGACTTTCTGCGAAAATCTCTGAGGGAAAAACTGTGATGCATTTCTGCCAAGGTTTTTCCCACAGCGCTTTTTTGCTGCAGCCTGCTACGTGGGGCCTCAGCCTAAAACACTTGATAAATGTGGCGCACAACATGTTAGAGAGATTATTTGGATGTATTTTTGCAGCACAGTGTTGTAGGTCACGCCCCTTTACTATGAGTCCACACCCCTTTTTGTACAAGTAATAAAAGTATTTAAAACACTTGATGAATGTGGCGCACAACATGTTAGAGAGGTTATTTGGTGAAAATGATACCAGAATTATGGAGCATTTTACTTGATAACTCTCCACCATTGTATGTGCTGGCTGGCTTGTATGTACATGAAAAACTCAGATGATGTGTGAGTCTGATCTCTGACTGAGTCAGGTATCAGACAACTTTGTGTCAGACAACTTTTTATCAGACTCACGGAGCTCTCAGCCTGCAGCCTTATACAAGTATCTTCTACTCCTGAGTGTGAGCAGTGAGTTCACTCAGAGGTCAGTCATCCTGGCCAATCACAGTGTAACATTGTATGTGCTTCATAGCTGACTGCTGAGTTGTGACTCAATCAGATATGAAAGTCAGAAGTCATCTAAGTTTTACAACCAGCCCAGAAACTGCATAGAGTCAGGTGTCAGGTATAATAAGTCAGACGTCAGAGTCAGGTATGAAAGTCAGTTGTCAGAATCAAAGTCAGGTATCAAAGTCAGGTGTCAAAGTCAGGTATCAAAGTCAGGTGTCAGGTATCAACGTCAGGTATCAAAGTCAGGTGTCAGAATCAAAGTCAGGTGTCAGAGTCAAAGTCAGGTATCAAAGTCAGGTGTCAGAATCAAAGTCAGGTATCAAAGTCAGGTGTCAGAGTCAAAGTCAGGTGTCAGAGTCAAAGTCAGGTGTCAGAGTCAAAGTCAGGTATCAAAGTCAGGTGTCAGAGTCAAAGTCAGGTATCAAAGTCAGAGTCAAAGTCTGGTGTTAGAATCAAAGTCAGGTGTCAAAGTCAGGTGTCAGAGTCAGGTGTCAGAGTCAGGCATCAAAGTCAGGTATCAGAGTAAGGTATCAAAGTCAGGTATCACTGTTGTAAACTGCTATTAATCTGATGTTTGACTCTGATATCTGAGGATGTCCTAATATGGACACTGTATGCTAGTATCCCCGCTGATGTCAGTGATTAGATGTCGTGTTCACATTAATGCACAGTAAAGCATCGGGAAAATAAACTGGGAAAATAAACAAAGCCCAGTGTGGATCACCAGAGCATCAGTGCTAGAATGAAGGGGGATATAACAGGTAAGTAAGGTTTGTCTGTTATATATATATAATAAAATATGTTTCTGCATTTTCCAGTTCTATAGCATATGGATGTCACTTTTACTCTGATGGACTCATCGCAGATTATTTTACAAACTTACACCATCTGCTGACCTCCAGGATTGCTTAACTTTAAAAGTGGAATGTCATGATGAGAAAACCTCTTTAAACCATGACTCAGGTGTCCACACATGTATAACATTCATTGTATTATATTATATTGTTACAAAGGACCTCACTGAGTACCATTGATGGAATCATGTATCATGATATCTGATCTACAGGCAGCATGTTATAAAACAGGAGTAACGGAGCAAGTTGATATATAGATTTGTGGGAAAAGTTTTACATTGTATTATTTTAATCCTTGCTTTCTCTAGTGTTCAGTGACTGACAGCTCTCCCTGTACAAGTGTGCATGTAGAGATAGCTGTCTGTCAGTCAAATGGACGACCCTAAGCATAAAAACAGCACACTCAAGCTATGCATCAACCTGCCCAAGCCTTTCAGCTTCATAACATGCTGCCTGTAGATAGGGTGCATAACATAACAGGTTACCTTTATAATAGTTATGTTTTTGTTCACATATATGTCAAATATCACACACAGTCTGACCTTCACACAGGCCCAGGTGAGGAAGGAGATGAAAAAGATCAAGGCGAGGAAAGCCGCAGGGCCAGATGACATCAGTGCAAGGCTAATTAAGACTTGTGGGGACCAGCTGTGTGGTATAATTACATATATGTATAATATGAGCCTGAGGCAGGAAATAGTCCCTGAATTATGGAAATCTTCTTGTGTGGTACCAGTTCCAAAGAAACCTCACCCTATGGACCTCAACGACTACAGACCTGTAGCACTGACATCCCACTTGATGAAGATCTTAGAGAGATTGGTTCTCACACATCTTCGCCCTCTAGTGAGCCCCGCTATGGACCCCCTCCAGTTTGCTTATCGGCCGGGCATTGGGGTAGATGATGCCATCATCCACCTTCTGCACAGGGCTCTGTCTCACCTGGAGAAACCAGGGAACACAGTGAGAATAATGTTCTTTGATTTCTCCAGTGCTTTTAACACCATACAGCCCAGGTTACTGAGAGACAAGCTGGGCCTTGCTGGAGTGGACCACCACCTCTCCAACTGGATCCTAGACTACCTCACAAATCGACCTCAATACTTGAGAGCCCAAGACTGTGTGTCAGGTACCGTGATCTGTAATACGGGGGCACCTCAGGGTACGGTTCTCGCCCCTTTCCTCTTCACACTGTACACTGCTGATTTTAGGTGCAACTCATCCAGCTGCTACCTACAGAAGTATTCTGACGACTCTGCAATAGTAGGCCTCATCACAGACGATGATGACAAGGAGTACAGAGAACTGAACCGGTTTTTTGTGGACTGGTGCCACCGGAACCACCTGAAGATTAACGCGGGGAAGACCAAGGAGATGGTGGTGGACTTCCGTAAAGGCAGATGCCCTCCAAAACCAGTGGACATCCTGGGGACGGGCATCGAGATTGTGAACACCTATAAGTACCTGGGTCTGCTCCTTAATAATAAGCTGGACTGGGCAGATCATATGGAGGCCCTGTATAGGAAGGGCCACAGCAGGCTCTACCTGCTTAGGAAGCTGAGAGCCTTTGGAATCCGGGGGGCACTTCTTAGGACTTTCTTCAACTCGGTAGTGGCATCAGCCATCTTCTTTGGAGTGGCCTGCTGGGGGAGCAGTATATCAACCAGGGACAGAAATAAACTTGACAAGCTGATTAGAAGGGCCAGCTCTGTCCTGGGGAGCCCACTGGACCCAGTGCAGGTGGTGGGTGACAGAAGGATACTGTCCGTGGTGAGCTCCATGCAGAAGAAGAAGTCCCATCCCATGCATGAGACTGTGATAGCGCTGGGCAGTACTGTCAGTGACCGACTGCTCCACCCTAGGTGTGAGAAGGAGCGCTATCGGAAGTCTTTCCTCCCCACCGCGGTTAGGCTGTACAACCAACACCGACCTAAGCGGAGATCAATACACACAGACAACTGAAATATCTCTCTGCCTGCTAAATCCCCCCCCCCCCCGCTACGTCCTATCTGTCTGTCTGCTATTAATGTAATGCCTCTCACCTTGGAACATTCCTGTACATGTTGTATTTGTATTTGTATCTGCTTATCTTATCTTTGCTGCTGTAACACACTGAATTTCCCCATTGTGGGACTATTAAAGGACTATTATTATTATTATTATTATTAATAAATACTCCATTCAGATGCTTACACTACTACACCATTGCTATCAGAGTAGGAGGAATGACGGCAGACTGTTTGCTGAAGTTATACATGGCGCTGCAGTCATAAAGTCACTTCTGTTACCCCTACATAGGGGTGAGAAAGCAGTCTTGGATGGTATAGTTTCGCATTTCAGATATCCCACTGGATTTATAGGTTTTACAGATAATGCTCCCTGGGAAAATATGCAAATTAGTTCTCCTCCGGAATTAAGAAAATTGTCACTATAGTGCCACCTATGGTTACCCAGTAATGATGGGTAAACCTTGAACCTTGCCAGTTTCATTATGTAAATATTTGCAAGGTTCACCAGCGAGTTTTGTTTTGGACCAAACCAAAAATGC